>CM043702.1:58430000-59030000 GCA_023935145.1 Bretschneidera sinensis | reverse complement strand
CTTTTAAATAGATTATGTGATAGTAATAGATTTATATTGTGGTCAAATCAATCATTGTACTTGTATATAGCATCACTTAAATAGAAAAAAAAGGGCTTTGTTAACTAAATCTTAATGATTCTAACTAGTATCTCAACACCCTCTACAAGCATGTTGATCTACTCTTCCATGAGATGAAATAATATGCTAAAGTTGATGAGTTAAGATGGAATGAAAAAAAAAGAGAGATAAGTTGAGATAGAATAAAAAAAATAGATAGAGAGGAAAAGAGAATCAACATGAGTTGAAGAATAAGAGTGGGAAAACGTGGGCTGAAAATGAGAGATGTACAGAGAGTAGGGAAGTTAAGATTGGGTGGGATATTGGGAGTAAGTTTAGTTATATATCTAATCCTATTTAAATATTTTAATTATATATTTAAGAAAGGGTTATTTTAGATATTTGAAAGATGGGTACCAAATTAAACGAGGTTTCTTGCTTAATAATATAGAAGATTTAGAAGAGCAAATACGCAAGTCTTTTTCTCCTTTGGCGAGGATGTGGGGTAAAATTTATCCTCTCATTCGGAGAGTGGCATGTGGCACCTAAGAAGGTAAAAAAAGTAACTTTAACTTTAAAATCTAATTTATGAAAGAACTCTGGTTGAATCAAAAAAAGAAATTGAAGATTTCTTGGATACTACTTAAATAAGAGTTAGAACTATTCCTCTATATAAAGGGCACCAAGATGTGCTTAATTAAAAGTGGGGTAAAACTCATATGAAGTACTTCATAAATATTTAATTAAAAATATCATTTTTATAACAATAAAATAAATAATCTTGAATTATCATCTGACATACATTTGAGAATTTGAAAGTTACTAAAAACCAACATGTTTTGATAAATTTTAACCCATGTTCTAAGCTCTAGTTAATTCGTACAAAATTCGATAAATTTTAAATTGTTGACAAAATGTGAGTTAAATCGTACACTAAAGTTATAATTTTTTTAGTAAAAAATTTGTATATTTTCTCTATTGAATGGTAAAATCCGATCTTGAATTTAATTTTCAAAAGTATTATTTTTTAAATATAACTTTACAAACTTTATGTAGGTCTTATCCTTTGAATTTAGGCTTAAAAAGTGTTTCAGTTAAAAACAATAATTTCCATTGAATTTATTTTTATAATTGAGAGTTAAGAGATTTTATTTTATGGAAGAGATACTATATAAGTACGATAATATATTGATTTAATCAAAATATAAGAGCACAATACTATCTCATAACTCGTCAACAATACAATCCTATTATCCACTTAAATAATATGAAAAAAATAACCCCTGTATAAATATCTAAATAACCTAAATATTAGTGGGAGTCAAACTTGAGATTTTTTTTTGAAGACCTCACCTTTTTTTCCGCAGAATTAAAACCTTATTAGTTTGGAGGGCTTTGGAGTTGAGAGATGTAAGGATATAAAATAAGCTATACTCAAACTATTTTTGCATTAAACTTCTATGCATTTGGAAAAATGACAAAAAAATGTGGGATGGTGAGAGTATTATATATTGTTATTAAAATTTTTAAATGAGAATAGAAAAGAGAATCAATACTTATAGGCATGTTGTAAACACTGTCTTTAAGGCTTTATGGGTCCTTACTTGTATAAACAAGTTTGTTATGGATTACAGACGAATAGTCCTCCAGTATACAACCAAGTCTTTCGTTTGAAGTCTACAAACAACAAAATCTAAAGAACTTCTGATTTAATTCTACTTTGAAATAATGAGAATATTCTGATAGAGTTTTGAGAGAGAGAAGAAAAAGAGATGAATTAAAAATGAATTGTATTATGAAAATGGGAAGTGATGGGTATTTATAGGTGCAGAAGCACATCTTCAAATGGTTCTAGAAAGTCATATTTTCCAATTGGAAAGCATGTTTTTTTTAACATTTAATGAGAGCCTTACGATCATGTCTGTTTAAAAACAGTTAAATAATCTAACATAAATTATGTTTAATCACAAATTTTAGATTTAAATCACACATTTTCTCTTTAAATCACAGCCTTTAGTTTTAAACTGAGGCCTTTTGATTTATAATCTAGGCTTTATCTAAAACTATATACCCAAACCCAAACAACGAACACAGGCTAAGCTCGGGACGAGGGCTCCTCTGCGATGATGCGCACGTGCGAAGTGCAAAGTGTGCCTAAAGCGCCAATGCAACGCGACCAGACCCGGGCGCGTGTTCGGTGTAACTCACCATGAGGCTTCAATCTATCCCTTTTACTAATTAGAAGTACATAAGAATCCCAAGTAAATGCTTATAAAGCATTTTAGTTTTCCTTTTATTATCAATGTGGGACAAAACCAATTTGGGTTTTCAAACAACCTTTACTCTCATTTTAAGCTCATTTATTAAGATTATTTTTTAACCAAAAATAATACCCATTAAATCTCCAATTTGAGTTTTATTGAATGCACCTAATAAATATATTTTAATGATCATTAATTAGCTTAAATTAAGACCTTAAAATGGTCCAAAATCAGCTCTTAAAGATGATTTTTCTAATAATCCCCACTTGTTTGAAAACCCAATCTTGAAAAAATACTGCCACAATATCTCTGAGTCTTGTATGCATAAAGAATGTATCTTTCAATTTAAACATCCTATTAGTATAAGCAACTCAAATTCATATCGAAATAAATTGTGTCATTTAGATTAAACCAACATTCCTATGTGATACGACCGAAGCCACCACACACATACAATTCTTTTATTTCGATGAGAATTAATTTTTAGTTAGCACTATTATGGCCATGTGCTATATCCTGGATTTATGTAACTCAAGAGAGCAAACCATAACTCTCTATAAGAAGCAACACCACTCATTCGTTCATATAAGTGAAGTTCATCTTGCGTTTATGTTACTAGAATGCATTTTATAACTTCATTAAGGGTTTAACTCAACCTCTAAAATGTAACGGATGATATTGTCTTTCTCAATTATGGGTCAAATTTGTGACAATATCAACAATCAATCACAGTAACTTGTTATTACCCATTAAAACCCAAGACTAGTGATCTACAAGCATTAGGTTGGGTTGCCATCACTGCTGAATTTTAAATGTTTTAAGCCCCATCTCTCTAGATGTATTGCTTACTAGGTATCTGGAGAGTTCCATAGAAAGTGGATCAATCAAGTTCTTATTTGACTTTACATAGACAATTGTAATGATACCATCTTGTATCAATTGTCTCACATACTTGTGTCTAAAATTGATGTTTCTAGACTTACTATTATAGATACTACTATAAGCCCTTGATAAAGTGGCTTCACTATCACAATAAATTGAAATAAGAGGTAATGGACTAGGCCATAATTTGATGTCTAACAACAAATTCCTAATCCATTCGGCTTCCTTCTCTGTTGCCCCTAGGGCAATAAATTCGGATTTTATAGTTGAGTGAGATATAAAAGTTTTGATTCTTGCTTGCCCAAGAAATTGCACCCCCACCAAGGGTGAATGTCCACCCACTTGGGGATTTGTTATCTCACGCACTTGTAATTCAACTCGCACAATGTATCCTTCTAACACACTTGGGTAACTGTTGTAAAATAGTCCCAAACCATTGATTTTCTTGAGATATCCCATTCTTCTACCAATGACTTTCTTCTATACTAGGATTACTAGTATGTCTACTAAGTTTACAGAAAAAATAGGAAATATCTAGTCTAGTGCAGTACATTGCATACATTATACTACCAATGGCACTAATGTATTCAAGTTGTGCCACTGCCTTACCAGAATTATTCTATAATTTGATACTCGGATCAAAAGGAGTATTATACTCTTTGAAACCAATATTTTTAAAATTAGTTAGCACTTTCTCAATATAGTGAGATTGACGTAAAGCATAAACCCCGTTAATTTTCTTAATTTTGATTCCTAAGATTGTATCTGCTTCACCCAAGTCTTTCATCTTAAATACAGAAGACAAACATTTTGCACTTTCTCAATATAGTTTCATGTTAGTACCAATGATCAACATATCATCAACATATAAACAAACTATTGCATCACAATTTTTGATAAATTTGGAGTAAATGCATTTATCAACACTGTTATTTTTAAAACCAAAGAATAAAATAACAGTGTCAAATTTCTTCTGCCATTGTTTTGGGGCTTGTTTTAGACTATAAAGAGATTTGACTAATTTGGACACTTTATTTTCATTGTCTGGAAGAACAAACCCTTGGATTGTTCCATGTATACTTCCTCATTTAAATCTCCATTTAAGAAAGCAGTTTTTACATCCATTTGGTGGATATATAGATTATAAATGGATGCTAAGGCTATAAGGACTCGAATAGAAATAATACATGCAACTGGTGTATAAATGTCAAAATAATCAATCCCTTCTTTTTTGTCTAAAACCTTTGGCTACTAGTCTTGTTTTGAAAGTTTGAGTAGTGCTATCAGTATTGTGTTTTCTCCTAAAAACCCACTTACACTCTATAGGCTATAGGTTTTGATCATTTGGGTAAATATATCAATACCCAAGTTTTGTTACCCATTACAGAATCCATCTCATCATTAATGGCTTCTTTCCAAAAAGAAGCATCTCTTGAAGCCGTAGCTTCCTTAAAAGTTGTAGGATCCTCTTCTAGGTTAAACATAATAGGGATTTTATTCAATACATTATTATTTTGATCACCTTCAACCAGAAATAGCAATGATAGAGAAAAAAATGAAATCAGGATCCAAAGTCTTCTCTTTTCTTGCCCTAATACTTCGTCTAGGTTCAATAGTTTTTCTATTATTAATTTATGGTCTTAAGTCTTCATTCGACTCATCTTTTTTATACTTTTCTTCTATAATCTCAAAATCAGTAGAAAACTTATTTTCAAAGAATTCTACATCACGTGACTCAATAATAATGGTAGACTCCAGATCAAGAAGTTTATAGGCTTTACTTTTTTTTAGCATACCCAGCAAAAACACATTTAATAGTTCTAGGTCTTAACTTTTTTCTTTTAGGATATGGAATTCCACAATATGCTAAACATCCCCAAACTTTAAAGTATTTTAAGTTAGACTTTCTACCTTTCCTGATTTTATAAGGACTCCATTTTGTTTTCTTTCTTGGAATTCTATTATTAATATAACATGCAATAAAAAGTGCTTCTCCCCATAAGTTTAATGGCAATTTAGCATTAACAAGCATGCAATTAAAAATTTCTACTAAAGAACGATTTTTTCTTTCAGCTAAACCATTTTGTTGAGGTGCAGTGCGTTGATTTATTATGCCATGCACTTCACAAAATTGATCAAAATCATTTAAAAAATATTTATCACCTCTATCAAAACATAGAATTTTAATCTTTTTATGAAGTTGATTTTCTACTTCTGATTTATATATCTTAAATATGTCAAACGCTTCATATTTGGATCTTAATAAGTAAACATACAAATATCTACTTGTATCATCCACGAAAGAAATAAAATATATTTTTTTTCCTCTTGTTAACATACCATTTAATTCACATAAATCTGAATGTATTAGACTTAAAATTTGTGAATCATTTGCACCTTAGGAAAAAAGGTTTCTTTACCATTTTAGATTGAACACATATTTCACATTTTCCTAAGTCATAATTTCTAATATTTATTAATTCTACTTTATGTATGCTCTTTAAATAATCAGAATTAATATGTGCAAAACGACTATGCCATAAAAGAAAAGACTAAACAATATAAGTAGAAGTCGTGGTTTTATTATTATTATTAATATTTAGCTTATACATGCCATTACAAGAATATCATTTACTCACAAACATGTCATTCTTTAAAAGTATGACCTTGTCGAATTCAACAGAAACTCGAAACCAATTTTTATCTAAAGGATCAACAGAATTTAAATTCTTTCGAATATCTGGTACATAGAGAACATTAAGAAGACTCAAACACTTTCCAGATGTGAAGTCAATCTCGACCATTCCTTTACCACAAACTTTGATTCGTGGACATTTTCTATTTTTACTTCTTGCCCATTAGTAACTTTCTTGAATGTCTTGAATATTCCTGAAGGGGTACATAATGTTATAGGGATAAATTTGTAATTTTGTAATCATGAAAGAATTATATTTTAGTAGGGATCTTAAGACATAGTATTCTATTAAGATTTAGTTTCTTGGGATAGGATTGGATTTAATTTCTTGGGATAAGATTAAAACTTATTATTTTATCATTATTAAATTTCCTTAGTTAAAGTATTGGAGTATAACTAGGATTTCTTAATGATCTCTATTGAATTTTTTTAGTTACCATTTTAGATTGAACACTTATTTCACATTTTCCTAAGCATCATTTCTAATATCTATTAATTCTACTTTATGCATGCTCTTTAAATAATCAGAATTAATATGTACTAAACGACTGTGCCATAAAGAAAAAGACTAAACAATATAAGTAGAAGTTTTGGTTTTATTATTATTAATAATATTTAGCTTATACATGCCATTACAAGAATATCCTTGACCCACAAACATGTCATTCTTTGAAAGTATGACCTTGCCAAATTCAACAGAAACTCAAAACCAATTTTTATCTAAAAGATCAATATAAATTAGATTCTTTCAAATATCTGGTTTATAGAGAACATTAAGAAGACTCAAACACTTTCCAGATGTGAAGTCAATCTCGACCATTCCTTTGCCATAAACTTTGATTCGTGTGACGTTTGCCATTTGTACTTCTTACCCATTAGTAACTTCCTCGAATGTCTTGAATATTCTTGATGGGGTATATAATGGTATAGGGAAAATTTTTTAATTTTGTAATCATGAAAGATTTATATTTTAGTAAGGATTTTAGGACATAGTATTCTATTAAGATTTAATTTCTTACGATAGGATTGGATTTAATTTCTTGGGATAAGATTAAAACTGATTATTTTATCATTATTGAATTTTTTTAGTTAAAGTGTTGGAGTAGAACTAGGATTTCCTAAAGATATCTACTTAAGAGATCTCTATGTTTATTTTCGGTAGCTTTTGAATGAATAAAAATTATTGATATTGAGTATCAATTTTTTCTCAACCTTCAGGGCAGTCTGGCTTCTTTCCCAATCCCTATGATAGCTTGGTTTCTCTTCCAATCCTCAAGGTAGTCTGGTTTCTATTTCTTTTCTCTTCTTTTTTATCCCTTCATATTCTTCTTCAATGGGCACTACACCGTTATCAACATTCCTTTCTCTGGTGACTCCTCAGTCTCTCGGCCTAAGGTCAACGTGCGGTGGGGACAACGTGAGGATATATGACCTTTACCATGATAATTAAAACACTCAATGTTGGCTTTATATTAATGTGGACCATTCGTTGTACCCTCCCTCCCCTTAATCAGATTAGTTTTCTGGTCAAGGTTAGGGTTTCCTCTAACTTCAGTGTGAGTTCTTTAAATCGGTTGATATACTTACCAACAATAGTAGATTCTCTCAATTTTAGCATTTTTTCCATCAATTTCTTTCTATAATAATGAGGAAGGTACTTTCCCCTCATTCTTCCCCTCATCTCACGCCATGATGTGATAGGGTCATCTCCCCAGTTTCGTTGGATCGTTTGCCAATAGTGATCAACAGATCCTACTAATTTCATCATAGTAAAACGGGCTATGTCCCTATAATACCCCGAATAGTAGTTGGATCCTGGGTTGCTATATCCGATCTCATGTGTTATTTGCCAAAAGAGGCTATGTCCCTATGCACCTTATTGTGATTTGTATTTAGCTGACTGTTGAGTTTTCTTATCTCACCCCGCAAGGTAGACTTGATGGGTTATTTCAATTTTAAAGTCGTTAAATCACTTTATTAAGCTTTCATGTTTTTTATCAAGGTCTTTCAGAGTCATGGTTTTTTTTTTTTGGTGGTAAAGTAAAGACCAGTTTAAAGAAAAATCATAACAAAAGGTCCTACATCTAAAAAAAAAAAATCAGATCGTGAACAGGATTGTAAACAGTGTCGTGAATGGTGTCATGAACAGTACTATGAATAGTGCATTAATAATGTTCAGTAATATTTTTTATAAAATTTTTCTTTATGTAGTTTTCGATTTCTAATAAAAAAAGGAAAAATCATAAGAAAAAAAGTAAAAAAAAAATGTATCCACCTTATGAGTAATGGGTTCTGTTGAGCTAACCTGAATCCTTTGTGTGACCATTCATGATGTATTATATCTGGTCACATAGGATGTATTGATAAGGTTTTTGATCCATTCGGGTTTGTTGAGAAAATTATTATCTCTAAAACTAATTATGATTTTCAAGCCCTTATGCAATTTGCTAGGCACCAAGATGCTTTTTAGGCTAAAACAAAGTTGAATGGTCATTGTATTTACAACTATTGTTGCTAGATGACGATTAGGTATTACTCGCCAAGAGAATCAAATCTGTCCAAAGAGGTTTTATTCAAGCTCCAACAAGTACTTGATAGCGTATCTAAGATAATAGAAAGCTTAACTACCAACTTTTCTCGCAATAGTGGCTCCATTCCAAAACCATCAAAGCAGGATAAGGTTAATGATGCCCAACTCCAACATGAGAACCAAGAAGATGAAGCATCCAAGATTATTTATTTTCAGACTCCCCAAGACAAGACAAAAATATTTGTCGAGCAAGTTGAGACCCTAGATTACAAGCACGCCCAAGACAAGCATACAGAAATGACGTGTGTGTGATACTCCTTATCTTAAGTTGAGAAATACTGAACTTGGTAGTTTAGATATTGAAGAGGTGGTCAATGCAAAAAGTAAGCCAGAACAAACTTCCACGCAAAGAGAAAAGATTGAAGACATGATTGAGGCAACGAGGGGTACGCAGACACCTAGTGTTGTTTTTATTTTGCCCATTTAGTTTGAAGCTCCTCCACAGAAGAAATTTTCCACCAAAATTTTTTCTTTTGGTAGAGATCTCAATTTTCAAGACTTCCATGACTATGCTTCATTTGTACAAGCATCATATATATTGTTGCTTCATCACATCAAAACTCGAGATTGAGTTTTTTTTTAAGTGGTGGAGAATGATGGAATACAGAAGAGTATGAGAATAAATTTTGTAATCATGAAAGAATTATATTTTAGTAGGGATCTTAGGACATAGTATTTTATTATGATTTAATTTCTTGGGATAGGATTAGAACTTAGTATTTTTATCATTATTGAATTTCTTTAGTTAAAATGTTAGAGTAGGACTAGGATTTCCTAACGATATCTATGTTCATTTTCGGTAGCTTTTGAATGAACAAAAATTATTGATATTGACTATTAATTTCTTCTCAACCTCCAAGGTAGCCTGACTTCTTTCCCAATCCCCAGGGTAGCCTGGCTTCTTTTCAAATCCCCAAGGTAGTCTGGTTTCTATTTTGTATCTCTTATTTTATATTCGTTGTTCTACATCAATTCCTTTGTTATTGCACACATGGACAGTAGCACCAGAATCTAACCACCATCCAGACACCTCATTTGCCATATTAACCTCGGAGATAATAGTCTTAAGACTTAGATCGGTGATCATTGCTACAAGGTTCTCCTTAACCATGTTTGCCTTATTGATATCTACACTTTTGCGAAATTTGCCTTCACGAGCATAGTGTCCGGCTTGACCACACACATGACATTTCCCTTTTCTTCTTTCTCGTAGTCTTCTTAAACTTTCTTCCTTCTTTCACTTGTAAAGCATGCTTAGTGGTTTTGCTTGCCTCCATATGATGAACTTTAGGACCACTTTGAACATTATTACTTTTTTTTAATGTGAATGTGACTTCTTCAACACAAAGATGTTTTTGAATTTTTTTCTAAAGTGTAGTCCTCAAACTTTTGCAACAATCTTTTTCCATAATTCTTCCAAGAAAGGGCAAGTTTAGCTATAATACCCCCACTTGGAATGATTCAGGCAAATAATTTTTAAAGATCGAATTTTATTTACAATAACTTGTAATTCGTGTACATATTCTAAACAAAGTTTATTTTCAACCATTTTAAAATCAAAGTATTTAGAAACTAAGTACTTATTCGTACTTTCTTCCTTCGTTTTGTATTTATATTCAAGAGCATTTCAGATATCACGATCAGATTTGATGTCAGTGAACAGATCGTAAAAGCGATCTAACAATGTATTGAGAATATGCCTACGACAGAGCAACTCATCCTCTTCCTTAGGTACTAGATCATCAAGAATAAGCTTTAGAATAGGATCAGTCTGTAGGAAATTTTCAATGCTGTAAACAAGAACATAATTGTCTTTCCACTGGCTAAAATTATTTTCATCGAATCTGTCAAGCTTGACGAAGTCTTGATTCATCACCTTGAATGATTCTGTCTTCATTTTGTTGGACAAAAATAAATCCTTAAAATTGTTATTAAAATTTGTAAATTAGAACAAAAAAGAGAATCAGGACATAGAAGTGTGCTATAAACGTCTTTAAGGCTTTATTCGTCCCTACTTGTATAAACAAGTTTGCTATAGGTTGCAGACGAATATTCCTCCAAGATACAACCAAGTCTCCCGTTTGAAGTCTGCAGACAGTAAAATCTGAAGAACTTCTTATTTAATTCTACTTTGAAATAACGAGAATATTTTGGCAGAGTTTTGAGAGATAAAAGAAAAGAAAGGAATGAAAAATGAACTGTATTATGAAAGTGGGAAGTTAGGGGTATTTATAGGTCTAAAAGCACATCTTCAAATGAATCTGGAAAGTTCTATTTTTCCAATTGGAAAAAAATAATTTTTTTTTTCATATTTAATGAGAGCCTTACGATCATGTATGTTAGTTTTTAATAGATCAGTTTGTGTCTGTTTAAAAACTAGTTAAGTAATTTGAAATCTTTTCTATTTAATCACAATCTTTAGATTTAAATCACAACTTTTCTGTTTAAATCACAACCTTTAGATTTAAACTTATTCCTTTTGATTTATAATCTAGGCTTTGTCAAAAAATTATATACCAGAAGTCGAACAACAGACATGGGCTGGGCTCGAAGCGAGGGCACCTCTGCGAAGTGCAAAGTGCACCTAAAACACCAATGCGACTTTGCGACGCGACCAGGCTTGGACTCAGGTCGGGGCACGGGCACGGCACCATGAGCCTTCACTCTAACCCTTTTATTAAACAGAAGTAGATAAAAATCTCAAGTAAATGCTTATAAAGAATTTTACTTTTCCTTTTCGTATCAGTGTGGGGACGAAATCAATTTGGATTTTCAAACAACTTTTTACTCTCATTTTAAGCTCATTTATTACGATTTTTTAAACCAAAAATGATATCCATTAAATCTTTAACTTGAGTTTTATTAAATTTACCTAATCAAAAGTCTTTTAATGATCATTAATCAATTTAAATTAAAACCTTTAAATAATCTAAAATCAACACTTAAAATGAATTTTTCTAACATGTATTCTGATTCCAAAAAGGTGATTGGAACGGCCTTTATGTGCATTGATACATATGTTATGGGGTTTGTAAATTAACAATCATGATGAGAAGGCTATGATCAATACAGCCATTGAAGAGGAAGGATGCAAGTTGACCGTAAATTAGCAATCGTGATGGAGTTCTGTATACGACATCTTAAAGATACATGTGGTTTGTACCACTTGAAAATGACATATTGTATAGTGTCTCATCCCTAATTATCGTTTATTTTTAGTTTATCTTTTCGTTAGACTAAATATCATTTGGGAATTTGAGCATCAATTAAAAGCTTTCATTTTCATGCTTCTTTCAACAAAGCTTTGATTGGTCACCAAAAATGGAGCTATCAAACAGACGCTAAAGGATTTCAATTGAGTTACCTTGAAAGCTCCCTCTTTAAATGTTAGCCATTATCTTTTTCTTTTTCTTTTTCTTTTTCTTTTTCTTATACTTAATTTAAGGAGTCATATCAAACAAAAGGCAATTGCAACAAAAAGAATGTTTTTAATCACCTACGGGTCACCTCATGATTAATGGCCATGAACTCTTGACGTGGGTGTAATATATTGGTTAAAGAATACCATTATTGCCCACGTATGAAACTTCTCAATTCTGTAGGTGATGGATCAAATAAATCACCATCATTTTTTTTTTCAAGGAAAAAACAATCATCTTTATTTTTAATGATGATGATATCCACTTGTTCCATAAAAATCCCGATCAAAATAATTTTTCTTAGTCCAAATATATTATAAGTTTCATCTTTTACTTTTGTTGTCATATAAAAAAACAAAACAAAACAAAATTATCTTTTATTGTCACCATGGCACTAACTTTTTTATGATTTACATTCATTTTTGTTTATTAGTGACACGGTGATATTTAATTTACCTTGGAAAACAAAAAAAAAATATAAAATTATTTTTGTGGGCAATATTTGGCATGGGTAATTTTCCCCATACAATAAGACAAAGACATGAGACACTTCAAGATAAGCTCACTTATCAGCAAATTCAATAAATAAACTCTTTACACGTGTTTAAAGGCATTAAGATTATTTCATTCTAACTCAAGCTTATAGAAATCTTAATGCTGTTAGAATAGTTCAGTTTCTGGAACTTTAGTTTTACTGTAACATTCTTCATTAATTACTATTTTAATTGAACTCGATTTCAAAATTCTATATAAAAAGACATTCATTATCAAAGGTACACAACTTGTTCTGCAAACTTATAATTGCACGTGTGTGAGTTGCTTCGAAATTACTTGGTACACACTTAATTCCTTCTTTCTTCGTTCGTACAATTAAACATAGTGGAGTAAGAGTGATATAATTTAATTTTGACTAACGATGAGCAACTGTATCTATTTGGTCAACAATCACATTCTTGTCATTTTTTTGTTCAGTTAGATCAAGGTGTATTAATCTTATCATTTAATTTAAAAATTAAATTTAATTAATTTACATTAAAAAAAAAGGGTATGTAATGTAACTTTAAAAATAAAAGAGAGGGAAAACCCTAAAAAATAAATAATAAAAGATGGGACAATGTCTACATGTCTACGTCAAAATAAGCTAGTAGGCTATTCTTCAAAAAAATAGAAAATAGAGGATGGTTGTCTCGTTGAAACTACCATTAGCCCATGCAACGGAGCTCTTCTGGACAAAACTTGAATTTACTGGTTTTGTCTTTTCATTGGACTGCTACAGCACACAAATTCTTATGGATGCCTTTTGACTGCCGTTCATACATGCACAATAATATTATTATTATGCATGCACAATAGTTATCATAAGCGGATCAAACATTGGATCAGTCAAAACACCAGATTATTAGTTTATTGATTCAATCAATAGGTTAATAATAGAAATGTTAATTCATAAAAAATAATAATTATGTCGTATTAAATACCTATAAAATTATTATTGACTATTAACTCAAGTTTGATAAATATAACTAATAGAACAAGTTTTAATCATGATTAATTAACAATCAATCAATCATAAGGGATAAAGTAAAACACTTAAATTAGGAGCGTATCTAAAGCGTTATATATAATAGTATAAATATATTAAAATATAGTATAGTATATATTTTGTAAAAGACAAAGGTTAAATATTAAATACATGCATTAATTTTACAAAAAAGATATTTAGTTTGATTGTTGTGATTAATAAGAGATTTTAACTCAACTTTTAAAAGCAGTTGGTTCATAGAAAATTGACCAATTCACACTCGTGTACAAAAAAAAAAACCAACTAGTTCAAGTAGTTCAAAGTGGTTGAACCTCTTGTCTGGTCTTTTATACGAACCGAACCGTTCTAGCCTTTGGTTCACTGTTAAACCAATCAGATTGATCGATTCAATCCGATTAATGATAACTATGGTTTAGGCACTATTATTTTTTCTAATAAATCGATATAGCATTTTATGTGATTTTTTAATTACATCTTATTCTCTTGCTAATCATGTATACCAAACGGTACTTTAAAGATCAATTTTTTCTTTTATTTATATCAATAATTTAATCTCTCTTTAATCTCTGCCCACCCACACAACAATTCTCTTTATCTATAAAGGAATTGTTGATTTGAAAGATTGAATGCAAGATCTCAAAGCATTCAAATACATTTGATTTTAGGTGATAACCATTGAGCCAAAAGCTACTTGTTGGTGTAATATTTAATTTATGTGTCAATCGAGGTTGGAGTGGACTCGATTGGAACAATATTTCTCTAGATGGGTTCGGTACCGCTTCAATTAAGAAGACCTTAATGATATGCCGTTATAAATTCAAAGAAAAGAATTTAATCTACCAGTTAATAAACAAAATAAATAGCAAGCATAAAGTAGCAAGAAACTCAATATATATTGAAATTGGAAGTAATGCTAATACAATAGGTTGACAAGGTTGAAACCTCAAAATACCAGATACAAACTCCTCAAGCTTGTTGTAGTGTATGCTGAGCATTTAATTCAACTCTAGCTTGACTTTAAGACAGACATAGGAAGGCGATGAAGAAAAAGGAATTATAGCTATGATTACAGTACAACTACTCATTTTTTAACTGGAAAGTAAAGGAAAATAAGTGTTGAAAGTAAATACAGTAGATAATGGTTGTTGAATGATTGTATGTGTGTCCTATGATTGATTCTGTTGCTATGTATAATGTTTCAGGCTTGGACAGTTGTATTGATGTTTTCAACGAGTCTCCCACATTTTTACTTCCTCACGTTCTCTAGATTAATTGCACCAAGCATGCCACGTCTTCAAATCTTTTACTCCACTATGTAAGTTGTATCTAATCATGTCCACTTTTACCTTAGTCAAATTAAATACACAACTTTTGGTTTTTCCTCGATCCTTGAAGAGTCGGATTAGCAGTCATATGTGCTCGAGGTTGAAGTAAAATTCTCTCGAGCTTATCAACATTAAGTCCTCGAGTTATCCTTTTTGTCTCGATGTTGTCCCTCAAACTTTTCTTTTAAAAGTTGCTGTTTCGCGGGCTTTTTGACAGTTGGTCATTTTATCTCACTTAATGCTCTTATCGCACCTCTTCCCTTTTTAGCTGTATTCTCTTTTACTTGCTAAAGCCTTTTCATGTGGCCCAATCAGGGCATGCCACCACATTAAATTATTTTTGGTATAAACAATTTCCTACTGCACGCGATTAGTTCAAAAATGAGAAACACTGAGCATGATTACACATAATCTTTCATTGCCTTTGGGATTCGAATCGGTTGTGCTTCCATACCAAATAAATACTTTATTCTTTTTTTTTTCAATTCTCTTCAAACATTCTCTGTGCAATCCCTACTGTTCCTAAATTCCTTCAGCATCTTCAATCTTCTATTCCATTTGTTCTTCTTCAAATTACTTCAATCTCTCAACGGCTGCTAAAAGAAAGAATATCCGCATTTGTGATGCCTCCCCTAAGCAAATACTTCGTCCTATTGCTGTGCCTTCCCCTGGTAAAGGAAGGGTGATGTTTCTACTTAAGTTCCTGAACAAAAAATCAATGTTGGGTTTCTGGCTCACACAAAGGAGCTTTTTCCAATCTTCTCGAGACTATGGACTGATCTATGAGAAACCTATTAACCCTATCTCTAGGGACTTTCCAGTTAATGGTTGGTCCATTCTTACTAAGAATCTTCCCACTTCAGTGGGTTTTGTGTAGCTAGTCCTTCTTTTTTCAGTGAAGCACCGATAGCTTTAGGGGCTGTGTACCTTCATGATCCTGTTGACTGCCTTTTTTTTTTCAGAAAGGTCCCCATACATTAACATGAACCTCTTGGTGTGCAGATACTTCTAACGCATCCTGGTACCATGTTAGTGATAAATGGCTTACTTGGGTTGAAAGAATCATTACTCACAGTGCTCAAGAGCTAAAGGATGTACGCATGCTTGAGGTGGTTCAATCCTCGATACATAATACGTCTTTAAACCATCCTCTACTGAGTGTTTTGCTACTCTTCTGGCCAGTAATATCAAACACCTTCCATCTTCCAACTGGGTAACTCACCATCAAAATTGAGGATGTGTTTCCATTTCTAAATATCTTACCAATAGGTACTTTTATGCATCCTCATATGTCAATAGGTGAGGTAGAGTTTGTTTTCCCAGTTGAAAATCGATTAAGTTTTAGTGTATTTCTCTTTGACCATATGGGCTGAGCAGATGATCCGGTTTCTAAAGCATAACTGATTGCTTTTTATTTGTATCTTATTTGTAAATACTTGGTGTACGTGTCTACTAAACGATTCACTAAGCAGTTTATAACAATTGCTAACGTGTTGGCCGATGGTAAGATAGTTGGCCTGGCACAATTTGTCGTTGTCAATTTGTATAGGTGTATTTATGACGTATACAACAAGGGATTTCCTTCCTCCTTAGATGGCTCCTTATTGTTTCTTCAGGTCTGGGCTTACACATATTTCCCAAGGTTTGCTCCAATTACTCGAGCCAATAGAGATGCCACTTAATTATCTTGTTATGTAGAGTTATTTTGTAGGGGATCTTATGATTCTCAACATCCCCAACCTTTATTCCAGGATTGCCTTGATGGCCTGCTCAGATTCTTTTTTACAGACATTGAATTTATGCCCTTTCAGAAACAAGCTATATGGTTTAAGGCCATTCAAGATTTTAGACCCCTCGAATGAAGATAATGGTAATTAGGCCAATGCAGTTTTGGCTAGCTTCTATCTCTCTAGGGAACTAATTATTTCTACTTCCAAAAAGAGAGATTTAGAAGTCTAACAACCCATCCGGGGTTGGCTACCCTCGAGACAACATCGTCATGTTTTGAAATTCGAGCACGACACATATATGCAATAATATAAAAACATACATCGACTGAAAATATATATATACATTAATCATCAACCCTCAACATAGGAGTTACATTATTTATATCACAACTAAAACAATATAAACAACATATTATGCATGAATATTTATAATTTTTTTAAAATACAATTTACATATTTGCCATTAGTTATTTACAATTCTGCCATAATTCAAAATTTACCGTTTTACCATTACATAATTACAGTTTTGCCATTTACCTTTTAAAATCAATTTTTCATCTTTTCTTCCTTCCAAAAATTCTATAAAAATTTATATTTTCTTCCAATTTTTTTTTTAAAATTATTTTCCTCAACTTCATTTAATATTTTTCTTCAAAATTCTTTCATTTCAACTTCAAATTTCAAAAAATTTCAATACTTCTTAAAAAATTTCAAAATATTTTCAGCAAAATTTTCAACATTATCTTTCAAATATTATTTCAAATCAATATTAAATCTTTCATCAATGGATTATTTAATTCAATATAATATATCTAAAATTACTTCTTTACCCTTATTTTATGAACACGAGTACTACAGGAAGCTTACTCTCTTGCACAGGTAGCCAAGTAGTTTGGTATAGTCCAAACTATTCCTCTGCCACTGTAACATGTTAGGGGTTCTTCTTGGAGTCGGAGGGCTGTTTATGCTGACTTGGAAAAGATTGTTTGATCCAATAGTAGGGTTGAACGCTTCTTCAAGTGCCCTCGCTTTAAACAAAATGCAACTCACACCACTTTTTACTCTCAGTATTGAATGGTTTATATCTCCCTAGTTATGTTTGGATCAATTCAGTTGAGGATGTTTGATCTCTTCAACTATTTTTACCAATCAACTATGGGAGATGGATTGGGTAAGAGGAGGAAAGCAAAGTCTACAGAGGAGATACCAAGACTCTTGCTTCGATGAGTTTGTTATCTCTGACATTATTTTACTTTGGTTTTCGTAGATTTTGATAGAGCTTATGCTAATACATTTTTTATTTTACCTTTTTTAGGTTAAAGACCTAAACGCCTATTTGGTTTATCTCCAGAGTCAAAAACTATATCTGACTCTCATAAGTCTGAGCCTGAAGAGGTAGATCAACCTCTAAAGCATCAATGATCACCTTCAACCAAGGCACAAATGGTATTGGCCAAGAAGAGAAAGGAAGGAGAAGAGAGAGAAAGAAAAAGCGATGATGAAAAGAGGAGGGCAAAGAAAACAGAGAGAAGGTTGAGAGAATTTGAAAGGATGTTGAGAAAGAAACAGGAGAGTAAAGAAAGGAAAAGGAAAGTGGAAGAGGAAAGAAAGTTGAAAGAGAAAGAAAAGAAGAGAATGCAAGAGATTAGGAAAAGAATAAGAAAAAAAGAAGAAGAAGAAGGAGAAGAAATAGAGCTTATGGCAAAGCTTTCCAATCATGGTGATGTTACATTGGCTATGGTTGAGGTCGGAAGTGGTGATGAGTTATTGGGAGAAGCCTCAAGGGATGAGGCTATAGAGGTGGAGGTTATGGAGATGACCCCTGAAAAAAAAATTTCTCATAACATGGTGAATTAGGTTATAGAAGCTGGTAGCACATCATCAATTGTTAAGCCTCCAGCATTCGAGGTATTGTTATCAATCATTGCTCTTTTCAATATCAATAGAATTTCTTATTGTGATGTAGGCTCATGTTGAGGAATTAGCTAACCTTGATGAAGCTGAAGGTAGTCTCACTTTATTGTTGCAAGTTATTTCCCGCCATGGTGGTAAAAAGGCCCCGCTTCTCCTTTGTACTACTGAGGAGTATTCAGAAGAAGATGAAGGGATAATAGCCTCTCCACCAAAGTCTGAACTCGAGACGATCCTGGTCGAGTTTCTTAGCATTTTTGTGGCTAATGTGTGACTCCAGGAAGCTTCTCTTAAGGTGATGGTACCTCTGCTTAAACTCGAGAAACTATTAGATTAAGTTTGAGAGTTCTTTTGTGAGGATACAAAAGCACAAGTACAAGTACGCCAGCTTGCATCTTGGCTGTTAGAGAGGAAAACTCATCCTCCACAGCATCAAATCCATACAATACGTATTTGACAAGAAGACTTTGATAGGTTGCTATCGTTACCTTATGAAAATCAAGCTAAGAAACAAAAATTATAGCAGCACTTCTAGAAGCTCGATTGCTCACATGGCGAGTCCAAGAACCTCCAAAAAGAGTTCAAGAACACCTTTATAGAGGTGAAACAATTCAAGGATCGCAAGATCGAGCTCGAAAGCGAACTCGAGCAAATTAATGGCTAAATGGAAGACCTATCAATAAAGTCAAACACTCTCAAACGGGATTATTCTGCCTTCTCTACTCATTATGGAGAAGTTAACTTTTTTCATCATGCCACCATGAAAATTCACAAGAATGTGGCAGATTTAGCGGATTATATTCATTCGAAATGGACCTTTATAACTAATTTCTTCCATTGTAAGGTATATAATTCTCTTTTAGTATTTTATAATTTGGTTTTCTTCTGATTTTGCTCTATACTAAATTTTAATATTTAATGTGACATAATTTTTTTTTCATTTTTGGTTCTATGTATGGTTTCAAGTATTTTCCATTGACATATAGTTTGTGTTCATTTCCATCAATGGTCATGAGTTTGTATGCATTACCACTTAAAACCTTAACCACTAAAAATGATCATTCCTAATTAGAAGACCACTTACCTAACTCTCGATCTTTTAATCTAGGTGGCAAGATCAATTTCCAAACTAAGTTTCATTCTGCGAAAACTTTTACATTAACCCTTCGACTATAAGCCTTTGCAACATTTAACTTTTGTTGCATTATATTATCTAATACTCTCGCTTGGACTTCCTCAAGATTATCGAGCTCAGCCAACATAACATCATGATAATCGATGTCACTTAACTCATTTTGCTTTGCCACCCCTAATGATTTAATGATAATTTCCGTAGGCAAAATTGCATCATGACCAAATACTAAGGCAAATGTGGTAGTGTCTGTACTTGATCTTTTTAATGTTCAATAAGCCCATAAGACTTCAGATAAAAAATCATCATATTTTCTAGGATTCCGGTCTATTATCCTTTTTAGATTATTTTTGATAATCTTGTTAGTTGACTCATCCTGAATATTAGCTTAGCCATAATATGAACTAGAATTAATTAATTTAATTTCATAATCCTACATGAATGCTTAAACCTATTGTCCGTTAAAGACTAACAAATTATCCACAGTTATGGATTCTAGAATTTCAAATCTATAAATTATCATTTCTTAGACAAATTTGATTAATTAAACTTCATTAATCTCTTTATATTTTACCCATTTGGTAAAATTATCAGTGGCCACTAACACAAATGCGTGTCCTTTACTTGAAGTAGAGTAGACTTATGGCAATGACTAATCCTTTAAATGGCCATGGTTTGACTATTGAATATAAGGGGCTGGTTAAAACTCGAGGTATGTTCCCATGTCTTTGACATGCCTGACAACCCTTAGAATATTCTAGGAACTCTTTTAAAACTGAAGGCCAATAATACTCATACCTTCGTATTAACCAGAGCATTTTTAATCCTAACTAATTAGCAACGCAAATTCCTTCAGTACCTCAATCATGACTTATAATGATTCTTCTGCTCCTAAGTATTTCAAAAGTAATCCTTTAGTGTCTCATTTGTACAGGTCTTAATTTTCTCCTTAAAGAACATTTTGTCAAGCTTTTAACTTCAACGAGTTACTTGCTTTTTGTATTTGGATTCCTTAAAAAGTTTATAATTGGTTTTCTCCAATCATTGTCATGGTAAACTTGGATGAAAAAAACATTTGTTGCAAGTTTTTTGTTAGTGATAGAGGAAAGTATTCTCCAATTTAGGCTGGCTAGCTTATTTTTCCAATTAGAGGGGACCCACTGTCCTATAGCCATTTAGGCTAACATATTTTCTCTCGAGTTCTCCTCCTGAGGAATATGACGTTATATCACATCATCAAACTCTTTACACAATTGTTGTGCAGCTATTAAGTAGGGTGCTAAGATAGCACTCATACATTTGTATTCTCCTATTAATTGTTTGATAACAAGTTGTGAGTCTCCTTCAATTTCTATTGAAGTAACTCCTGTTTCCTTAAGTACTTCGAGTCCAATAATTAAAGCTTCATACTCAGCTTGATTGTGGGAATAATTCCCCCTTAAGGATAAAAGCTAAATCTGTTTGTATTCTAGCAGGGGACTGAATTAAAATGCCAATCCCATTCTCCTTTTCTGTTTTAGATCCATCAAAATTTAATTTCCATAGGAATAAACTTACAAACAAGTTTTTCTCTACAATTTCTAATTCTATATTGGGATGATCAACCAAGAAATCTGCTAAGGCTTGCCTCTTAACTGCCTTTTGAAGAATATAAATTAAGTCAAATTTGATAATGGCTAGGCTCCATTTGGTCATTCTTCCACTAAGTATGGGTCGTGAAAGTATGTACTTAACTAGGTCAGTTTGAGCAATCACATGAACCATAAAGCTTAAAAGATAATGACATAGTTTAGTCACAACAAAATAAAGTTCTAAACATAACTTATTGATTGAAAAATATTTACATTCTGTTGAATTTAATATACGACTTAGAAAATAGCTTGCTCCAGGTTACGTTCATTGTCCTAAGCTAACAAAATTCCTATTGATGTTATTGTACCCGATATGTAGAGCTTCAACAGTCTTCCTTGTCAAGGAAGAATCAAAACTGGAGGGTTCGAGAGATATTTCTTTTTCTTCTCGAAAGTTTTCTGATGATGTTCTCCCTATATGAAAGCCTTTTCTCCTTCAAGCTTCAATAAAGGAGAGAATACTTTGGTTTTTCCTCAAACATTGGCAATAAAACGCCTTAGAAAATTCACTTGTCCTAAGAACGTTTGAAGTTCTTTCTTATTAGAAGGGGCTTTAGCTTGAATTATTGCTTTAACTTTTTTTCCTGGTCAACTTCAATTCCTCAGCTATGAACTAGAAATCCTAAGAAGTCCTACGCATTCACATAGAATGCACATTTCAAACAATTTAATTTTAATTGGTGAACCCTCATTCTTTTAAATCCTCTCGAGAGAGCTTTGAGGTGTGAAGTAAAGTCTTTTAATTTCACCACTATATCATTGATATAGACTTCTATACATTTTCTAATCATGATATGGAAAATTAGGCTCATAGCACTCTAGTAAGTTGCCATAGTATTTTTCAATCCAAATGGCATTACTACCCACTCGAATGTCCCTAGATTACCAGGACAATAGAAGGCAGTTTTATGTATATCCTCTAGGGCTATAAAAATTTGATTATACTTAGAGTACCCATCCATTAAGGAGAGCACTTGATTGTAAGCCACACTATCTACTAATAGGTTAGCACCTGGCATAGGGTATTTAACTTAGTCTTGGTATGTCATCGTAGTCCCAAGTGAAGTAGTCATTCTATTGTCTCAAAAGAGATATAAGTTGCTCTTTCGCTTTTTGGGGAAATAATTTGCTGATGAAGGTTGGTTTTACTTCTTTTCTATCACCTAAATTGACTTCCTCCAAAGGATTTTGTGATTTTGTCTTCAAATATTTAAGCTTGACTAAGGCAAGTTCAAGATCTTTTAGTCCAATTTCATCAATATTCTTCGTACTGTCAATGTTGTGTTGGTCTATCACTTTTTGTTCAGCCACATACATGGCCAACCTTGATTGGGCCAAAGATATGACATCCCTATTGTCTTTGTAGAGTTGACTATTCATTGTCTACTCTATATTCGATCAAGGGCATCTCTGAATTTTTCTCTATCAAGCATGGTTTGGACATCTCTTTACAAACTTGCTCGAAAGCCACTTCCTCTGGCTCTTTCTTAGACACGGTTATCTCAATGGGCTTCCCGTGTTTGTCTCTTCCTAGCATCTTCACGCATCCAAAATTTTTCTCGTAAAACGCTTTCTCGATACTATTTGAAGAAGCCATAATTATCTTATCATCTACATACATAGTTTTAACCTGGGTATTATCATCTAGAAGGAAAGAGATTGATGCAATGATGATGATACACAATAATTGGAATGAATCCAATCTCAGCCTAATAAGGTGTTATAAATTAAAGTTGAGTCAACCACAAAAAATGCAGCTACAATGAATCGACATTAAACTTGTAATTCGAGGGGAATGACTCCTCATGTTTTGATAGTATTTCTTGAAAAATCGCAAACGAATCCTTAGAAGGGATCAAATTCTCTTTTATTTTCTTAATTTTCGGAACATGGTATGCAGTAATATGTTGACAGTTGTACCATTGTCAACTATGCGCGATTCACAGGTTTACCTTATATATAAATCTTAACATGTAAAGGTTTAAGGTGTTGAGCCATACCTCCATAGGGCTTCTCGATGATCATAGGAGTCACTTCTCCCATCTTCATCTGCTTTATCCCTGGCTCTTCGCTCCATGCACATATCGCCTCCTATGGTTGTTTCTTAATTGTTCCCATGTCCTCGACGTCAACTGATAAGTGCTTAAATAGTCATATTTAAGCCCCCTAATTTGCACTTATTAGGCTCTTTGTTTATCTATTTTAGTAGATTCTACTTCATTTTCATGTTTTCTGTGTTTTTCATAGGGCTTTGACGAAAAAATGACATTTTGGAGCTCTAAGGAATAAAAAAATAAAGATCTGCAAACCAACAAAATGCGCTCGAGCCCACCTCTCTTGTAATCGAGTGCACAGGCACTCGAGCGCAACTTAGAAGGCTTGAGCGCAGACCTATACGATCGTAGACCAGAGGCGGCAGAGCACGATTTGGGAAGAAGTCTTCGGACCTCAAATAGGAAGTTAGCGTTTCGGGGCACCCTTAGAGCCCTATATATAGTCTTGTAAAACACAGAAAACATACTTTTTGATTTTGGCTTGAAGTTGTAAGCTTGGGAGAGGAATTGACGACTCATCTCTCTAGCCTTCTTCGGGTTTTATTTTTCTGTTTTAGTTTAGTTATGGTTATCATGTTCAGTTTACTTAGCATGTGTAACTAAACTCTAATAGGGCTCGATTGAAGCCCTACTTATGCTTTTCCATATATATATATATATATATATATATATATATATATATATATATATATATATATATTCATTGATTGCCTTTGCTAATAGCCATGTTATGATGCTTTAATTGATTAATGCATGTTTTTATTTAAATTCCTCATATGTGTGTGTCTGATCAACGTATGCATGTGGTATGGATTAGTTAGTTGAATCAATTTGGATGACCAAGTCCTGGGTTTAACAATAGTAACAAAAGAAATCCACACCGGATTCTTGGGTTAATCAACATGGGAAACCGGGAGCAGACCAAGCCCTAGGTCCCGTGTGGTTGTTGATTTCCATAGATCCTATGCTCTCTTAAGGAACAACTCAGTATACACCATGCTGAATCCCTTAAGAGAGAAAAGAGTTAGAGTATACACCATGCCTAACTCATTGCTTAGGGAAATTAATAGCCTAAGGAGTGGACCAAGCCCTTAGGTTGACAACCATTAGGTATTCATAGTATGGCTAGAGCATTGGCACATTACTTAGTGGTGGATATCACAGCCCTATGTTCTTATTATTATTAATTCACACTCAACACTTATTTCTCTCTTTTTATATTGAGAAACTAATTATAAAATTGAAATTTACCAATCCCTATGGAGATGACCTCGCACTTGCACACTATGCTACTATTGACCTTGTGCACTTGCAAGTAAAACTGTACAATTATTTGCTTATTTATTTAGGTAGATAAATGCACAACAAGTTTTTGCACCCCCAAACTTACATATTGCTAGTCCCTTAGCAAAGCAAAACAAAAGACTATATAAAAACAAAATCAAAGATAAATTCATTCTTCATGATATCCAAAAATTTGGGTTGCATATAAAACCGCGATGACCGTTCATGAGTAAGCTTATAATAAAAACACATTTTTGCAATGAATAAGGATTTTAAAAGTTTCATGTTACTTACACAAGGTTGGTTTAAGGCATCACAAGTTTGATTTGGTGCGTGGTGAATTAGCACATAGAAGATGGAGCTTCCAAATAATTCTAATATATAGTGTTTCGATGTCCAAATCTTTATCGAATTCCTTATCAGATAGAACAAAAATGGCATAGTTTTTACTTTTTTTCTTTTTCTTTCATCTTGAGATTTTTGCCATGTTGAGTTCCATTAAGCTTTCTAATCGACCCTTGTAGCGAGTGTTTAGCCAATGACTCCCAAACCATATGGTTTTAGGGCATTAGGTGTAAAGATACTCCTAAGGACTTACTAACTCGAGTCACAAGGCCTACGAAACTAATAAGTCTTAATGCTAAGTGAAATTCCCACCTTTTTGACGTGAACACTCACTGCTTAATGAGGCAAGAGGTCTAATTACTTAGCGGAAATTTTATTTAATGATTATTAGGAGCATTTTATTTTCTCTTTTTGCATGATGGACATTTTTCTTTATTTTTCTATGCCAAAGTTTTTATCTAGCAAGTTGTCTGATTACAGTTAGGTCATGGAAACATATACATAAGAATTATACATTATACCCCACATAATTGCGTGTTAATGTGCTTGTATTAGATCTGGATTAAACTTGAGAATTCTTAAGTGTATTGAGGTAGGTAACTAAACTTTTAAAATTCTTATTACTAGACTATGTGTTCTAGATTTTAAGCTTACTAATGAAGTTTTATCATATTCATTTTAAATCAACCAAAATTTTCAAAAAAATGAGCATGCATTTATCTTTGTAAAAAAAAACTGGGAGACATAGTGTGTGCATGTGTTTCCTTCTACCCCCAAACTTAATATACATATTGTCACCAATGTGTGAGTGACATGGAAAGATCTGACCTGGGAGGTTAGATGGCTGACATGGCTTGTAGCACGCCCCCAAACTTGAACTCGATGCACGCACTATGTTCTTCACAAAGAAAAACAAACGTTGTGCTGGAAAACAAGAAATATGGATTAAATAGTAAAATAAACATAAATACTAATAAGAAAAGAAAATACTATAATGAAAAGGATATGCTGTGGGGTGCCTCCCATGAGCGCTAAGTTTTACATCTTCAGCCAGACGGGGTATCCTCTCACTGCTGGTCATCGGGTGGTGTAGCTTCTGGTGTAAATGCACTCCATCACAGGTGTATGTGCGCTCGATCGCACTGAGTGATGTATGCTTGATCACAAGAACATTGCGCTCGATCGCAATGCTTCAGGCAATGAAGTTATATGCGACAGAAACTGAAAACTCAAGTGGTTCAAGTGTTCTTGGATCAGCTGCATATTGAACAGTTTGAAGTGTCAAATCCTCGTCTCGAGGAGGCATATTGAGATCAAGGTATGGTTTGACTCAGTGTCCATTGATTGTAAATGTCTAATTTCCATTAGAACCATGAACCTCCAAAACACCATGAGGAAAGACCTTGGTGACCACATAAGGACCAGACCAGTGGGACTTTAGTTTTCTTGGGAACAATCTTAATCTTGAGTTGTAGAGTAGTACCCTTTGTCCCATGTGAAACTCTTTCTGCACTAGTTGTTTGTCATGATAGGTTTTTATCCTTTCTTTTTAAAGCTTAGAATTCTCATATGCATCATACCTTAATTCTTCTAGCTCATTTAAGTGCAGTTTCCTCTTCTCACCCGCTTGTTTCATATCAAAGTTGAATTGTTTGATGGCCCAGTATCCTTGATGTTCTAGCTCTACCAGCAGATGGCATGCTTTTCCAAAGACTAAGCGGTATGGGGACATCCCAATTGGTGTCTTGTAAGCTGTTCTATATGCCCATAGAGCATCATTTAGTCGCAAAGACCAATCCTTCCGATTAGGATTCACGGTCCTTTCCAGGATGCTTTTGGTTTCTTGGTTACTTATCTCCACTTGGCAACTAGTCTTAGGGTGATATGGAGTGCCAACTTTATGGGTGATCCCATATTTTTTGATAAGTGCGGTAAAAGAATGATGATGAAAATGACTGCCACCATCACTGATGATCGCTCTTGGTGTCCCAAACCAGGTAAAAATGTTATCTTATAGAAACTTCACAACTACTTTATGATCATTAGTCTTTGAGGGGACAGCCTTGACCCATTTGGACACATAATCCATACCCACAAGAATATATAAATAACCAAAGGAATTGGGGAATGGACCCATAAGATCAATGCCCCATACATCAAAAATTTCTACTATATGAATATTTTGTAGGGGCATCTGATTTTGGGATGAGATGTTACCTGTCTGTTGGTATCTATTACATGAGCTGCAGAATGAGAAGACATCTTTAAACAAATTAGGCTAATAAAAACCGGATTGTAGTACCTTAGTGATGTTTTCTTGGCCCCAAAATGTCCTCCACAAGCAAACTGATGGCAATGTTGTAATAAGATCAAATGCTCCTCTTCCGAGACACACCTTCTGATGATTTGATCGGGACATAATTTGAAGAGGTAGAGATCATCCCAATGGTAGTGTCGAGACATGGATATCAGTTAGATAATTGACAATATCAGCATACCAGGGCAGTGTTACCTCTAGTGTGAACAATTGTTCATTAGGGAAGTTCTCATTCAATGGTAACTCATTTTTGTCATCCACATAAGGTCGCTGTGATAAGTGATCTGCAACCACATTTTCACTGCCTTTCTTGTCTTTAATCTCTAAATTGAACTCTTGCAATAGGAGCACCCATTAGATTAACCTAGGCTTGGCATCTTTCTTAGAAAATAGATATCTCAAAGCAGCATGATCGGTATATACAATAACCTTAGAGCCAATTAGGTATGGTCTAAACTTCTTTAAACCAAAAATAACAGCTAAAATTCCTTTTCGGTAGTAGAATAGTTAAGCTGAGCATCATTTAAAGTTCTAGAAGCATAGTAAATAGCGTGAGGTACCTTATTTACTCTTTGGCCTAAGACAGCTCCCAAGGCGAAGTCGCTTGGATCGCACATCAGCTCGAATGGAAGATTCCAATCTAGTGCCATCATTATTGGGGCGAAAGTGAGTACATCCTTCAATGTGTTGAAAACTGTCACATAGTTATCAGTCCATTCAAACTTGGTATCTATAGCTAACAATGCACATAGAGGTTTAGAGATCTTGGAGAAATCCTTGATGAATCGTCTATAGAAGCTAGCATGTCCAAGGAAACTTCTGACTTTGTTGACTGTTAAAGGAGGAGGCCGCTTTGAAATGATGTCTATTTTAGCTTTGTCTACTTCAATACCTTTGCTGGAGATGGAATGACCCAACACAATGCCTTGTTGGACTATAAAGTGACATTTCTCCCAATTCAACACTAAATTGCTCTCTTTACATCTCTTTAAGACACTCTCTAGATGATTTAGGCATTCATCAAAATTAGAACCAAAAACACTGAAATCATCCATGAATACCTCAATGTATTTCTCCACCATATCAGAAAATATGTTCATCATACATCTTTGAAAGGTAGCTAGTGCGTTGCATAAATCGAATGGCATCCTTCGATAAGCAAATGTACCGAAAAGACATGTGAAGGTAGTCTTTTCTTGATCCTCAGGTGCTATGGCAAGCTGGTTGTATCCACTGTATCCATCCAAGAAACAATAACAGCTATGGCCGGCTAATCTCTCTAACATCTGATCAATGAATGGTAAGGGGAAGTGATCTTTTCTGGTCACTTTATTTAATCATCGGTAATCAATGCATACCCTCCAACCAGTTGTTTTTCTTGTAGGTATGAGCTCTTCATCTTTATTCTTCACCATTGTGATCCCACTCTTTTTAGGAACAACTTGGATCGGACTTACCCATTTACTATCTGAGATGGGTTAGATAAAGCCAACATCTAATAGTTTTAATACCTCGGCCTTTACTACCTCTTTCGTGTGTGGGTTAAGTCTTCTTTGAGCATCTCGAGTGGGTTTTACTTCATCCTCAAGGTAGATATGATGCATGCATTTAATTGGACTTATCCCTTTTATGTCAGGAATGGTCTATCCAATGGTAGATCTATGCTCCCTAAGAACTCTCAACAGTTTCTCCTCTTCTCCCATACTTAAATTGGCAGCCACAGTCACAAGTAATGTATTCTTTTCCCCCAAATAGGCATAAGTTAAATGTTCTGGAAGTTGTTTTAATTCCAAGGTTGGTGCTTAGACAATAGAAAGGAAAAGAGTGGTATTATTAGGTATGAGAGATTCAAATGGAGGAGCATGCTTACTTGGATATTTTGGAGAGGCCTTAAGGAGGTGCATAGCTTTGATGATGTCCTCAGTAACATCTTTTGGTTTTTGCTTAATGTCCACTTTTATGAAGCCGTGGGTAATAGTGGTCTCCAATGGATCAATGTGCTGGACCTGAAAAGCTTTCTCAACAAAACTTTGTAACATACATACATTAAAGCATTCCATGTCATCTTGAGGTAGTTTTAATGCATCAAATATTTTAAACTCTATTTTCTCACCATTTACCTTCATACTTACTATACCATTTTTCACGCAAATCTTTATATCAGCAGTTCTCATGAAGGGTCTTCCTAATATGATGGGCAAAGGTAATGGCATAGGGCATTCTTCTATATCTAACATAATAAAGTTAGCAAGTAATATAAACTCACCTACCTTTACCAGGACATCCTCAAGAATACCTCTAGGTCTTTTGATGCTTTTATCTGCCAACTGTAAAGTGATGGAGGCCGGTTGAAGTTCCCTCAAACCTAGGGTTTCGAATACTGTGTATGGTAGTAGATTGACACCTGCTCCCAAATCTAGTAATGCTCGTTCAAACAGCTGGTCACCTATCCTGTAGGGAATAGTGAAACTACCCGGATCTTTCAGTTTTGGTGGTAGTTTTCTTAATAGCACAGCACTTACCTCTTTGGTTAAGGCTATCGTCTCATGTTCCTGAAACTTCCTCTTATGAGTGCAACAATCTTTTAAAAACTTAGCTTAAGCAGGTATTTGTTGTATTGCATCTAATAAGGGAATGTTTATTTCAACTTTCCGCAAGGTTTTAAAGATATAAAGCAATTTATTTTCGTTCTTTTGTTTAACTAACCTTTACAGGAAAGGTGGTGCATTCACCTTCTCCATCTCACTTACCTTTGATGTCGATGG
The DNA here is from genome assembly GCA_023935145.1 of Bretschneidera sinensis. Lineage (NCBI taxonomy): Eukaryota > Viridiplantae > Streptophyta > Magnoliopsida > Brassicales > Akaniaceae > Bretschneidera > Bretschneidera sinensis. Next base: position 59,000,077 of record CM043702.1, on the reverse strand, counting down.
TTTTTCTATAGTTGCTATCGCAGATTCATCAGTCCCTATCACCTTACTATTCCTTAGAGTGGTGACAGCTTTCAGTTGCTGGTGTCCCCCTAAGTTTGTAGTGTTTGAGCTGAAAACTCACCTTGCTTTTTGCCACTTAATTCCTTAGCCGGTTGCCCCATTTGTACCTTTAGCCTTTGAATGGCTTGTTCGTGTTTTGCAGTGGTCTATTTTAACTCAGTCCGAAATTGCCTTTCATCTGCCATGAACTCATCTTGTGAACTTATCAACTGTTGGTGTTGGGATACCAACTGTTGTTGCTAAGTTTCCAGTTGCCTTACAAGACTCTCTAGGTCATTTTTCTTTGTTTCGGGAACAGAGTGGGCTGCTGGTTGGGAGTTCCTTTGCTGCCCTTGACTGTTCTGATTGTTGCTCCAAGAAAAGTTTGGGTGATTCCGCCATCCAGGGTTGTAGGTGTTTGCATATGGATTGGTCTTTGGAGGATAGTTGTTTGGTCCCACAAAATTTGCTTGCTCAGGGTCTGCAAAGGAATACAAGGGACATGTCTCAGTATTATGATCAAATTGGGAATATATCGCACATACCTGGAATGGTGTAGCTGGTGGATTAGGTGATGCACTCTGACCAGCCATGGCTTTAACTAGCATATCTAGTTTCCTCTCCACAGCAACTATTTGGGTAGAGGATCCTCCATGTATGTTCATCTCATACATGCCTTTTCTTTTGGTTCCATGTCTACCTTGAGAGGATAACTGCTGGGTGTGTTCACTTAAGGTTTCGAATAGCTCCATGGCTTCCTTGCTGCTCTTCTCTATTAGTACTCCTTCACAACCTGAATCCACAATACTTTTATTAGTATCACTTAAGCCTTCATAGGAATCTTGTACCAGTTCATCCTGAGGTAGATTGTGATGTGGGAATTTGAGTAGCAGCTAGTTGAAATGTCCCCATGCCTCAAAGAATAGGTCTCCATCCTTTTGTTGGAAAGACTAAATCTCTTTCCTCATTTGCCTCGTCTTTTGGGTTGGAAAAAATTTCCTTAGGAATTTGCTGGCCAACTCCTTCCAAGTGTGGATGGAAACTGTAGACAATGAATTATACCATAGTTTAGCATTATCTTTTAAGGAAAAATGGAAAAGAATTAACCTGATTCCTTCTTGGTCTAAGCCTCGGATGTACTGGAACTTGCAGAGATCGAAGAACTCTCGAAGGTGCAAGTGTGGATCCTTATTAGGTGTACCCCTAAAGTGAGTCAATGCACTGAGTATCTGTGGAGATATGTAGTAGTTTCCTTCCGCCTTGGGTTGATAAGCAATGTATAATGGCTGATCGAGGTTCCGTGGGATGAAGGATTACTTCATCGGTCTTCGCTCAGGTGGTTGTGATTTTCGATCTGTTCTGCCATTGGTGCTTCTTCCTCAATTTCTTATTCTACCTCTTCAGAGTTATCTCTAAGCCTTTGTCGGATAGTCCGCTCAAGCTCAGTGTCGAGGGGAAAGAATGTTGGATGTCTGGATCGAAGCCCGTGTATGAATCAGTAACAATTGCTTCAGTGCAGCAGTTCAACACTGCTGCCCGGGTAACTCTCTGCCTCAAATGCGCTCGATCATACAGAGGGGTGCACTCGATCGCAAGTGGTACAGAGGGTTCTATTGGAGTGCCTAAAACGGAAAACAAAAAGAAATAGATTAGGTTTTGGTTTAAACAAAAATAAAGGTAAAAACAGAAACTTAAATTTTGATAGAAATAAAACAAAATAAAAACTACTGAATTAAACGAAACTAATTCTATAAGGAAATTTAGTACAATCCCCGGAAACAGCACCAAAAACTTGTTGTGCGTTTATCTACCTAAATAAATAAGCAAATAATTGTACAGTTTTACTTGCAAGTACACAAGGTCAATAGTAACATAGTGTGCAAGTGCAAGATCATCTCCATAGGGATTGGTAAATTTCGATTTTAAAATTAGTTTCTCAATATAAAAAGAGAGAAATAAGCGTTGAGTGTGAATTAATAATAATAAGAACATAGGCTGTGATATCCACCACTAATTATACTTTCCCACTAAGTAATGTGCCAATGCTCTAGCCATACTATGAATACATAATGGTTGTCAACCTAAGGGCTTAGTCCACTCCTTAGGCTATTGATTTCCCTTAGCAACGAGTTAGGCATGGTGTATACTCTAACTCTTTTCTCTCTTAAGGGATTCAACATGGTGTATACTAAGTTGTTCCTTAAGAGAGCATAGGATCTGTGGAAATCGACAACCAAACGGGACCTAAGGCTTGGTCTACTCCCGGTTTCCCATATTGATTAACCCAAGAATCCGGCGTGGATTTCTTTTGTTACTATTGTTGAACCCAGGACTCGGTCATCCAAATTGATTCAACTAACTAATCCATACCACATGCATATGTTGATCAGACACTCACATATGAGGAATTTAAATAAAAACAGGCATTAATCAATTAAAGCATCATAACATGGCTATTAGCAAAGGCAATCAATGAATATATATATATATATATATATATATATATATATATATATGGAAAAGCGTAATTAGGGCTTCAATCGAGCCCTATTAGAGTTTAGCTACACATACTAAGTAAACTGAACATGATAACCATAACTAAACTAAAACAGAAAAATAAAACCCGAAGAAGGTTGTGGAGATGACTCGTCAATTCCTCTCCCAAGCTTACAACTTCAAGCCAAAATCAAAAAGTATGTTTTCTGTGTTTTTCAAAACTATATATAGGGCTCTAAGGGTGCCCCGAAACCCTAACTTCCTATTTGAGGTCCAGAGATTTTTTTCCAAATCTGGCTCTACCGCCTCTGGTGCATGTGCGCTCAATCGTATGGGTCTACGCTTGTGTGCACTCGATCACAAGAGAGGTGCGCTCATGCTGGTTTGCAGATCTTCACTTTTTATTCCTTAGAGCTCCAAAATGTCATCTTTTCATCAAAGTCCTAAGAAAAACACAAAAAACATGAAAATGAAGTAGAATCTACTAAAATAGATAAACAAAGAGCCTAACAAGTGTAAATTAGGGGGCTTAAATATGACTATTTAAGCACTTATCATCAACCTCCTTAACTTCGAGTAGCTGACTGTGTACTGCATAAAAAGAGGAAGGTAAAATGATGAAAATGTTGCAGCCCATAGTTCTACTAGATCTTTCTTCTCATAGTCCTGGCCCTAGTCTTCTTCGCCTGAATGTTCTTCATCCTCGAGGGAATCATCCTTAGCATTGTTGTGGTTGGAATCTTCCTCAGGGGTTCGCTATTCTTTTGAACTTTCTAAAGTCCCTGATGTCTATCTTTATTGATTAGCTGTCCCCACATTCATAATACGTATGGGCCCGTTAATGCCCATTGACTCCAGTTATTCATCCCTAACTTCTCATATGACATGGTTTATGTAAAATCCTCCTCTTGAAACTAGGATAAACTCCTAATCTGATGTGAGGGTTCTTTTTACATACACTTCCTCCTCATCATCGCCTCCATCTAAAAAGGTCACTATTACCTCTTTTTTATTCGTGGAACTAGTGATTCTTTTCTTCCCTCGTTCCTCCAAAGCTCGAGTGACTTCATCTTCTTCTTCTGAGCTAAGAGTCTTAACTATTCTCTCGAACCTCTTGTGTTCCCTAGCTCTTTGAGATGATTTGGGTTGTTCCTCTTCTATATCTTATTTTTGTTTGGTAGCTTGTTAGCATAGCCATTTTCTCTGCTAGGTTTATGTCATGTTTGGGAAATATGGGTTATAACTATATTTGAATTTCAGCTTCAGATGCTCTTTCATGTTGGTATGAAAGTACCATTTCCCTACCTCTGTAAGTGCCACCTTAAAGGTCTTTGGTTTTCTTATCACCACCTGTGTTGCTTCTTCCCTTTGTCGGCTTAATCCCGACTGTGCATAAGGCATACTGAGAAGTGCTTAAATATTCATATTTAAGCCCCTTAATTTACATGTGTTAAGCTCTTTGTCTATACGTTTTAGTCTGTTTTACTTCATTTTGTGTGTTTCACTTGTTTTTATAGGTCTTGGAGAAAAAGGAAGCAGTTTTGGAACTTAAGGGAAGAAGCCTGGAAATCCTGGAGCAGCTTTTGGTCAAAGTGCGATCGATCGCACTACTGCATGCGATCGAGCGCACATGCGATCGTTCGCACACATGAAGTATCGAGCGCAGCAATGCGATCGAGCGCAAGATGCATGCGATCGAGCGCACATATACGGGCGTGAACAGTAAACTGCAGAACCCTATTTTGGAAATAACCCTATTTTGGAAATAAAGGAGTTTTGTGTTTTAGGAAAGTTTAGGAATTCATGAGCCTTCTAGGACTACTTAAGCCCTATAAATACACCTGTAAAGCACACATAAATAAGCACTTATTTTATCTTTTGCTTTAGCTTAGAGAAGGAGACTGTGGAGAGGAATTGACGACTCTTCTCTCGGGTTTTGTCTTTCTTTTTTATTTTATTATGTGTAATAAATTCTTAGTAGGGCTTGGTTGAAGCCCTAATTATGTTTATTCAATAATTCAGTATTGGCACCTTTGCGACATTTATGTTGTATTGCTTAACTTGATTAATACCTGCTTTTATTTAAATTCCTCATATGTATATGTCTGATCAATATGTGCATGTGGTATGGACTTGTTAGTTACATCAATTTGGATGACCGAGTCTTGGGTCTGACATTAGTAACAAAAGATATCTACACTGGATTCTTGGGTTAATCAACATGGGAAACTGGGAGTAGATACCATGCCCTAGGTCTCATATGGTTGTCGATTTCCACAGATCCTATGCTCTCTTAAGGAACAACTCAGTATACACCATACTGAATCCGTTAAGATAGAAAAGAGTTAGAGTAGATACCCTGCCTAACTCGTTGCTTAGAGAAATCAATAGCTTAAGGAGTAGATACTATGCCCTTAGGTTGACAAACATTAGGTATTCATGACATGAGTAAAGCATTAGCATACTGTTTTTTTGTGGTAGCATAATTAGTGGTGGATATCAAGTCCCTATGCCTTTATCTTTATCAAAATCAACTCTTTTATTATTTCTATCTTTTTACATTGCGAATATAATTCCAAAACGAAATTTACTAATCCCTGTGGAGATGATCTTGCTTTCGCACACTATACTACACTATTGACCTTGTGCTCTTGCAAGTAAAACGAGTGTGATTATTTACTCATTAATCTATGTATATAAACACACAACAAGTTTTTGGCACCGTTGCCGGGGATTGTGCTAAATTTCTTTTTGGAATTATTTTCGTTAGTTTTTTTTTCTTATTTTGTTCAATTTTATTTTCTTATTTTTCATTAAATATTTTACTTAATCTGTTTATTTTATTTTATTTTATTTTCATCAACTATCTAACTTAATTCTTCGTTTTTGTTATTTTCTTGCTTTCTGTTTCTGGTGTGCATCAGTGCTAATTCTGGCACTGCGATCGAGCGCAAACTTAAGTGCAATCGAGCGCAGTGCTTGGAGCGCTCGAGCGCAAATAGTCCAGAGACTACCCGAGCAGCAGTACTGAAGCTGCTGCACTAAGGTATTCCTACTGATTCATGCAAGGGCTTCAAGTGAGGAACCCAACCATCCTTCCACTTGATATAGAGAGTGAGCAGATCATTCAAAAGAGGCCTAGAAACAACTTTGAGGAGAAAGAAGAAGAATTTGAGGGTGAAGCGCCAATGGAACAGCTTTACAACCAACTACCACCAGAACGGAGAGCTATGAAGCAATCCTTCATTCCACAGAACCTCAACCATCCTTCATGCATTGCTTATCAACCTAAGGCGGAAGAAAATTATTATATATCTCCGCAGATACTCAGTGCCTTGACTCATTTTAGGGGTACACCTGCTGAGGATCCACACTTGCACCTTCGAGAATTCTGTGATCTCTGCAAGTTCCAGCATATTCGGGGCCTAGATCAAGAGGGAATCAGGTTAATTCTTTTCCTTTTTCATTAAAAGATAATGCTAAAATGTGGTATCATTCATTGCCTGCAGATTCCATCCATACTTGGGAAGAGCTATCCAGTAGATTTCTAAGGAATTTTTTTCCAGCCCAAAAGACAAGGCATATAAGGAAGGAGATTCAATCCTTCCAACAGAGGGATGGAGACCTTTTCTTCGAGGCATGGGGAAACTTTAATGAGCTGCTACTCAAATGTCCACATCACAACTTACCTCAAGATGAGCTGGTCCTAGCTTTCTATGAAGGTTTGAGTGGCATAAATCAAGATATAGTGGATTCTGATTGTGGAGGTGTGCTGATGGAGAAGACTAATGAAGAAGCCATGGAGCTGTTTGAGACATTAAGTGAACACACCCAACAATTCTCCTTGAGAGGTAGACAAGGAATTAAAAGCAAGGGTATGTATGAGGTGAGCTTCAATGATGGATCTTCGAATCAGATGGCTGCTATGGAAAGAAAGCTAGACATGCTCATAAAAGCCATGGCTGATCAGAACAACTCACCTAGTCCACAGGCTACACAACGCCAGGTATGTGCTATATGCTCTCATTTTGATCATAATACTTATACTTGTCCTCTGTATTCAACTACAGATCAAGAGAAAGCAAATTATGAGGGACCAAACAACACATATACAAATACCTACAATCCTGGATGGCAAAACCACCCCAACCTCTCATGGAGCAACACTCAAAATGCTTTGAATCTTCAAGGACAGCAGCGACACTTCCAACCAGCAGCCCAACCAGTGCCGAAATCAGAAAATAGTGACTTAGAGAGTCTTATGAGGCAATTGATGACTTCACAAGAACAGTTCATGACTGAGCAAAGATAAACCACTACAAAACATGAGCAAGTCATTCAAAGACTCGAGGAACAAATGGGGAAATTGGCTAAGGAGCTAAGTGAAAGAAAGTTGGGTGAACTTCCAGTCCAACCACTACCTACTCCAAGAGGACACCAACAACTAAATGCCGTGACAACTCTAACAAATGGTAAGATCATCAGAGCTGATAAGCCTGCACAAGCATCCACATCCAAGGTAAGTGAGATGGAGAAGGAAAATGGTGAGAAGGTTGAAATCAAAAGATATAATGCATTAAAATTACCCCCAGATAATATATCAAATAACTTGGAATTTAAATTATGTGTTCAAAGCTAGACTATATCAAAGCCCTAGAAAAATAAAATTAGTTCATAACAAATCTGAAATCAACCATGTTCTTATTGGAATGCATCAAAAGAAAACTAAAGAGAAGAGAATAAAACTCTCTTGCTTGAAATAAGTTGATGAAGCATTCAAGATTGTTGAAGATCTCTCTTCATTGAGACTTGGCAGCCGCCCTCCTTCTCCTTTCTTTATTCTCTTCTCTAGGAAAAATCCATTGTGTTTACAATGCAAGGGCAGCCGGTTTTATATAGGCACACTCCTAGAAAAGAAAAAGAAAAGTACAATAATACGACTCCTTCTAGGAAAAGGAAAGACACTGAAATGGAAAATACTTCTACTACTAGGAAAACATGAAATAGGAAAGTAACTAAAAGGATAACACAAAATAGGAAAACGTGCAGCATAGTAAAAGGAAAGACATTGAAATGGGAAATACTTCTACTACTAGGAAAACATGAAATAGGAAAGTAACTAAAAGAAAATATAACACAAAATAAGAAAAAGTGCAGCACAAGCAAATAAAATCAAAAGAAATAAAGGAAAACTAATAATTTTAATAAGTAAAAGAGTAATAAAAATCATGTAAAAATTACACTTGTCAAATTCCTCGAAACTTAAAATTTGCTAGTCCTCAAGCAAAGAAAAAGGAAAAAAAACAACCAAAAACAAGAATTGGTTTAATTCATAAAATTTGTTGCCTTAAAGATTGCCTAAAGTTTATAATCCAAATGAATCATTCAATATCACACAAGTTCAAAAGTTAATTCAAAACTCAATTCCACCTCATTATCAATCCTCTCATTCATGCATACCTATCATTCTCACTTCATTATTAGCTTCTTGGATGATTTTATGCAAACAGGTAAATATATAGTGGACCTCTAGTTATGAAATTGATAATTCCAACTCCATAGGCTTGCTATTCAATTTACTCTCCACTAATGTAGAACAAAAATATTACCAAGGATCAATAGGTCTTTATTAAGCTTGTAATGTAAGGCTAAGGTGAGGGCTATAAAGAAAAGATAGGGTTTAAACAAAGCAAGAGAACTTAATTTTGAACACAAACAAAACAAATAGAGCATACTCACTTCTAACACATACACTTTTTCTCAATACTTTGAATCTTTCAAAGCACCTCTCTTTATCGTTCTTCCAAAGATCCATTTTTTTTTATCTAAGAATTATTTTTTTATATATATCTAAGAATTCAAAGTTCTTTCTTTTTTTTGTCTCTCCCTCTTTTTTAACACTTCCTAACTCCTTGTTGACTTTTTAGACCCTCAATCTTATGACTTTGATAACATGGGCTGTGATAAAATTTACCTGTAGACTTTCTACCTTTCACACCTTTCATGCTCTTTTGACTTTGTGTAAACTTAGTTCTCTTGAAAGGTAAGGAAATCAGTGTTTAAGCTCAAATAAGGTAGGGAATATGATGTTTTATAAATAAAAAAATATATATAAGGCCAAAGTATAATTCATCAAAGCTTAAAGGGGTGACTAGGGATAAAGATAATAAATAGGTAAGCTTGAAAGTCTCAATTGATTCAAAGAATGCCGAAATCATTTCCCCAGTAATATTTTGTCTAGGATTTCGCCTCAGGTGTCATCAAACAAGTTCTAGAGTTTGTTAAGACCATACAAATTTACAATATTCACATAAAATTTCTCTAGGTGTGCAAAACAATTAATGATCATGATAAGCATTCATTGAATATAGAAAATCTCAAATTAAGCAAAATCAAGTCAGGGATTAACAAATAGACTCGAGCAATAAGAATTTTCCCTAAAAATTATAATCAATTTCAACTATATTCTTATAATAGGCCTTTTTATTCATCAAACCAAAAACAAAGAATTTTTTTATTTTAAAATTAAAATTTCTTTTTTTTAAACATAAACTCTCTTTCCCAAACTTGAATAATACATTGTCCTCAATGAGAAAGAAGAAGAAAAAAGAAAAAGAATGAGAAAAGGTAAGAATTGCTCCCTTAATTTTCAATTGAATGTTGTCCTTGAAAGTGCAACTTTGTAACACATTGGAGAGCCCCCAAACTTATGCAAACCACAACCCTAACATCATTGGTCGGCAAAGCAGCAGCTTCCACCCACTTAGAGACATAATCTACAGCCACCAAAATAAATTTGTTAGAATACGAAGATGGAAAAGGACCTATGAAATCTATCCCCCAAACATCAAACAATTCACTCACCAAAATATTATTCAAAGGCATCTCATGTTTACTAGAAATATTCCCAACCCGTTCACATTGATCACATAAATTAACAAAGTTAAAAGAATCTTTAAAAATAGAAGGCCAATAAAACCTGGAATGCAAAATTTTTGCCGCTGTTTTTGCTCTACCAAAGTGGCCGCCCACTTCTAGTGAGTGGCAATGTCAGACTATGCTCTCCATCTCTTCTTTAGGTACACATCTCCTAATTTTCTGATTTGAACAATGCTGGAATAGAAAAAGTTCCTACCAAAAATAATACTTCAAGTTGGAGAAGAACTTCTTTTATTGATATGTCATCCCGGGAGATAGAATTCGCGACACAAAGTAGTTGACTATGTCGGCATACCATGGAACAACCTGTACAGCCATCAAATGCTTATCCGAAAATGTTTCATCAATTGGCAATTATTGCTCATCATCTGCACCCTTAGGCTCAATCCAAGACAAGTGATCTACCACCAAATTTTTGGTACCCTTCTTGTCCTTGATCTCCAAATCAAATTCTTGTAGAAGCAAAATCCATCGAAGTAATCTTGTTTTAGCATCCTTTTTCATAAGCAAGTACTTAAGAGCAGAATCATCAGTGTAGACAACCACCTTCGAACCTATCAAGTAAGAACGAAATTTGTCAAAAGTAAAGACAACCACTAATAATTCTTTTTCAGTAGTAGCATAATTAAGTTGAGCTCCCGTTAAAGTCCTACTTGCATAATAAATAACATGAAAAATTTTATCTTTTCTCTACCCTAAAACAACCCCTATAGCAAAATCACTAGCATCACACATCAATTCAAAAGGTAAATTCCAATCTAGTGAAACAATTATAGGTGTTAAAATTAATTTCTTTTTCAATGTTTCAAAAGTATGCAAGCATTCATGAGAAAAATCAAACAGTGTATCTTTAATCAAAAGATTGCAAAGAGGTTTAGTAATTTGAGAAAAATCTTGAATAAACCATCGATAAAACCCAATGTGATCCAAGAAACTTCTCACGCCCTTCACATTGGCCAATGGTGGGAGTTTGTCAATGACAACTATTTTGGCTCTATCGACTTCAATTACCTTAAAGGAAATTTGATGGCCAGGCACTATCCCTTCCTTGACCATAAAGTGGCATTTTTCCCAGTTTAAAACTAAACTAGCCTCCTCACATCACTACAAAACCAAAGACAAGTTAGATAAACAATTATCAAAAGAATAAACACAAATCGAGAAGTCATCCATGAATACTTCTATAAATTTTTCCACCATGTTGGAGAAAATGGACATCATGCATCTCTGGACCGTGGCTGGAGCATTGCAAAGACCAAAAGGCATCCTCCTATATGCACAAGTTTCATAAGGACATGTGAAAGTTGTATTCTTTTAATCTTCAGGAGCAATTACGATTTGATTGTATCAGGAATACCATCTAGAAAACAATAGTAAGCATGGCCAGTGAGTCTTTCTAACATTTGGTCGATAAAAGGCAATGGAAAATGATCTTTTCAAGTTTAATTATTAAGTCTTCGATAATCTATGCATACTCGCCATCTTGTGACTGTCCTTATTGGTATAAGTTCATTGTTGTCATTCTTTACCACGGTTATTCCTCCTTTCTTTGAGACCACTTAAACCGGACTCGCTCATGCACTATCTGAGATTAGATAGATAATTCCAGCATCTAAGAGCTTCAATACTTCTTTATGCACCACTTCTTGCATTGATGGATTCAATCTCCGTTGCGGTTGAACTATCAGCTTGAAACTATCCTCCATTAAAATCTTATGCATACAAATTGAAGGACCAGTTCCCTTGATATCTGATATTGTACATCACAAGGCCATATTATGCTCTCTTAAAACTCTTAGCAACTTTCTTTCTCTACATCACTTAAAGAACCATTAATAATAACTAGAAAAGTAGATTCTTAGCCTAAGAAAGCATGCCTCAAATTTGACAAAAGCACTTTGAGCTCAAGTTTGGGTGGTTCCTTACTTGAAGATGTCAGCATAGATGAACCTAGCTCTTCCAATTTTGGCTTTATGAAAGGATAAAAAGATGGTGTAGCTTCCAAATACCTTATACACTTCCTAACCTTTTTATTCTCAGATTCAAGAGTTGTAGAATGAGTAAGACACATCTCAAGTGGCAACTTTGAAAATCTAGCCCTATAGGTATCGGCCACCACTAAGTCTATGTCACTAATTTGAAAAAAATAGTGTACTTTGGAAGGAAAATCCATAGCCTTAGATACATCAAAAGTAACTTGCTCATCATCAACCCTCAAAATAAGTTTCTCTTGCCGGACATCAATTAAGTTCTCCCTGTAGCAAGAAAAGGTCGCCCCTAAATCAAATGTATTTCCTCATCCTCCTCCATGTCTAGCACAATAAAATCCACCGAAAAATTAAGTTTTTCAACCTTCACCAAAATGTCTTCAACGAGTCCCTGTGGGTGCTTGATAGACCTGTCTGCCAATTGTAAAGAGACTGTAGTAGGCTTTGCTTCTCCAAGACCTAACTTCCTGAAAACTGAAAAAGGCATAAGATTAATGCTTGCGCCTAAATCATATAAAGCTTTATCAAAATAAGAATTTCCTATAGTGCAAGGAATCGTAAAACTTCCTGGGTCTTTCAATTTATGAGGCAACTTCTTTTGTAAAATTGCGCTATTCTCTTCGGTTAACATCATTGTCTCATGCTCTTCCAACTTTTGCTTGTTTGATAAAATATCCTTAAAAAACTTAGCATATTTAGGCATTTGTTCTAAAGCTTAAATAAGAGGAATATTAATATAAAATTACTTAAAAATACTAAGAAATTTAGATAATTGATTATCTAACTTATTATTATTATTTTTTTAAGTCTTTAAGGAAAAGGAATCAGTGGATCATAAATTGAAGGAGAATTAGTTTTAAATGTAAACTCCTTGGAATTTATAGATTTTAAAGCTTCTTTATTCTGTTTAGAATTTCCAGTAGGCTGGTCAGCCACTTACTACTCCAATTCCTCCATCTTTGGCTTGGACTCCACATGATTTATAGCTTTATCTTTCTCGGTGCTTGCTCCTTGTGGCTGCTTAATTGTCCTCCCACTTCTCAATGCTATTGCTTTGATATGTTCCTTAGGATTGGTAACTGTATTGCTCGACAAATTTCCTGATGTCCTCTCTGTAAGAATGTGTGAACACTTACCAATTTAAGCCTCAAGGTTACGAATCGAAGTTGAATTGTCTTGGATCGCCAAATCTGTCTTTTGCATGTATTGCGTGAACATCTCCTCGAGTGTTGGTTTCTTTTCTTACTATGGAAAATTTTGAGGTGGTCTTGCTACCCCTTGATTGTTACTTCATGAAAAATTGGGGTGATTTCTCTATCCGGAATTAAATGTGCTTGAATAAGGATTGTTTTGACGTTGGAAATTGGATACATAATTAGCTTGTTCAGAATTTGGTTGAGCAAACGGATTCCCCACTTGGAACTCGATACTTGAGTGATTTCTTACGCAATAATCACACAACATTATGACTCTAATGGTTTAGATCGAGGCATATACTTCTAAATCCAGAAATAATAATAAAAGAAAAGCAAATCTGAGACCTAATCATCAATCTAAATAAATAAATAAATAAATCCAAATTAGTAACAATCTAGCTAGTATCAATATCAATTACAAATAATTAGTCCCCGACAACAGTGTCAAAAACTTGGTGTGAAAATATTTGCAAGTGAACAAAATCGTAACAAGTAATAAAGTTTTAAAGAAAAAAAGTGTCGAACCCACAAGGACTAATTATGCTATTGAGTATTGAAATTTACCAAATTATTTACTATTTGGAAATAAAACCGAAATTTTAAAGACTTTATCACCTAAATTGAACTAAAGTACTTGACAAAAATAAATTAAAGAAAAGAGAATACAAGTTAAGGTTGTAGAGATAATAAAAATAAATATAATGCTTTCGATTTCACCTACCTAATCCCACACAATTTAGTATTTCTTGTTATAAAATTCCACCTTTTCAAGTCGATGAAAAATAAATCCCTTAATTATTCAATGTTTTCTCTCGAATAACATTAGAAATATCTTCATCTAATAATTCATCATACATCTATGTAAATTAAATTATTTGAAGATTCACTAAGTGCTTTGGATTTTTCTTAATCTAAAATTACACTAGTCGCGATAAAATATCTCTATCTTTCGCTCAACTAATAGTGTTTAATCCTAAAAGCTTCGAATCACAAATTACCTCTCGGTTTCATTATGATTCAATAAATCAAACAATAATTGGCCAAAAAATTATAAGCAATAAGATCAAGGATAAACACTGAACATAAAAAAAACATTGAAATAAAATAACTTGGAATTTAAATTGTGTGTTCAAAGCTAGACTACATCAAAGCCCTAGAAAAATAAAATTAGTTCATAGCAAATCTGAAATCAACCATGTTCTTATTGGAATGCATCAAAATAAAACTAAAGAGAAGAGAATAAAACTCTTTTGCTTGAAATAAGTTGATGAAGCATTCAAGATTGTTGAAGATCTCTCTTCATTAAGACTTAGCAGTCACACTCTTTCTCCTCTCTTTATTCTCTTGTCTAGGAAAAATCTGTTGTGTTTATAAGGCAAGGGCAGCTGGCTTTATATAGGCAAACTCCTAGAAAAAAAAAGTACAATAATACTACTCCTTCTAGGAAAAGGAAAGACACTGAAATGAGAAATACTTCTACTACTAGGAAAATATAAAATAGGAAAGTAACTAAAAAGAAATATAACACAAAGTAGGAAAAAGTGTTGTCTAGGAAAAGGAAAGACATTGAAATTTGAAATACTTCTACTACTAAGAAAACATGAAATAGGAAAGTAACTAAAAGGAAGTATAACACAAAATAGGAAAAAGTGCAGCACAAGCAAATCAAATTAAAAGAAATAAAGGAAAACTAATAATTTTAATAAGTAAAAGAGTAATTAAAATAATGTAAAAATTACACTTATCACATATGGTTTGTGCAGATGAAACTCTCTCTTCATCAGAGTTAACTACATTTTATTTGTATTTTATTTGCAAATACCTGGTATGCGTTTCTGGCAAACGAGTTACCAAACAATTTTTGGCAATTGCATATACGTTGGTAATTGGTAAAACACTTGCTTAGCACAATTTGTAGTGGCTAATCTATATATGTACATATATAAAATATATAGGAGAGGATTATATTCTTCTCTAGATGGCCCCTTGTAGCTTCTCTAGGTTTGGGCTTATGCCTATTTTCCAGTGTTTGTTCCATTTACTAGAACCAGTGGGAATGCCAATCAATTCTCCTACTATGCGGAGTTCTATTGTGAAGGAATATATGATTCTCAGCATCCCTGACCATTATTTAAGAATTGCCTCGAAGACTTCCTCAAGCTTTCAATTACAAATATCGAGTACATGCCTTTCAAGAGCAAGCTATATGGCTCGAGGCTCTTCAAGACCCTTGACCTCTCAAATAAAAAGAATAGTAATTGGGCCCATTTTGCTTTGGCCAACTTCTATCTCTCTAAGGAGTTGGTTGCTTTATTTTCTACTATCCAAAATAAAGGTTTGGAAGCTTACTCACCTGCTCAGATGGCCAGGCAATTTGGTTTGGTTCAGACTATTCCTTTGCCACCCTATTTTGTTAGACGTTCTTCTTGGAGTAAGAAAGTTTTCTATGCTAAATTGGGTGACATTACCTGTTCCACAAATAGGGTTGAATGCTCCTTCAAATGCCCTCAATTTATTAAGGATTCATCTTATACCAATCTCTACTCATAGTCGTGGGAAGCTTATGTCTCCCTGTCTATGTCTGGATTGATTCAATCAAGATTGGTTGAGCTTTTTAGCCGTTTCTATCAAATAACTATAGGAGATAGAGTAAGTAAGAGAAGAAAAATGAAGTCTACAGAAGAAGATACTAAGACTCTCACTTCAATGAGTATATTATCTTTTGCATCATTTTACTTTGATATTTATAGAGCTTATGCTTATATATATTTTTGTGTTACCTTTTCAAGCCAAAAAGTAAAGTAATTTTCTAGTTCGTCTCCAAAGCTGAAAACTGTCATTGCCTCTTATCAGTCTAAACCTAAAGAAGGAGATCAATGTCTGAAGCAGTAATGATCATCGAAAACTCAGGCACCAATGGATTTATCCAAGAGAAAGAAAGAAGGAGAAGAGAGAAAAAGAAAAAAGAGAAAATAAGATGAAAGAATGAGGTCTATAGAGGAAAGAGTGAAGAAGGTAAAAGAGTCTGAGAAGATACTTAAAGAACAGAGATAAATGTAAGAAATTTAAAGAAGAAGAAGAAAAAAATAAGAGATTTGGCAGAAAGAAAGAGGAAAGAAGAAGAAAAAGAAGCAAGAGAGCTTGTGAAAGAGTTCTCAATCTATGGAGACCTGATCTTGACTATGGTCGAGGTAAGTGATGATGGCTTGGTGAAGGTACCTTTAGGGGATGAGGCTACAGTGATGGCTCCTGAGGGCCAAGCCCCTCTTAATTTGGTGGTTCAATTCATAGTGGCTGATAGTGTATTATTGGTTGTTCAGCCTCCAACACTCGAGGTATGATCACTAACCATTGCTCTTTTTAATGTTAATATGATTGTTTCTAGTTGTTGGTGTCATAACTTTGTGGCTTATTTTTGTTTAGGCTCCTATTGAGGAGGAAGCTGATATTGAGGAGATTGAAGGATATCTCGATACTTCTGAAGAACAATGGGCTGTCTCCTTTCTTGGTGATAAAGGAACCATTTTTCCCTCATTTTAGCTACTAAAGAGGAATCAGATAAAGATGAAGGGAAGAAAGCCTCTCCATCAGAGACAGAACTCAAGGCAATGCTTGATAGATTTCCCAACCTCCTTGTAGCTGGTGCTAGAATTTAGGATAACTCTCTTAAAGTGATAGTCAAAGTGCTTCATCTCAAGAAGCTTGTGGATCAGAGGTGGGAATCCCTTTACCAAGATACCAAGGCACGGACACAGATTCGTCAGCTAGTATCTTGGCTACTGGAAAGGAAAGCTCAACTCCCTCAGCATTAACTCCGTGCTATATGCATTTTGCATGAAGATTTTGATAAGTTACAACTGCTACCTAATGAGAGTCAAATTAAAAAACAATAATTGAAGTAGTATTATCAAGAATTTTAGCGTTCACAAGGTGAGTTTATGAACCTTTACAAAGAGCTCAAAAGCACTCTGACAGAGTCCAAATAAGCTAAAGCTCGAAGGAACGAGTTGGAATGGAAACTCGAGCAAGTCAATGCTCATTTAGGAGCCTTGTCAAGTAAAGTGAAGGATCTTGAGCAAGAGTATTCTACCGTAACAACTCACCATGAGGAAGCTAGCTCTCTTCATCATACCATTATGGAGACCCACAATGATATGGCTAACTCAGCAGATTATATTCACTCGAAATAATCGGTTATAGTTGACTTCTTTCACTGCACTGTGTAATTTTGGTTTTATTGCAAATTTTTCTATTTTCTTCCCCTGTACTGGATTTAATAGTTAACATGGTAAAATTTTGTTTCCATTTTTGGCTCTCTATATGGTTTCAAGTATTTTCTATTAATAGAGATTTTATGCTCACTTCTATCAACTATCATGAGCATGTATGTGTTCCCATTTAAAACTTTTAACACTAAAAATGATCCTTCCCAATTAGGAGACTGTTAGCCTAACTCTCGATCTTTTAATCTAGGTGGAAAAATTAGTTTCCAAACTAAGCCACTTTTTTTAAAGATTTTTATTTTAACCCTTTGGTTGTAAGCCTTAGCAAGATTTAGTTTTTGTTGCATTATATTATCCAATGCTTTAGTTGGAGCTTCCTCGAGATCATTGAGTTCGGCCAACATAGCATCATGATAATCTATATTACTTAACTCGTTTTACGTGGTAACCTGTAATGATTCAACAGTAATTTCCATAGGCAAAATTGTACCGTGACCATCTTATTAAGAGATTAATGAAGCTCAATTTATTAAATTTTTCCAAGATATGATTATTCATCGATTTGGAATTCCAAAGTCTTTAACTACGGATAATGCATTAATTTTTAATAGGCAACGAGTTTGAGCATTCTTACAGGATTATGAGATTAAATTAATTAATTATAGTCCATATTATGCCCAAGCTAATGGTCAGGCTGAATCAACTAATAAGATTATCAAAAATAATCTGAAAAAGGTAATAGATCAGAATCCAAGAAAATAGGATGATATGCTATCTGAGGTTTTATGGGCCTATCAAACCTTGAAAAGATCAAGTACTGGAACTACCACATTTGACTTAGTACCTTAATTCTTTTAAATCCTCTCGAGAGAGCCTCGAGGTGTGAGGTAAAGTCTTGCGATTTCACCACTATGTCATCAATATAAACTTCTATAAATTTTCTAATCATATCATAGAAAAAGAAGTTCATAGCACATCAGTAATTTGCTCCAACATTTTTTAATCTGAAGGGCATCACTACCCATTCAAATACCCCTAGATTACCAGGGCAACGAAAGGTAGTTTTATGTATATCTTATGGAGCTATAAAGATTTGATTGTATCCAGATTACCCATCCATCAAGGAGAGAACTTGGTTACAGGATACACTATCTACTAATTGATCAGCTACTGGCATTGGGTATTCATTTTAGGAGTGAAAATTTTAAGTTCTTAAAGTCCATACACACTCTAAGTTTGCAATTTTTATTTATTATTTGGGCTATATTAGAAATCCACTCTACATACCTGGTTGTTCAAATGAACCCAACTTTTAGCAAACGCTCGATCTCCTCATTTACTTTGAGTATAACTGCTATAGATATTCTTCTGGGTGCTTGCTTGAATGGTTTATAGCCTTTCTTGATGGGTAGTCAATGTTATATTACACTTTGACTCAGCCTAGGCATCTCATCATAGTACCATGGAAAGCAATCCTTGTATTATCTCAAGAGAAATGTGAGTTGCTCTTTCTGATGAAGATTGGTTTTACTTCCACTCCATCACCCAGATTAACTTCCTCCAAGGAATCTTGTGTTTCTGCCTTCAAGTCTTCAAGCTTGGCTAAGGCAGGTTCAAGATCCTTCAGTTCAATTTAGTCGAGGTCTTACAAACTCTCGAATTTGTACTGGTATATTACTCATTGTTTAGCCATATATATGACCAACCTTGAATAGGCCAATCCTATGGCCTCTCTCTTGTCTTTGTAGAGGTAATTACTCATTGTCCACCTTGTATTCAATTAAAGGTGTCTTTAACCTCATTTCAAACAAGCATGGCCTGGACATCTCCTTACAAATATGCTCGAGAGCCACTTCCTCTGACTCTTCCTTGGACACGGTTATCTTAATGAGCTTCCCGTGTTTGTCTCTTCCCAACATCTTTACACAACCAATATTTTCCCCGTAAAACATTGCCTCGATACTGTTTGAGGAAGCCATGAATGGCTTAACATCAGCATACATAGTTTTAATCTAGTTATTATCATTCCAAAAGTAAAGTGAGTGATACAACGATGATGGCACATAGTAGTTAGAATGGATCCAATCTCACCCTTGTAAAGTGTTATAACTTGAAGTTGAGTCAACCACAAAAAATACATATTGTAATACCTGTATTCATAAAGTAAGGGTAAAGAAATAATCTAATAAATATGACACGAAATTAAAAGCCATGCATGTAAAACACATGGACTTTTCGTTGCAAACACAGGGGGGAGGAGCTGCTGAAGTAAAAAAATGTATAAGTATATATATATATATATATATATATATATATATATATATATATATATATATATATTTATATATATAAGTTTATATTATTTATTACTTACCAAATCTTGTTTGGTTTTCCTTCAACTATGATTCAAATTACTCTCTTTCTTTAAACGCTTGGGGACCGAAAGAAAGGTTGAAAGAGCAAAATTTTGAAGGGGTTTACGGGAGAATTTTATAGAGAGTCACAGGAAGCTCTAAGAAAAACATAAGGTAATAACGTAAGTTTTATTTTTGAAATCTAGCATACATGAAATTTCCCGGAAATCAAAGTGGGAATTTCAAAGGGTGTGAATTATGGAAGAATTGAAGAATAAATTAGAAATTTTAATATAAATATTATGTCAGGTGTTAACAATCAGCAACTGGGAGAAATTGCTGAGAGGAGTAAGAAAAGCAATGAGGTGGTCCACGGGTAGCTCTAAGTGCTATGTGGTGAGTTAGATTTACCTTAAGTAATCAAGATAAATATGAAATACCTAGTGATAATATTAGAATAAATTATTAACTTATACTTTTGTGATAGATGAAAATTGGTTGATAGGTGTGATAGGAATAGTGGATGTGTAGAGAATTATTTTATGATAAATAATATTATTGGAATAATGAATTGATTTAATAATAAAAGTGATAAGTGAAATTCTTGATGAGCTATGATTGATGATTTAATATGATTTATGAGGAGAGGAAATTTAATGGATCTTGACAAGTTATGATTGATGACTTGATATGATTTATGAGAGGAATTTCGTGGAATTTTTCAAATAATAATTTGAGAATAATCAGGATAGCTAATTTAATTATTTGAATTCATGTTTGTTTTTATATTATTGTTCATATGCATATTTCATATCATTGTTCATATGCATATGCATGCAATAAAAAAGTCGGGATGGGGTCGGTCTAATTGAAAAACCGTGACAACCGGTATATGTTGGAAATAAATGAAAATCGTGACAACCGGTATATGCTGAAAATAAATGAAAACTGTGACAACCAGTATATGCTAGAAATAAAAGAAACGGGAGGGGACTGGTCTAAGATAAAAACATGTCAACATGTGGGAAGAAGTTCCCTAATAATAATTCATGCATTGTATCTGTTTTAAATACTGATTGTATTACTGAAATGCTGAAGTGTTGTTTGTTTTTGTACATTTATTAATAAATGAATGAGTCTCATAGAGAGACAATTATGGTGAGAAAGAAACATAGAAGTATGATATGATAAAAGCTATCTAAATGGTAGACTATATGTTGTGAACCTCATAACGAGGTAATTATGAGATAATTGATGGTCTTAAGGTGAACAAATATATATAAGAAGAAGAGATTGATAGAGAATGGGACTTATGATATGTGTAGTGATAGTAGAATGCTATTATCAAGTTATGTGAGATATAAATGATTAAATATTAAAAGACTATTTATACAAATTGGATACTTCTAGTAAATTTAATTCACTGAGCTTGTGAAGCTCACCCCTCTTTGTACAATGATTTCAGGTCACAAGCAGGACAAATAGTTTGGTGAGTTAAGGTTCAGACGAAATCATTATCTATAAGCCACGTACGTGTCCACATCTTCAGACTAATGAGAAAATAAAATAAAAATTTATTTGTAAATATTCATGCATTTTACGTTGTATATAATGTTTAAGTCAAGATCAGAGTGATGTATCTCCCCTATTGAGGGTTGAGGATTGATGTAAAAATTTCTGTTGGCGTTATTTTCTTGTTGCATATATGTGTCGTGTTGGGATTTTCAAAATGTGACAACACCATCTTGGAGATGGCCAACCCGGGATGGGTCGTTACACTTTTGGTATCAGAGCATTCGGTTTTATGATTCTGTAGACTGCATAAAAAGTAAGAAAGTGGAAGATTAAAATAAATTATATTTTAATAGTCTGAGGATGACACGTGGACGTGCTAGAGCTGGAGTTAGAGTTGTTGATTTGAAAGGGCGTGGTTGGCCCCCAATATTTTTAACAAGTCGGGGTTGAGTCAGAATCTATGGTTCCTAGAAAGGAACATGTTGACAGTATAATTGATATTAGTAAAGGTGTGAGAAAATCTGAAATTGAAAGAGATGAGACAAGATAAGTACTTACACATACTGTTGTGAGTTTTAAATTACTCGCAAGCGCACGAGTCATTTGCAGTATAGCGTTGTGCAAGTGCGAGGTTGAACCCATAGGGAATTGCATTGTGAAAGTATATTTTCAATCTAAACTAACTCTATCTTAACCTAGTTCCGAATTTCAGATGATAATTTGCAAAAGAAATTAAAATTAAACTAAATTGATTTTTAAAAACTAATAATTAAAACACTAAGGTTTCCAAATCCACCCCACCGAAGTTAAGCATATATGTTCTAAAAATATAGCCTATCAAAACATTCCATGAATCCAACTATAAGAAAAAAAAACAAAAAATATCCCAACTAAACTAAAAGCATCCAATGTATCCGCTCTCAACAAATCACAAAGGAAATCCAATTTAATCGAAAAGCATTCAATGTATCCATCAGATGAAACACAAGGAATATCCAACAGACAATTTAAACTCAATCAATTATAAGATTAACTCAAATAATTGACATAACATTTATACTAAAAATTGTCAGATTTGTACAAGCAAATCTGAACTACTACGCCAAACAACGGTGGGGCTTCATCTTCAACCTTAGCTGAAGAGTCTAGCCACTCATAACTATGAAACTACAATTCATAATAAAAGTACTAAACATTTAAACTAAAACAACTAAAAGTAAAGAAATAAATTTACATGTGAGAAATTCCACTCGTTGACGGGCAGCGCTTCCCCTCGTGGTGACAAAGCCTTCGAGATCTACCAGAATGCTAGCGGACATCCACCGGTAAACACCAAAGTGGCTCAGGAATTTTACACTGAATGATGAAGCCAGATGGTGTTTATATAGGAGAAGACCCGGAGTACAATGAGTTGCAAAATCGATGTGGGATACTGCCCACGTGCGCTCGATCGCAGTATGTTGCGATCGATCGCAGGTGCGCTAAATCGCGTGTCTGGTGCGCTCAATCGCGCTGTAAAGATTTCTGACCGATGTGGGATGATCACTTGCGATCGATCGTAGGTCTGTGCACTCGAGCGCAGGTGCGATGCACTACAAACATTTTGATGTGGGATTGATGACCTTGCGCTCGATCGCAGCATACTGCGATCGATCGTAATTTCTCCTGAAGCTTCACATCTCCTTAAATGCTTTAATTTCTCCACAATCCTGTAAAAATACACAAAACACAAAAAAAAACATAAAATAAAGTGAAATACTAATAACTAAGAGCATAACAAATATAAGTTAAGGGTCTTAAATATGCAATATTTAAGACTTATCAAATACCTCCAAACTTATATTTTGCTAGTCCCTTAGCAAAACAAAATAAAAGACTCAATGAAAAACAAAGAACATAAAGATAAAGTCATCACTCATAGTATCCAAAAATTTAAGGAGCACACATCACCATGATATTCATTAATGAGCAAGCTTAAAAAGATAAACTCATCTTCGCAATGAATAGAAAAGTTAAAATCTAATTGCTTACAAAAGGCAGGTCAAGGCATCATAAGTCTGACACTGTGTAAAGTGATTTAGCATATAAAAGTGAAGCTTCCAAGTAACTCCAATGTGTAAGGTCTTCATGTCTCAAGATTCACCGAATTTCCCATCAAAATGAACGAAAAAGGCATAGTTTTTTTTTTAATTAATTTTTTTATTATATATATTTTTTTATAATAAGGCACGGCTATGTTTAGTTCCCTTAAGCTTTCTAATTGACCCATGTAGCGAGTGTTGAGTCAATGACTCCCAAACTATATGGTTTTAGGGCATTAGGTGTACAGACACCCCTAAGGACTTACTAACTCGAGTAAAAAAGGCTACGAAAATAAACCAGCCTTAATACTACCAAGCAAAATTCCACCTTTTGACGTGAACACTCACTGCTTACTGAGGCAAGAGGTCCAGTTACTCTGCGGAAAGTTGTAATAATTTTTTTTTTTTATGCCCAAGTGTTCATCCAACAAGTCATCCAGTTTCAGTTAAGATAAGGAAAAATACACATTAAAATCATATGTCATACCTCACATAATTTGTGCTAATGTGCTTGTGTTAGATTATGTCAAACATGTGAATTCTCAAATGCCTAAGGTAAGTAACTAAATTTTAAAAATTTATCACCAGATCATGTGTTCAAAATGTTAAGCTCACCAATGACATCATATCACAGAAAATGTTAAGATCAACCAAAATTTCACGATAACATGAGCATGCATTTATCTCTACGATGAAAAAACAACAAATTAGGACAAAGTGTGTGATGTGTCTCCCATACCCCCAAACTTAAATTACACATTGACCCCAATGTGTGACTAATATGGAAAGAGCTAACTTGAGATATGGAGAACTAGCTAGACAGGTATAGCTCATAGCATACCCCCAAACTTAGACTGAAGTACGCTTTGTCCCTGAAAAATAAAAACTGGAAAACAAAAAAAACACTGGAAACAAACATTAATAATAAAAATGCAAAATAATAAATAAACAAAAAAGATAAGCTGTGGGGTACCTCCTATGAGTGCTAAGTTTAACGTCTTCAGCCAGACCCAACATAAGTAAACAGGCCCAACTAAGCGTTCCACCGTCTGATCAATAAATGGAAATGGAAAATGATCAGGCCTAGTGGCAGCATTCAATTTACGGTAGTCTAGACACTTTCTCCATCTTGACTGCACTCGAGTTGGGACCAACTCGTCGTCTTTATTTACTACCATCAATTTAGAACGTTTGGGCATGACTGGAATCAGGCTCACCCACTTGTGATCAGAGATGGGATAAATGATCCCTGGCTCTAACAGCTTAATATCTTCTGCCCTCACAACCTCTTGCATAGCAGGGTTGAGCCTTTTTTGTGGCTCCCTCGATGGCTTGGCATTCTCCTCCATATGTATCGTGTGTATTACCAACGAGGGGTTGATTCCCTTGACATCCTCAATAGTCCAGCCTATAGCTTCCTTATGCTCTCTTAAGACGTCCAATAATTTCTCCTCTGGAGCATCACCCAAATCTAAAGCTATAATTATAAGTAAAAAATCTGCTGGACCTAGGAACTTATACTTAAGATTGTCCGATAAAGGCTTAAGTTCTTTCTTGGGGGGTTCAGGTGTTGTGGTTTCCTCCGTCTCATTGATCTTTTGAGGAGCAGACTCCAAAGTAGCATTTGCTTGCTCAAACAACTCATCCAAATCCAAATCGTCTTCAAATTAAGCAAAGCGTGCCTCCAAAATGTCCTCAGACTTACTTTCTTTCTTGGGCGCTTGTAGTCTCTCAGGGTAAGGCACTTTAGGTAAAAATAACCTAGAGAGATCCTTAATAATAGGTGTGGCGGTAGATAGCTCAGCATCTCTCTTTTCCTTGTTGCCACTTTCTTGCCCTTGGTGCATAGCAGGGTTCTCTTCCACTTGATTGTGCACTTGTCTCCCAGACCTCAATGGGACAATTGATTGCACTTGTTCCTGCCAATGCATAGGAGTTAATAAATTTCCCACCGCAAACTGTTCTTTTGGGTTAGGATCAGTTTGACTGGGGAACGTTCCTTCCTCTCCTTCACTCACGTAACTTGCGATTTGATCAATTTGACGCTCTAGTGTGGCAATCACTTGGGTGTTTTCTATTGTTGCACTCATCACTTTACTCATAGATTGGCTAGTCGTTTTCATGAAATCATTGAGAGCGTCCTCCAATGACTGTGAAACCGACACTAGTGCTTGAATGGGAGCTTGGTAAGTGGGTGATGGTGTTGGATAAGCTGAGTGACCATAACTTGGAATTGGTGGAGAAAATTCGAGAGGGTATTGATTGTGAGCATGATAAGGGTCTCCTCCCTGATTCCTTAGTTGATTCTGCATCCATGAAATATTAGAGTGGTCCCACCACCCTGGATTGTATGTTTCAGAGTAAGATCCATTTGATTGCCAACAACACTCATTGAAAGCATTCATTTGTTCCATGGGATACTCGGCAAAAGCCGGCATTGATGGACAATTTTGTGCTAAATACAGAGGACTAGCACAGATGGAACAGCTATCAACATTGAATGTGTTGGCAGCATTGAGGGACAGGCCGGACATTTTAATGAAATCCTTGAGGGCGTCCTCTAAAGACTGTGAAACCGACACTGGATTCATCCACATTTTTTTTTTCAATTAAAAAGATAACTAACTAGTAGAAAAATAAAATCATTTTAGACCAAAATTTTTCACAAACCAAACAATTCCCCGGCAACGGCACCAAAAACTTATTGTGAGTTTTAAATTACTCTCAAACGCACGAGTCATTTGTAGTATAGCGTTGTGCAAGTGCGAGGTCGAATCCATAGGGAATTGCGTTGTGAAAGTATATTTTCAATCTAAACTAACTCTATCTTAACCTAGTTCTGAATTTCAGATGATAATTTGCAAAAGAAATTAAAATTAAACTAAATTGATTTTTAAAAACTAATAATTAAAACACTAAGGTTTCCAAATCCACCCCACCGAAGTTAAGCATATATGTTCTAAAAATATAGCCTATCAAAACATTCCATGAATCCAACTATAAGACAAAAAACAAATAATATCCCAACTAAACCAAAAGCATCCAATGTATCCGCTCTCAACAAATCACAAAGGAAATCTAATTTAATCGAAAAGCATTCAATGTATCCATCAGATGAAACACAAGGAATATCCAACAGACAATTTAAACTCAATCAATTATAAGATTAACTCAAATAATTGACATAACATTTATACTAAATATTGTCAGATTTGTACAAGCAAATCTGAACTACTACGCCAAACAACGGTGGGGCTTCATCTTCAACCTTAGCTGAAGAATCTAGCCACTCATAACTATGAAACTACAATTCATAATAAAAGTGCTAAACATTTAAACTAAAACAACTAAATGTAAAGAAATAAATAAATAACTTTACATGGGAGAAATTCCACTCACTGACGGGCGGCGCTTCCCCTCGTGGTGACAAAGCCTTCGAGATCCACTAGAATGCTAGCGGACGTCCACCGGTAAACACCAAAGTGGCTCAGGAATTGTACACTGAATGATGAAGCCAGATGGTGTTTATATAGGGGAAGACCCGGAGTACAATGAGTTGCAAAATCGATGTGGGATACTGCCGGCGTGCGCTCGATCGCAGTATGTTGCGATCGATCGCAGGTGCGCTCGATCGCGTGTCTGGTGCACTCGATTGCACTGTAAAGATTTCTGACCGATGTGGGATGATTACTTGTGATCGATCGCAGGTCTGTGCACTCGAGCGCAGGTGCGATGCACTGCAAACATTTCGATGTGGGATTGATGACCTTGCGCTCGATCGCAGCATAGTGCGATCGATCGCAATTTCTCCTGAAGCTTCACATCTCCTGAAATGCTTCAATTTCTCCACAATCCTGTAAAAATACACAAAACACAAAAAAAAAACATAAAATAAAGTGAAATACTAATAACTAAGAGCATAACAAATATAAGTTAAGGGTCTTAAATATGCAATATTTAAGACTCATCACATACTCTTAAAGAAATGAATGTAACAAATGATAGAGTTAACAGACTATATCATAGTCTTGATGAACATGCTGGAGCAATACCTGAGGTAGTTTTAAATCCAATAATGGTAGACGTTCAAAAAAAAGAAAGGTAAGTTTATGCATGAGAAGCAGGGAGATTGTTTTGTTAGATATATTAAGTTGAATGCTTTATTGTTTAAAGGATCTATGAATCCTTTTAAGCATGAGTTTTGGGTGAAACATGTAGAGAGATTATTTGATATTTTACCAATGACTAACAGGCAGAGGATCACTGTTGCTACATTTAAGTTAGAGAGAGAGGCCCTAGAATGGTGGGAGGATATTCTTCCCAGAGTAAGTGCAGACGTTGATAAACCCTTAACCTGGAATAGGTTGAAAGAGGTTTTTCTTGATAAATACTTTCCTTATACCTTTAGATCCCAACAAGATAAAGATTTTATCTGGGGCAAATGTATTGACTATGACTAAGTATGATAGGAGATTTGTGGCTTTGTCGAGGTTTGTACCGAAAATGGTAAACCTAGAGGAGAAGAAGTGTAAGAGGTTCAAAGATGAACTATTTTTAAGATTTGATCAAAACTAATTTACATGAGGCATATGAATTATGTTATGTTGGTGAATATAATACTTCAGATTGAGAATGAGGTGATGGAATTTAGAGGTATGAGGAATTGTCGGAAGAGGTCTAGATTTGAGGAAACCAGAGGTGGTACTCGTATGAGTGTGTAGGGTGGGAGACCACCCAGAGGAGGCGTTCCTTATCACAATGAACTGTAGTACAGAGTAAGAGGCAAGCAGGATCTGTTGCTTCTGTAGGTCAGAGTAATATCAATGGGACCCTTAGATTTGGGATACAGGTTATGGAACTGAGAGTCATGGCAGAGGAAGTAAGTATGCCACCAAGGGGAAGTGGTCATCTGATGTATGATTGAGAGAGGGAAGTTTGTTATAGATTTATTCAAATAAGATATTTATCCTAGAATTATCCTAATTTGAAGTGCTTTATATGTAGAAAAGGTGGACATATCAATGTTGGTTGATCTAGATGCAACCCATTCTTTTGCATCTAGTATTTATATGAAGTCTATTAAAGCATGTATTAGTAATTTGATGTAAAATATCTTTGTTGAAGTTGCCATTAGAGATAGAGTGATAATCATAAATGTTTACAAGGGTTGTGTGATTCGTATCAGTGATAGAGAATCTGAAGCTGATTTATTATCTTTGAATATGATAGATCTTCATTCGATTTTGGGAAAGAATTGGTTTTTGACATATTATGTTTGGGTTGATTGTTCCAAAAAGAATGTAGTGTTCAAGATATGGACACGAGGAGTTTAACTTTCAGAGAGAACATAAAATGCTCTCGAACTATCTTATTTTGCTCTGACCACTAGGAGATGGTTGAAGAAGGGTTGTGAGGAGTATTTAGCATACATAATGGATTGTAAAAAAGAAAATAGGAAGTTAGAAGAATCTTAGCAGTGGCAGATTTTTCTGATGTATTTCTTGAAGAGTTGTCCAGATTGTCTCCCAGTAAGGAGATTTAGTTTCCTATAGATGTGATTTTGAGTTCAACACACATATCTACAATACCCTATAGAATGACGCCAACTGAATTGAGAGAGTTGAACGTGCCATTTTAAGAATTTTTTGTTAAACAATTTATCGGACCTAATGTATTTAGGAAGCCCCTGTGTTGTTCGTGAAGAAGGAAGATGGAACGATGAGATTGTGTATAGACTACAGATAGTTGAATAAGAACCAATATCTTTTACCCAGGATAAATGAATTATTTGAGCAGTTGTAAGGAGTGAGAGTGTTTTCTAAGATAGACCTAAGATCAGGTTATCACCAGTTAAGGATAAAGGAGGAAGACGTGCCTAAGACTGTTTTTAGGACACGTTATGGTTATAAGTTTCTTGTGATGTCATTTGGATTGACTAATGTTCCAGAAACATTCATGGACTTGATGAATAAAATGTTTAAACTATTTCTTGACAAATTGTGGTTATAATTATTGATGACATTTTTGGTATATTCTAACAATGAAGAAGAACAGGTGAAACGTTAGAGAGTGTGTTGGAAATTATGAGGAAAGAGAGATTGTATGTTATAATTTCCTAAATGTGAATTTTAGCTAAATGAAATAACTTTCTTAGAACATGTAATATCTGGAGATGGCATAACAGTTGATCCACAAAAGGTAGAGGTAATGTTGAGTTGGAGAGACCAACTAATGTAATTGAGATTAGAATCTTCTTAAGGTTAGCTGGTTGTTATAGAATATTCTTTCAGAATTTTTTTATTATTATAGTACTGTTGATTAGATTGGCCAAGAAAGAGGTGAGATTTGTATGGTGTGGGAAGCATGAGAAAAGTTTTCAATTTCTAAAAGAGAAATTGACTACAACTCTAGTATTGGTGCTTCCTTATGGTGATGAAGGATTTGTAGTGTATAGTGATGCATCCCATCAAGAGTTGGCATATGTGTTGATGCAACATGAGAAGGTAATGGCGTATACTTCTAAGCAATTGAGGAATCATGAGAGAAATTACCCTACCAATGACTTAGAATTGGCTGCCATAATGTTTACTTTAAAGATTGGAGACATCATCTGTATGGAGCCACTTGTGATATATTCATGGGTTATAAGAGTTTGACATACTTACCTACCCAGAGAGAGTTGAATTTGAGGCAAAGATGGTGGATGGAGTTGATTTGTGACTATGATTACACAATTCCCTATCATCTACAAAAAGGTGAAGGTGATAACTAATGCATTGAGTAGAAAATCTACAAGAATATTGTCTGCTATTGAAAGTCATGATGTGTAATTGATGATAGATTTAGAGAGATAAGAATGAAGTTGAATATCAGTGATAGAGAATCATGATTAACGAATATGGTTGTAAAGTCATCCAAGTAAAATACTTTAGAGATGAAGAGATAGAAAAGATTAAGCATTGAGTGCTTACTAGAAAGCAATATGAGTTCAAAATTTGAAATGATGGTATTCTGGTCTTGGAACATAGAAATTATGTTCCCAATAATGCGGAGTTGAGAAAAGAGATAATGAGAGAGGCACATGATAATGTAGATTCAATGCAACTAAGTAACAATAAGATGTATAGAGGATTGAGACAGAATTTCTGGTGGCCAGGATTGAAGAGGGATATAGCTGAGATTGTGAGGTTGTGTGGAGCACCATTAAGCATAGTGTCAAGTAGAGATGCTAGATTTACATCTTGGTTTTGGAGAGGCTTTCAGAAATCCACGGGTACACAGTTACAATTTAATATAATTTTTCATGCTCAGACAGAAATGAGTTTTAGAGTACTAAAAGATATGTTAAGGGCAAATGTGATGAGTTTCTCAGTAAGTTGGGATGCTTACATGCCATCGAATGAAATTTCTTATAATAATCAGTATCAAACTAGTATTGGGATGGCACCATTTGAGGCCTTATATGGTAGAAGGTGTAGTCTAATATGCTTGGAAGAAGTTGGAAAGAGAAAGGTATTTGGTCCATAAATTATCGAGTTAACAACTGAGAGGATTAAACTGATTAGAGAGAACCGTAGAGTAGTACATAGTAGAACGAATAGCTATGCTGATAATAGAATGAGACCTATTAAATTTCAAGTAGGTGATTGGGTGTAAAAATAAATAAATAAATATCTCCATGGAAAGGTGTGTTGAGGGTCAAAGGAAAGGAAAGTTGAGTCTGAGGTATGTGGGACCCTATGAGGTTGTTGAAACAGTTGGGCTAGTCGCGTATAGCTTGGAATTGCCTCCAATGTGGAAGTAGTTACACTATGTGTTTCATGTTTCACTTTTGAGAAAGTGTTTACATCATGAATCTCATAATATTTTGAGCTAAGCTGTAGAAATTCAGAAAGATTCGACTTTTATGCAAGTACCAGTGAGAATTTTAGACAAAAAAAAAAGAACAAGTCTTCTGTAATAAAATAATTGCATTAGTTCAAGTTCTGTGGTGGAATAAGGATGTTGAAGATATTACGTGAAAGTGTGAGACAATTATAAAGAAATATTATTCACAATTGTTTCTTAAGTAGGTAAGGAAATTTCGGGGACGAAATTTTTATAAGGTGTGTAGAATTGTAATCCCCGTATTCATAAAGTAAGGGTAAAGAAGTAATTTAATAAATATGACATGAAATTAAAATAATATATATGTGCAGGATTTAGTATCGAATAAAATAATTCTTTTGAAAAAAAACTGGACGCGTGGGGGCGTAATTACAAAGAAAATGGAAAAAAA
Source organism: Bretschneidera sinensis (assembly GCA_023935145.1). Taxonomy (NCBI): domain Eukaryota; kingdom Viridiplantae; phylum Streptophyta; class Magnoliopsida; order Brassicales; family Akaniaceae; genus Bretschneidera; species Bretschneidera sinensis. The sequence goes on along the minus strand of CM043702.1, from coordinate 58,968,968 downwards.
CTAGACGGGTCCAACGTGAGAAGGGAAAAAGAAAAGAAAAGAAAAGAAAAGTTGTGTTTTTCTATAAAAAAAAAAAAAAAAAAAAACATGCCAACAGGTGGCAACAGCTGTTGCCAAAAGAAAGAAAAGCCATGCATGTAAAACACATGGACTTTTCGTGGCAAACACAGGGGGGAGGAGTTGTTGAAGTAAAAAAATGTATAAGTGTGTGTGTGTGTGTGTGTCTATATATATATATATATATATAAACTTTAAGTTTATATTATTTATTACTTACCAAATCCTATTTGATTTTCCTTTAACTACGATTCAAATTACTCTATTTCTTTAAACACTTGGAGACCGAAAGAAAGGTTGAAAGAGCAAAATTTTGAAGGGGTTTACGGGAGAATTTTATAGAGAGTCACGGGAAGCTTTAAGAAAAACAGAAGGTAATAACGTAAGTTTTATTTTTGAAATCTAGCATACATGAAATTTCTTGGAATTCAAAGTGGGAATTTCAAAGGGTGTGAATTATGGAAGAATTGAAGAATAAATTAAAATTTTTAATATAAATATTATTTCAGGTGTTAACAATCAACAACCGGAAGAAATTGCTGAGAGGAGTAGGAAAGGCAAGGAGATGATCCACGGGTAGCTCTAAGTGCTACGTGGTGAGTTATATTTACTTTAAGTAATCAAGATAAATATGAAATATCTAGTGATAATATTAGAATAAATTATTAACTTATGCTTTCATGATATATGAAAATTGGTTGATAGGTGTGATAGGAATAGTGGATGTGTAGAGAATTATTTTATGATAAATAATATTATTGGAATAATGAATTGATTTAATAATAAAAGTAATAAGTGAAATTCTTGATCAGTTATTGTTGACGATTTAATATGATTTATGAGGAGAGAAAATTTAGTGGATCTTGACAAGTTATGATTGATGATTTGATATAATTTATTAGGAGAATAATTTAGTGGAATTTTTCAAATAATAATTTGAGAATAATCAGGACAGCTAATTTAAATATTTGAATTCATGTTTGTTTTTATATTATTGTTCATATGCATATTTCATATCATTGTTCATATGCATATGCATGAAATAAAAGAACCAGGAGGAGACCGGTCTAATTGAAAAACCGTGACAGCCAGTATATGCTGAAAATAAATGAAAACTGTGACAGCTGGTATATGCTGGAAATAAATGAAAATCATGACAGCCGGTATATGCTGGAAATAAAAGAACTAGGAGGGAGCCAGTCTAAGATAAAAACATGTCAACATGTGGGAAGATGTTCCCTAACAATAATTCATACACTGCATATGTTTTAAATATTGATTGTATTACTGAAATGCTGAAGTGTTGTTTGTTATTATACATTTATTTATAGATGAATGAGTCTCACAGAGAGACAGTTATGGTGAGAAAGAAACATAGAAGTATGATATGATAAGAGCTATCTAAATGGTAGACTATATGCTGTGAACCTCATAACGAGGTAATTATGAGATAATTGATGGTCTTAAGGTGAACAAATATATATATATATATATAAAAGAAGAATAAGAGATTGATAGAGATTGGGACTTATGATATGTGTAGTGATAGTAGAATGCTATTATCAAGTTATGTGAGATATAAATGATTAAATATTAAAAGAATATTTATATAAATTGAATACTTCTAGTAAATTTAATTCATTGAGCTTGTGAAGTTCACTCCTCTTTGTACAATTATTTCAGGTAGCGGGCAGGACAAATAGTTTGGTGAGTTGAGGTTCAGACGAAATCATTATCTGTAAGCCACGTACTGTCCACATCCTCAGACTAATGAGAAAATAAAATAAAAATTTATTTGTAATTATTCATGTATTTTATGTTGTATATAATGTTTAAGTCAAGATCAGAGTGATGTATCTTCCCTATTAAAGGTTGAGGATTGATGTAAAAAATTTTGTTGGTGTTATTTTCTTGTTGCATATATGTGTCGTGCTGGGATTTTCAAAATGTGACAACACTATCTGGGGGGTGGCCAACCCGGGATAGGTCGTTACACAGATACTACGACTTGACTTCAAACTTGTAACTTGAGGGGGATCATTCATTGTGTTTTGATTGTATTCCTTGAAAAACCATAAACGGAAACCTTAGAGGGATTAAGTCATCTTTTGTTTTCTTCAGTTTACAGAGCATCGTACGTGGTAGTATGTTTACTGCTGCACCATTGTCAACTAATACATGGTTCATAGGTTTTCCTTCCATGTGCACCTTAACATAAAAAGTTTTAAGGTGTTTAGCCATACCTCGAAGGGTTTTTTTAATGATCATAGGAGTTTTTTCCCGCATCTTCAAATGCTCTGTGCTTGATTCCTTGCTCCATGTACACACTGCTTCTTGTGGTTGTTCCTTGATTGTCGCCATGTCCTCGAGCTCAACCTCGAGTGTTTGATTGTGTACTTCTCAAAAGGAAGAGGGTCAGAGAATGACCATGTTGCAATCTATGGTCATGGCTTATTTCTTTAAGTCTTTATTCTCGGAGTCATTGCCCTGATCTTCTTTATCCTAGTCCTTTTTGTCTTCGATGAGATCATTCTTAGCATTGTTGCAGTTGTGGTCTCCCTTAAAGGTTTGTCTTTCTTCTGAACTCCCTTGGGTCCCTTATGACTATCCTTTTTGGTTTATTGTTTCCATATTCATGATATGTATGGGCCCTCTAAAGCCCATGGACTCTAACAACTCATTTTTTATCTCTTTTATGATAGGGTCGATATGGAACCACTTATTTTAGAACTGGGATGAATTTTCTATCCTTGGTCAGGGTTCCACCTATATACACCTCTTCCTTATCATCACTTGCATCCGAAAAGATCACTATTATTTCTTTCCTATCTACAAAATTAGTGACTCTTTTCTTTCCTCGTTCCTATTGGGCTCGAGTGATTTCCTCTTCTTCTTATGAGCTGAGTCTCAACTCTCCTTTCAAGTTTCTTATGTTCTATGACTCTTTGAGACACTTCTGGTTGTTCTTCTCCAATATTCTATCTTTATTTGGCAACCTGCTGGCGTAGCTATATTCTCCACTAGGCTCGAGTCATGCTATAAAAGTTTGGATTGTAGTCGTATTTGTATTTCCACTTCAAATGATCCTTCATGTTTGTCTGAAGGTTGTACCATTTTCCTAGTTCTATTCATGGGTGAACATTCGGTTATTCAGTTTGGTTCGGTTCTACTAACCAAAAAACCGAAGTGTGAAATTTTGGAAAACCGAATTTGTCAAAATTTGTTTCAATTTTCAACCGAACTAACCGAATTTAAATCGGTTCGGTTTCAGTTGTTAGTTCAGTTTTTGGGCAGAATGTACTGGAATAGGTGCTGGCGATGAACGAGGAGATGGCAAACGGCGGTACAAGGAGGAGTGAAGGGTTTGAGGCTTGAGGCCTAGAAGATGAGAAGAAATGAAAACCACCAAAAATGAAGAAAAAAATAGCATATTCAATCCTTTGGTTTGACTATTCTGATGATCGTCGTGATCGATAACCACCTCCAAAGTGATTATCGATTCCAATTGAGCAAAACCCAAGAGACCTAGCTCAATCTGCACCCTGCTCTGCCATAAGAGAGAGAAAAAACCACTTGACAAAGGCGAGCGCTTGGGTTTTAAGAGAGATTTTTGGAGCTTCCACATTAGCAATGATAAGCATACCATATTCTATGAAATGGTAATGAATAGAAGAAAAAGTAGAAAAGATTTAACAAACAACATAGATCTCTGTGATTAAATATACAAATAATAATGTTAAAAAAAAGGGGTTGAAAATGGAGATGAGAAGAGATAAGAGATTGTGAATTTGTGACTTGTGAAATTGTGAATTTGTGACTTGTGAATCAGTTAGAACTTGGAGAGTAGAAAGAAAATAACATATTCTTAGGGTTAGGGGCTTCAATGTAACTTCACTCTTTTATCAAATATTGAAAAAATTGCTTTGTGAATGTTCGAAGCCGTGACCAAGAGTAACAATGTATAAGTTTTAACCACATATTTGAGAAGACATTTAACTTATAAATATTATTTTGGTTTTTTGGTTAACCGAATAAGAAAAATCCCACATCGAAACCAACATCGAATTACCGAAAAACCAAAAAAAAAAATAACGGATTTCAAAATTTTGGTTCGATTTGGTTCGGTTTTTCGGTTAATACCGAATAGTGCTCACCCTAGTTCTATGAGTGGCACTTTCAAGGTTCTTGGCCTTCTCAACACGACGTGTGTTAATTTTTCTTTTGCTGACTAAGAAATTGCTGTGTAGAAGGCTTAACTCTTAAAGCAGCTTGACCTATCCTTTATGAATAATTGCTCATCCTTCCTCGAGCATTGGCCATTCGTGCGCCTGATGTTGGTTGAGGAGTAGCTGGTGGTCCATCTAATTGAGCTATTTTTTTTCTTTTTACCTTTGCTTGGTATTTTACCATAATATATTCATTAAACAATTTAGCCACCTTCTCTTGACAAACAACACATATGATATTTTCAGAGTGAAGTAAGATCACTAGGAAAATTGATCCTTGACTTCTTGTGTCAACCATTGTTGGTATCGAGGTTTCAATAACTTTTGGCTTCAAAGCTTCTTCTTTAACCAATATTCATTTGTCATCATCTTCATCTCCCATCCTATGGGTTTGATCTCATTAAACAGCGCGAGGTATGCCACTTTTGAGTATGTGACATAATAATCAATCTTGCTTGAGGATTATCCCAGCAGTCCGACTTCAAGATCCCCAGCTTCATATCATTCCTTCATAATTTTTTGTTGAGTCTTCCTTCGCGAATTAGTCATGTTTGTTCCTAAAAGCAGATACCAAGGATTAGTAAACTCCTTCTTATCTTGAAGCAATTGAGAAACATTTATTGTAAGCATGTTAGCATCAACCAAATCAGAGAATGGGTTAGTGTTAACTTGCATTATTTTTGTTTCTTTCTCAAGGAATTTAAGTATCCCTCGATCTATCTTATCTTGAATTAGGTTTCTAAACATGACGCATTTGCTGATCGAGTGAGTCAAAGAACAATGCCACTTGTAGATATTTTTGCCTTGAAGCTTTTCACTAAAGGGCACATTATGTCGCCCCACTAATCTAAGTTGCTTAACCTACAACAATATATCAAAAATTTGATCTACTTTACTTATGTCGAAGAAATACGAGCTTACAGAGGTAGTGGGTCTATTAGACTCCTACATCTGAGTTTCTTTCTTTGCAAGAGCATCACACATGAAAGGCTCTCGACCTACAAACTAAACTACCTCCACCTCAAAATTGGGATCACTATAGTATGTCCCATATGTTGAATTCCTCTTTTATGTTCTTCTTTCAGTATGTAGTCATATCAAGTAGCCCTTTCTGCTAGCTTGAACAAGTCATGGAAGACCATTCCCTTTTAACTTCTTACGGAATTCAAAGCTTAGTTCATCCTGGGCTAGCCTCATGTACTCAATTTTAGGAAAACTAACATTACACTTGGCTTGAGCTTGTTTCAAGCGATTCATGTAATCTTTAGTAGTTTCATCTAGTTGTTATTTCAACCTGGCTAAGTCAGCCATGGAAATGTGCTAGTCCCTTAGCAATACTAAATTAAAAACTTTTGAAAGACATAGATAGATCCAATGTTCATTGTGTCAATCAAAAGTTTAGATTTTTCACAAAACTATGATGAGCATTCATGAGCAAGCTTAACAAGTGTAAACATATTTTTGCAATGAATAAGAGTTTTGAACGTAAATCATTTTCAGGAGGTAGTTTAAGACATAACAAGTTTGACTTTAGTGTGTGGTGACTAGCACACAAAAGATTGGGTTTCCAAGAAATTCAAACATGTATTGTTTCGATGACTCAAGATTCACCAAACTTCCTATTAAAGTAAAAAATATGGCATAGACTTTTATTTGTGAGATTTTTGCCAAGTTAGTTCCCTTAAGCTTTCTTGTTGACTCGTGTAACGAGCGTTTAGCCAATGACTCCCAAACCAGATGGTTTTAGGGAATTAGGTGTAAAGACACCCCTAAGGACTTACTAGCTTGAGTCAACAAGGCTACGAAATTTAACTGGTTTTAATGCTACTACTTATAATTTTCCACCTTTTGACGTAACACTCAATGCTTACTGAGGCAAGAGGGCCAGTTACTCAGCGGAATATTTGTTTTTGTTGATCATTAGGAGCATTTTTTTTTAGCATGAATCAATCTTTTCTATTTTTATATGCCAAAATGTCAATCTAATAGGTCATCTAGTTCATAGTCAAGCAAAAGAAACATACAAACCCAAATAACATGTCATACCCCACACGATCATGTGCTAATGTGCTCGTGATAGTTTAAGCTAAACTTGTGAATTCTTAAATGCCTAAAGGGCAGTGATCTAGGTTCAAAACTTGATTATTGGCCTATATGTTCAAAGTGTTAAGCTCGCTAATGAAGTCGAATCATAAAGTTTTGTTTAGATCTCAAAAAAAAGTTTATTGGACAAAATGAACATGCATTTATCTACGAAAATATCAACAAAAAAAACTGTGGAATAAGTGAGTGTGTGAATGTGTCCCCATACCCCCAAACTTAAATTGCACATTGTCCCCAATATGTGAGTAGCATGGAAGGATCCGACCTGGGAGATGGAGAGCTCTATGGCTGGCATGGCTTGGAGCACGCCCCCAAACTTCAACTGGAATCACTGACACTGTCCTTGAAAAAGAAAGAAAAACAAAGATAAAATGGAAAACAAGTAATAGACAATAATATAAAAGTATAAAATACGAATAATAACATAAATTATAAAAAGGATATGCATTGGGGTGCTTCCCATGAGCGCTAAGTTTAACGACTTCAGCCAGACGTGGTATCCTCTCACTGCTGATCATCAGGTGGTGCAGTCGAAGAGGTACCGGGTGTCGAAGGTAGGTGATCAAGAATGACCTGCAGCATAGCCTCCTGGCGTGCTAACCGTGCCTCTAAACTATCCATGCACTGATGCACGAGTGTGGTAGCAGCAGAGACCTCACCTCGGAAGGAGGACAACTCAACTAGAAAGTGTTGGGACTCGGTGGGTCCCATGTCCGAATGGTCCTCCTCATGTACTGGGCTAATGACTGGGGTCTCGGTCTCCATGCGATCCTCCTCAACTCGCTCAGCTACTGGAGCAGGTACTGGGGGTCCTCGTGGCATATACGAGATGCTGTGTGTCCACTGAGCCTTCCCGAAGAAGGGATGCTCTCGCACTGGCCCATTACTGTGGGTCCCCTTAATCCCCTTTTTCTTGAGGATGGAGGTGAGTAGGAACGGGAAAGGGAGGCCCCAAGCATTGGCTGTGGTGGTCTGACAGCCATGTACATGATCCCAAAACTTGTGCAGCTGGCTCCAAATGACAACCGGGATGGAGTACCAGTGGCCTCTATAGAAGGCATATATAGTCTGGAGAAACTGGTCTCGCCGCTATGTCTTGTGCCCCAATGGACACACGTTACGCTGTAGGATCGTATCAGCAAGCCACAGTCGGGGAGGCAACTTGGACCGACTGGCCGCATTGTTATGCCTGTCGACATACTGGCCAGCGCACATGTCCGTGATGATCTCGGCCAGGGCAAAGGACTCCGGCTGCTTCTCGATATCAGTGTCCTCAGGAGGGGACTCATCGGTGCAATGAAGAGCAGCGACGATATCGGCACTAGTCACCTCGATGGGCGTGCCCCGGACTGAAGAGGTGAGGACTCTCGGTCTACTACAGTTGAAAGATAGATGCTCATAAAACTGGACTACGAGCTGGGAGTAGGCACTGGAGCACACTGGCCTAAACAGCCTCTTCAACCCTCGATGTTGAAATTCTTGGACGGCCCATTGAGTGGCGTCCATGTACCGGAATACATCATCGATGTGAACGAGGTCTCAAATAAAAGCTTGCGCTGCTCGATGCTGGGCCGAGATGACGAAGCACGGCTGCTGGATGCACCGGAGGTGGAATCTGATGGTCTTGACATGCTGTGTTCTAGGTTCTGCCTAATTTGCGATCGATCTCAATGATGTGTGCTCGATCGTACACTGAACTATGCGCTCGATCGCAGATACCGTGCGCTCGATTGCACACGGTCAGGCTTTTCGTCGAACAACTTGTGTGCACCAAAAAGACAAGCTATGGTTTGCAAGTGTGGAACTCTTTCCTAACCCCCTGCAAACGAACAATCACACAATCATACACAAAATAACATATATGTAGAATGCATTGCACAGTTTCTATTATTAAAATTCATGTGTGTGTGTAGAGTACCTTGTGGATTAATGGGGATGGGAATGGAGGTGATGGTGGTTGACGGTGATGGAGGAAATGGATGGTGACAGAGGATGGTGGAGATGGAAATGGTGATGAATGATGCTGTGTGGTAATGGTGAGAGGGAGTGGTGCGAGTGGAAACGAGAGTTTCTGAGGGCGAGTGTGCAAGTGATTAGTGACGAGGGAGTGAGTGAGTGTGAGTGTGAGTGTGAGTGAATTTTCAAACTTATAGCTAAACCACTGTCTACCGCGAGTGCGCTCGATCGTATGTGGGGTGCGCTCGATCGCATCTGTGCGCTCGAACACGTTTGAAGGACATGCTCGATCGCACACCTGCGCTCGATCGCACTGGGGGATGCGATCGATAGCAAGCAGGGCACATGGGCACAAATAAAAACTTACCCTACCTGAAAAAAATGATAAATTATTGAAACAATACAACCTTACCATTTCTTAGTGGCCTCAGTACCACTAACCTTACCAGAGGTGCTTGAGCTGTATGAGTAATTAAATTTGCACTTGCTCAAGCACTCTCGTGTCACCATGCTAGTTGTTTGGAGGGGGGCACTTAGAACCCACATCAGGTGGTTCAAGTGCTTTTAATGGTTGCTTTATCTCCCATTTTGATGCCTGGTCAATAAGATAAGGAAAGGTAGCATCAGTAAGTGCATGAGGTTCAATTTGAGTAACATACTTACTTGAAAGCTTTGGTGTGTTTTTGAAAAGGTGCACAGCTTTATTGACGTCTTTAATCACATTGTCCTCCTCCGGCCTAATGTCCATTCTTGTGTCCTTATGGTTGGGGATGGTCTCTGATTGATCAGTGTGATGGACCTGAGAAACTTCCTCAACAATATCTTGAATGAAGCTCACATTAGAATATTCATTATCCTCATTGACTGATTTTGATGTATTAAATACTTGAAATTCTATCTCCTCATTATTTACTTTCATAGTGACTACTCCCTTTTTTACACTAATGTTAATATCAGCAGTTATCATAAAGGGGCATCCTAGGATAATCGGGAGAGGTGATGGTAAAGTACATTCTTCTATATCTAATACTACAAAATCAACAAGTATAATGAATTTACCTACTCTTACCAACATGTCCTCAAGGATACCTCTCGGTCGTTTGATGCTTCGGTCAACTAATTGTAAAGTGATGGAGGTTGGCTGAAGCCCCCCCAAACCTAGTGTCTCATATACATTGTATGGCAGCAGGTTGACACTTGCTCCTAGATCCAATAGTGCATGCTCGAACAGTTGGTCACCTAACCTGCAAGGAATAGTAAAACTACTCGGATCTTTTAGCTTAGGTGGTAATTTTCTTAAAAGTACAGCACTTACCTCTTCGGTTAAGGCTACTGTCTCATGCTCCTGGAACTTCCTTTTGTTAGTGCAATAATCTTTTAAAAACTTAGCATATGCAGGTATTTGTTTGATTGCATCTAACAGAGGAATATTAATTTCAACTTTCCGCAAGGTTTCAAAAATATCAATTAGTTTATTATCTTTCTTTTGTTTTACTAACCTTTGCGGGAAGGGTGGTGCATTCCACTTCTTTACTTCACTTACCCTTAATGCTGATGGTGTCTCTTTGGATGCTGTTGCAGATTCATTGGACCCTATTACTTTGCCATTTCTCAAGGTTGTCACAGCATTTAGTTGTTGATGCCCCCCAGGGTTGGGTAATGTTTGAGCTGGGAGCTCTCCTTGCTTTCTGTCACTGAGCTCCTTAGCTAGTTGTCCCATTTGTACCTCTAGTCTTTGAATTGCTTACGCATGTGCCGCATTAGTTTGTTTTTGCTGAGTCATGAACTATTCTTATGATGTCACCAGTTGTCTTACTAGACTTTCGAGGTCGTTCTTCTTTGGTTCGGGAATAGCATGAGCAGTGGGTTGGGGGTTTCGTTGCTGTCCTTGATTGTTTTGATTGTTGCTCCATGAGAAATTCGGGTGATTTCACTATCCGGGGTTGTACGTGTTTGCATACGGGTTGTTCTTCAGCAGATAGTTATTTGGTCCCACGTAATTTGCTTATTCTGTATCTACAGGTGAATACAAAGGACAAATATCAGTATTATAGTCATACTGGGAACATATTGCGCATACCTGGCGTGGGGTGGATGGTAGGCTGGATGAGGCATTTTGAGTAGTCATGGCTTTTACAATCATATCTAATTTCCTCTCCATTGCTGCCATTTGAGGGGAAGATCCTCCATTTATATTTACCTCATACATACCTTTACCCTTGGTCACATGTCTACCTCGAGAGGAGAATTGTTGGGTGTGCACGCTGAGGGTTTCGAAGAACTCCATTGCTTCTTCACTGCTTTTCTCCATCAGGACTCCTCCACAACCTGAATCAACAATACATTTGTTAGTATCATTTAAACCTTCATAAAAGGCTTGTACCAGTTCATCTTGAGGCAGGTTATGGTGTAGGCATTTGAGTAACAAGTCGTTGAAGTGTCTCCATGCTTCAAAGAAGAGGTCCCCATCCTTTTGTTGGAAAGACTGGATCTCCTTCCTCATTTGTCTCGTCTTTTGGGCTGGGAAGAACATCTTCAGGAACTTGCTTGCCAACTCCTCCCAAGTGTGGATGGAAACTGCAGGCAAAGAATTATACGAAAGTTTAGCATTATCTTTCAAAGAAAAAGGGAATAGAATCAACCTTATTCCTTCTTGGTCTAGTCCTTGTATGTGCTGGAACTTGCAAAGATCGAAAAATTCTCGGAGGTGCAAGTGTAGATCTTCGTTAGGAGTGCCTCTAAAATGAGTCAAAGCATTCAAGATTTGCAGAGATATGTAATAATTTCCCGCCGCCTCAGGTTGATATGCAATGCATGATGGTTGATCAATGTTCCGAGGGATGAAGGAGTGCTTCATCGGTACTTGTGGAGGTGGTTGCTGGTTCTTGAGCTGTTCCGCCATTTGTGTTTCGTTCTTGACTTCTTCTTCATTCTCCTTGAAGTTGTTCCTTAGCTTTTGTCAGATAGTCCACTCAAGCTCGGGATCGAGGGGAAAGAATTCTGGATGTCGGGATCGAAGTCTGTGCATAAATCAGAAGAAACAGCTTCAGTGCAGCAGTTCAACTCTGCTGCTCGGATACTTTCTACCCTAAGTGCGCTCGATCGCACAGGAGGTTGCGATCGATCGCAAGTACCACAAAAAGTGTGAGTTAGGGTTTGATGTGCCTGAAACAGAAAATAATTTAACTAGGTTTGATGAAAAATAAAGATAGTAAACAATACTAGCGTAATAATAATGAAAGTAATTCTAAAAAGAACTTTAGCGCAATCCCCGGTAACGGCGCCAAAAACTTGTTGAGCGAATATCTACCTAAATAAATAGGTGAATAATCGTACTAGTTATACTTGCAAGTGCACAAGGTCATCAGTGTAGTCTAGTGTGCAAAAAGCAAGGTCATCTCCACAAGGATTGGTAAAGTTGCTTTTAGAATCAGTTTCTCTAAAGTAAAAAGAGATAAATAACTGTTGGAAGGTGATTTGATAATAATAAAGACATAGGGCTTTGATATCCACCACTAGTAATACTTTCCCAATTTTTATAAGATATCAGTGCACTAGCTTTATTATGTATACTTACTGGTTGCCAACCTAAGGGCATGGTATTTACTCCTTAATCTATTGATTTCCCTAAGCAACGAGTTAGGCATGGTATCTACTCTAACTCTTTTCTTCCTTAAGGGATTCAGCATGGTATCTGCTTGAGTTGTTCCTTAAGAAAACATAAGTACTATGGAAATCGACAACCACATGAGACCTAGGGTATGGTATCTACTCCCGGTTTCCCATGTTGATTAACCCAGGTATTCGGATAAGATATCCCTTGTTACTAATGTTAGACCCAGGACTTGGTCATCCAAATTGATCTAACTAACCTATCTATACCACATGCATACGTTGGCCTTACATATACATATGAGGAATTTAAATAAGCACAGACATTAATCAAGTTAAGTAACATAATAAAAGCTATTGGCAAAGATTTTATCAATGAATATAAATATGGGAATGCATAACTAGGGCTTCAATCGAGCCCTATAAGAAAGTTAGTTACACATACTATCTGAAGTAAACATTATAAATAAACTAAACATTAAGGGAGAAGAATAAACCCAAGAGAAGAGGCGTCAATTCTCTCCCAAGCTCTCAACTCCAAGTAAAAGAAAAGAGAAAAGTGTTTTCTATCTGAGGTGTGTATTTGTATGTGAGTTACAAGTGTATTTATAGGTCTTTGAGAAGTCCTAAGAGACCCATGAGTTTATAAACCTTCCTAAAACGAAAATTCTCTTATTTCCAAAATAGGGTTCTGCAGTTTATTGTTCACGCTCGTACATGTGCGCTCGATCGCATATGTCTTGCGCTCGATCGCAGTGTGCACTCGATCCTTCATGTGTGCGCACGATCGCAATGTGCGCTCGATCGCATTACATGGCGCGATCAATCGCAATTTGTCTAGAGAATGCTCCAGCGATTCCAGATTTCTTCCTTTAAGTGCCAAAACTACTTCTTTTTCTCCAAAACCCTATAAAAACATGTAAAACACACAAATGGAGTAAAATAGACCAAATTAACGTAATTAAGGACCTAACAAATGTAAATAAGGGCGCTTAAATATGAATATTTAAGTACTTATTAAAATACCGAGACCCATTCGAGTAATCTGGGTCAAAAACCTTTCCTGTATGTCTCCCCAATTCATGATCGAGTTCCGACGAAGGATAATGTACCATGTGAACCCTACCCTGACAAAGAGTTAGGAAACAAATGAAGTTTCATAAAGTCTTGGTTAGAATATTTTCCACATTAAATGGTGAAACATCCAATGTGTTCTAGGGTTGTTTTCTCGTCATCCCCAAAAAATGTCATGAAATTAGGAATTTTGTAATTTTGGGAAAACTTAAAGTGTTGGTCTATATAGTCAAAGTAAGGCTTCCTACAAACGGGCCTTATACCCCATGGAACTCGTGCCTATATAGGTTCGCAAACTGCTTGAGCCATCTAGGCAACATTTGGTCTAAGATATGAGGTTGATTCCCACGCACGAGGTCCTCGAAATTAAGAACTGGTGGAACTGGAAGAGCTTGATAAGTCTCATGGTCTTTAAGTTGTACTTGTTGAGATTGAACCCCAACTTGTCCCAAGATATTTGGTTATACCAGTGCAACATTGACTCAATCCTGTCCCTACTTGATGGCTGAAATGTTAAGAAATCTCTTATGATTCATCATGATAGAAGGATAGCCTTGTACTTGATTCATAGGTCTAGGTGACATCTATGCTCCAATAGGTAGCTGGATTGTAAGAGGCGGTTGTCCCCCAATAGGTGGAGCAGACACGGTCTGAGGTTTCATTAGTTCATTAGTCCCTAAAGTAGATACTTGTTTAACATTCAAATATCTGGTGAGAGTCTCTGTATTATTACTAGGTAAAGCTCGGGGATAAATTATAGGTATGTTAAAGTCATTTCCCTTAGGGAATGCCCTTAAAGATTATGCATCATATTGCACAGAACTTCTTCTCCCATTATTGTTTCTAGGATAAGTATCTTCATTGTGGTCTTTGATCCATCAACATGTTAATTTTTTTCAAAATCCAAGTAATTTGTTCTTAGCTTTGAGTCTGTTGTTGAGCTATATGTTGTTGATATTGGCTTTGCAACTTAATCACTTGTTTAGTTATTTGGGCTATTTCTTCCTTGGTTTGACATTGGTTAGCCACAAATATGTTAATTTCGGAGTTTAATTGCCCTATGTCTTGATCCAATTTCTCTAAGCGACTTACAGAGATATCATATGTAACAATTAACTCCTAATTGGTTAGGGTCTTCGCCATTGATATAGTAATTGGCATATACTAGACTCTCTCCCACTTTGGTCTCCAAAATCTTGTTTGCACAAGAAATATTTATGTGTCAATTAAGGTTGAATTAAACGGAACAATACTTATCTAGATGGGTTTGGTTCTGCCTCAATTAAGAGGACTTTAATCCAAAGTACCAGATGCAGTTAGTGATTGAAATAAATAGCAACGCTGCTTTGGCTTGACTCAACTTCAAGACAAAAAAGAGAGTGAGGAATGTAGACTACCACTACGATTACAACTACAGTTACAGCTATTGGAAAGTACAAAGCGTAAATGCAAAAAAAAAAAATGATAAGTGTTGGATGATTGTCTATCTCCTCTTATGATTGATTACGTTGCTATTTATACTCCTTCTGGCTTAGACAATTGTGTTGACAATTCTGAAACTTCTCCCACATTTTCACTTCCTCACACATCCTTGATTAAATGCGTTGAACATGTCACATGTCAGCCTCTAATTTCACTATGCGAGTTATATTTAATCGTGGCCAATTTTACCATAGCCAGTTAAATGCACGACTCTTGTGAATTCTAGCTTAGATAATTGTGTTGATAATTCCAAAACGTCTCCCACATTTCCATTTCCTCACGCATCCTTGATTAAATGTATTGAACATGCCACATGTTAGTCTCTAATTTCACTATGCAAGTTGTATTTAATCATGGCCAATTTTACCATGGCCAGTTAAATGCACGACTCTTGTGTGAATTTTGATCCCTGAATAGTTAGGTTGGTAGTTATAACTCATGCATTGTGCTCGAATTTGAGGTATTTAAGGTTTTATACCCGAGCTCATAGTCTTGAGTCCTCAAGTTATCCTTCCTAATTCAATGTTGTCCCTTGAACTTCTCATTTTTTAAAGTTCTTATTTCACAGGCTTTTTTAACGGCTAATTAATATTTCATCATGTCTTTTCCTTTTCTAGCTACCTTCTCTCTTATTTGATGGGACCTTTACAAATGACCCAATCAAGATAGTTTCCTAATTTTTTATTTTTTAGTACGAACACTTATATGGTATAAAAACTCAAGGCTTCCTAATTACAAGCGAAATTGCTACTAAAAACTAAGCCATCTAGAAATCATACCAACAGTTCAAATTTCCATAATATTTAAGCATCATGGATTTTCAAATTCAAGACCCCAACAAGAATATGAATGGACTTTTAGTTTTAAATTAAAAAAGGAATGTACAAGCTTGTACTAAGAGCCTTTTTTTTGCAATTGTTTTGAAAAAGCAAAAACAGAAAATATTTTTTCCTTGAAATAGAGACATTTTTATTAAAACAGAGGGAACTAGTTATAAGCATCTTGGTGAAAAAGGACTGGTGAGTAGCACACAAGGGATATTTCTCTAAGTCAAATTTTGAACATCAAACACAATACTTTTTATCATTATATTTATAGTACTCATTATCACCGTATTTTCAAAAGACACTCTCACGACACAAGCAGTGTAGCAAAATGCTTTTATTTTTTCTTAAAATCAAGCCAAGTTTGGGCTTTTCCCCTTAGCGCAATGAGTTAGTTCAAGAGGGAACCTAGTTTGCTTTGAAAACTATTCGGCAGTGCATTTTTTGTGCTCAAACATCAATCCTAAACATACCATGATCGAGCAAATGTAAGAATGGCTTTTATTTAGTCCAAAGCCTTCTACTTACTAATCTAGATTTTAAAAAGTAAAAGAGAAAGATAAAACTTCAAACGTAAATGCATTGCACTAATGCAAGGCATGTGTCATTCAAATGCATGTCAAAGCAATAAGCAAATTCAGCAATATCAAACAAGTGTGTTTAACCATTCATAAGATTCCAAAATGGAGTAACAGGCGAAGACTCTTGATGAGAGTCATAAAATGCATCTTAACAGTACTTACTTGCTAGCATTTTAGGGTTGATCTAGGGTTGAATTACTCATTTATACCTTAACAATTCTAAAATGTCATTATTGGATCAGTGATATATTTCGGTGCATTTTTAGGTACTTTGAGTTCAAAAGAGATGGAAAAGCTATCGATGCTTAAAGCGCCAAGATTCCATGCATAATGGAGTGTCGGAGTGGTTGCAGAGAAGCAAAGAAGGAAGAAAATCAAGTCTTCAGTGTGTGCCGCAACCAGAAGCCTCCACAAACTTTGTAAAAATCTGGACAACAGTGTGCGCCGTGGCTTGGCCCAAGGGGCGCCACAGCTTGGCCCAAGGGGCGTCACAGCCTACAACACCACCACCATATTTGAATCACCATGGGCGCCACAGATTGGATCAAGGGCGCCATGGCCTTTAGCAAGGCTTTAATCTCAGACCAAAGGTGTGCGCTACAGCCTGGAAAGGTTGAGGTGCGGCGCGCACACGGTCCCCTGACCTAATTAGGGCTTCTAAATGGTATTTTTGAGCCCAAAATGCCCCTACACCTTATGGTCTATATATAGAACATTAAAGGTTTGCAGCTCCAGGTCTGTTTGGTTATGAAAATCAAGGGAGAGCTCCATATTCTTCTTCATCAGGCTTGAGCCCCATGGTCAACTAATCTCCAAGCAAGGCAAAGGGATGAATTCCTACGTGTAGTTGTTCTTATTTTCCATTCTTGATTCAGATGTAAGGATTTATTGTTGAATATTGTTTATGATTTACTCTTTGATTAAGTAAGAATTAGACGATTTACTCTTAATCCGGTGATTGCATCTTCCTCCTCCATATAAGTTTAGTCAAGCTCTTCTTATGTCAAGTTGTTTAGATTTGATTGATTTCGGTAAATTTATCTTATAGATTGTCCATTACTGCAGTATTGTCATTGAGATATATTGTTGTTTCTTGATAATCTATGAGATAGGTCATGTGTGCTTGAATCGAAACTAAAGAGTAATTTATAGCAATTACATTAGGGTGTTCATGTGCTTTAATTGAATATTTACCGATTGCTTGTTTGGGATGTGAAACTAGCAATCGAGATAAACCAATTGAATCGAGAGTGGAGCAAGGCAACGAACTTAGGAAGGATTGCTGGAACCTTTTTGTTTCCTCATTTATATTCTTCATTATAATTACAAAACTTCTTCATATTATTTCATCATCAAAACTCATATTCTTTCATTTAATCATTATCGTTTGTATTAAGGTTTACAATTTCTCTTGTAGTTCGTGTTTCCTTGTGGGATCGACACCTCATCTATACACAATAACCATGTGATAGTTTGAGCGAAGTCAAATTTTGGCGCCGTTGCCGGGGAGGCACGCTTAACTTAAGGAAGATTGTCAACTTTGAGACAAAGACGGTAATATTGTTCTTTTCTCTTTGTTTTGATTTTCTAATTTTCTTTTATTATTCGGTTTTAATTATTTTCCCTCTAACTCAATTGGTGTATGCTTAGACCGAGAGATTCGTGAGCTAGATTCATTAGAGGACCCGAAATAGAGTTACCCTCTCCTTCCTCGTCCGTTAGTGAAACCTCGCCTAGATCAAACCATATTGCACGCCCAAACGAGAATTTAGAGGAATTTGTTAACATGGCTGACAATCACAATGAAAATGTTGCTATGACACTTAAGGACTACTTGCATCCTAGCCGAACAGCCACACTATCTTGTATCATGTTCCCCCCTAATGATCAACAACCTGAGTTTAAGCCGGGCATGATCCAATTGCTACCAACCTTCCATGGGTTTGAGAATGAAAACCCCTATGTCCATATTAGGGAATTTGAGGAAGTAGTAGCAACTTTTCAAAATAGGGCTGATTACGCCCAAAACTTAACACGGTAATTGTAGTACAGCTTTGGGGTGTCGATTTCACAGGGAAACAAGTTAATTACAAAAGAAGGTGTAAACAATTACGCAAACGATAAAAGATTAAATGAAAGAATCTGAATTGATAGTGAAGTAATATGATTGTCTGAATAATTGATGGATATAATAATAAAGAAAACAACAAGGTTCCGGTAATCCTCCATAGGTTCGTTGCCCTAATCCTAACTTGATTCAGTTGTTTTTATCTCAATTGCAAACTAGCTTATTGCTAATCCCTAGCAATTGAAGCGAAAATAAGAGATGAATTCTATAGATAGGAGTTAAAAACAAAGTAAAGCAATGCTAGCATTGAACCAAGAGTAACTCACTTTTTGTCTCAAAAATTGCACATAACATACGGCACATAGAATCATTAAATTTCACCTAAGTCCAAAAGTAATCCAAACATCAATCTTAAAATTGTTATTGACTCTTAACATCCATCTTACCACAAACCATTAATCCAAACACCCGGACGATTTTATGCATAACATTCATTAATACAAGTCTTGGCCTCTAAAAATATAATAAATTGTGTGACATCAATCACAAAAACAAGCTCCATAGGCTCACTTTTCAAATAACTCTCCACTATTGTAGAACAATCACACTACATTGGATCAAAAGGTCTTTAATAAGCTTGTAACGTTAGGCTAAGGTAAAGGTTAAGAAAGAACAGGAAGGATTCAACAAGTAGAAGAACTTAATCTCTTAGTTTTGAACACAACTCTTTAAGCATTAGATAACCTTACTTCAACACCCAACTCTTTCAACCATTTTTCGAGCATTTCTTTCAACAAATCACCATTTTTTTCCTTTTGTTTCTTTCTTCTTTTTTTTGCCATAATTCTTTTTTCTATTTTCTTTTTGGCACATAACCATTCAACTTCTTTTTCATTTTTTTTCTTTTCTTTTTCACAACCCTCAACTTATCTCCTTTAATGTACTTGGGTTGCGGTAGTGATATTTTTTCATATTTCCACCCTTACTCCTTTTAAGTGCTTCTCACAACATGTGTATAAATAAGTTCTTTTAAAAGAAAGGTAAGGATAAAAATATTTTTAGGCTCATAAAAGTAAGTAAATGGTTTATCGAAAGAAACAAGGCTCAATTTTTCTTTTCAAGAAAAAAGGCTCAAATAGGTGACTAGTGATAAATATAGCAATGGTAGGTTTGAAACGCTCAAACGGTTCAAAAATGGCCTATATCATATCCTAAGTAGTGTGCATTCTAGGAATTCACCTCAAGTGATTATCAAGTAAGTTCTAAAGCTTTTCAAGACCACAAAAGTATTCATAAAACAATCACATATAAAATTTCTCTAAATGTTTAAGACTAATCATACAATCTTGCCACAAACTAGAGTCTCTAGCCAAATGAAGATTGATTTTTAAATTAATTTCAAACTTAAACAAAAATTTAACTCCTTCTAAATGTTATCTGCTATCTCAATTAAGTTTATATCATTGACATGTGAATTAACTCCAAGGCAACCACAAAGCATGCTTAAAACAAAAAGAGAGGGAAAATGACACCAAGCAGTTTAATAGAAAAAGAAAAAAATGTATGGAAATAAAGAATATGGAAACAAAGAGATGCGTTTCGTCTACCCCCAACTTAAAAATTGCATTGATCTCAATGTAAAAGAAAGAGTAAAGGAGACTCTCCTTGTAGCCAAAGGTGCACAGAAGCTGAAAATTATGCTCCACCATTTGAACTGCTTCGTATTTTTGTCCCTGAAAAAGAAATACGAAAGTAAAACTGGAAAACAACAAGATAATAATAATAAAAAAGAAAAAAGAAAATATAAAAAAATAATAAAAATAAAAGGATACGTTGTGGGTTGCCTCCCATAAGTGCTAAGTTTTATGTCTTCAGCCATACACTCTTATTCCCTCCTTGGCCACTGCTTCATTGCCAAATTTGGTGTTTCTATGCTTTTGCAGGGCCTCAAGAACATCCGCAAATTCTGGCTCGATGTATGCTTTGGTGAAGCCATGGATGAGGGTGGACTCAAATGGATTAAGGTGCTGGACCTTTTCCATGAATGAGTCAATCATGTATGCTTGTGCTTGATGGCTTTCATCCACATCCTCTGATTTTTCCGTTGTTGGGATGTGTAATGACTTACCCCTCAGTGTCTCAATGGCATTCACCTCCTTCAAATTATTTTGTGCTAGGTGCTGACCATGGGGTGTGGACTGAGCTTGAGAAGGGAACTTACCTCGCTCAGTCACACTCAAGTAGCTCATCAACTTGGACACTTGGCTCTTTATCTCTTTATGTTCTTCAACAACCTGCGTAATCAAAGATTCAAGTTTTTGATTAGTCTTACCATGTGCTTCAATAAAAGCATGCAAAGTGTCTTCTAAAGGACTTCTAGAAGATGAAGGTGGATGATATGGTGCAGAATATGAGCTAGGGGGTTGTGCAAGCTACTGATTTTCAGATTTCCAACTGAAGGTGGGATTATCGCGCCATCCCAGATTATAGGTATTAGAGAAGGGTGTAAAAGGCTTCGTGTACATGCCTAAGGCATTACATTGTTCCTCATGCATCCCTCTCATATTAACAAATGTGGGGTACTCTTGAGCAGGATGACCTACCCTGCCACACACAAAACATGGTTTCAAAGATTCGGCATGGTTAGCCATGTGTGTTGCCTTTGAGCATTTAGTTTTTAATGCCTCTAGCTCCCTGGTGAGCATCTCGACCTTGGCCTTAAGGTTATCCTCTTCCCTAAGATGGTAAATTCCACCACCATTTGGGTGCCCTATAGGTTGTGACCTATTTGTGCTTTCAGTAGCACTAGGTCCAGTCCAAGTGTGAGCTTTTTCAGCAAGCTCATTGAGGTACTCTATGGCCTCATCAGGATCTTTCTCTAAAAACTCACCATTACACATCATCTCTACAAATTGGCGCTCTCTATATGTAAGTCCCTCATAAAAATAGCTCACTAAGCGCCAACTCTCATACCCATGGTGAGGACACATACTCAATAACTCTTTAAATCTCTCCCAATACTGATAGAAAGTCTCGCTGTCCTTTTGTGCAAAGGTGAAGATTTGTCTTTTTAAAGCATTGGTCTTATGTTGGGGAAATTATTTATTAAAAAAAATCCGAGTCATCTCAGTCCACGACCCAATAGATTGTGGTCTAAGCGAGTATAGCCAACTCTTAGCTCTATCCTTCAAAGCGAAAGGAAAGAACTTAAGCCTCACAATGTCATCGGTTTCGTCTTGACTATGAAAAGTCACGACTACTTCCCCAAACTCTCTAATGTGCACATATGGGTTTTCATTATCCAAGCCATGAAATGTAGGGCGTAAATGTATCATCCCTGTTTTAAACTCTAATGGGCGAGTATTGGCTGGAAATATGATGCATGATGGTGTAGCTGTGCGTGTAGGGTTGAGGTAATCCTGAAGGGTCCTAGGCGGTTGATATTCATGTTCACTCATTTCTTCGGGACAAGATGGATTGTCAAATAAAGGATTTAGAAATGAATTGATTTCTGACTCTAGCACAGGCCTACAAGCATCTCTATATCTTTGCATTCAAGGTAAAAAATAATGAAAAAAAATTACTATAAAAAGAAAGAATAAGATAAAATAAAATAAAATTAATGCAGTAAGCTAAAAGAGGGAACGAAGTTACCGCCTTTACAAACTGTTGAAAAGAAAGACTATTTACAGTTCTTCTACCATCATGTCAAAAGTTGACAATCTTCTTTGTACTTAAGCGCGTTTCCCCGGAAGTAGCGCCAAAATTTGATTACGCCCAAAGTATAACGCGGTTATTTGTAGTACAGCTTTGGGGTGTCGATTCCACAGGGAAACAAGTTAATTACATAAGAAGGTGTAAATTTTAACACAGACGATAAAAGCTTGATTAAAAGAATTTGAATTATGTGAAAATAGTGTAAAGGAAATTGTGTAAATAGATTTAATAAGAAATAACAAGGTTTTGGAAATCCTCCCTAGGTTTGTTGCCCTAATCCTAACTTGATTAAGTTGTTTTTATCTCAATTGCAAGTTTCACATCCCAAACAGGCAATCGAAAAATATTCGATTAAAGCACATTTATAAATCCTAATGTAATTGTTATGAAATCTTCTTTACTTTCAAGCACACATGACCTAACTTATAAATTATCAAGAGACAATGATATATCTAAATGACAATACCGTAGCAATGGACAAATCTATAAAAGAGATCTACCGGACTCAATAACATCCAAACAGGTACACATAAGAAAAGCATGATTGAACTTATATGGAAAAGAAGCATGCAATCACCGGAGTAATAATAAATCTACTAATTAAATTAAGAATAAAACATAACAATGTTTAACGAAAATAATATCCAACTACAACCGAATCAAATAAAGAAAAATAAGAACAACTACACCTAGTGATTCATCCCTTCGCCTTGCTTGGAGACTAGCCAGTCATGGGGCTCATGCTTCCTCGAGTTGCCTCCGGCCTCTCAACGATCATTCTCAGCTTGCCCTCCAAATTTATACTTTTGGATTCCTCCCAAAGGCCCTCTGGATTGCTCCTAAAGGCCCTTTAGAGTCACCCTTTGATGATTTTAGATGAGCTCCGATTGATTGCCTCAAAGCTGAAGTGGAACAGGCCTTTTATAGGGAAATACCACAAGTGCAATGTGTTTCCAATCTGATGTGGGATGTGGAATATAGAAATATGTTTTCCAACCGATGTGGGATGTGGGATTTAAGCCCAAAATCACGCTGAAATCCCGCACAGTCCGCACAGCCTGACCTTTGTCTACTAAAACTGTCATAACTTTCTCTAGAAAAATCATTTTTATAAGCAGTAAAATTCTCCAGAAAATAGACTTCCGGATATTTCTAAGCATATATAGCTCATCTCCTGGTTCTTCTTGCATCAATACAGTTTAATTTTCAAAGATGATTGATCTGTACGGGCAATTCTAGCAATTTAGTAAATCTCCTTTCTTGGTTTCTCTTCATCTTGGCTCTTCTGCAACCATTATCTCACTCGAGTATTCATTGAAGCTTCGTGTTTAAAACGATGATAGCTTTTCTATCTCTTTTTTAAGCTCAAAGTACCTGAAAATGCACTGAAATAAGTCAACGATTCAAGAATAACACTTTAGAGTTATTAAGGTATAAAAGTGTAATTCCAACCTCGATCAACCCTAAAATGCTAATAATTAAGTATTGTTTAGATGCATTTTTTGACTCTCATCAAGGGCTGATATGCTAGACACCGTCAAACTTTGATTTTTCCTCTTTTCACTTAAGGAAAAGGCCAAGGTTTGGCATTACTCGTTAAGGCCTAGGTCTATAGGTAGTTGGGATGAGATGACTCAAGCCTTCTTCCAAAAGCATTTCCCAACCCATAAGACCAATAACCTCAAGAGACGAATCTCAAACTTTGCACAAAAGGAGAGTGAAACCTTATATCAAGTTTGGGAACGTTTCAAGGACCTTTTGAATTCTTGTCCACACCATGGGTATGAGAGTTGGTGGGTAGTTAGCTATTTCTATGATGGACTCCTAAGTAGGGAAAGGCAGTTCATAGAAATGATGTGCAATGGGGATTTTCTTCAAAAAGATCCTGATCAAGCCATAGATTTCCTAGATGACCTATCAGAAAAAGCCCACACTTGGATAGGCCCAAATGCCATGGAAAGTACTAGGAGAAATCAACCCGCTGGGATTTATCAACTTAAGGAAGAGGAAAGCCTTAAAGCCCTTTTAGAGGCCCTAACGAAGGAAATTGAAACCTTAAAAACCAAGGATGCTAGAGCCCCTGAACCGGTTGCTAGAGTAAAGTCCCATGAACCTTGCTTTATGTGTAATAGGGTGGATCATTTACCTAAGGATTGTCCAGCTTATTTTGAGAGAAAGGGATAGTGTAATGCATTAGGTATACCCTTTAGGAAACCAGACTCACCCTACTCTAACACCTACAATCCCGGTTGGAAGAATCACCCTAATTTTAGTTAGAGATCTGATATGCAACCTTCTGCCCAATCTAGCACTCATTGGAGATCCGAAATACAACCTCATCCCCACTCTAGTACCCAATGGCAACCGGAAGCAACCTCTTCTAATGCACCACAACAATCTTTACCTTTGGAAGATACGTTTAAATCATTTTTGCAGGTACATGCTAAGAGTGTGGAAGAGCAAGGCAAAATAAATCAACGGTTGCTAGAGGAGCAAAAGGGGATCAAATAGGAACGAAAGGAAATAAAAAGCTAACTCACCAAGTTGACTAGTTTCTTGACAATTCAAGAGCAATGTCGTTTTCCTTCACAGCCACAACCTAATCCAAAAGGACAACATATGGCACAAACCTCTGAACCTGAAAATCAAAATGTTAGAGAGGTTAATGCCATAATCACCCGCAACGGTAAGAAAATTGATAGACCCACTCTACCATCACATTTGATTCCTAATACTGTGAGTAACAAGGATAAAGCCCCCAAGGAACAAGAGGCCCATGATGATTATTCTCCACTGGTGCCTTTCCCTCAAACTCTCCTTAAGTCTAAGGAGAGAAATTTAGCATTAAAAGGTAAGATTCTTGAACAACTTCAGCATGTTAAAATTAACCTCCATCTTCTTCATGTTACAAAACAGATTCCTAACTATGCTAAAGTCATCAAGGATCTATGCACACTCAAGATGAGGCACAATGTGAAGAAGACGGCCTTCTTAACGGAGCAAGCAAGTGCGGTAATTGACAGCAAGACACCGCCCAAATATAAAGATCTGGGCTGTCCAACGGTGGCTTGCCAAATTGGAAACAAATCTTATGGCCAAGCATTGCTAGATTTGGGAGCTAGTGTGAACCTTATGCCATACTCCATGTACTTACAACTCGGTCTAGGTGAGATCAAACCCACTTCCATGGTACTCCAACTAGTGGATCGATCGATAAGAAAACCAAGAGGTATTGTGGAAGATGTTTTGTTGCAAATTGATAATTTCTACTATCCTGTTGACTTTTAGGTTTTAGATACCGTTTCTATGGTGAATACGGAGTCCAAAATTCCTCTGATACTTGGAATACCATTCCTTGCCACCGCCAATGTCCTCATTAATTATAGGAATGGCCTAATGATATTATCATTTGGCAATAGGACTTTAGAGGTAAATTTTTTCTGAGTCTCAAGGCAGCCACATGAAGAGGATGAGTGTTTCGACACTTATATGATTGATAAGCTCAATTTGGAGGATGAGCACATTAAAGATAATTCTAACTCTTTGGAATTCCCTCATAATAATTTTGAGTTCGACGATTCTTCAATTTATCCCCATGCTGTTAATGTTATTGATGTTTTTGATAAGTCACAGAGAGTTATTAAGAAATTATGGCAACCATGCTTTGAGGACTTGCTTGAGAGAAGTCACATGGATGCGAGAATCAAATACCCTACTGTTGATAGTAAATGGGCAACACCAAGAACACTTGAGCCACATGTGGTGGACTTTAAGTATTCCTTGCCAAAAGATTAGTGCTAAGGCCATTAAGTTTGGAGCCTCATTTTCAGCACCACAATGAAGCTAGCAGTGAGAGTGGTACAGTGTCTGGCTGAAGACATAAATCTTAGCGCTTATGGGAGGCACCCCATAGCATATCCTTTTATTTTTATTGTTTTTCGTATTTCTTTTTCTTGTTTATTATTAGTATTTTGTTGTTTTCTAGTATTAACTTCGTATTTTTTTCAGGGATAAATATACATAGCAGTTCAAATGGTGGTGCACAATTTTCAGCTTCTGTGCACTTTTGGTTACAAAGGGAGTTTTCTTTACTTTCTCTTTTACATTGAGATCAATGCAATTTTTAAGTTGGGGGTAGAGGAAACATATTTCTTTTTTTCATTGAACTGCTTGGTGTCACTTTCCCTTTTTGTTTGTTCTTAGCATGCTTTGTGTTAGCTTTAGAGTTAATTCACACGTCAATGATATGAGCTTAATTGAGATAGCATATTGCATTTAGAAGAAGTTAAATCTTGCTTTGGTTTGAGAATAATTTAAGTGTCAATCTTCATTTGGTTTGAGACTCTAGTTTGCGGTAAGATTGTATGATTAGTCTAAAACATTTAGAGAAGTTTTATGTGTGATTGCTTTGTGAATACTTTTGTGGTCTTGACAAGCTCTAGAACTTATTTGATAATCACTTGAGGCGAATTCCTAGAATGCACATTACTTAGGATATGATATAGGCCACTTTTGGACCATTTGAGCCTTTCAAACTTATCCTTGCTATACTTATCACTAGTCACCTGTTTGAGCCTTTTTCTTGAAAAATAATTTGAGCCTTGTTTCTTTCAAAAACCCATTTACTTACCCTTATGAGCCTAAAAATATTTTATCCCTACCTTTCTTTTAAAAGAACTTAGTTGTACACATCTGTTGAGAAGCACTTAAGAGGAGTAAGGATGGAAATATGAAAAAAAATATATATTACTACCATAACCCAAGTATATTAAAGGAGATAAGTTGGGGGTTGTGGAAAAGAAAAGAAAAGAATGAAAGAGGAGGTGAATGGTCTTATGCCAAAATAAGAAATAAAAAAAAAAGAAGTGAATTATGGCAAAGAAAGAAGAAAAGAAAAAAGTGGTGATTGAGAGAAATGCTCGAAAAATGGTTGAAAGAGTTAGGTATTGAAGTAAGGTTATCCAATGCTTAAAGTGGTTGTGTTTAAAACTAAAAGATTGAGTTCTTTTACTTGTTGAATACTTCCCGTTCTTTCTTGACCTTTACCTTAGCCTAACGTTAAAAGCTTATTAAAGACCTATTGATCCGATGTAGTGTGATTTTTCTACATAGTGGAGTGATTTGAAAAATGAGCTTATGGAGCTTGATTTGTGATTGTATCACATAATTTAATATTTGTTTAGAGGCTAAGACTTGTATTCATGCTATGTTGTGTATAAAATCATCCGGGTGTTCGAACTAATGGATCGTGGTAAGATGGATGTTAAGAGTCGATAACGATTTTAAGGTTGACATTAGGATTATTTTTGGACTTAAGTGATATTTAATGATTCTATTTGTTGTGTGTTATACATGAATTTTTAGACAAAAATTTTGAATCACTCTTGATTTAACGCTAACATTGCTGTATTTTGTTTTGATTTCCAATAAAGAATTCATTCCATGTTTTTCGCTTGAATTGCCAGGGACTAGCAATAAGCTAGTTCGGGGTTATGATGAGAGTCATAAAATGCATCTTAACAGTACTTACTTGTTAGCATTTTAGGGTTGATCTAGGGTTGATTTAATCATTTATACCTTAACAATTCTAAAATGTCATTCTTGGATCATTGATATATTTCGGTGCATTTTCAGGTACTTTGAGTTCAAAAGAGATGGAAAAGCTATCGATGCTTAAAGCGCCAAGATTCCATGCATAGTGGAGTGTCAGAGTGGTTGCAGAGAAGCAAAGAAGGAAGAAAAGGCAAGTCCTCAGTGTGTACCGCAATCAGAAGCTTCCACAAACTTTGTAAAAATCCGGACAATAGTGTACGCCGCGGCTTGGCCCAAGGGGCGCCGCGGCCTACAGCACCACCACCATCTTTGAATCACCATGGCCGTCATAGCTTGGATTAAGGGTGTCGCGGCCTCCATCAAGGCTCTAATCTAGGACCAAAGGTGTGCGCCGCAGCCTGGAAAGGTTGAGGTGCAGCGCGCACACGGTCCCCTGACCTAATTAGGGCTTCCAAATGGTATTTTTGAGCCCAAAATGCCCCTAAACCTTATGGTCTATATATAGAACATTAAGGGTTTGTAGCCTCCAGGTCTGTTTGGTTCTGGAAGGGAGAGCTCCATATTCTTCTTCATCAAGCTTGAGCCCCACAGCCAACTAATCTCCAAGCAAGGAAAAGGGATGAATTCCTAGGTGTAATTGTTCTTATTTTCCATTCTTTGTAAGGATTTATTGTTGAATATTGTTTATGATTTACTCTTTGATTAAGTAAGAATTAGAGGATTTACTCTTAATCCGGTGATTGTATCTTCCTCCTCTATATAAGTTTAGTCAAGCTCTTCTTATGTCAAGTTGTTTAGATGTAATTGATTTCGGTAAATTTATCTTATAGATTGTCTATTACTGCAGTATTGTCATTGAGATATATTGTCATTTCTTGATAATCTATGAGATAGGTCATGTGTGCTTGAATCGAAACTAAAGAGTAATTTATAGCAATTACATTAGGGTGTTCATGTGCTTTAATTGAATATTTATCGATTGCTTGTTTAGGATGTGAAACTAGCAATCGAGATAAACTAATTGAATCGAGAGTGGTGCAAGGCGAACTTAGGAAGGATTCCCGAAACCTTGTTGTTTCCTCATTTATATTCTTCATTATAATTACACAACTCCTTCACATTATTTCATCATCAAAACTCATATTCTTTCATTTAATCGTTATCATTCGTATTACAGTTTACAATTTCTCTTGTAGTTCATGTTTCCTCGTGGGATCGACACCTCATCTATACACAATAACTGTGTGATAGTTTGAGCGTAATCACCTCTCTTGCAAACAAGTTAAATGGCTAAGCAACAAGTTACATGGAAATGAGAATAGTAGGTTACTAAATGGAAAATCTAAATAACACGATGGAGTATAGAACTTCCAGCATCATAAAAACGACCTGCTAAACACAAGCAAATATCCCAAAGAAATTGCATCTTGATGCCAAACCAATGGTGACAACAGAAAATGAAGGATCCTTTGGATTCAACCATCACCTTCATTTAACCAAACAACAACTTTTACTTTATTTGTAACACATAGCACAGAGAACGACAAACACATACCAAACACAGAGATATAAGGAGGCAAAAGATTATACATGTTGTAGCACTAGAGCATTGATGGCGTAGTGGTGGTAGAAATAAAAATATTGTCCCAAAATCATACTCTAATCCCCAACCTCTCTCAAGATTGCAAGAAAAAAAAAACTAAATTTCTACTTGTTTCAAAATGGCAACCAGTTTCTACGGAAAAACCGTAGGCCGATTTTTGAGCAAATTTCAATGTTTTCTTCTCTTTGTAAAAGCACCTAATTCCTTAGAGTTCTTTCAAAAGGAAGAAATCATTAGAATATTTATAAACAAACAGAGGGGTAACGTGGGAAAGGGGAAAATGAGAAATAGAGAGATGACATCGCATCGAGACAAGAGGAACAAGGTTGTGTCTCTACAATTCTCTGATTTTAGGCAGGATCAAGTGCGTGTTGTACTACCAGGATGTGCCTCTACATTGTCGGGCTAGAAAGGGTTGTAGTTGTAAATGGACAATCGTACAATGCTAATGCGACACAAAGAGAGAGCGAGTGTAAGAGAAGGGGAGAGAGAATGATTGCCGCAGCTTAGAAGAGAGGGGGAATATGGTGAGGAGGAAAAGAAAGTGAATTTCTCTCTTATCTTGGCTGAAAGAGAGTAATGATGGGAACCGCCTGTAGGATAAGAACAGAAGGAGAGAATAAGAAGCGTAGAGAAAGAAGTTTAATGGTGGTTGTTTTTCCTTAAGTCCCAGCTCTTCTTAGGAAGGGTGATAGTGTAACGTGTAGAGGTTGTTTTCCCCAATTGCAACTAGGGCTGGAATCGAATTGAGCTTCTATTGAACTATTCGAGCTCGAGCTCAGTCAAAGCTCGGCTCGAATCAAGCTCGAATCTAACCAAAGCCTAAAATAAAGTTCGATTTGTTTATCGAGTCGAGTACAAATACCTTAATATTTGGATCGATTAGGATTCGAACTGTTTGATTATTACTAAGTAGGAAAAATTCCACCCAGTGCAGTACCCATTCTGTCTTTACTCTTCTAATCTTCTTACATGTTTTTACTTTCTTGTTTCCTCATTTTCAATAGGTAACTGCTACTATATCAGTTCTCTCTAGTCTCTACTTAGTCCCTCACGTCAGCGATCGTCTTCTAGCCACCATTGTTCTTCTCCACGCCATTTAGTCGCCACTTATCAGGCCCTCCACCATCTGACTCAGTCATTACGATTTATTTTGTTACCTCTCTAGGTCTGCCTACTGTCACCATCAGTCACCAGGAAAGTAAGCATCAAATCAAAGAGAATAAACTCGTTTCGTTCATCAATAAACAAAATTTATAAGGTAAAATTTTCTTAACTGGTCCCATTTACTTCTATTGTCTTGATTTAGGGCTTAATCATTTTTTTCAGATATGATTATTTGGAAATTGGAGTTAAGACTAGTAAACTTTAGGTCTTCAGCACATTCTCTCAAGTTGATATTGAAGAGGTATGTATGTTGTATCTGTTATTGCATCTTATTACTTGTGGTGTTTTGTATTGTCCTGTTTCATTGTTGCTTGGGTAGCTTTCTTTTTCATGTTTGTGGGGTTGTGGCCTTATTCTTGTAGATTATTTTACTTCAAACTCATTCATGTTGTAGTTCATAACATACTATGATAATAAGTCTTGAAGGGTTTGAAGAATTAAGTCACTACTTAGCTTCATATCCATACTAAAACGAGTCAGTCTAATTGGTCGATATAATTGATCATTTTTAATCCATGCTTATAGACTAATGATCCTTCGAGCATCCTAGCCCTAAAGAGGTTATGCTCACCATACAACTCTTGTAGATAAAGCAATATTGCATAAGCAATTTTCGTCTTGTCATATTACTTCTAAATCTCATTAGACATAAATGTTAGCATATAACACCTAGCCCACATGTCATCCTCTTGCCACTTTTTATATGTAGCAACCTCTTCTTCTAAAACATTCTCAGCAACGGTTGTTAGAAGCGACTTATCAACAAACTAGGCCGTTTGAGATTGATTCTCAAATTCTTTAGCCAATCTAGGAGATTGGACAAGTCAATCTTTTTGCATTAAGTATGCACAATAGTGGGTTTAGTCATTGTGATCTATGATGTAACAATAGATAAAATTAATAAACATTCATATTATTAACTACTATAAATATTTAGTCTTTAACTAAATGGTACCTCCCACTATTCTTTTTGATTCCCACAAGCCTCAATCTGGAAAGCAGGAAACCCCTTTGGAAGGTTCCTAATGGGACTATTGCTAGTAGTATGCCCTACAAGCCAATGACATTTGATATGTATGGATTTTATTTATAAAAAAAAATCTTATTCAAATTGTTATCATAATTTATGCCAAGTTTATTTATCATGAATATTTTTTTTTAATTACATTGTCATGATTAAGTCCATAGAGTAAGCAATGGAAATAGGATTATGATGAGATCATAATTTTGAGACCTAGTTTTCTCAAAAGCTTTTCTCTCAAATGTTCCTAGTCGTAGGATACTAATTGGACAATTAGTAATCTGAATAGATTGATACATACTATGTTTTCTCAATTGGGAGGGTGACTGACCTCAGTGTCACTTGTATGGTAGACACTAAAAGAAGTAAGTAGGTGCTCATTGGAGAATGAGTTCACTGAACATGACTCAACTTAAGCACACCTAATGGAGTTTTACTTGCTCGTCAATAGGTAGTTCTTATATAACAGTTGTGCATGTGATCCTTAGATCTGAGGCACCATAGTTATCTTGTATGTGACTTATTATACTTTGATACTATTTAATATAATTCTATCCATTGATCATTAATTGGTAGTAATTAGGTATAATGGGTTTTGTATTGAGGTATATGAGTATACAATAAGGGATCTATCACTAAAAAGTAAAAAGAGAGAATGTCCTATGTGATCTACTAATATATAATTCGGGAAGTTCCTTGACTAAGGCAGGGTGAGAATTAGGAATGAGTTTCTAATTTCACCATAAGAATTATATTCTTGAGATCTAGACACAGTACTAATACTAAGATTTTTACAGTAATTCTATACGCAAATTAGCTTAATCGGGACATTGCATAATGGAAGGATTAAATTGCACGATAACTGATAACATAAAGTTTCAAGGTTTCACAACCAAATTCATACTATCTGGGTAGTCATTATATGATGTTAGGTGTCACTCATAATAATAGAATCCCTAAAAATTAATTTAATGGATAATTAATTAATTCTTATAAAATTGAGAACCAAAAGAAGTTTTTATTCAAAATAAATTAGAAAGAGTTCTAATTAATTAGAAAAGAGTTCCAATTGCAATTACATAAAAATTATGGCTACAACCAGATTAGTTTGAATATAAAGGGTCACACACAAAAGGTGCAATGCGTAATTCGGAAATAACTATAGGAGTTTAGTATGCAATTAATAGTTAGTGGCACTTAACCCTAACACCATAAATAGTTTATTAGTGTGGACAAATTTGCTACCACATAATCTACACGCAGGTTTCTCGTAGGGTTTTAGTTCTTCTTTTTTCACAAGAGATTAAGAGAGAGGTAATTGAGAGAGAGATCCTAATTAAAGATTTCCCTTGTGTGGGCTTTCTTTAGAGATCACATACTTTTATAATTATTGTGGATTCAAGAACGCAAGAATTTGGATTCGGATGTGTTGGAAAATTCGACCATGTAAGAGAATTCAGGCACAACAAATTCAATGAGTTAATAACACACTAAATCAAATGTAATATTTCTATCCTTGAATGTTCTTGATGTTTTACATAAATCATAAGGTGATCAAGATTTTATAATAATCAATGAATTTTTTTTTTTAATTTTCATTGCATTTTCTACATTTATTTCATTCAAGTGGTGTAAAAGTCATCCTTATGATTTATATTGGACATGATAATTTATTGTTATGGCTTAGAGATTTGATCTTAGAATTCTAAGGATTATATATTTATAAACTAAGAGTTAGATTAGGGTTTATGAAACCCTAGATCAAGAGGATTCAAGAAAGAGTTTTTGAACTTTTTTATTATCATATGATATGATGATAATAAAGAAGTTGTAGATTATTTTTCAAGCAAATTAAATCAATAGAAATTGATTATAAACAATTTGATTGATCAAAATATAATTTTAAATCAAAAGGAAATTGTTTTGTGAAGAAAATTTGCATAGAAAACATGAAAATCTGCATATATCGAAGGTACAATTGACTCCCCCGAGTAAATATTCGACTGTGACCTCCAAACCTAATGAAAAATAGGCCAAAAAATTTTCTAAGTCGATTGTCCTCGACAATCTATTGTCCCCCTGACCTGATGAAAAACTCGGACAATTTTTTTGTCTAATTTAAAACAAACATAATTCACTCGT
This sequence comes from Bretschneidera sinensis, assembly GCA_023935145.1. Lineage (NCBI taxonomy): Eukaryota > Viridiplantae > Streptophyta > Magnoliopsida > Brassicales > Akaniaceae > Bretschneidera > Bretschneidera sinensis. The sequence goes on along the minus strand of CM043702.1, from coordinate 58,935,782 downwards.
TTTAAATCGGATTTCGACCTTTTTAGAAGCGTTGGAAAGATATTGAAGTATAATTTAATATTCCATTGACCATACTTAAAAATTTCAAATATTTTTCCTCTATGATTCAAATACCTGAGAGTATTCAAATCAGCAAAACTGTCTTTTTCTTAAATTCATTGTTTTACTTGTTTTTTAGATTTCATATTTGTTTTGACTTAGAATTTGAAATCTAACTTTTATTTAATTAAATATTTGATATTTGATTTTCAAAAATTATACTTTTATCAATTAGGAATTATTCTTAATTTTGGATTAAATTTTTAAGAAATTGAATTTTGATTGGGAATGAAACTCCAAAATCCTTATTACATTATAATTATGAATTCTAGTAAATAAAAAAATTTAAATCCTATATGGAATAAGATTAGAAAAGTCTTTGGAAACCTAATTTGATTAGGATAAGCAATCTTGAAATTAAAGCCATACATAGAATAAATCACTTTTAAATTCTATGTGCAATGTGATTGTATGTATGTTCAAGGATGAGTGATTATGGACTTAAGACCAAATAATAGAGCTAAGTGATTGGTCATTATTCAATTTGATTGAATGTATGGTTTTTATTTTATGGGTTGTGATATTCAATTCTTTAATTTTGGATATGTAATTTTAAATGAGATTTGCATACCTTGCTTCTCTTTTATTTCTAGTTGTAAAATTCTATCTCTCTTGTATTGTAACTCCCATTGATTTTGAATCAAGGTTTCTTATTGATTATGTATTATAATAAATTATAATAGTTTGATAGGAGTAGATACAAAATTCTCATGGAAATTTGAAGAATGATCGAGTATGCAAGGAAGCAATGAATTCCTATTTGAAAATTGCAATGTCCATTATATGAGAATTGGAGAAAGATATTATAGAACCCTAAATTAAGACCAATTATTCACTTAGTGGTTCAAGTGAACCATGCAAAAAAAGTTCATAATCACCTAGAATCATATTTTATTTGATATTATATGATGTATGACATGTATGTTTAAATTAAATGATGAGACTAAAGACCAATTAAACTCCCTTACGAAAGTATTTGCTATTAAGTTGTAACGAAGAGACATTATGAATGTCTTATCGTGACCTTCCACCATTGTAGGGATATATGTGATCTACTATTCTAAGTAAGTTTTGTCGTAAATGCAATGACCCATCCCCTGGTGGGCCATACCCCACTTTTTAGCTCCGAATGACCCGAACTATATGCAATCATACAATGCACAATACAAGCAACAAACTTTTCCAACAATTTAATTTAAGTATAACACACGTTTTAGAATTAGTAAAAAGTTCCAAAGACATAACTCAACTTTTATAACTTTACAAGTACAATGCAAGAACTTAAAACATGGTTTAACTCTCAATTAAATCTAGACTCCTAAGGAGTCCGAGGGACGAGGATGCCGTAGACAATGATGGTTCTCAACCCGATCATAACCTCCCAGACTTATCCTGAAAAGTTAGTAAAATAAAAAAGAGTGAGGAAATCAACTTACTAATGATAATCACAATGGGACTTAAGTCCTTACATCTTTAAATTTTATTAACATAATATAAATCTTCTTTGCTTCAAAGCGTAGTTGTTAAGAAAATTTCTCATCTTAAACCAATTGCTTTTCTCATTTTCTTATTTCAAGAAATAGGTTAGTCACTACACCAACTATTTGACCAATAGATTCATACCTATTTTTCAATACATATCCTAGCATTAATTTTTTATTAACAATATAACTCACAATATATTAAATATTACACAATCAATAATTTTATCCTTCTCAGTGGTCAAACACATCACCCAACCTTTCATAGGTCAATTAAAACAAACCCCCATCATGGGATAATTACAATATATGCCCCTCATGGGCCAATTAAAATATCTTCATGAAATGCAATGCAATGAAATAAAATGCATAATCATATCATTGCCCCTCACTGGGCTAATTTCATCATCATGAGGATGTCTCCCCATGTACCGGTACGTTCAATCATCATAATATCAAATCTTCGGAACCCTCCTTGATCTAGGTCGGGTCCTGTTCATACAATAATCACTCGGTACCTTTACACCCCTTGTGGGCAGGGACCTATCGGCCTCACCCATCACTCAATAACATTCTGTCAAACAAGGTTATAATGAAAAATGCATGAAGTGATAAACATGCAAACAATCATCAACCATCCACATCACATTTTCATACCAATTCAACCAAACACATTCATTATAACCAAATATCAATGATTTCTCAACAATGCTACTTTGAATCACTTATAGACTCATAACTCAGCATATTAGATTTTTATAATAACCATATCATTTCAATTTATCAAATGTAAAAAACTCAAGTCTCAACCACTACTATTTCTATTTATATTACACTAATACAGCTTTTACTATTTCAATTCTCTCTCTTAGTCCTTCATTAAGGTACTTGTATCATAATTCTTCTTCAAGGTATAGCCATATAATATTGTTTGCATAAGTATTTAATTCCATTAAATTATACTTTAGTAATGTTTTCCTCAATTCTTCATTTTTATACATTTTTAATTTCTCATTTTTTATGAGTAAACACTACGCTTACTAAAATTAAGGAGACACTCACCTTGATATCGGATTTCGCAAATTAGCCTCAACCACTACCTTTGTCTGTCAAGGATTTTCCCCTCATATGTAGGAGTGAATAACACTTAATCTCATTACTTACACCATTTAAAAGAATATCTAGAAACCCCAAGGTTTTTTGCACACTAAAAATATTAAGTGTGCACTTCGCACAAAATTAAAAATCAAATAAATAAAGGCGTTAAGCCCCTTTTTCAAATAATTTGCTTTTGGTTTTGAAAACACCTTAATCTCATGAATAATAATACTTTTAAAGGTGTTTTAATCATACTTTCACGGAATATAAACATTAAAAACAATTTGTAAAAGTTTCGCATTCAAAAACTAACGAAAAATCACCTTTTTTTTGGAAAATAAGCTTGACCAAGGACCTAATCAACTAAGAAGTTTCTGCCACTTTACCTAGTCAACTGGTACCTCCTGATATAGCATATAGTTGACTATAGGAAGCACTCAATCTACTGGTAACCCAATTTTCAGCAAAAAATTTCTAAAAAAACCAACTTTTTCACCAAATTTCTCTTTGATTTTTGTTGGTATTTGTCTAAGGTTTAAACATATCTAAACATGGTTCAAAGATGGTTAAAGTCTAAACCAAGGTTGGAAAATTAAAATACAGCATGTTAAAGGAGTGCACACATGTGTGTGCATCCATTTGGGTGTGTGCACACCCATAATCAACAAAGCAAAGTAGTGCGCATTGCTGTGTGAAGGGCAGCATCAGTGTGCGCCTCACCGCCCCTTCACCAACGCCGCACCACCCAAAATGTGGTGCAAAAGAGCTTTATCTAGCACCTCACCACCCCCTGTTCAGCGCCTAGGCGCTAGGCACACTGAAGCACACATAGACAACTTGTTTAAACCTCCTCTTAGGTGCGTGGATGCAAGGTTAAAACACACAGCACCACTTAGGATTGATGGAGGGCCATGGTTAAGTGGTCATCAAGATCTAAGGGTGGAGATTGACTTACAAGATTGGACAAGAAGTTGGTGCACTATATAAAGGGTCACCTAGCTTCATTCTCAATATAAGTTTGTGACATACTTTGAGATCAATTGTAAAGAGTGACAATACAAGAGAGAATTTTGTTAAATTGCAAAGACACAAAACATAAGAGGGACTCATTGTAGGGAGGCTGGTTGTAAAGAAGAGAGAGTAGTATAGATAGAGAGCACTATAATAGTTCTTATCATCTTCTTTCTTCTCTTCTTGGTTTCTTCAAGAACTTAAGCTTATTGAAGAGGGTTGCTATAATTGTAAAGAACCATTGATTTAGTGTAGAGAGTTCAAAGGAACTCACAGGGACGTAGGCTATTACCGAACCTCGATAACAAATCGCTTGTCTTCTTTTCTTTCTTGCTTTCGATTGCTGTATTTCTTTCCACAAGTCATTCTAGACTTAGGTGTTTGGAAGATCACCACCTAGGCATCTTGTCAAGGTGATTTCCAACAGTGGTTTTAGAGCTTGCACAGCTGGGTATCAGAGCAAGAACAAGAAGGTTATGGAGTCAAGACTTCAAGAATGAAATATCAACTTCTTGGGTGATTCAAGAACGAAGTAAAGATCAAGATCAGATCGTGTTCTTGAGGGTGATTCAAGAACGGTGTTAAGATCCATCTTCGATCATGTTCTTGAGGTTGAAGAAAGCATTTGTGGGTATTGTATAAATCTGGGATCTCGTCTACAAAGATGGCTTCAAATTTTGTGGTTGAGAAATTTGATGGAAAGGGAGATTTTTCCCTATGGAAACGGAAGATCAAGGCGGTTCTAATGCAATAGAAAGTGGACTTGGCTATTGGAGAAGATGATGCTTTTCCAGCAAGTGTCACGGAGGACCAGCAGGTTGAGATGAAGAAGATGGCTTACAGCACCATTTTCTTGTACATGTCGGATAGTGTCACAAGGGAGTGCGGAGACTCGGAAGAACTGGCTGTCATATGGAAGAAACTAGATGAGTTGTTTCTTACCAAAACTCTCCCTAACAAAATTTATCTTCTTAAAAGAATCTTTGCTTTTAAAATAGATCCTAGTAAAGAGTTGCAAGATAATCTTAATGTCTTTAATAAGCTAGTTCAAAATTTGAATAGCTATAGCATTACATTTCCAAATGAACAATTGGCTGTTATCTTGTTAAATTCTCTTCATGATTGCTTTGATAATTTGATTAATGCTATTGCGTATGGAAGGGATACTTTAACAAAGGAGGTTGTGATCAATGCCATAAGGGCACATGATTTCAAAGCCAAGATGAAGGAGACATCAAGTGGAGATGGGCTGTTCATAAGAAGAAGGCCAGCAACTCAGAATGGTAGGAGCAACCATGGCAACTACCAGGAAAAATCAAAAGGTAGAGTGCAAAGCCATGGGAGAGCACATTCCAAATCAAGATTTAGAAAGAGGTGCTTCTACTGCAACAAGGAGGGGCATTTTAGAAAAGATTGCAAGAAGAAGATGTGGGATGAGAGAAGAAGCCACACCAACAATGGAAAGGCTTCGGTTGCCAAGGGAGAACAACAAGATGATGTTCTTGTTGTGTGCTCAAATGTGAGTAGGAGGCAAGGCAGTGAAAAGTGGATTCCGGATTCCGAGTGCACTTATCACATGTGCCCTCACAAGGAATGGTTCAAGAATTTCAAGGAGATCAATGATGGAAAGGTCTTCTTGGGGAATGACAATTCTTGCCAAGTGAGGGGGATTGGAAACATCCAATTGAGGATGTTTGATGGAGTCACAAGGCTGCTACAAAATGTGAGGTATCTTCCAGATTTGAAGAGAAATTTGATCTCACTGGGGCAACTAGATTCCATGGGCTATACGTACAAAGTAGAGGGAGAAAAGATCAAAGTGGCCAAGGGATCTTTGGTAGTGATCAAGGTAGCAAGAAACGATGGACTCTTTGAGATGATCGGAGAGACAGAAATCAATAATCAAGTAGCAAGCTTGATGGCTGAGATGGATAAGGCAGCCCTTTGGCACACTCGCTTGGGACACATGAGCGAAAAGAGCCTGCAAGTTCTTAGCAAGGATGGTCTACTTGGAGGTGACAAAGTAGAGAAACTGGATTTCTATGAGAGTTGCATTCTTGGGAAGCAACACCAGGTTAGCTTCAACACCGAAGTGCATAAGTCTAAGGGGATTCTTGACTACATTCAGTCGGACCTTTGGGACCAGCAAGAACACCAACAAATGGATGTAATTTTTAATTTCTGTCTTTAATTGTTGATTATTCAAGAAGAGTGTGGATTTATTTACTTAGAAATAAATCGGATGCCTTGAATAAATTTGTTGTGTGGAAGAAGTTGCTGGAAACTCAAACGGGTAGGGTAGTTAAGGCTTTACGAACTGATAATGGCTTAGAATTTTGCAATAAGGATTTTGATAAATTTTATGAATTAAATGGCATTCTAAGAAATAGAACGGTTATAAAAACACCTCAGCAAAATGGAGTTGCTGAGAGGATGAATAGAACCCTTATGGAAAAGGTTAGGTGCATGTTAATAGGATCCGATTTACCAAAATATTTTTGGGGAGAAGCTGTGGCTACAGCAGCATACTTGGTAAATAGATCACTCTCTAGAGCTTTAGAGCTCAAGACTCCCATGGAGATGTGGAGTGGGAAACCCCCTGAATTAAGCAACCTTAGGACTTTTGGGTGTGCTATATATGCACATCAAAATGAGGATAAACTTAGCCCAAGATCTAGAAAATGTGTATTTCTAGGATATGGTGATGGGTTTAAGGGTTATAGGTTGTAGTTCTTAGAAAAGAAAGGCATGAAACTCATTATAAGTAGGGATGTTATTTTTAATGAATTGTTATTTCCCTACTTGGAGAAAACTAACCCTGCAGGGGCTAGTGAGCAAACTAGTCCGAAATTTATGGAGCATTGCATTAAGGAGAGTTCGGTTCAGGTAGAGCAAGGAAGGCAAGAGCGTTTGGACCAGGTAGAGCCCTTGAATGAAGGCCATGCTCAAGAAACTTAAGAAGAGGTTGATGCAGCAAGTCATAATGACTACCAGCTCATAAGAGACCAAGAAAGGAGGGTGGTTAAACCATCTTTGAGATATGTGTTTGCGGATGCTAATGTAGCAGCTCCTTGGATAAAAGGAGAGGTTGAACCAGAAACTTACACGGATGCCATAGAGTGTAAGGATTCGTCAAAGTGACAGCTAGCTATAGAGGAAGAAATGGATTCTTTGATGAAGAACAACTCTTGGGAGTTGGTGCCCAAACCAGAAAAACAGAGAGTTATGGATTGTAGATGGATATACAAGATCAAAGAAGGGAATACTCTAGGGAATGAAGTCCAGTATAAAGCTAGGCTGGTGGCGAAGGGGTTCACACAAAAAGAAGGCATAGATTTCACCGAAATCTTCTCACCGATTGTGAAGTACAAGACGATAAGGATAGTGTTAGCATTGGTGGTCCAATTTAATTGGGAAATCGAGCAAATGGATGTGAAGACAGCATTCTTACATGGAGAGCTCGATGAGACCATTTTCATGAGGTAACCCAAAGGCTATGAGGAAGGAACGCAGGGAGAGTTGGTCTGCAAATTGAAGAAATCTCTCTATGGGCTGAAGCAATCACCTCGGTAATGGAATAAGAGTTTTGATTCCTTTGTAATCAGCTTGGGTTTCATGAGGAGCTACTATGATTCGTGCTTGTATTATAAAGGGCAGAAGGTTGAGGAAGTGCTGATCATCCTCATCTATTTTGATGACATGTTGCTGGTTAGGAGCAGCATGGAGAGGATAAGGAAATTGAAGGCTCAACTCAGTGAGGAGTTTGAGATGAAGGATATTGGCCATGCACAGAAGATCCTTGGGATGTGTATCATCCCAGAAAGGGAGAGAAACAGATTGAAGATCTCTCAAACTTTCTATATAAAGAAGATGATATTTAAATTCTCTATGGAAGATAGCAAACCAGCGAAGGTTCCCCTTGCTGGTCATTTCAAGTTCTCCAGTGATCAATGTTCGAGATCGGAGGCGGAGAAGAAGGAAATGGAAAAAGTCCCTTATTCTAGTGCAGTTGGTTCTGTTATGTTCACCATGGTAAGCACTAGACCTGACATTGCTCATGCAATGAGTGTTCTCAGTAGGTTTATGAGTAATCCTGAAAAAGAGCATTGGCTTAGGATGAAGTGGTTGCTGAGGTACTTGAAGGGAAGCCCAGAAGTAGGGCTGGTTTATGAGAAGTGGGGTAAGTCCATCTGCCTTGAAAGTTTTGCTGATTTGGACTATGGAGCAGACCGGGATAAAAGTAGATCGATTACCTCCTACTTTTTCAACTTAAACTGATGTTGTGTAAGTTGGAAGGCTCAGTTGCAGCCAGTGGTAGCACTCTCAACAATCGAGGCTGAGTACATAGCGGCTACGGAGGCCATTAAGGAGGCTATGTGGTACAAAGGGTTACTGGAAGAGTTGAAGGAACTAGAGGAGCAGGTTGTGGTGTTTTTGGATAGTCAAAGTGCATTGCACTTGTGTAAGAATCCGGTGTTCCATGAGAGGACAAAGCACATGGATGTTCAGTATCATTTCATTCGGGAAAAAGTTATGAAAAGATGCATCCATGTGGACAAGGTAGCCACAGAAGAAAATCCTGTGGATTTAAGTACTAAAGTTCTACCTCTAAGTAAGTTTAATCATTGCCTTGGACTATTTAGGATTGGAGTTGGTTAATTGATGACTCAAGATGAGTTTGGATCCTGAAGCTCTCTGCACAATGGTTCGGGTTTAAACACTTAGACAAAGATAGAGATTGTTGGTATTTGTCTAAGGTTTAAACATGTTTAAACATGGTTCAAAGATGGTTAAAGTCTAAACCAAGGTTGGAAGATTAAAATGCAGCATGTTAAAGGAGTGCACACATGTGTGTGCATCCATTTGGGTGTGTGTGCACACCCCTAATCAACAAAGCAAAGTAGTGTGCATTGCTGTGTGAAGGGCAGCATCAGTGTGCACCTCACCACCCCTTCACTAGTGCCTCACCATCCAGCAAAGAAGCAGCTTGGAGAAGGGCAGCACCGCACCGCCCCTCCACCAGCACTGCACCGCCCAGAATGTTGTGCAAAGGAGCCTTGCCTAACGCCTCACCGCCCCCTATTCAGCACCTAGGTGCTAGGCACACTGAAGCACACATGGACAGCTTATTTAAACCTCCTCTTAGGTGCGTGGATGCAAGGTTAAAACACACAGCACCACTTAATATTGATGGAGGGCCATGGTTAAGTGGTCATCAAGATCTAAGGGTAGAGACTGACTCACAAGATTGGACAAGAAGTTGGTGCACTATATAAAGGGTCACCTAGCTTCATTCTCAACATAAGTTTGTGACATACTTTGAGATCAATTGTAAAGAGTGACAATACAAGAGAGAATTGTGTGAAAGTGCAAAGACACAAAACACAAGAAGGACTCATTGTAAAGAGGCTGGTTGTAAATAAGAGAGAGTAGTATAGATAGAGAGTATTGTAATAGTTCTTATCATCTTCTTTCTTCTCTTCTTGGTTTCTTCAAGAACTTGAGCTTCTTGAAGAGGGTTGCTGTAATTGTAAAGAACCATTGATTTAGTGCAGAGAGTTCAAAGGAACTCACGGGACGTAGGCTATTGCTAAACCTCGATAACAAATCGCTTTTCTTCTTTTCTTTCTTGCTTTCGATTGCTGTATTTCTTTGTACAAGTCATTCTAGACTTGGGTTTTTGGAAGATCACCACCTGGGCATCTTGTCAAGGTGATTCCCAACAATTTCAAAAAGATTCTTTCAATTATTCAAAGATACAAGTTTCTAAGGGTTTAAAGTTGTAAACTTTACGCTATCCAAGAGAAAATTTGAACCCAAAACTCCCAAATCAACCAACTTTTCACAAAACCCATTTTTGAAACAAACTCCTTTTTCTTCAAACTTTTTCTTGAGAAAAAAATTTAAATCTAAACCCCAAGTTCACAAATCTTTAGTTTAGTAAACATATTTGAGTAAAAAAAAAATATTACAAACTTTAACCTTTTTCTAAGCAAGAAAACTCCCATCTCTTGATTCTCTTCCTTTCTTTTCTCTTCTCTTTATTTTCTCTCTTTCTCCCCTCTTAGCCGAACCCTCTCTCTTTTTCTCTAGAAAAATCCAGCAAAAATGCTGGTTCTTTTCTCTCCTTTCCCTTATTTATAGACACAACTTCATCTTAATTGCATGCCAAACCTCCACTCTCCATTTCTTTTAAAATTCACCCCAAAACTCTTTAAAAACCCAACTCTTACCTAACTTTCCTTATTACCTTTCAAAAGAAAAGAAAAAAAAATCCCAAAATTTTTGCTTAATTAAAACGTAATTTTACTTAAATATATAGAAAATTCTTGAAGTGAAATTCCACATATCAAAATAGTCTAATTAAAATATCGGGTCTTATAGTAAATATGTGGGACTTACATTATGGGAGATTCATGATGCCCAATTAAATATATGATATAACGAGGTAGGAAACTAGTGGGTCCTAGAAATTATCATGTGAAGTTTCATTAGTTCAATCACCTACACTTGTGAAAATAGTGTGTCTGACTTAACTAGAATATATTGTCCAAGAAAATATTATATGAGGATGATATATTTTAGAGGTCGAAGAAATAAGTGGGAATTACATGGGATGTAATCGATAAGTTTTATCTACCTGTTAAAGTTTTATTATAGCCAAGAAACTATTATTTTAGGCTATTTTAAATGAGTTATAGGATCTCAATCCCCACTAAGAGACCTTCCAACAGGGTTTCCCAAATTTCATACCAAAGAATTATGGAATTCAAAAAGAATAGTGGGAGGTACCAGTATGATTAAAGACCAAATCTATTGGTGGATAATATAATTAAATAGATGCTAATTTTCTGTTGTTGTTGACTTGTAAACCACAATGACCAACTTCAACTCACAATCCATAATTCTTGATACCAACTGACTAATTTCCTGTATTAGCTGAAGAACTTGAGAATTATTCTCAATTTCGAGAAAATTGGCTATGTTCTTGATCAAATGCATCTAACAAGTGTTGTTAAGAACAATCTTAAAGAAAAGGTCACTACTTTTGAGAAGTAGCAGGAGGATGACATGAATGCTAGGTGTTACATGCTAGCTTCAATGTCTAATGAGCTTCAGAAGGAACATGAGAAGATGGAAAGCGCTTATGTGATGTTGCTTCACTTACAAGAGTTGTATGTTAAGTACAATCGCACTGCAAGGTTCCAGATCTCAAAGGACCGCTTTAGGTCTAAGATGTCTAAAGGATTATCAGTCTATGAGCATGGATTGAAATTGATCAACTACATCAAATAGTTAAACGAACTCAGTGTCAGTATGGATACAGAATTATGTAATGACTTGATCCTGCAGTCCCTTTCAGATTCATTCTCATAGTTTCTTATTAACTATAACATGAACAAGATAGAAGCTTTGCTTCCAGATCTTGTTAACATGATAAAACTACAGAGGCAACTTTAGACATCCAATTTCATTCCAAAATTTTTGAACGGACTGCGCGTAGGTTCCTATGACAAATCTTTGATCCTAATGCGCTTGGACTTGGTAAATTCAAACGTTTGAATTTAATTGTGGAGTAGAACCAATTGTAAGCCTTTTTTATATTCAATCCACTAATTTCACCTTAGGCTTATATCAATTGAGCCTTATTTGATTCCAATTCAATTTCAAGCCCAAAGTCTCCAATTAAATTTTGGCCCAATCCAAAACTCATTAAAGCCCGTTAAGTTTTTCTAAGCCCAAACATTTTTGACCCAAATTCCAAGCCCAAGAAGACTTTCAATTTTTGTGGGTGAATTTCTAATTTCACCCTCCACTTGGCACCTTTTGATTAGTTCACTTTTTTCAATATAAACTCCCTCTTTTACATTAAAAAAAAATTGTCTCTCTTCTCTCCTTTATGTGGTTGGTCATATGGTGTGAGAAAAAGGGGAAGTTTTCCTCTTTCTTTTTGTCTTTTCAAACCTACTTTTCTTTTCTAGGTTCCCACCCTTTCCTATGTGCCAAAATCGCATTTTTCTACCCAAAATGACACTTTTTATACCGAAAAACAACACATAAATTGCTTTAAAAACTGCACCTTTTTCTTATGTGAGTGTGCAAAATGAAAGTCTTTTTTCTCTCTTTTTTTGCTTTGTTAATTGCACACTTCCTCCAATAAACTCTCTCATTTTCCTATGTGTCAAAATTCCACTTCACCACCTCAAAAAATTCCCTTTTTCCTTCCCTCATGGTTGACCACAAAGAGAAGAAATCTTCATCACTTTTTTGCTTTATTGAAAGCACCATAACACCTAAAACTTGCACCTTTTTCAAAAACCACCAAAGAGAAATCCTCTTCACCTTTTTGCTTTATTGAAACCACCTTCTCCCTTCACTTTTTCAACCTAAAAAGTTTCCTTTCTCTTCCCCATGGCTGGCTACTAAGAGTTTTATCTTCCTCTCACTTTTTGCTTTGTTTACCACACCTTACCCTTCCTAATCTCACATTTTTCACCTCAAAAGTTGCAACTATTCTCTCTTAATTTCCTTATGGCTAGCCACCCATTTTTCTCCCCTTTATTTTTTTTAATCCATTGGAGAGTCCACACTCCTCCTATAAATACCTCCCCTTGTTAGCACAACACACAACATAACATACAAAGAAGGAATGAATGGAATAGTATAAAGAGCAAAGAGTGAAAAAAGAGAGAAGTTTAGAGAAAGTAAAAAGAGAGAAGTTTAAAAAAATCAAAGAGAGAAACATCATGAAAAAAGGTGATAGCACACAAAAAAAGAGAGAAAAAAGAGAAAAGAACACAAAAAATATAGAGCTTCTCACATTCGGTCACCCCTTACATTTAGTCTTCTAATCTTCAATTAAATCAGCATTTCTAATTCATCAAGTCCACAAGAGTGCGCAAAATCTTCAAGGATTATCCTTGCATGTGAAAATTTTCCTTAACCAAGAAGGTTAGTTAAATTTATTTTGTTTGTAAAATAAATTATTAGCATGCTTTATGCGTATAAACCACCTAGAAAATAGACTAGATAATCTAACTTACCTTTTACTTGATGAACTACAATGTAGTTTCCATGCTCATTTATTTATCCTAGCTCCTTCATGATTCTCATTTCATTTCTTTTAAGTTTCATGCTTTCTTCCAATTTGCTACAAATCACATGCTATTTTATTTTAAAAATTGTCAAAACCTTCTATGGTCATTTTATTTCAAAATCACATGCTCATTAGGACCCCTATTTTTGGTCTCTTTCACTTTAAATCCACACACACCTGTACATACTTAGTACTAACCCATATACATGTCTCATACCTATACATACCTACATGCATCCGTACACACCTGCACACATCCGCACACACTCGCACACATTTAGTACTAACCCGCACATACGTGCATACACCTGCACACACTCACACACATATGCACACACTTGGCATGAATCTGTACGCATTTGGAATGCATCTGCACACACTCACACACATTTAGTACTAATCCGTGCACACTCACACACACCTGCACACATGCCACACATGCTATGTTTAATCAATTGTATAAGTGTTTCCATTGTGTCAAAGATGACCACTAGACGAGAAACTGTAAGGAGTATCTTGCAAGTTCAAAGGGAAAAATTTTAGAAGGTATGTTCATTTTATTTCTTATTAAGATCAATATGTCAATAAAAGATTCTTTTACTTGGGCATTAGACACCGGATGTGGTTCACACATTTGCAATAATTTTCAAGGACTAAGAAGAAGTAGGAAGCTAAGTAAAGGAGAAGTCACCTTTCACCTTGGAAATCGAGCAAGTGTTGTTGTATTAGCCGTAGGGTCTTATTATTTTGTTTTACCATCTAGAAAGATTTTGAAATTAAAGAGTTGTTTCTATGTGCTAGTTTTGATTAGGAATATTATTTCAGTTTTAGTTTTGGATAAAGAAGGTCATGAACTATTTTTTAAAAACATTTTATGTTCATTTTGTTTAAATAATGAGTTATTTGTTACTGTCACACTAATAGATGGTCTTTATTTTCTGGAATTGAATGGAAATATATTGCATATTGATCAACAAGGTAATAAAAAGAAAAGAGATGAAATTAATCCTTCATATGTATGGCATCTCAAAACTGGTCATATCAATTAAAGTAGGAATAGTAAGTTGGCTAAAGATGGATGCTTTGATTCATTGACTTTCGAGTTATACCTATCATGTGAATCTTGTCTCATAAAAAAATATGACTTATTTCAGTTTCAATTTTGGATAAAGAGGGTTATGAACTATCTTTTAAAAACACTTTATGTTTCTTTTCCTTAAATAATGAGTTATTTGGTACTTGCACACTAATAAATGGTCTTTATATTCTGGAATTGAATGACAATATATTGCATATTGATCAACAAGGTAATAAAAGGAAAAGAAATTAAATTAATTCTTCATGTGTATGGCATCTCAAACTTGGTCATATCAATTAGAGTAGGATTAGTAAGTTGGCTAAGGATGGATACTTTGACTCAATGACTTTTGAGTCATACCCATCATGTGAATCTTATCTCATCGGAAAAATGATTAAGACTCCATTTAGTGGACATAAAGAAAGAGCTACTGACATATTAGGATTAACCCACATAGATGTTTGTGGGCCATTAAACTCAATTGCTAGTGGGGTTATTGTTACTTCATTACCTTCACCGATGACTATTCGAGATTAAGGTATGTGTATCTTATGAAGTACAAATATGAATCCTTTGAAAATTTCAAGGAATTTAGTTTTGAAGTAGAAAAATAAACTGATAAAAGTATCAAAATTCTTCTATCTGATCGATGAGGTGAATACTTGACCAATGACTTTTTGGATTATCTTAAAGAGAATGAGATTCTCTCATAGTAGAATCCTCCTAGAACACCTAAGCTTAATAGTGTGTCCAAAAGGAGAAATTTTACTTTATTGGATATTGTGCAATTGATGATGAGTTACACTGATCTTCCAAGTTCATTATGGGGTTATGCCTTGAAGCTGTCACATTTTTGTTAAATAGAGTCCCTCTAAGTTTGTGCCTAAGACACCATATGAGATGTGTAATGGTAGGAAACCTAGTCTTAAGCTTGTTAAGATATAGGGTTGTTCTGTATATATCAAAAGATTAGTTAATGATAAGTTAAAAGCAATGTCTGCTAAGTGTAGATTTATGGGATATCCCAAAAAATGTTTAGGATATTGATTTTATCTCCCTAATGAGAAAAAAGTGTTTATCTCAAAATTTGCTACCTTTCTAGAGAAAAAGTTTGTTCTAAAAGTGAGCAGTGGGAGTAAAATAGAACTTTAAGAGGTGTTTTAAGAACCACAAATTAACATTGATTAACTTGAGCAGCCTACTCTAGCAAAGTCTCCTATCATACAACCTCCTCGTAGATCAGGTAGGATACCTAGAGCACCAGAGAGATATGGGTATCTCATCGAGGGTGACGTAGAGGTAAAACTTATTGGGAATAAGGATCCTACGAGCTACAAAAAAGTGATGTCAGACATCTATTCGAGAATATGGCTTAAAGCCATGAAATCTGAAATTGAGTCTATGTATTATAACCAAGTTTGGACCTTAGTTGACCCTCATGGAGGTATTGTACCTATTGGTTACAAATTGATCTATAAAAGAAAGATAGGTGTTGATAGAAAGATAGATCTTTAAGGCAAGGCTGGTAGTGAAAGGTTACAAACAAAGACAATGAGTTGACTTTGATGAAACTTTTTCTCTTATAGCCATATTGAAGTCCATTAGGATCTTGCTCGCAATAGCTACACACTATGATTATTAGATATGACAAAAAGATGTAAAAATCTCTTTCCTCAATGGTAACATATAGGAAGATTTATGCATAGAGCAACTAAAGGGTTTTTCATCTAGTGGTAGTGACCACAAAGTGTTCAAACTACAAAGATTAATTCATGGATTAAAGCAAGCTTCTTGAAGCTAGAACATCTGATTTGATAAAGAAATCAAAATGTTTGGTTTTTTTAAAAAATATGGATAAACCGTGTGCGTACGAGAAGACTAGAGGGAATGCACTTACATTTTTTATATTGTATGTTAATGACATACTACTCATTAGGAATGTTGTAAGTATGTTATAATTAGTCAAACTCTAGCTTTCAATAAACTTCTCCATGAAATATTTAGGAGAAGCATTCTATATTATGATAATAAAGGTCTATAGAGATAAATCTAGAAAGATGTTTAGTTTTTCCCAATCTATATACATAGATAAGATGTTGAATAGGTTCAACATGGAAAAATTCAATAGAGGATTATTACCTTTCAGAATACAGTACATCTCACTAAGTAGTCCCCAAAGACACCTGAAGAGAGAGAGCATGAGTCAAATCCTCTATGCTTCAGCAATAAGAAATCTCATATATGCTATGTTATGTATCAGACTTGATATCAGTCATGCTATAAATGTTACTAGCAGATATCAATCTAATCCAGGTTTAGAACACTAGGTTGTTGTGACAAACATTCTTAAGTACTTAAGAAGAACTAAGGATTTGTTCATCACATATTAATGAGGTGACTTGAAACTGGAAGGTTATACTAATTCAAACTTTTAGTTTGAAATGGATTACAAAAATTCCACTTCTAGATTTGTGTTCACCTTAAATGGTGGAGCAGTGAGCTGGAAGATTTGTAAGCAAGATATAACTGCAGATTTCACCACTGAGGCTGAATACATTGTTACGTTTGAAGTTGCAAAATAAGTGGTCTAGAAGAAAAAGTTCATCACCGAGCTTTGAGTGGTTTATAGCATTGAACTCTCAGTACCCTTGTATTATGACAACAATGGGGTGATAGCTCAAGCTAAGGAACCAAGGTCTCATCAGAAATCCAAGCACATTGAGCGTCGCTTCTACTTGATTAGAGAAATCATTGGAAGAGGGAACGTGAGGATTTAAAAGGTTGCGTCAACAAATCACTAACTAAGGCATTAACACAACATCACTTTAATCATCATCTTGAGAAGATGGGTATTAGATACATGAACAATTAAATTTAGATAAAGTGAGAGATTGTTGTTAGTATGTCCTATAAACCAATGACATTTAATGTCTAGGGATATTATTTGTAAACTAATCTTATTCAGTTGTTACCATAATTGATGACAAGTTTATTTATCATTAATATTTGTTCAATTACATTATCATAATTAAGTCCATAGAGTAAACAATGGAGATAGGATTATGATGAGACCATAATTTTGAGACCTAGTCTTCTCGAAAGTTTTTCTCTCAAATGTTCCTCATCGTAGGATACTAATTGTACGATTAATAATTTGGATAGACTGGTACATGTTATGTTTGATCAATTAGGAAGGTGACGAATCTCAATGTCACTTGTCTGGTAGACACTAAAACAAGTATATATGTATTTGTTGGAGAATGAGTTCACTGAACATGACTCAACTTAAGAACACCTAATGAAGTTTTACTTGCTTGTCAATAGGTAGTTCTTATGTTACAATTGTGCATGTGATCCTTAGACCTGAGGACCATAGTTAACTTGTATACGACTTATTATACTTTGATGTTATTTAATATGGTTATATTCATGGATAATTAATTGGTAGTAATTAGGTATAATGTGTTTCATATGGAGGTATGTGAGTGTAAAATAAAGGGTCTATCATTCCTAAGTAAAAAGAAAGAATGTCATATGTGATCTACTAATATATAATTTTGGAAGTTCCTTGGCCAATGTAGGGTGATAATTAGGAAGAAGTTTCTAATTTCATCATAAGAATTATATTCTTGAGATCTAGACACATAGTATTAATGCTAAGGGTTTGACAGTAATTTCATACACAAATTCGCTTAATCGGACATTAAATGATGGAATGATTAAATTGCACTGTAACTAATAACAAAAAGGTTTAAGGTTTCACAATTAAATTCACAGTATCTCAGTAGTCATAATATGCTACTAGGTGTCACTCATGATTATAGAATCCCTAAAAATTAATTTAATGAACAATTAATTAGTTCTTATAAAATGGAGAATCAAAAGGAGTTTCGATTCAAAATAAATTAGAAAGAGTCATAATTAATTGGAAAGGGTTCCAATTGCAATGACATAAAAGTTATGACCTACAACCAAATTAGTTCGAACCTAAAGGATCACACATAAGGGGCAATCTGTAATTAAATAATTACAGAGGTTTAGTTTGCAATTAATGGTTAGTTTCACTTAACCCTAACACTATAAATAATTTATAAGTGTGCAAAAATTTGCTAGCACATAATCTACACATAATTTTCTCCTAGGGTTTTAGTTCTTCTTTTTTCACAAAAAGAAATAGAGCTAATTGAAAGAGAAATCTTAATTCAAGATTTTTCATGTGTGAACTTTCTTTAGAGATCACATACTTTTGTGATTGTTGTGGATTCAAGAATGTAAGAATTTGGATTTGGGCATATTGGAGAATTCAACAATATTGCAGAATTTAGGCACAACAAATTCAGGGAGTCAAGAACATAGAAAATCAAAGGTAATATTTTTATCCTTAAATGATCATAATGTTATACATAAATTATAAGGTGATCAAGGATTTATAAGAATCAATAAAAAATCTTAAATTTTCGTAGCGTTTTCTACATTGATTTCCTTCATTGGTATCATATCACTTGTGCATTATAGCCTCACGTTTGTGTAACAAACTACAGTGCATTTCATAGTTAGATAACTATTATCATTTGTATCCATGCAATTATCAATCATAATTTAGCCTCTTAAATGTATATGACCTTACGTTTACGCAACAAATCATATTCATTTAGTTAAGTTAAGTTCGTCATTCCTTACAAGTGTAAATTAGTGATATAGCCATTACGTTTGCGCAACAAAGCTATATCATTTGTTTACCTCATATACATCATATATTAATAGTCAATATAATTTTCCTACAAGTGTAAACTTTACATTTGCGCAACAAATTTACACACATAAGAAACTTTGCATATTGACTATAATGGTGGAAGATTACGAGCAATCATTCCTAATGATTTTGGTTTACAACTTAATATTAAAATTTTGCGCATGAGTGATTTAGATCTTTACGTTTAGGTCTCATCATATTAACATTCATCAAATACATATTAAAACATACATCTCATGCATATAAAACCCTATGTGAATGACTATATATATTTTTAAGCGTGATTTACTTGATCCAATTAAGTAAATCGCTTGGTCAAATCCTAGATAATTATTACATGAAAATATCTCATACAGTCATGGATCTTCAATCTTCAAACAGACCACCATACTTCCTTGCATACTCCTTCATTCACCTCAATAAAACCCTATCTAACTCTGAGTAACTTTACATATATCAAATATATATATATAAGAAACCTTGATAAGACGTCAATAGGAATTACATTGGAGGGAGATATAAATTTTCATTGAGAGAAATAAGAGAAGGTGAGGTATGCAAACCCCACTTGAAATTGAATAACAAAAAATAATACCATTTAATTTAACTAAATGCTAAGGTCTAGGTCCAATGGTCATCCGCTCATACAACCAAATTGTATAAATAAATAAAATTAATTATATTTTAGTTAAAACCATTATTCTTAGATTGCATTCCTAATCCCATTAGGTTTTAGAAAATTTTCTTAATCTTATTCCATGGGATTAAGATTCATTGATCATTAGATTTCATTCCTAATCTCATTAGGTTTTAAAACCTTTTTCTTAATCCTATTCCAAATAGGATTAAGATTTCTTGTTCATTAGAATTCATAATTTCAACGTGATAAGGATTTTAGAGTTTTAATTCCTAATCAAACTCCAATTTCTTAAAACATTAATCCAAAATTAAGAAAATTATTAATTAACCAAACATAATTTTTTATAATCAAAAATCATATAATTATTTGAATTAAATTTCGAATTTCGAATTTCAAACCAAAACGAGTTCAAAATCTTAAACAAGCAAAAATTTGCAAATTTGAAGAAAAAAAATATGTTTTTTATAAGTTGGACAATGTCCAGGTTTTTAATCATAGATTACAAACTAATTCAAATTTTTAACCAGTGTCATATTAAACTAGATTTGTTTATCTTTCTAACACCTTTAAAAACTTTTTAATCCGATTTAAAATGAGTAAATTACGCTTGTTTGAAGTTGAACAAGAAAATATGTTTTACTACAAATTTTTTAACACGACTTTCCCAAAAAAAATTGATGTAAAAATATTTTTTCATCATAATTTTTATCAACCTCATTGATTTAATATGTTTCAAAAGCAATCTGTAATAATTTTATCCTCATTGTGTGATGATAATCAATTCAAGAACACATTCTTGAATTTTCTTGATCTATGATTTCATAAACCCTAATCTAATTTTTAGATTATCAATTTTCAATATAATGAATTTTAATATTAGATATTTGAAGTCATAACAACAAAATTAAACTCATTTTAATAACTCATAGAGTTGGGTATGATACCAATGTAAGTTTACAAGCATAAAATACTATAACAACCCATCCCAGGTTGGCCACTCCCGAGACAGTGTCATCACATTTCGAGAATCCCAGCACGACACATATATGCAACAAATATTAACATAAAATTTTTATTTAAATCTTCCACCCTTAACAAATGAGATACATAAATCTGACATTAATTTACACATAATAAACGACGTAAGATGCATGAATATTTACAAATAAAATATTTATTTTATTTTCTCAATAATCTGAGGATATTGACATGTACATGGCTTACAGAGAATGAATCTGTCTGACCCTTAACCTCACCAGACTACTTGTACTATCTGCTACCTGAAATCATTGTACAATGAGGGGTGAGCTTCACAAACTCAATGAATTAAATTTACTAAAAGTATTTCATTTTCATAAATAGCCCTTAAATATTCAATCATTTATTCCTCCTAAAACTGGATAATAGCATGATGTCTAACATTTAAATAATTACCATATTATCATATTTTGAGTCTTTTTCTCTTTTTCTCACTGTAACTATCTCTCCCTGGGAGACTTATCTATCTATAATTAAATTCACAAGAATATACCACACATCAACATTTCAATAAATGCAAGCAATAATTAAAACATATACAATGCATGAATTCATATGATAGGAACGTCTTCTCACCTATCTGCAGGTTATTATTATCGTAGACTGGCCCCTTCCCGGTTCTTTACAGCTTATCCCGGCTTCATGAAATTTATTTCCAGCATATACCGACTGTCACGGTGTCTCTTTTATTTCCAGCATACATCGGCTGTCACGGTTGTTCCATTAGACCGGCCATTTCCTGGTTCTTTCGGTTATATTATTAAATGCATATGCACATAAATAATAATATGAAATATGCATATTAACAGTAATATAAACACCACATGAATTCAAAATATTTAAATTAACTTTCCGGTCTTTCCTCAACTTTCTGCTTAATAAATTTCAATTTTTTTTCTCCTCATACATCACATCAATTTATTCACCAACTAGTCAAAATCTCGTTATCACCATCATTAGTAAGTCAACTCATTATTCTAATAATATTTCTTTTCACATACTAATTTTCTACATGTCCAATATTCATATCCTATATATCAATTTAATTTTTATCTGCCACCAAGCATAAGCTAATAATTAATTTTAATATTATCACTAAATATTTTATTTTTATCTAGATTACTTAAAGTAAATCCAACTCACCACGTAGCACTTAAAGCTACCCGTGGATCACTTCCTTGTCTTTCCCATTCATCTCAGGAATTTCCTCCGGTCACTGTTCGTCAACACCTGACATAATATTAGTATTAAATTTCTAATTATTTCTTCAATTCTTCATAAACCATACCCTTTGAAAATTCCCACTTTGATTTTCGGGAAATTTCATAAATGCTAAAATTTCAAAAATAAATATTTTGTTACCTTTTATTTTTTTCCACCGTAAACCCTTTCAAAACTTTGCTATTTCAACATCTCTTTCAGTCCCTCAAGTGTTTTAAAGAAGACCCGTAATAGAGAGAAACTAAACGAGTTTGGTAAGCGTAAGTTTAGTTTATGCCTACTACCTACATATATACAAGTTGGCTGAACATAATATCTTTGAAATTCCTAAAAGTTGGTTGTGTATTCTATATGCAATCTCTAAAATTTCTCCACCTAATGGACACTTGTTAGACATTCCCTAGCCTTTCTTTATACTTGGCAACCAAAGGTTAAATTGGCAGCAGGTGGCTTCCACCTACTGCCATGTTTTACTGTTCCTTTTTTTTTTTTTTTACTTTTCAGCCCACTTTTTCAGTCCACCCTTTTATCTCATTCTTTCTGCTCCCTGGACGTTCTGGTCCCTTTTTTTTTTTAAGAGAAACTTTCTTTAACTTATTTTATTCAATTGCTACTAAACCCTTCACATGGATTTTTGGTTTTTTTATTTCCATGTCATATTTATTAACTTACTTCTTTACTCTTACTTTACAAATACAGGTATTACAAGTACGCAGTGGAAAATTAAAAATTTTATACCCATAAACTTAAAACCCAAGAAAAATCTCTATGAATCTTTTAGAATGATGATCTAAACAATATTTTCATTTAAGGTTAGATATTTTTACCTTTGAGATACCAATGTAAGTTTACAAGCATAGAATACGCAGTGGAAAATTAAAAATTTTATACCCATAAACTTACAACCCAAGAAAAATCTCTATGAATCTATTAGAATGATGATCTAAACAATATTTCTATTTAAGGTTAGATATTTTTACCTTGATGGAAATTATTGTTGTTCTTTGAAAAGGATTCACGAGTCATTCAAGCCTCTAAGCGTATCTACACAAGCAACCAAGAACAATGATATTTTTCTCTAGGATGTTAAACACCACTTGAAGAAGAACAAATTGACTAGTTGAATTCTCTATTGAGTGCTAGCTCTAGATTTTTCGGCCTTTTGTCAGAGAGAGATCAAAAATCTTATTTTTAATCTCCACAAATATTGTGTTATGTTATGTTAAAGTTTTTATCAAATAGAGCTTTTGTATGGTGGCCTTACACCTAAGAGCATTAGGATTTCTAAAATTGTGATTAAAATCATGGTTTAATTAATTCTTAGAAATCTCTCTTAGCTTATTATTTTTTTTAATTCTTGCAATTGTCCAAATGTGTGTGACCCCTTAGGTTCAATATTGTGCTGGCAGTAGGTCGTAACAATTGGATCTCATCCAATTAATTAAAACTCATTTTCATTTTAATTCGAATTAAAACTCCTTTTAATTAAGAATTAATTACAATTAATTCTTAAGGGTTTCTACAAGACATGATTGACATCTAATAGTGTGTCATGACTACCTAGACAATATGAATTGCAAACCATTTCATTGACAGTTACCATATAATTTGATCCTTCCATCATATAATGTCCCTGATTAAACCTAAGACATATATTTACTGTCAAGCCTTAATTATTGAATCACATGTATCTCGATCTCAAGTTCAAAAATAAAAAAGTGAAATTAGAAACTCCTTTCTAATTTTCACCCTACTTTGGCCATGGAATTTCCAAGTTACGACTTAATCAGATCACATAAGACATTCTATTTTCTTTTATTAAGAGTGATGGATCTTTTATTGTACATTGACATACCTCCTTGCATAAGTGGTCATACTCAATTACTACTCTTTTGTGACCCATGATTAGAATTACATTTTGATAGCATCAAAGCATGATGGCCCATACACAAGATATCTATGACGCCTCAAGTCCAAGGATCACATGTACAACTGCAACATAAGAATTCCTATTAACAGCCAGTAAAATGTTCATTAGGAATTTCTTAGTCAAGTCAGTTCAGTGTACTTGTTCTCTAACAAGTACCTACATAACTTACTTTAGTGTCTCACACACTAGTGACCGTGAGATCAATCACCCTCAACTCCTTGAGGAAACACTGTATGTACTAATCTATTCGGATTCACTAATGTCCTTCTTGGTGATCCTATGATTTGGAACATTTAATAATAAAGTTTAACAAAATACATTTCATTAGTATTATCTCATTATGATACTTATTTTCATTGCTTTTATTCTATGGGCTTTATCATATAATGCACATACAATGATTTGTAATGAACATGATAAATAAGTTAAATACCAATAATAATATTTTATTATCAATAAATAAATAAGATTAATTACAAGTAATATGTCTATAACATCAAATGTTATTTGCTTGTAGGGCATGCTACTATAAATACCTACCCTCAAATGGAAATGGATAGTATGAGGTGACTGAGCTTGAGATAGATGAACAAAAGAAGGTTGTGGAGTTAGTGAAGCAAAGTTGTGCAAGTTTCAAGTGGATTTGATTGGGATGTCCTGCAAGTATGTTATGGCTTGCATATTTTATGAGAAGAAGGCTAAAGACTTTGTGAATCAATATTACCACAAGGACAAGTATTGACAGTTGTACTCATACTTTGTGAGTCCGACCAATGGCTCTAGGCTATGGCCACCATCGAATAAGGGTTTTGTGTTGCCTTCTGATATAGAAAGACCCCCTGATAGACCTAAAACACAAAGAACGAAGAACAAAGATGAGCCTCAGAATCCTTACTAGGTAAAGGTGGGTGGATATAAGATTATATGTAGTAAATGTGGGGAACAAGGGCATAATTCAAGAGGTTGCAAGGGACCGACAAAGAAAAAGGGGAAGAACAATGGTATCCAAGGTAATGGTGCCCAATAAAGGACAAATGGTGGTGCTCAAACAGGTAGAAACAAAGGAAAAAAGCCTCAAAGGCAAAAACTTCCAATAAATTTTGTTATATCTTGAGTTTTGTTGTCTTAATGTTTAATTACGTATATATTTGGTATGAAATATTTTTTTTTTTTTATGTATGTGTTTTGTTTAATTTGCATGGTAGAAGGAAAGTAGGAAATTTTATGTGATTTAAGGTTGAAGATCAGTTCCCACCCTCAAAAGTATATTCTATACTGTATCTATATTGTATAGGTTTATAGGCTATTGGTTGAGCATTGTTGTTGGGCTTTTGCATATAATAAGGTTGTTTTGACATGGATCAATAGGGGGCTTAAATTTTCAACAAGTGCTAATAAGGGGTGTCCCTCTAGGGTTCAAACACCCACAAGCTAAAGGTTCACAGAATGGTTCAATGCTAAACATAGCTTACAAACTGAACAAACTTCAAATGCTAGGAAGAATTCACAAGTTCTAAAGAGATATATGTGGCATAGTTCAATAAGTCCATACAATGATGGAATAGGAGGTGGAAGAGGCAGAGTCCAAGGCAAAGGCAAAGGCAAGGGAAAAGGCAGTGGCATAGGAAGCTTTATCACCCAAATATGATTTTCACTTCATATATCATTTTGTGGTTGATAAAGAATAGTTAAAGGTCTATTTTTTTGTGGTACTTACTACTGATTTTGTAATTGTCAATGATATGGATGCTAAAGGCTGGTAGGTAGGCCATTATGAACACATTATGTAGTCTCATGATTATGCAATTTCTTGTTTTGCACTGTCTATCATGCAAAGTTTTGGGTTAAACTACCATGATTTTAATATATATATATATTGGAGGTGGAAGAGGCACCTCCAATATCACTCTCTTATGTCTTTCTTTCTCTCTCTAAATACCTTTTTTCATCACTTGCAATCTCTTACTCTTTCGACTTTTTCTTTTTGTAAATCACTTTTCCTTCCTTTTTTGTCTTAAAATTAGATTATAACCAGGCTTTTCACAAGTATGAAAATTAAGATCTTATGTATTAAAATACAAGTATCCCAAATTTTGGGACCAAAACAGATTTAAACCTAGTAACGTCTGCTTTTCTATTTACGTGGGATTCTTGAAAAAACTTTAAAAATATTTATTTCAATTGAGATTTGATTTTAAAAGTCGTGGTCAACGTTACGGAGTACGAAAATAGGGATATCAACAGGCTAACACGGGAAACATCGTTAGAATCAATCATGGACTAAATCCTGAGAATAACAAATGAGTCCTTGTCACCACAAAACCCCACTTAGAATATTAAATCCATTTCTTTAGTGACATCTTTCCAATAGTTAATTATTGCTACAATAATTTCAAAACCTAACCCATTTTCTCTCCTCCTTATATTGCGATAAAAATCCCTCCTTTATTTTATCCCCGAAACCTCCACTTTTCTTGAACTATCCATTTTCTCATCTCACTATATCGCGATAAAAATCATTCCTTTATTGTCACCGAGAACTTCACTTTTTCTTGAACTACCAAACCATTGACTAGTATCACTGTATCACGTGATATATATGAGTAATTAATTATTACCGCATCTCCACAACATGGTCCAATGGCAGCTACCGTAATATTCCTAAAAATCAAAGGGCAAATATTACGGGGCCATCGTAATAAATTTTGTCGTTTCTTGGGGGATCTGAGAAGAGTAAAGATCGCTTTCATAACTTCTACACGCTACTTCTATTCTCACCTGTACCACAGATAATAGCCGTTGGATTTTTTTCAATATTTCATCACGAAATCTAAATTCAATCAACTGTCGCTAATGAGAGATTAGATTGTGTATTGAAGTAGCTTAATAATTCTCCCTGTAGGACAGCTGTCAGCTAGAGATTCCGCGCCGATAAACTAGACAAAATGTAGCCGGCTAAGTGGGGCCTAACGTAACTGTGCTTATATTTGAGCTTTTCCAATAATTGTGATAACTTATTGTAATTCAAATAAGCAATAAGTGGATAAGTAGACGTACTTATCATCGTCCTTATCTGACCCTCTTCTTATAAAAATCGCCATTCCTGCAAGTTTAATGTCCGTATATATAGTATTTTAGTATAGACAGAAAATTTGTTTTCTATAGAGAGAGCGCTTGTGGAGAGAGAGAGAGAGAGAAAATTCTCCTTCTTTAGTTCTGGAGAGAGAAAGCTTCTGTTAGCTCTCGTTCTCTCTGAAATCAATCTCATCTTTGTTCTGTTACAAGGTAAGTTTCTTATAAATCTTCTCTCCATATATATATATATATATATATATATATATATATATATGTGTGTGTGTGTGTATGTGTGTTATAGAATCTATTACTTTTATTTAATTTTTTTTTTGTGCTCTTTTTTGCTTGCTTCTTTACTTGTTAATTTTTGCTCTTTTTCTTTTGCATCTTTTATTCCTATATGGTTTAAAGCTACTTTTGTTTATCTCTTTGATCCCTAAAAACTAAAAACCCTAATTTTTTTCACTTTTAGCTGATTTTAGCTTAAACATGTCGGTGTTTTCTCAATATATCTAATAATCATGTGCGAAAATGTTATTTTTCTCGGTTATTGTTTCAGAGAGTTTAATGATCTGATTATAGGTAAGATTTTGTGTTGTTTTTTATTTTAGAGAAATTTAATGGTATTCTTAATTGACCCGTTTTCCATTTTTTGTCTATTTGTCTATATTTTTGTAGATCTAGTGATATTTGTGGTAGTTTGTCTGCATTTGGGATAAAAAACGGGGCGGATACCATGTCGTCTCTCAGTAGAGAGCTTGTGTTCTTGATCTTACAGTTTCTTGACGAGGAAAAGTTCAAAGAGACTGTTCACAAGTAGGCCTTTTTTCAACATTTTTTTCCTTTTGTTAATTTTTTATACTTTATATTATTTAGTAAATGTTACGCAGTGATTTGTTCTAATTAATTGTTTTATTTCAAAATAGACTTGAACAGGAATCTGGGTTTTTCTTTAATATGAAATATTTTGAGGATGAGGTGCATAGTGGCAATTGGGATGAGGTTGAGAAATACCTCTCTGGTTTCACAAAAGTGGATGACAATCGGTATTCAATGAAAATCTTTTTCGAGATTAGGAAGCAGAAGTACCTTGAGGCATTGGATAAGTAAGCTAGCAATTTTCTACTTTAATGCATTTTCCAGTTGTAACAGTCCTGCCAATTTATTGTTTTTATGAAAGAATTCACTGGAAAAAGAAGAGCTGCATATGAATAAGAAATTTTTAATTTTAATAGGCATGATCGTTCCAAAGCTGTGGATATACTAGTAAAGGATTTAAAAGTGTTTGCCACATTCAATGAGGAGCTTTTCAAGGAAATCACTCAGCTCTTGACGTTAGAGAATTTTAGGTAAGAGATTTGTGCTATTTAATTCAAGTTTGAGATGTAACACGACAATAGTATGTGTACTAAATGTAGATTGTTGTGTTGTAGGGAGAATGAACAGTTGTCCAAGTATGGAGATACGAAGTCTGCTAGAGCAATCATGTTGGTGGAGCTCAAGAAGCTTATTGAAGCAAATCCTTTATTCCGTGATAAACTGCAGTTCCCTAACCTTAAAAATTCAAGGTTACGGACTCTCATAAACCAAAGGTAATGTTTCCACTTTTTCCACTTCATAATTTTCAAATGTCTTAGCTGCATACTTGCTTCAGATGGACTGCAGGGCTGTTTGTACTCTGGTACTGATCTTATTTCATTATCTGTGTCTCATTGCATGGGTATACTCAACTTGAATGGCACATTGGCATTTCTAAAGAGTGATTCATCCCGTGTATGGGAAATTAGTGAACTTGTGCCACTTAATCTTTTAATGATCTCTTGTAATGAATTCTCCAATCTGAAAGTTGTGTTGCAACATCAGATGCTGTGGGTAACACAATGGTATCATATAAGATTCATTGAAGGCCTTAACATCATTTTTGTTGGTCTAGTCAGTAGAATATATGCTTCATATTTTATCAGCAGTATAGAATATAGTTCCATCTTCGTCATGTATGAAGGGGGATTATATTTTCTTTTGTCAATTACAGCTTGAATTGGCAGCACCAACTTTGCAAAAACCCAAGGCCAAATCCAGATATAAAAACTCTCTTTGTGGATCATTCATGTGGACAACCAAATGGTGCAAGAGCGCCATCACCTGCAAACAATCCGCTGCTTGGAGTTGGATCATTACCAAAAGCTGGGGGTTTTCCTCCTTTAGGTGCACATGGGGTGAGTTTCCAGCTTTGTTGGTTTTGTTATCAATTTTGTTTCAGTACTTAATGTACTTTACTTAATGTGCATGGGTTTTCATGTGTCCAGCCATTTCAACCTACGCCTGCACCAGTTCCGACACCCCTTGCGGGTTGGATGTCTAATCCTTCCACTGTTACTCATCCAGCAGTTTCTGGAGGAGGGGCTATTGCTCTTGGTGGACCATCAATTCCAGGTATCATGTTCCTTCACTTTGCCACAGGTCAACGAGTTTCCTTGTTTAATGGTGCAGAGATCATATGTAATAGGTAATTTTATTTTTAACTTTGGGTGTGTTGGATTGCTTTGTATAGCTGCTTTGAAGCATCCAAGGACTCCTCCAACTAATCCTTCTGCAGACTACCCATCAGGGGAAACTGATCATGTTCCAAAAAGAACGAGGCCTATGGG
Source organism: Bretschneidera sinensis (assembly GCA_023935145.1). Lineage (NCBI taxonomy): Eukaryota > Viridiplantae > Streptophyta > Magnoliopsida > Brassicales > Akaniaceae > Bretschneidera > Bretschneidera sinensis. The sequence continues at coordinate 58,906,613 of CM043702.1, read as the reverse complement.
GATTTCTGATGAGGTAGCTTGGCTTTTCTCTCATGGCACTAATCAATGCACATTCCCTTCTTGCCATCATTTGTGTACTCATGGCACTCTTTAATTTATATTAGCTCATTTTGCAGGTAAATCTGCCTGTTAATGTGTTGCCAGTGGCATTTCCAGGCCATGGTCATGGTCAGGTTTTTAATGCACCTGATGACTTGCCAAAGACTGTCATAAGGACTTTGAACCAGGGTTCATCTCCTATGAGCATGGATTTTCATCCTGTTCAACAGACTGTACTTCTAGGTTTGCAATTTTTCTTTTTCCTTTGTCAGCCTTTTATTTGCTTTGTACTTTGTTTTGCATTTAGTATATCTCTAGTGCTGGTAGTTAGACTCTTGACTATTCTGAATGCAATGTTGCAGTTGGCACCAATGTGGGGGACATAGGATTGTGGGAAGTTGGTTCTAGGGAGCAACTTGTTTTAAAGAACTTCAAAGTTTGGGATCTCAGTGCATGTTCGATGCCTCTGCAGGTGTGTCCCTTCTTAGCTTATCAATGAGTGATACCAATTATTTTCATTCTGTATGCTTAATGCTTGCAATATTAGATTGTCTGAAAACTAAATTTTTCTTGATGGAATCCAGTCTGCTCTAGTCAAAGATCCTGGTGTTTCTGTCAATCGTGTAATTTGGAGCCCTGATGGTTCCTTGTTCGGTAAGCTTGAATATATGGAATTCTTCAGTTGTTAATCTAATAACATTGATAAGGCTCTGTAGTGGTGAAGTGCAGCGTTACTCATTGTATCCTTTCTGTTCCAACTACAGGAGTTGCATACTCAAGGCACATTGTACAAATATATTCTTATCATGGGGGTGATGATGTGCGGCAGCACCTTGAGGTATTGAATAATATTCACGTATCGTAGTACTCTTTCTAGCTTTAGGTTTTGGCGTTCTGTATTGATAGTGACATTGAACTTTTTGTTCTAGATTGATGCTCATGTTGGAGGAGTGAATGATCTTGCATTCTCAACTCCAAACAAGCAACTATGTGTAATAACCTGTGGTGATGACAAGACCATCAAGGTCAGTTTCTCATGTTAATTGTTTGTTTTTCAATTTTTTTTTTTTTTTTGGTTCTTTTTTGGTGGAGGAGAAGTTTTCATTTCCTTTGATACTTTTTACTTTTTTAGGTTTGGGATGCTGCTACTGGTGCAAAACAATATACTTTTGAAGGTCATGAGGCTCCTGTCTATTCTATCTGCCCTCACTATAAGGAAAACATTCAAGTAACAAATCTGTTTTGTCATTATTGCCACTTATTGTGTTGCAGACTTTAGCTTTTTGTGCTTATAGTTTGCATCCTCTTATCACTTTTCCTAGTCTGTTCTTGCTTCTGATGTTCTATTTTTTACTTTCTTTTATGCTTCAGTTTATCTTTTCAACAGCACTTGATGGAAAAATAAAAGCATGGTTGTATGATAATTTGGGATCTAGAGTTGATTATGATGCTCCTGGTCGCTGGTGCACAACTATGGCTTACAGTGCTTATGGTACAAGGTTAATTTGCTTGACCCATTCTTCAGTGAACTGATTCTAAGCTACTTGTTGGTGAATGGTAACAAGGATGATGGTTTATTTTCTTTTTCCCTGCCTTGTTGTTGGGTGGATACTGCAGGCTCTTTTCATGCGGGACAAGTAAAGATGGGGAGTCATATATTGTTGAATGGAATGAAAGTGAAGGGGCTGTGAAAAGGACCTACCAAGGATTCCGCAAACGTTCTTTGGGTGTCGTGCAATTTGATACAACTAAGAACCGGTTTTTGGCTGCTGGTGATGATTTTTCCATTAAATTCTGGGATATGGACAATGTTCAACTTTTGACAACCACTGATGCTGATGGAGGTCTCCCAGTAAGTTTTATCTTGTGCAAGTAAATTGTTGAACTTTTTTGGAGTTGATAGTTGTTCACTTGTGCCTTTTCTAATTCCTAGGCAAGCCCGCGTATCCGCTTTAACAAAGATGGCTCTCTCTTGGCTGTTTCTGCAAATGAGAATGGGATTAAGATTCTGTCAAACTCAGATGGTATGCGGCTGTTGCGCACATTTGAAAATCTTTCTTATGATGCCGCAAGAGCATCTGAATCCTCAAAGGTACTATGATTAGCTCAATTGATCTTCTGAGAGACATCAGCTCAGTCTTGATTAAAGTTTGCCTAATATATGTTGTCTCATGCAGCCTGCAATAAACCCAATCTCAGCTGCAGCAGCAGCAGCAGCGGTGGCTGCTGCTTCTAGTGCTGCACTTGCGGACAGAGCTACCTCTGTGGTTGCTATTCCTGGAATGGTCTGTCTTTTTGGATCATTCATTGCATGTTTGTACTGTTTTAGCATTATCTTCTTCTTTTCTACAAGAATGGAGTTTGGTTTGCGGCTCTGTAATTTGTTCATTTGCATTCAGTTAACAAGCATATAATTTTTTACAGAATGGAGATGCTCGCAGTTTGGCAGATGTAAAACCTAGGATTCCGGAAGAATCCAATGACAAATCAAAGATTTGGAAGCTCACTGAAATCAATGAACCCTCTCAATGTCGATCAGTGAGGCTCGCTGAAAATTTGAGAGTGAACAAGGTATATCAAATTGTTCATTGGCATTGTTCTTGAGTGATTCTCTGGCATGACAATGCATTTATTGACTCAATTGTGTCCCCAGTCCTGCATGGTCATTCTTGTGGCACTCCTCTAAGTATTTTGGCTGCTATATGACATCATATACTTTTTCATCAATTTTTTTATATTTTATGTCTTCCATGAACTACTTGATTCCTTCATCCATATGAACTGTTACACATTTCAGAAAACTCTAGATAAACTATAAATGTAAAAATGTTAAAAGCATGCCATGGTTTCCTTCTCTTTAAGAGATGCAAAACCAATTGGCTCCTGATGATAGATTTTGTGCTATTAATAACTAATATGCAAGAAATTAAATCGCTTGGCAAGCTTGCTTTCTTATGAGCAAGGGAGCTTCTGTGGCAATATATCCTTCAATTTTTTGGTAGGCAGACTTGCTTTCCTAATGTTTGAAGACATACTATCAATTGAACAATAATAATCTCAAAAGGTCCACAATGTTCATAAGTTGTAAGTTTGGCATAGTCGTGTAGGTTAAGAGATTAGTGCATAATTATGTTTTATTGCCATATTATTTTGTTTTGATACTTTTCAAAAAAAACATTTTCATCTATAGTGAAAAGAACAGCAGGGTCCAGGAAATTGGATGTTGTGATCCTGCTGCCATAAAGATATAGACTAATTTATTGCATAATTTTCTTGGTCAGCTTTAAGGATCTTTATGCAGCCTCAATTCTCATTTATGCTAGCGCCAAATATGTTTGGCATGGCACAAGTAATTTTGAGTTGTTTGGATGAATCATTACGAATATTGAGGAAAAGTTAGATGTTGATTGGCCATATACAAATGCTGTGCAAGGTAATTGGATAACCTAATCCTAGAAGATTAACTATATTGAAGGAAAATATGATGATAATTAAGGCATAGATTTAAGCTTGGATAAATGGTTTACATGGTAACAAGATGAACTAGTTCAAGATGATGAATCAAGTAATGGTTTTAAGTTGTTTTGATGTTTACTACTTAGTCTGGAGTTACTAAGCATATTGTCCTATCTGTTAAAATATGCCAATTGTTTGAACTTTAATTTTCACCTACTAATGCAATTGTATCAGCAGCTACTAGGGTTGTCATGCTGGCTCTCTTCACATGAACTAAATAAATTTGAACTATATAAAAGTGAAAAAGGAAAAGAACTCATTACTAAATTAATGCATTCAACATCTATATAATTCAAGGTCACTTTTCTATTTTTCAGTAGAGAGCACTCATCCGAGGACCACTGCTATCCATTGGGACCTAAGCATTAGCTAGTCTGGATAGACGTCTTCGTTGTGATTCTTGAATAATTTTGGCTGTTTACCTTTTTTTATAGTGGTTGTGGGGGTTGGGGGTTGGGGTTGGTGATGGTTATAAATTTTGCTGTTTACTTTAAGAAGCAGATTTGATACTAAATCACTAATTGTATAAACTCTTGAATTTACTCCACTTTGATTTGTGGTCTATTTGTCTGGTTGTTACAACCATATTGTAGTATCTCTTAACTTTTGAACTGTGTCTTGATTTGTGATTTATTTTGCTTCCACCTGCCTACTAAAGGGCATCCTCATTACTGTCCTTGATTATTACAGATATCAAGGTTGATTTTCACAAATTCAGGTAATGCTATCTTGGCATTAGCATCGAATGCAATTCATCTGCTATGGAAATGGCAACGGAGTGATCGTAATACAACTGGAAAGGTATGAGAATATAATAAAAAAATTGTTTCCTCTAAAAATAGCAGGCTTTTGTCAAAAATATGGAAATTAATTCCACTGTATCTCATAATTGGTGCTTCATCGTGTAGGCAACTGCCACTGTGTCACCTCAATTATGGCAACCATCTAGTGGCATTCTGATGACCAATGATGTTACTGACACTAACCCTGAAGAGGCTGTGCCCTGCTTTGCTTTGTCCAAGAATGATTCTTATGTAATGTCAGCATCTGGAGGAAAGATTTCCTTATTTAATATGATGACATTTAAGGTAATCCTTGATAGTTTGATTTTATTATTCATTTCTTCACTTGGTAAATGTCAATTTCTCTTGGGCAAGTGCAGACAATGGCCACTTTCATGCCACCACCACCTGCAGCAACATTTCTTGCTTTTCATCCGCAAGATAACAATATTATTGCTATCGGCATGGATGATTCAACAATACAAATTTATAATGTCCGTGTAGATGAGGTATGATGCGGTTGTGGACAATTATGTGTGCCTCACTTAGTTCATGAGGCAGCACTGCTTATTTAGTCACCTATTTCCTGATGCAGGTTAAGAGCAAGCTTAAATTTCATTCTAAAAGGATAACTGGCCTTGCTTTCTCTCATGTACTGAATGTGCTAGTTTCATCAGGAGCAGATGCTCAGGTAGTCATTTTCCTATTTGAAAGGGTGCTGTTTATTGTTGTAACATAATTGTAGCCTAACTATATTACCATTTTTTTAATTTTTTTTAAATATGCATTATTGTTTCTTCTTTATGAATTTGTTTGACCTGCTTTGTTATCCTTAAGGATCTGTTCCTTTTATGAGAATTTTATTTCTTATGAATCATTAACTCTCAAGAGTTTAAACTCCTAAGAGTTAAATTTCTTGGGAATTAACGTTTTTATTGTTTGGATGTATATAGAATTTGAGTTATTTAATAGAAACTTTGAAACGTTTTTAGTGAAAATGAGTATTAATTCAATGAGATAATTTCATATTTTTATCATTGCATTAACTTGACATTTTATTGTGACAATTGGAATACAAATTTAACTTTTAAAATGACCAAAATACTCTTAAACTAAAAAAGTTCTTTTTTATTTTTATTTCTTAAAAATGAATATAAGTGTTTAAAAATTATTTCTAAGAGAAAATTTTAATATCAGAGAAAAATTTTATTTTGATATATTTAATTCTTGTTAGTGAGAAAGTGAAAATTGATATTTCTCACATATTTGGTGAGAGTTAGAATTCCCATACTTCATTGGAATTGCGATTTCCATGAAATTTACAATTATCATGAATTTTGTCAGACAAACAACTAAAGTTTTGTAAACTCCCAGAAATTTATAATTGCCACATTGATTTCTCGCGTGACGAATAGAGCTTAAGTAATTCTCGAATACGGCATTGTAAAGTTCCTGGCATTTTAATTTTTTTTCCAAGATAACAAACAATACTCAGTTGTTGCTCTTTCTTAGATTCTGATTGTTTCTTGGACTTGTCACTAAAATATTCCAGTTAACATCCAAAATTTTGGTGTAGCATTCCTGAATAAGTAATCAGACATTATGACAAAGCTTCTCACTTTTTAGCATCGTTATTGTGAAGCCATAATCAAAATTTTGATGTCGATTCACTTATTGTGGTTCTTATTTTCATGCCAGCTTTGTGTATGGAACACTGATGGATGGGAAAGGCAAAAAACTAGATTCTTGCAGCTGCCATCTGGGAGGACAGCAGCAGCACAGTCAGACACACGTGTACAATTTCATCAAGACCAATTACATTTCCTTGTCGTACATGAGACTCAGCTTGCCATATATGAAACAACAAAACTAGAATGCGTAAAGCAGGTACCTTCTTCTCCAAGTCCATTTTTTCTGTGGAACTGACATTTTACTTTTGTTATTTTTAATACTACCTTTTTGTGTTTAGTGGGTGCCACGTGAATCATCTGCTCCAATCACTCATGCAACATTCTCATGTGATAGCAAGCTGGTCTATGCCAGCTTTATGGATGCAACTGTCTGTGTGTTCAGTGCTGCAAACCTCAGACTACGTTGTCGTATTACTCCTTCTGCTTATCTTCCTGCCAGTGTTAGGTAATTTTGTGCTTCTTTGCTTAACTTAGGTGTATTGGTTCAATTTCCACGTCCATATTTGCTTGTTGCCATGTTTGAAGTTAAATACAGTGGACAACTGTTTCGCCAAAATTTGTATGTGCACTTCTTGGTGTCTTAAACATTGGTTTCAGCGTTAGTTTTGGGACAACCGATAATTTCCAACCTTCAGCTCATGACAACTGACACTTCGCCCACTCATGTTTCTACTATATCTTCTAGCTCCACTTTCTTTCAATTGGTGTGCTTCATACTTATGGAGTTAATGGATCACTTTTTTTCAAATCACAACTCAGTTGAACTTATATGAGGCAATTAATTCCCAAAATTTCCAAGAGCTCGACATCAGTGCATAGTATAAAATAATCTCTAACTTTTAAGGAGCCAGTGTTGGTAGAAAAGACGATATTGACTAAGAGCATGACTTTTTTTTTGGTTTATCTCTCTTATTTCTTATTCTTAATCACTTGTTTCACGAATCACATATTGCTAACCTTAATGGCTCAGAAGAGATCCTTTTCTTTTCCTCTAAAATGATTTAAATAAAATTATTTCTTTTTTTCTCCGTTTTCTCCAAATAGAATTATTCCATTGTTTTCCACATATAAGAAATGCTTCGGGTAAACTACCTATACCCAAAAACTTGTGAAAATGTAATTTATATTTAATTTTGTTTATGATGTAATTTTATTAACCAGAGAAACTATACAACACAGCCGCTGAAATCACAGATAAAGTATTGTCTAAACTTCAAGCAAGTTGATCTTTTTACATAGTGAAATTGTTTTTTGCTACTTTAGAGGCTTGCTTCATTCCTACGTTGTGATAGCCATTTTTTATTCAAATATTTCTTTTCTGATATGCAGCAATTCAAATGTCCATCCACTTGTGATTGCTGCACATCCACAAGAACCAAATCAGTTTGCATTGGGACTCTCGGATGGTGGGGTTCATGTCTTTGAGCCCCTTGAATCTGAAGGCAAATGGGGTGTTCCTCCACCAGCTGAGAATGGGTCAGCAAACAGTATGCCAGCTACACCTTCAGTTGGAGCTTCTGGTTCAGATCAAGCTCAGAGATGATGAAATTTTTGCCAGAATACAAGTTCTTTTACATGCTTGCTGGCCCATTCCTAATTTAGGTATGCTTTGCACTTCGACTCATTGCTATCTTCTTTAAGAGCAGTACTATTATACCCACACCTGCAGAACTAGTTGATCAAACATCATCCTTTACCATTAAGCCCCTGTTTGGTTTGCACAAGTAATGGCATAAGAATGGAATACAATTAGTACTCTGAAAATGAAAGGTTGAAGGGGATTGCGGGGAGGAAGTGCTTTTATTTTTGTAGGTAGGGTATGCTGCCTTTTCTCAAGTTAAACTTGGCAATCCTATTAAGGCGACATACTCTACCAACAAAAATAACAGCATTTCTTCCCTTTAATCCCCCTCAACCTTAATTTTTAAAGTATTAATCCTATGCCATTCATTGTGCAAACCATAAATATTCAATCAGTAAGGTTAGGTCATTTAGGAACCTTGTGCCTTTTGGAGCTGACAGAAACAACTTAATTGAGCTATAATTTTCAGTTATAAACTTATTGAACCTTATGAGATAATCTCATTTAGCCAAAGTATGATGGGCTGCCAGTTTAAACTGGTTGAAGGAAGCCATGGAGCTTCAGTTTAGTTTCTCTCTCTGGTTGCTGAACTGCATCAGGCCATATTTCAAGATATTGATTTTAACGTATTATCTGCCTTTCGTCTTGTTTCTGCTTTCTCATTCCTATTATATTCTTTATTTTTCAGTTTGAGGTTGATATGTCATTTACTCGAAGAACAACTTCCAAAAAGATGTAGGTTTAACGTGTCAGATCGGGCACTATGCAAGGTAAATGCTGTAGGAATATAGATGGTGAAAATGTTTCTTTCTCCCTTTTCCCCTTCAGAAAGAAATTTTAAAGGAAGGTTTCATGTTTTTTCTTGGATCTTCATCTTTCTTTGGATTGTTGAAATAGGAATGTTGTTCTCTATGTCAACTTAAAAGTTCAGTGTAAAATTCTCATTACTTTATCCTCAACCGTTACGGTTTCCCATCTTGTGTTTGACTGTGTGCGTGCAAGAACCAATTCCTTTCTTGCTCCTTTCTTTGAGGGACTTTAGACACTGGTTGTAAACGAACAGGAGCTAATTGATAGAAGTTTGGAGGTCAACTCAGAGAAAGCTCGGTTACTTTAAGATATTTAATAGCCCCAAAGAACAAATTACGAACCTAATTCTTATTCACGAGCTCATCTCAAGCCCAGGTTCAGTCAACACTGAAGGGGATCTTTTAAGAGTTTTGAGAGAAGCTTTGCTCGTGTAAAGCACAAACACAGCTTCCGGGCTCTCGATTGTGGGTTGGTTTTCCTTTTTTGGGTTGTCTTCGTAATTAAATACAATTAGTGATGAGCCCGAGTGATGCTGCTGGTTCGGACTCAGAAAATTATGAAAGTTACTTGGATTAAATTAATTATATTTGACAGTGATCCTACTTAGCAATAAGATGACACTACATTGTCTGATAATGGTTTTTTAAACTTCTAATTTTCTCCTTTACATAAAAAAAAAAAAAAAAAAAATAGTCTTCATGTATCAAACACATCAAATTATCAATAAAACTTAACCGATATTCATATGGCGAAGATAAAATTGCATTTGGAGATCATGAAATCTAACTATTAATTCAATATAATTGAAAATTTTGTAGATAAAGACATTTTCATAGGTATTATATTCAAATATTTGGTTTTCACGGAAAAAGAAAAAAAAAACCAAATTCTTTTATCTTGTAATTAAAAAAATTAAGTAGAGCATCTATGTTTTACTCGGTACGTTATCACCAAACATTATAATATATGGTTGAATGATATATATATATGAAAACGGCATCTCGGAAATAACAAAACGCAGAAGCAGCTCCTTTGCGCCTTGATCCTCTGCTTAAAACGCACCAGTTAAAAATTCTTTTTGCCCATATTTAATTATTGAAAAGCAAGGTAGAATCATATATTTAAATTGATTTTTTAGACATAAATTTGAGTAGGATTGATCTTATTATAAGAACTAATCTTATAGCAACAAACTTATGAGAAATAAAAAATTCTTTTTGCCCATATTTAATTATTGAAAAGCAAGGTAGAATCATATATTTAAATTGATTTTTTAGGCATAAATTTGAGTAGGATTGATCTTATTATAAGAACTAATCTTATAGCAACAAACTTATGATAAATAAAAACCCTTGATGAAGAGAGTGCGTAGAATTAATGTAGGTAAGCTATAACTAGTATGTGAAGTTTTACGCCCTTATGTGGTGTTTATATTTGCCATTGTGGCATATTTATGAACCAATATCAAATGTTACTTAGGTTATTGTTTACAATTCAATGTAACATTTTACTGGATAATGTAACAAATTTTATTGGTTAATGTAACTTATTTATCTCAAATATATCAAGTTATCGGATAATGTAACATGCTACCATTTATTATGATAAAAAAATATTGACGGCTGTGACAACATTAATGACGACAGTGATAATTTTGGTTTACTTGCTCATGTGACACTTATACGTGCTAATGTAACATATTTACCGACCAATATGAAATGTTACTTAGAGTTAGATTTATAATCCAATATAATAATTTACTGGATAATGTGACAAAACTTACTTACCGATGTGATATATTTAATCTAATAATACGTTACTATCCAATATGATTAAAAAAAAAAAATACTTGCAGTTGTGTCAAAATTGCTAACAACTGTAACAATTTTGGTTTACTCAATCATGTGACACTTTTACATGCCAATGTAACATTTATTAAATACTGTGAGATATTATTTGAGGTTAGATTTAAGATCCAATATATTAATTTATTAAATAATATAAAAAAAAAATTACGCATATTTACCTCAAATGTAACCACCATAAACATTGACTCTTTTACGTACAAGTTCATCGAATTTATTTGTGTTTATTTACTCATTTTTAATCAATTACCTTTTTTTTCATGTCATCTACCTTGTCAGCTTAATCCAGTGACTAACATGTCATGTCATATGATCCACCTCTTCTCCTCTCTTGACCTTGTTTGGGTGTCTTCTTTGTATTTCTTATTCTCTTTTCTTCTTTTTTATCTTCATTTGTTCTCTTTTTTTAATCTGATTTTCTCATTTTCCTTCCACTTAAATTCCAATAATTTTTTTTCTTGAAAGTCTTTCCTTTTATACATTTCATATCATTATTTTTTCTAACAGGAACAATCTCTATTTACAAAAGTTTTTTTTTATTTTGTCAAAGACCTTGTTGTCATCATTTTTTTTATTTTATCATTTTGTTTTTGTTATTATCATTTTATTTCAAAATAAAACTTTTCAATTTTTGCCACTTTATTAGTGTTCTGACCAAAATTGACATATGACAAAAGGTTGAGAGTAAAAAAATTATAGGGAGGGAAAAGGAAAGAGTAAGGAATCACTGAATCATTGAGGAAGCTATTAGGTTAATAAGCAAAATATATTTCTTATTAAAAACAAAGTTTGCATTCACCGTTAAAAAAAGAAAGTGAGTGGTTTTCAAAAACTGTTTTTAGTTTTCAAAAATTAAAAATCAGTTTTCAAAAGTAATTTTTTAAAACAGTTTTCAAAAAATCAATTTTCAAAAACTGTTTTCTGAAAATCCCAAATTGGTGTTTTCTGACATAATTTTCGAAAAATAACCCTAAAATTAGTGTTCACTTCTCTGTTTCATTCTTCCATGTCTATAAAAAAAATATTAAAATTTTGAAAATAAAATAATATTAATTATTTTTAAGTATTTAGTAAATATAAGAAATAAAATTAATATAGATTTTAAATTTAAACTCAAAACTAAAAATAATTACAATGTGTATCAAAACAGTTTTTAAAATAAGATTATCTAGACAACATTTCACTATTTTCTGTTTTGGAAACAGTTTTCGAGTTACAGTCCAAACATGTTTCTTTCATAAAATATTAAAAAATTGTTTTCAGTTTTCATTTTCGAAAACAGTTTTCAAAAACTGAAAATAAAAAATTTTAACCCAAACATGCGCGAGATGTTTGAGAAATAAGACAATGTCTATTCTTCTTCTTCAATAAAATGACATGTTCAATAATAATAAAAATATTAATTAAATATATTACATTATATAATGCTTGGTTAGTGATATTATAAGTAGATAAAAATATCAAAGGATACAAATTTTATAAAAATCTATTGTTTTCAATTAGGTATGAAAAATCTTTGTTCCTTGTCTCCATTTCCATCTCTTCTTAAGTTTGAAAATGGTAATTAACAATCAATAACTGCTAATGGCACCCGCTATTGATAATATCTCCCTCATTCCATCTCTATATGATAAGATAAAAATGCTCGAAATTTTATCTCACTAACTAAAAAGGAAAAAAAAGTATTTGAGAAATAAGACAACATCCAAGTAAAAAATAATTATGTGATATTTTGAAACACCATAAATGATAAAATACTAATCATTATTTGATGTTTTGAATCATCATAAATAGTAAAAATTAATCTTGAATATTTCAATCATTATATGATAATTAACATAATTATTGGTTTACCATAAAGTCGATCTATTCCACACCAAAAGGGTAAGTGAGAATCAAAATGATTTATTTTTTGAAATTTTAAAATAATTATGTTATATTTTGGATCACAATAAATGCTAAAAAATAACTATTTTGTTGAAAGACAAGTCTAACCACTAAGCTATAAACCGAACGACTAAGCTAAATCAAACGTTAAAATGAATAGGAGAAAAAAAAATAAAAGATTATATTATCCTAGGATAATAAAAGTCACACTAGTATTATGTTACTTTTCCTCATTCTTTCACAAAGTACTCGAATAAACGAAAGCAACACAAAAATTCATTCTCATTTATATAAAATTATTTATGAATTTTTAAATAATATTAAAATATAAATCAATGAAATTTAAACCTTAAACTTTAAAACCCTAAATCATAAAACTTTAAACCCAAAACCCTAAGGGATTAGTCTTTTGGTTTTGAAAAATGAAATTTAAACCTCCTCTCTCTCACTACCTTTTTCTTGAGCTGCTTCAAATTACAGGGGAAAAAAAAGAGTTAGAAAAGGAAAGCTTGTAAGTAAGACCAAACTTGTAAGCCCCTCTTTACTCTGCAATATGATGTAAAAATCAAAGTGATCTTCACATCATCCATAAAAATGAAGCCATCAACAAGATGAACTAAGTTACTGATATCTAGTTCTATAAACAATTCTCACACATTTAATTATGCATATGCTTTCTTGTTTAAAATCCTCAACAAAAAAAAAAAAAAAAAAAACATAATTATGCATATGCACCAACTAGGTAAATGATGTTCGGCCAAACATTGCATAAAAAAAAGAAGAAAAACCAAGATGAAACAAAAGCCATCGGTTAATTATCTAAATAATATCAATTTCCATCTAGCCTTTGTGCTAAGTTTTAACTAGGAAAAGCAATGAAGGAATGACATAATTAAAATAACAACCCAACACTAACAGCTGCATGAAATTAATGGCAACATATAACGAGGTAGGATGCATTTTTTAGGTGAGAGAATGGCCTATTAGAAGTTACAACACTCTTTTTGAGTCTGAACCCGATCATTTGACGCACACTGCTACTCCATGAGGCATCAAGAGCTCAATCAATTAAAGGGTTTAAGTATTTTTATTTATTTCATCTAGGACCGGTCGCAATTGTATTATACATCTTGTTTCAATGTACGAACATAAAGTATACAATTTTTTTTTATAGGCAAGGCAAGTTAAATTGATAATGATTAAGAACAAAAATAATAATAAACACGAGCCTTAATCAGAGGACACTATGACATAGAAACAAACAACCCAAAAAGAAGACAATGCCATATACCCCATCAGGATGAGCTAGTTCCAGAAAAACAACTCGGGCAATCACCAAATCCTATAATCCAACAAGGAGAAAGCATCCTATGAATTTTATCATTCTTAAAACTAAACAAGCCAATAACAAGGAGAAGCAGCTAATAAAATCCAACCTTAATAAAACATCAAAGCAGAGCACTAATGGCTAGCCTTACTCATGGACCAATGAACCAAAGTAATGAACTTGCATCCCCCATCGAATCTATGCAACTACTACTCATTCACTTTACTGGCTAACCTTAAATTTACTTCAATGTAATAATCAATCCAGCACTCATTCTTCATTTTGGGCATGCATATCAAAATTTGAAACATCACACAGTCAAGAAAAATAGGCAAACAAAAGGGAAATTCGACCAAATAATAACCAGGGCTAATCACAGAAAATAAACATGTACTGACCAACATTCTTTTTTCTTTTTTTTTGAATAAGTTACTGACCATCACTCTACTGATAACATATATATCCAAAATTAATAGAAAAAGACCAAAGAAAAGAAGAAAAACAAATTATCAGCCATAGGTACTGAATGTTTCAAGATTCAAAACAAGAATTTAGCTATCACCTACCGTTACTCAGACTCCTTTAGCGATAAACCAAGCTCTATAGCATGGCCACATCCAAGTAAGCAAAATTTTACCAATCTTAAACAGTTCCAAGCATAGCCTAGAGAATATGAAAACATCAAATCTTTGGTACAACATAATATTTTTCAGAATCAAATTACAATCCCCATACAATATAAACCATTCGTTTGTCAAACAGAGAATGACAAAGGTAATTTAAGGAAATTCAGTTATCTAACTATGGTCTTAGTCTATGTCCATTATCAAATCTCAACCTCTAAACCATATTTCCCATACACAAAAATTAACTGCCAAATTAGTATCACTTAACCACATAATCAACTTTATATTTATCATTGAATCTTTAAAACAAACTGAGACTGAAAAGAAACTGATACAGCCAATAATTCACCATCCAATAATATGATGACACATGGACAACTCATTTCCAATAGTCTGATGACATGTGGACAACTCCTCTCCAATAGTCTGATGGCACATGGACAACTCCTCTCCAATAGCTTGATGACGCATGGACAAGCAGTTGGTGACACCATCGTCACTCACGAGCTCCCTTGTGCAGAACAGTAAGCGTGATTATAGGGTTAGGCCATCCATCTGATGACACATGGACAGCTCCCCCAATGGCATGATGACACATAGACAAGTAGTTGGTGACACCATCGTCACTCACGAACTCTCCTACGCAGAACAGTGAACGTGATTACAATGATTAAGCCATCCCTGGACACACGACTAGATCCTCTACCAGAGGAACGGGATCTCCGGGATCGCCCCATCCCCAGCACGTGGGCAACCTCACCTCTGAATACTATAAAATGCTCAAGGTATATGAATCCAAACCATCTTCAGTTTTTCACAAACTCATTACTAAAGCACTAATCATAATTCTCCTAATTTCTCAAGACCTTGTATTGACAAGAGCGTCGGAGTGTCCTCGGAGGCATCACCCCCTTTTTTTTTTCCTCTGGTGACTCTCTAGTTCACCCATATTTCCTTGTGCGGGCCGTTGAAATACCAACCTCCAGCTCATTTGTCGATTTTAGGCATCAATAGATTGACGTCGTCCGTGGGAAACCATTATCTTTCGTTAACAGTAAAAGTCAAGAAATCTAAAAGAACTTATCTGTTGCCATACTGCCCAAAAACAACGCCAGGAACATCGGTAAGGGAGTCGTCACGACCATCGCCACACCCGCACAAAATAATGTTATCCCTGTGCTTCAAGAGCAGTTTTTGGAACTCTCGCGCCTGCTGACTGACCTCGCTACTGAGATTCGGAATGGGGCTCGCCAGTCCTTGCCCACACCTCCTCGACACACCTCTGGACGTATGAGCCCCACTAGTCATGGGCTCCTCATCGACAATTACTCCATGGAGGAGTCATCACCACCCCACACTATTAAGTCCAAAGGAAGCCCCTCCTCTAAGATCAACCTCGGCCTCAACAGACGAATCGAGGAAATGGAGGAAAGAATCAACGAAGCGCTCAAATATCGAAACCATAGCATCCTGGACGAACTCAATGTTCAGGACCCGCCATTCACTCAAGAAGTCCTCGAAGCTCCACTTTCGCTGAACTTTCGAATGCCCCAAATCAAGCCCTACAACAGTTCGATAGACCTCTTGGATCACTTCCAACATTATGTGACTACTATGACCCTGCATCAGTATTCTGATACAGTTATATACTGAGTGTTCCCCTTGACACTCGAGAAAGCAGTCGGAACTTGGTACTCTCGATTAAAAATAGGGAGCATCAGCACTTTCAAAGAGCTCAACTACGCCTTCGTGTCCCACTTCCTCAGCAGCAAGGGACCTAAGAAGACTCAGAGTCTCTATTCAACATCATCCAACTCTGGGGGGAGAGACTTCAGGCCTACATATCAAGGTTCAGCGCTGCCATTTGGAAGATCCCAGACCTCGACCTCAACGTCCAGATGTTGGCATTCAAGAACGAACTAAAACCCAAGATCTTTAGTTCCAAACTCACTAGGCAGTTACTTACTGACATGAACAAGATCCTGGTTAGGGTCGAAAATTACATGCTAACGAAAGATGACCAAGCCTTCCGGAGAGAAAGAGAAGAGGACACAGAGAAAAAGAAGAAAGACCCCGTTGACCTTCATAGTGGACCAACTAAGCAACCCCTTCGCGAAGGTAAGTACAAAGCCCTTGGCCGTTTTGAGAGTTTTAATCCACTCAATAAGTCTAAGACGAACGTCCTGATGCAGCTCCAAGACAGAGCAATCTTTCAATAGCCCCTGAGGCCATTGCACCTCAGCGAATGTCAAAACAAGTAGTGTTAGTTCTACAGAAATCATGGGCACGATACCGAAGAGTGTCTCGCCCTGAAACAACAAAATGAGGCCCTCATCAACAGGAAGCAATTGAAAGATTTTACTACACCACGGTAAGGGGGAATGCCCGAGCGATCCAAGAGAAGTCCTGAGCATCCACCTAGTTAAAGTCGGGCACCCCAAGCTCCCCGAAAGAGCCCGGGGTTGAATCGAGGAAAGCCCAGCTAGAGAGGCCCAAAAGCCGCCATAACCAAGATCATCAAAACAATCTGTGGAGGTCCCGTCGCTAGGGGCAACTCAGGACACGGCGAAAAGGCATACACCAGATCTGTGGCGTCCATCAATGGGCCCTATAAACATAGAAAGACGAACCAAACGATCTCCTTCACAGACGATGATCTGGATGGAGTACAAACCCCACATGACGATGCTATTTTGGTCTCTTTTCTTGTGGCCGACCACGACGTCAAACGCATCCTGGTGGACAACGGGAGCTCGGCTGATATCTTATTTTACGACGCTTTACAGCAGATGCAATTGGAGGATTCTCAACTTGAGCCAATCTCTACTACGCTGTACGATTTTTTGGGGGGCTCGGTGTTTACCGAGGATAGCATAGTTCTCTCAGTCACCATGGGGACGGCCCCGAAAACAACTACTGTACAAACTACTTTTTTGGTAGTCAAGCAACTGTCGTTCTACAACGTGATCCTCGACAGGCTTACTCTCAACAAACTAAAAGCAATCGTCTCCACCTAACATTTGAAGATGAAGTTCCCCACCTACGACGGGGTGGGTGAAGTCAGAGGGAACCAACAAGTCTCCAGATTTGCTACCTAAATGTTGTAAAAGGGGGTAAAAGAATAGAGGCCATCATTCTCGAAGTAAAGGACTTCAGAGATGAGTAAATAGCCCCTAGAAGTCAACCCATGGAAGAACTAACCTTGGTCCCCCTCTGTGAAGATGCTTCCCGGATGGTCCAAATTGGCTTTAACCTCCTTGAGGGCCTTAGAAGATCCCTACTCTCCCTCCTCCCAAAGAATCAGGATCTATTCGCATGGTTGGCCTTAGACATGCCCATAAGTCAATGTTCACCAGTTAAACGTAGACTCAAGCCACAAATCGATCATCCAAAAGAAGAGCTCATTCGACCCCGAGCAATAGGCCGCTATCAAAGCCGAAGTAGACAAGTTGCTCGTAGCCAACTTTCTCCTAGAGACGAACTATCCTGACTGGGTTTCCAATGTGGTGATGGTAAAAAAACCTAATGACAAGTGGTGAATCTGCATTGATTTCACGGATCTGATCTTCATACATGAGCCCAACCAGGAGAAAATGGACTTCGTCACATGCTAAGGGTTATACTGTTAAAAGATTATGCCCTTGGACTTAAAAATGTTGGGGCAACCTACCAGATGTTGGTGAACAAAATTTTCCCTGGATAGATCGGAAGAAACATGGAGGTTTATATAGACAACATCTTAGTCAAGACCGTTGAGGCTAAGGACCACGAAACCGACTTAGAAGACCATTCGAGGTACTTCGTCGCTACCAGATAAAGTTGATCCCTGCAAAGTACGCTTTCGGAGTCACTAAGGGAAAGTTTCTTGGCTTTATGGTAACCCAAAGGGAAATAAAGGCCAACTCAGCAAAAATTGAGGCTATCTTTGGTATGACCCCCCCTTGAACGATAAAAAAAGTACAACGATTAATGGGGCAGGTAGCCGAACTTAGCCGTTTTATGTCAAAGTCCGCGGAGAGGTGCTTCCCCTTCTTCAAAGCCATCAGAAAAGTGAAAGACTTTACTTGGACCAAAGATTGTCAAAAGACATTCGAAGAGTTGAAAGAATATTCGAGCTCGTCTCCATTTCTGACCAAACTCGTCGTCGCCAACGAAGAAATTTTTTTATATCTGTCGACCAGATAGGAAGTAGCGGCCTCCGTCTTGATTCGAGAGTAAGCAAGTGTCTAGAGACCTTTGTACTATATGAGCAAAATCCTTCATGATGCAGAAATACGGTATCTCCCGATAGAAAAGATGGTATACGCCCTCCTAATCACAGCACGGAAGCTCCGACCTTATTTTCAAGCACACACCATCGTCCTCCTAACGGACCAACCATTAAGACAAGTGCTCCACAAGTCGTATGTCTCCAGGGATAATGGTCAAGTGGTCCATAGAGCTCAGTGAGTTTGACATCCGATATCATCCCTGTAAGGCCATCAAGGCTCAGACTCTCACGGACTTCATCATAGAGACAATACTCCAAGGAAAATCAGACTTAACCCTGGACCCTGAGGTGGCCGAGCAAGTTCTACAGTGGACCTTCCATATCTACAGATCCTCTAATAGCGCCAAGCTTATCCTATACAGCCCGGATGGTTTCACCATGGAGTACGCCTTGAGGTTCGGGTTTAAATCCTCCAACAATGAAGTTGATTATGAAGCATTGCTCACCGGAATAAAGTTGGCCAAGACGATGGCCGTCGAGGCCCTAGACGCGTATAGCAACTCACAGCTAGTAGTAAATCAAATTAATGGAGAATTTGAAACCCGATGAGAGAAAATTTCCTGTTACCTTGAGAAAGCTAAGGAACTCGCCACCAGATTCAGAGTGTTTCGGATCACCTAGGTTCCCCTGGAAAAGAACTCGAAGGCTGATTCTTTAACTTGACTTAATTCCTCCAGTTGGCCTGAGCCGACTCAGGCCATGTACCTCTAGACACTTGTCGTCTCGAGCATTAAGGAGATCTCGTGATGTCGATTACCGAGGAAGAAACATGGGTTGACCCGATCCTTCGATATTTACATGACGGCCAGTTCCCTGAGCAGAAAAGCGAAGCTAGGAAAATCATCTCTAGAGCATCACGATATGTGGTCATAAACGATCAGTTGTACAAGAGAGGCCTCACGACACCTTACCTAAGATGTTTGGGGCCTACCGAAGCAAACAATGCCCTTCGAAAGGTTCACGAAAGAGTCTGTAGGAATCACCTAGGAGGTCGAGCCCTAGCCTTCAAAGTACTCTAACAGGGGTACTACTGGCCGAAAATGCAAAAATATGCCATGGAATTGGTTAAGAAGTGCAAGAGCTGTCAGCAGTACTCCCCAGTACCCTACCAACCAGTGAATCCCCTTACTTCGATCACAAGTCCACTTCCCTTCGCCATGTGGGGAATAGACCTCCTCAGTCCCTTCATTGGGGCGCCTAGCCAATGGAAGCACCTCATCGTGGCAATAGATTACTTCACCAAGTGGGTAGAGGCGAAACTGCTGGCTAGCATAACTGATCACCAAGCTTAAAGTTTCATCTAGAAGGCCATAATATGTCGTTTTGGTGTGCTCCGAGTACTGGTCACTGACAACGATAAAGAGTTTGACAGCACTCGATTTAAGACATTCTATGAAGAGCTGCGCATCAAACATTGATTCTCCTCCGTCAGGTACCTCAGGCTAACGGTTAGGCCAAAATAACAAACAAAACACTACTGCAAGGCATCGAGAAGAGATTAAACGAAGCGGACAAGCAGTGGACCAACCACCTTCCAAACATACTCTAGGCATGCCGAACCACTGTTCGAATGCCTATGGGAGAAACCCCCTTCTTTATTGCCTACGGCACTGAACCGGTCATTCTCTTAGAGATCGGGATGCCCTCATTACGAGTACAGAACTTCGAACAAGACAACAACGAAAATTCGGCTGGCCGCCTATCAGCAAAGGACCGCCAGATATTACAACTCTCGAGTCCAAAATAGAAATTTCAATTTGCACGACCTTGTCCAGTGAAAAAGTGAAGTGTCTCGTCCACGAGAAATGGGGAAGCTAGTCCCAAACTGGGAAGGCCCGTATCACATCAAAAGGGTATGTCGTACCGGTACTTTTGAACTCGAAGAACTAGATGGTAAGCTTGTTCCCCGAACTTGGAACGCAGAGAACCTTCGTAAGTTCTACAAGTAGTATATACCCTGAGTATAGCTCGGGACAAAGTATAGATTCGGCTAACCAACTATCAGTAGAGGACTGCCAGGTATTACAACTCTTGAGTCTGAAATAGAAGTTTTAACTTGCATGACCCCATCATGCGAAAAAGCGAAATGTCTCGTCCATGAGAAACGGGAAAGCTCATCCCAAACTAGGAAGGCCCGTATCACATCAGAAGGGTATATCGTACCTGTATGTTTGAACTTGAAGAACTAGGTGGTAAGCCCGTTCCCTGCACTTGGAACGCAGAGAACCTTCGTAAGTTCTACCAGTATTGTAATACCTATAATTGTAAAGTAAAGATAAAGAAGTAATTTAATAAATATGACATGGAGTTAAAATATATGCGAAAGAACTAATTCTTTTTTGTACAAAACAATACTTTTGAAAAACAATTCGTGAACAGCATGTAAGAAAAAGAAAAAGAAAAAAACCAACAAAACCTCCAGGTGTTGCCAAAAGAGAGAAAAAAAAAAAAGATTGTTGTGTATCACTACATGATACACAGCACAAAAGGTGGAATAGTGGGGGAGGCGGCAATTTGGCGCATATATATACTTTGTTCCTATTTTTGATGACACTTACAAAAACTTGATTGGTTTTCTTTCTTCTACAATTCAAACTACTCTATTTTTCTGAACACTTGGGGACCGAAAGAAAGGTTGAAAGAGTAAAATTTTTAAAGGGTTTACGAGATAATTTTATATAGAGTCATGAGAAGCTTTAAGAAAAACAGAAAGTAATAACGTAAAGTTTATTTTTGAAATTTAGCATACATGAAATTTCCCGGAATTCAAAGTGAAAATTTTCAAAGGGTGTGAATTATAGAAGAATTGAAGAATAAATTAGAAATTTAATATAAATATTATGTTAGGTGTTGAAGATCAACAACCGGGGGAAATTGCTGAGAGGAGCAGGAAATGCAAGGAGGTGATCCACAGGTAGCTCTAAGTTTTTCGTGGTAAGTTAGATTTACTTTAAGTAATCAAGATAAATATGAAATATATAGTGATAATATTAGAATAAATTATTAACTTATGCTTTGGTGGTAGATTAAAAATTGGTTGATATGTATGATAGGACTAGTGGATATGTAGAGAATTATTTTATGAGAAATAATATTATTGGAATAATTAGTCGATTTAATAATAAATGCGATAAGTGAAATTCTTGATGAACTATAGTTGATGATTTGATATGATTTATGAGGAGAGGAATTTAGTGAAAATTTTCAAATAATAATTTGAGAATAATCAAGATAGCTAATTTAAATATTTGAATTCATGTTTGTTTCTATATTATTGTTCATATTCATATTTCATATCATTATTCATATGTATATAAATGAAAATAAAAGAACCAGGAAGGCAGCCGATTTAAATGAAGATAAAAGAACTGGGAAGGCAGTCGGTTTAAATGAGAATGAAAGAACCGAAAAGGCAGTCGGTCTAAATGAGAATGAAAGAACCGGGAAGGTAACCGGTCTAAGATAAAAACATGTCGACATGTGGGAAGATGTTCCCAATAATAATAACATTTAACTTCACGCATTGCATTTGCTTTAAATGTTGATTGTTATTGCTTGATATGTTAAAGTGCTATTTATGATTGTAAATTTATTGATAGAGGAACGAGTCTCACAGAGAGACAAACATACTAAGGAAGAAATATGGAAATATGCTTGATGAGTAACTTAAGAAGAGATTGTGTAATAGGGAAACTTTGAAATTGAGTAGTGATTACTGAATATTGTTATTGAATTATTTGAGGAAAAAGATGAATGAATATCGGAAGAATTTTTAGAAATAGTTAAATTATAAGATGTAAATGGGAGTATAAAATTGAATATTTCTACTAAATTTAATTCACTGAGCTTGTGAATCTCACTCCTCATTGTACAACGATTTCAAGTAGCAGGCAAGACAGATAGTTGGTGAGTTGAGGTTTAGACGAAATCATTGTATGTAAGCCACGTACGTGTCCACATCCTCACACTAATGAGAAAATAAAATAAAAATTTATTTGTAAATATTCATGCATATTACATTGTATAAAATGTTTAAGTCAAGATCAGAATGTTGTATCTCCCCTGTTGAGGGTTGATGTAAAAATTTCTGTTAGTATTATATTTATTGTTGCATATATGTGTCGTGCTGGAATTTTCAAAATGTAACAACAATGTCTCGGGGGTGGCCAACTCGAGATGGGTCATTACAAGTAGTATGTACCCCGAGTATAGCTCACGAAGCACCTCGGTTGTTAACAGAGATTGTAATATCAAAAACCCATGCGGTTGTGAAAGAAAACTTAGAATTTCATTAAATAGTTAAATTTACACAAAGGTGTTATCGACCTTAAATTACAAAAATAAAAAACAAAAAAATAAAAAATAAAAAACTAGGAGGTCGACCTCTCGTCCAACTTCTGTTGAGATCAGACTAGCTTTTCGGTCGTGTCCAAGCATCGACGCGAAAGCACGACAAGTAACACGCCCGATTGAAACGACGAAAAAGTGGTTAGCCACCAATAAGAAGAAATTATGCAAGGAAAGAAGAGGGATGACTTTTACCTGAGAGGTCAAGGCCTCAGTAGTCGAGTAGAGCCCTTCGATCAGCCTACACGAAAGCTTGATCAAGTCACGAGGCGGGACCCCCATGATGAGGTGCTCCTAAGCTACCTGGGGATGGTCGAAAATAGAATCATCGATCTTCAAGCCCCAGTTGGGCGTGAATACCACAAACCCTGAAGGAGTACTCCGAGATGAACATGGAGCCTGCGTCGGCTCTGGTTAGGGTGCAGCAAGGTAACCTTCGACTCATGGGAGAGCTCTAGAGGGCTATCTACATCAACAGGAGCAGGGGAGAGGGCTTGTGGCCTTTTCCTCGAATCTTGGGCTTGCACAAGTTGTTTCTCCTCTTGGGCAGCCTTCTTTTTCTCCAAGGCAATCCTCCTAGCCTGCTCCCTGGCCTTGGCTGCAGCCTCCATCTCTACCCAAGCATAGAAAGAAAAATGCATAAATGTGAATTGAACGTATGAGAAAGCAAAGCAAAACATAAAAAATATATAAGCAGAAAAAGGGAGGACACAAGCATAGAGATTATAGTTTTCTATGGTTTCCTCTGGGCATCGAGGGTAGAGGTCGTGCCTCGCCAACTCTTCATTACCGTATAGGACCTCCATATCCAGAGGCACGGCCACCATAGAGTTCAATGTCTCCTACTCACGGAATAAGAGGTGTGACTTCTTACACTTGCCCATACGATCCAGACTTCAGGAGAGCGAAACTTCAAAACTTCTTTCGCTCTGGACGAAGAAGAAGGACTTCTTTCACCTCTTGATCAAGGAAGGTGTCTTCTTCAACAGCCTCTTCTTCCCCCTCGAGCTAATCACGATCCACCTGAATTCGTCGTGCTTGCTTATCTGGAGGTGGGCTTTGAATACATTGATGTCATCAACCCTTCCACCTCCATGTAGACACATATAAAGGCCATGATCAACCGAACTGAGTTCGGCACCAACTGACACAGTACTATATCAAAAAACCTTAGCACTGTGCAGAAGAAGGGATGGAGAGAGAACTTGAGCCCGACCTTCATGTGTTGTTCATAAACACATAACTCGTATGGTGCGTGACTCGAAAGGACATCACAGGCCCTCTTTCAAACCCCAGCTGGCCTGAAGGTATATTCCTCGGGGATACGATACATCCTCTGGATAACCTCAAAACCCTTCTCTCTCAGTTGGCTGGGTACAGCTTTCACCGCAAATGACCACTGCACCCTCTCCTCCATTGCCATGTCCCCCTAATCTCGGCCAAGGCAGTATCTACCTCGTCCTCGTCCTCGTCCTCGCCCTCAGAAGTGGATTCATCTTCATCCTCCTTCTTTTCCCCCGACAAGTAGGGCACTATTGCCTATGGCTCCACTTGGGCCTCGACACTTTCCAAGGACACATCCTCATTGGAGGACAGGCTCATACCCATGGCCTCCTCCAACTCCCTAGATATATCCCTACTACCCTCACTACCACTACCAGGCCTATCACGAAATCTATCTACCGAAGACATGGTAAAGTAAATAGAAAGACTCATCAAGATGTGATATCTACGATAAAACCCGAGCAACAGTTCCTTCCTCAGCTCATGCCTCGGCCTCCCTCCAGCAAAAGCACTCCCAAAGATCTTCACCTGACTCCGAGCCCTCACGAATCTCGAAACAAACTCTGAGAACTCTGTAATTTTATATCCACTCCGAGCACTCTCGAACTTTTGACTGAGTCTAAAGACTCTCAAAATATTTCTCTAATTGCAAATGAGATGAAGTGAAGAGAAATGAGAAGGAACCATTCTTATATAGGAATAAAGGCGTGGTAAATGAGGAGAATTAACTCCACTACAGTTAGGAAGACGTGGCATTTGAGGTAACCGAGGTAACATTTATGTTCTCCAAAGGGCCTCCCAGTCATAATGACTCAATGTTTTTCCTGCTTGAGGTGCCGTTTTATTCCCTAAGACTTCATCAGTCATGAAAGAGTGACCATTGGCATAACCAAGGCATTGTTCCACTCCCCAATGGAACAAATCAGTAATGAGCGCCGCCATTATCACTCAAAACAGCTGCACACATTAAATGACCCGGCATTCCACATGTAAGAAGCAACCCTACGCTCCTACATTAAATGCCCTCACAAGAGGTTTCGGAAACATCCCAAAGATTTTTCTTTTTGGGCCTAAAGGTCAAAAAGCCCAAAAACAAATATTTTTTCTTTTTTGGGTTAAATGTCAAAAAGAATTATCCAAAGCCCAAAACCAAGGGAAGAAGCCCAAAAGTCCACTAAGGACTCTAAAAGCATACGGCTTGGACCAAACTACCAGTCTCCAAGGCTGAGCATATCGACTGCTGCTCATATGCTCAGACTAATGTCTCCAAGGCCGAGCATATTGATTGCTGCTCATATACTCGAACCAACGTCTCCAAGACGGAGCATATTGACTACTACTCATATGCTCAGACCAATGTCCCCATGGTCGAAATCCCATCATACTTCTTTAGAGCACATAAATGTACTTAAAGAAGTGGGAGCCTTTGATACAGCCAATAATTCACCATTCAATAATATGATGACACATGGACAGCTCCTCTCCAATAGTCTGATGACACATGGATAACTCCTCTCTAATAGCCTAATGACACATGGATAAGTAGTTGGTGACACCATCGTCGTTCATGAGCTCCCCTACGCAAAATTATATGCGTGATTACAGGGATTAGGCCATCAGTCTGATGACACGTGAACAAATCCCCCCCTAATGGCCTAATGACACATAGACAAGTAGTTGGTAACACCATCGTCACTCATGAGATCCCCTGTGCAAAACAGTGAGCGTGGTTACAAGGATTGGTCCATCCTTGGACACATAACTAGATCTTCCGCCGAAGGAACGAGATCTCCCCATCCCCAGCACATAGGTAACCTCGCCTCTGAGTACTATAAAAGGCCTAAGGTATGTGAATCCAAACCATATTCTGTTTTTTACAAACTCATTACTAAAGCACTAATCATAATTCTCCCTATTTTCTCAAGACTTTGTATTGACAAGAGCGTCGGAGTATCCTCAGAGGCATCACCCTTTTTTTTTTTCCTCCGGTGACTCTCTAGTTCACCAATATTTCCTTGTGCAGACTGTTGAAATACCGACCTCTAGCTCATTTGCAGATTTTAGGCATCAACAGATTGGAACCATCTGTGGGAAATCATTATCTCTCGCTAACAGTAAAAGCGAAGAAATCTAAAAGAACTCATCTGTTGCCATGCCACCCAAAAACAACGCTAGGAACATCAGTAAAGGAGCCGTTGGGACTAGCGTGGCACCCACACAAAATAGTGCCCCTAGCCAACGGTCCGGGTCGAGACTCCCCACTATGTAGTATCACGCCAACACTTCAACGCAGAAGAACAAATACATATCGATGAAGGATTCCAATGGAAGAACGGCACTACAACCGCGAAAGGCATACCATGGACTACATGTTTAAGATAAAGAAGATTCGTTGCTTTTGCAACGGTAATCTCTCAATTGTCACCCACATCAGCTCATAATCGTCTTCCTCTACCATCTCTGCATTCGACGGCGTCGTGTATAAATCTCTCCTTGACTGTATCTCCTCTATATGAAAACTAGATACCTCCCAATGAGAGACTTTTGCATTATGTTAAATTTTGGTGATTGGAAGAAGATTAGAATATAATTTGTTTCAGTTTTGGAGTTTTGCAGAGAAGGGGTTTTCAATCAATATTTTAGTGTTTCCTTTGGCAGATTGTTAGAGAAGGGGCTTCTTGATAATTTTAAAGTTACAATAAAATTTTATTTTTAATTGTTTCAAAAATATAGAATGGAATGAAGGGATTATATAAAATTTAATCTTCAAAGTCTAATATAAGACAATTGTTAGTGAGAATAACTTTGGGACTAGAAGTGATAACATTGCATATTACATTTAAAAATTAAATATATTATTTAAAAAGAAAATAAAATACTTTTTAATTAAGCTTAAATATCTATTTTGTTGACCTGACCTGACATAACCCAATACGACCTAAACTCGAAATGACTCAAACCTGACCCGAAACCCTATATGACTTGATATTGAAATAACCTGAATCCGACCTGATCTGAAATAACCCGTGATCCGAATCGACACGACCCACTACTCAATATGATCTGACCCAAACTCGATTGACCTGATCTAACTCAACCTGTTTACCACCTCTAGTTTTGGGAAATCAATGGGTAAGATCAAATTTAACCATTTAAATCAAATCAAATGCTCAAAAAACCTGACCTTGAAAAAAAGGCATGGCACTGAAGAATTTACCTCGCACGTATAGCATATTTTAACAAGCATTATAACCTTACCCAGAAGGTAAAGAAAGGTACAAGAAACACAAAAACCTCTCTTTTGATTTTTTTTTTTTAAAAAAACCCACAAAAACCTCCGCTTGATGCTTACCTGGTCAGACTGACCCATTTCAATGTTGGCTTGGCTTTATGTAGGTTGTTGACGAAACTATTATGAATTATTTCAATTAAAATAATTTAGGAAATGATTAAATTAATGTTAAAATGATTAATCAAATAATATATATCAATTAATCGATCGATTGATAGTTAAATTTTTTTTAATTATTTCAGTAGTTTAATCGATTAAAAAATTAATTAATATTAATATTTAATAATAATATATTAAATATAAATATTAATATAATATAATATAAAAAAATATTAAGTATAAATCAAATATATAATGAATTAAAAAAATAATAATTATATAAACAGTGTCGATTAACCGATCGTATCGATCGAAATCAATTCGATCGATTAATAATGAAATATGTATATTAATTTGATGGAAATGATTAAAAAAATTGATAAAAAAATCGATTAAAATTTTTAACCGACCGTTTCGAGATCCCTAACTTTAAAATATCAAGTTATACCGGTTCCACCGGTTTCTAATATGTGTGATTCTAACCAATTGATTGAAAAATCACTTGCTTCTTACCCATTTTCCCCCACAATCAGGGGAAAAGCCTAAGAAAGTATTTGTTAGGAAGTATGGAAATTGCAATAACAACAACGAACTGAAATTGGATTGAAAATGAGTACACTAACATAAAACTCAATTGAGTTATTTTTCCTTCAAAGTAAAATTGAGATTGATTACAACAACTGGAAATTGAAAAACTATGGGTCTATTGTTTGGATGTGTGTGTAGGGTTTTGAAATTGTAGATGCTCTTTTCTTTTATACTCATTCAAATGTGGATGCAGATCATGTGTGGATCCCCATTTTAAATTAATTATATTTTAATTGTATGAGTATTTTTTTTTTACACGTATGAGTAAGTTTATCCAAATTAAATTATTTATAGTCCATATTAAAGTGTACATAATAAAGAAATCAATATTATATATATATATATATATATATATATATATATATATATATATATATAGACACACACACATCATGAGGGAATCATAAATTTCATTATAGAATTTTAGGAAGCCAAATATAATTTCTTGGAAATTACTAAAAGGAGTCGAGATAATTATAGCAAAAACGAGTGAAGATGGGTAAAATGGTAAAGATGAAGTGCAAAAGGCCTATAAATAGAAAGAGGCAATATGTTTTTTTGGAGAAGTCTACAGAGAAATCGGGAGAGAATGAGAGAATGAGAGAAGAAGAGAAAGAATGGGAAAAGAAGAGGAGTAAAAAAAGGAGGAAGAGGAAGAGGAAGAGGAAGAGGTGGAAAGAGTGGTGAAGGAAAGATGCCCAAAAATCAAGGTATAATCTTTTCTTTTCAATATCATCTTCAAAGTACGTTTAAATAGGGGTGAGCATGGGTTGGTTTGGGTCGGGTTATCCTAAAATTTCAACCCAACCCATTTATACCGGGTTGAAAAAATCTCAAACCAACCCAACCCATCCAATTTTAACCCAACCCAACCCATTCTAATCGGTTTGGGTCGGTTTGGGGTCACCGAGTTGATATCTTTTTTTACTAAATAATTAAACCATACATATTACATAACAAAAAAAAATTATTCTATTAAATCCAAAACTAAATCCATTCATATTACAAGTAAAATATGTGTGCCTGTCAGCACAAATAATATTTGATAACATGGAAAAGAGAAAAAATGTCTTATAGACTACAATGGTTGTAGGCTATGCTAAATTTTGTTTTTTTGATATTGCTAAGAAGTTTTTTGATGACATGCAAGAGAATGATATTATGCCATAATTGGAGGCTACATTGAAGCCAAACTTGGTAAGGATGCTTTGGCATTGTTTCATGAAATGCAAACGAGTAATATAGAGCCTGATGAAGTGACCATGGTCAATTGTTTATCTGTATGCTCACAACATGGAGCTCTTGGTGTTAGAATACGGATTCATCGTTATACTGAAAAACACAATCTTCATCTGAATGTTGCGCTAGGAACTGCTTTAGTTGACATAAATTTACTTACTTTAGAAGACTGTTCAATTACGAAGGAAATATTGATTTATGGATATATGCTAATAAAATATTTTAGTAACTAGGCATTTGTTGGCCGTGCTAGTGCTTTCTCACTAATCAATCAAATTTTTGAACTATGCTTTAATGCACTTGGAAGCGACATGGGGCTCTTAAAAGCTCATAGAGAGGCAAATTGAATGGTTCAATAATGTTTGCATGAAAGGCTTCCAACAAGTTGGTATTAGTGAGCTTTATCATACATTCAACATTTTTTCCATCAACATTATGGTACATCTTTTTGGAATATAAGTTTATCTGCATACATTGATCTCGACTGGAATCTTGTAGATTAGAGTGTTAATTTCTATTTTATTTTATAGTTACAACGGTACAAGAAATCAAAATTTTGTTAGCATAAGTTAACTGTGCATCAATTTTTTCTGATTAAAGTTATGCTTAAGAATAATTATGAAAACTATTTCATAACTCGAAATCAGTATTTGTTTATAGTGTAAATATTTGAAATTAAAATATGGGTAATTGAAAAATATGATACTTGTTTGGACATTAGAGTATCTGCTATATATAATTTTACACACTAGTAGTAATTAGAATGGACATTTTATTATTATATATTTTACAATTATACTATAATTATTTATACACTATTTTATATTCAATAAATATAAAATATATAATTATATATTTAACCGGGTTACTGGTTTGGATCGGGTTGAAAATTTTAAACCCATGACCCAATCCAACCCACTGGGTTTAAAATATTTTCAACCCAACCCAACCCAATCTCTAAAAAAACACAACCCAACCCAACCCATTATATCGGTTTGGGTCGGGTTCGCGGGTCAACCGGGTTCCATGCTCACCCCTACGTTTAAATACTTAGATTTTGAGTTTCACTACAAGCAAATTGGTTATCAGCGGTGGATAATCAATTTTTCGTCTCAAATACTTATTATCGGTGTCATTCCGTCATAGATGACCCCTCACAACAACTTTGGTTACTGATAATACTATTTGCAATGGAAAAATAATTCATCGCAAATAAATATTAATTGCAACATATTTATGTGACAGATAGTTTATTGCTTTTGTTCATTTAATTTTAAAAATATAAATTAATACCCTTTTCTGTGACAGCAATCCGTCACAGATAACTTCATAAATATAAAAAATTATGTTTTGCGTGGGAAATATATTGCAACGGATATCCATCATAGATAATAATAATTTTTTTATTTTTTAAAATCTTTTGTTTTATAATAAAATAAACTAAATTACATATTTGGATAGAACAATTTTACAATTTTGCTCGAATTTATCAGCATTAATATTAAATCATCAATAATAATATAAAATCTACAAAACTCAATCTCTACAAACAAAATTCAAAACATTACAACAAAATAAAAATACTTCAGGAAAATGGAGATAGATAGGCATCTATCATAATCCAGACAGGTTTGGGGAGTACATGTCATTGTCTCTCGGATCCTGTGCTCCTCCATCAACAGCATCTTGCAAAAGAAGTTAAGATAAAATTAACATACATAGTAAAGTGAGGCATATGATATTAACTAATTACAGAAAAATTAATATTTGAAGATCATTTCTCTCATAAAACCTAAACTAGTGATTCGAATCCGATTCTATTTTTTGTCACCACTCACTTTCTACGTTACAGACATGTTGATATTCCCGGTTCATCCACAGGACGAGTATTTCACATTTTTGCCCCTAAAACCATCAATTGTTAACGGTTTAGACCTAAAACGCCTATTTCCTCTCCTAAAATCCAAATCGATGATCCGAATCCGATTCGATTTATTCTCACAACTTAATTTCTATGTTATGGACATGCTGGTATCTCCGGCTCATCTACAGGACAAGTGTTTCACTTTTTTGCCCTTAAAACCACTAAATATTAATAGTTTGGACCTAAAATGCCTACTTTCTCTCCTAAAATCCAAACCGTTAATCTAAATCCGATTTGGTTTGTTCTCACACATTGTTTTCTATGTTACGGACATGGCAGTACCCCCGGTTCATCCACGGGATGAGTATTTCACATTTTCACTCTTAAAACCACCAAGTGTTAACGGTTTGGACCTAAAACTCTTACTTTCTCTCTAAAATCCAAACTAGTGATCCGAATTTGATTCAGATTGTTCTCTTAATTCATTTTCTATGTTACAGGCATGTTGGTACCCCCGGCTCGTCCACAGGACGACTATTTGACATTTCATCCCTAAAACCACTTAGTGTTAACTATTTGAACCTAAAACGTCTATCTTCTCTCCTAAAATCCAAATCGATGATTCGAATCTAATTTAGTTTATTCTCACAACTCATTTTCTACATTATGGACATGTTGTATCCCCAGCTCATCCATGGGATGAATATTTGACATTTTTGCCCCTAAAACCTTTTAGTGTTAATTGTTTGAACCTAAAACGCCTACTTTCTCTCCTAAAATCCAAAGTAGTGATCCGCATCTAATTCGATTTGTTCTTATAACTCACTTTCTATGTTACAGACATCCTGGTATCCCCAGTTTGTCTACGGGATGATTATTTGACATTTTCACCCCTAAAACCACTTACTGGTAACTGTTTGAACCTAAAACTCCTACTTTCTCTCTTAAAATCAAAACTGGTGATCCAAATCTAATATGGTTTGTTCTTATAACTCATTTTCTATGTTATTGACATGTCAGTACCCCTGACTTGTCCACGGGATGACTATTTGATATTTTTACCCCTAAAACCACTTAATGTTAATGATTTAAATCTAAAACCCTCGGCTCGTCCACAGGATGGATAGTATATATCATAAACCCTAAAACCACTAAGTGTTAACATTATATAGTATACATCATGCACATTATGGTAATAAAATTTTAATTCTAGAGTTTTAAAAGTGATTAGTACTTACATTTGAGGGTGGAGGTGGAGGTATAGGTGTATATGGAGGTGGTATCATGTAACTCTGATAAATGGCAACCACGACGCGATGTATGCCTTTATTCACCTACTCATGCATCAGCTGCTCTGTCTACTCCAAGCATTTTTTTTGTCTACTCTAGACATTGATGTACCTCATGAACTCGCTGGTCCACATCCGCTTGAATTTGTTGTTGTATATTCTTGTCCTCAAGAATTATAGAGTCTCGAACCTTGGAAGAGGTGGGAGTGGAAGATGAACAACAACCTGACTTCCCGAGCATAGTACTCAAGTCTACCATATTGCCCAAGCCATATAGACAACCCTTCTTTGCCCCCCCCCCCCCAAACACTGCAAACCATTTCTCAACGTCCAGTTGCTGGTGTGGATAGATTGTCACCATATTTAGAGGTCATAGCCTGATTATAGGACTCTTATAATCCAAATCAACACATTAGGTAGATAAATTAAGTCATAGACAAGTAAATGGAAGGACTTTAGTAATGTTGACCCTCGCCCGTATTTTAATGATGGCAAAACACATCTGTTATTTAACTAACATGTTTAAACTAAGTTGTATTAAGGATCAAACACATTCAACCAAGGAACAAAGTGCAAAAACTCGAACCAAATCAAGTATCAAGTGAAGACTGAAGATCCAGTATAGGTCTTAAGGTTTAGAACCAATGTAAGTCTCACTCATACAATGTATAAGCTTGTTCAATGGCTCAAACACAAATGGTTTTTCTAAAACCATTAATTTTAAAATGTTTTTAATGAAAAACAGAAGAAAAACTGGGTTGGAAGACAACCCAGTCGACTAGGTACATATACCAGTCGACTGGTATAAAGGTCAGAAGGAACCCAGTCGACTGGATCAAACAACCCAGTCGACTGGTACCTTGACCAGTAAGTATCCAGTCGACTGGATGAATCAACCCAATCGACTGGTAAAATGGACAGAAAGTCCCCAGTCGACTGGATGATATATATACCAGTCGACTGGATACCCAGAAGGTCTGAAAACATGTATTTTTCAAGTGAACCCAGTCGACTGGTATCTCGACCCAGTCGACTGGTAGTTCAAAAATATGACCGTTGGACTCCAAATCTGAACGTTTTAAAGTAAATCTTTTTCAAATTAAAGTCCAAAACGGCCATATTAATTGATTGCTATATAAACCTATTCAGCAAAGCATTGAAAAACAAGAAGCACATATTCAAAAAGAGTTGATCTAATATAATCAAGTTTTTATACTCTTGAAACACAAAAAGCTTTGAAATAATCTTATTGAGCCATTTCTTCAAGCTTTACTTTGAAAGAGAGACATTTCTGTTGTAATAAGCTTTCATTTGTTGTCTCTCTACCTTTTACTTTACACCATCTTTGTAAAGGGATTACTTCCGAGAGGAAGGGGAAACTTCCGAAAGGAAGGGGATTTTTCGGTTTAAGCAATTCCTGTAAATTGCTTGTGTACGGTTTGTGCAACACCCGGCTAAGTTGTGCGACTAAGTTTTCTTAGTGGATTACTTCAAGGAGTTCCTTGAAGAGAGTGGACGTAGGGTCGGAACGAATCCGATATTGCCGAACCACTATAACTGTGTTTGCATCCTCTTTCCTTAAACTCTTTATTTACAGCTTTCTACTTGTATTAATTATTTGTTGCTTATCAGTTTTTATAAACTTGTATAAATTCCGCAAAAGTTTTTAAAAACCCAATTCACCCCCCTCTTGGGTTGAAACCTCGAGCTACAATTGGTATCAGAGCTTCGTTCTCATTAAAAGGCTTAAATTCCTAGAGTTGATCCAATGGCAGCAAATAGCTACTCTGAAGGACACTCTTATACTAGACCACCATTGTTCAATGGCTCAAATTATAACTATTGGAAAAATAGAATGAAAATCTTCGTCGAAGGACAAGATTACAATCTATGGAGAATTATAGAAGAGGGACCTAAAATTCCCTCAAAAGAAATAGTTATTGGAGAGACTCTTCATACAATGCCTAAACTCAAAACTGAGTTTACTGACGAGGATTGTAGAACGATGTCTCTCAATAGCAGAGCAACAAGCAAGCTACATTGTGCATTAGATATTTCTGAATACAACAAAATATCTGCATGTGTTTCTGCTAAAGAAATATGGGACAAATTGCAAGTCACATATGAAGGAACAAGTGAAGTAAAAAAGTCTAAGATTTACATGCTAATTTCTGAATATGAATCTTTTAAGATGTCTCATAACGAAACCATTTCTGAAATGCACTCACGATTTACTACTATTATAAATGGTTTAAAATTGCTTGGCAAGAATATTGAGGAAGTTGAACTAACCAGAAAAATCTTGAGATCTCTGCCACCAGAATGGAAACCAAAGAGGACAGCCATTCAAGAGGCCAAAAATCTTGACAAGCTTGATGTTGAGACGCTGCTTGGGTCATTATTGACATACGAGATGGAAGAAATGACTCCCATCGTCAATGATGATGAGAAGAAGAAAAAGCAAATTGCTCTCAAAGCTTCTACGAGCAACAAAGAAAAGGAATTAGAACAAGAAGCAGAGAGCAGTGAAGAAGATGGTGAAATGGCTTTAATCACCAGACGATTCCATAGGTTCTTGAAGAAAAGCAAGAAACCTTACTCAAAGGATCCCACCTCAAAAAGGGAACCACTTATGTGCTATGGCTGCAAGAAGCCAGGACATATAAAAGCTGACTGTCCGGTTTCAAGCAAACCATACAAGGGCTTCAAGAAGAAAGCTATGGTAGCAACTACCTGGAGCGATGACGAAGAAGATGAGTCATCAGACAAAGAAATCGGATACGAAGAAATTGCCAACCTTTGTTTAATGGCAATCGATGATGAAAGTGAGGTAACTTCTTCTCCCTCTTCAAAAACTAATATTGTTACTAGTAGTGAAGAACTTCTAGAAGTCATAAATGAAATGCATGAAGAATTAAAGAAATTTGATTCTAGAAATTCTGTTCTTAAGAAAGAAGTATCATCTCTTTCTAAAGAAATGATAGTTCTTAGAGAAGAAAAAGAAAAATTATCATCTTTACTGTATAATTCGTCTCAAGATTTTCTTAAAGATGAAAATGAGAATTTGAAAAATAAAATTTCTGAATTAAACAGCACTGTGTCTAGACTTATGCTTGGTAAAGAAAAACTTGATGAAGTGCTTTCTTCCCAATGATTAAGTGGAGGAAAATCTGGTGTAGGATATTCTCCATTGGGAAAACAAAAAACAAAAGAGAGCTTATTCATGAAAGCCTCTTGTGAAGATGGAGCTTCTACTTCAAAAGCTCCTAACCTTGTTGAAAGCACTCCCTTGATAAATCCGAGGAAGTCTAGAAACTTAAATGATCATACTAAATTGAAGCATCCTAAAAATACTCATGCTTATCTGTATGCTCATTCTAGAAATGCTCATACACACCCTAGAAATAATCATCATGCTCTTTCTAGGAACAATGTGTATAATCAAAGAATGCATTCTGCTCATCCTTGGAATCACCATCATGGCTATTCTAGAAATAACTTGCATACATATGCTAGCATGTATCCTAGAATGCATCATCGTTCATTTTCTGGAAATGACATGCATTTTCATACCCCTTACCATAGAATCATGTATCCTAGGAACTATCATCCTAAGGATTATAGGAATGCACATTTAAAATTTCCTAGAAATTTCTATGACTATAATGCTAGGCTTGTGCATCATCAACATGTTCATAGAGCACCATATATTGTTAAGAAAGTATGGGTCCCAAAAGGAACCGTATTTTCAAGGACTAACCCCAAAGGACCCAAGAAATTTTGGGTACCTAAAAATGCTATCGTATATCCTTGTGTGATGTAGATTTGCCTTCACACCAAGGAGAAAGGTAACTATTGGTACCTTGATAGCGGTTGCTCGAAGCATATGACCGGTGATAAAAGCGTATTCAAGGAGCTAACTCTAAGAGATGGTGGACTTGTGACCATTGGAGACAATACTAAAATAAAGATCATAGGGCATGGAAAAGTCGGTAATGATTTCTCAACATTAGATAATGTATTGCTAGTACAAGGCTTAAAGCCAAATTTACTTAGCATTAGTCAATTATGTGACAAAGGATATAAAGTCACATTTGAAACCTCTCATTGTCTAGTTATAGACATCAAGAGCAACAAGATCAAATTCATTGGCCATAGACATGAAAATGTCTATATAGTTGATTTAAAATCCTTACATTCCAATAATGAAAAATGTTTTCCTGCTTTTAGTGAAAATCAATGGCTGTGGCATAGAAGGCTTGGTCATGTAAACATGAACTTGCTAAAAATTGTTTCAAGAAAAGATTTAGTTATTGGTCTTCCTAAAATCAATTTTGAGAAAAACAAAATTTGCAATGCTTGTCAAATGGGAAAACAATCTAGGATATCTTTCAAAGCAAAAAATGTTGTCTCAACTACTAGACCTTTGGAACTTTTGCATATGGACTTATTTGGTCCAATTAGTACCATTAGTCTAGGTGGCCATCAATATGCTCTTGTTATTGTTGATGACTATTCAAGATATACCTTTGTTATTTTTATTGCTTATAAGGATGAAGCTTTCAAAGGATTTGAAAAGTTTTGCAAAAAGGTACAAAATGAAAAAGGAATTTGTATTTCAAGCATAAGAAGTGATCATGGCAAAGAATTTGAAAATCAAAGCTTTTCAAAATTTTGTGATGAAAATGGAATTAATCACAACTTTTCAGCTCCTAGAACTCCTCAACAAAATGGAGTTGTTGAAAGGAAAAATAGAGTTCTAGAAGAATTTTCAAGAACAATGCTTTGTGAAAATAATTTACCAAAATATTTTTGGGCTGAAGCCGTGAATACTTCTTGCTATATTTTAAATAGAATTTTGATAAGGCCCCTGCTTGATAAAACTCCTTATGAACTATGGAAAGGGAGAAAGCCCAATATTTCCTATTTTCGTGCCTTTGGTAGTAAGTGCTTCATCTTAAATAACAATAAAACTAACTTGGGTAAATTTGATTCCAAGACCGATGAAGGGATATTTTTAGGATATTCTACTACTAGTAAGGCTTATAGAGTTTTCAATAAGAGAACTCTAGTAGTAGAAGAATCTGTGCATGTAACTATTGATGAATCTAACCCAATGAGTAGTGGAGAAGTTTCCTTTAAAGATGATGCAGATTTTATTCCAAGAATGGAAACTTCTACTCCCATTGTTGACCCAAAAGTGAGTTCTTCTCAAACAAATGAAGGGATGGCAACTCCAAATTTGGACCAACCATCCTCAAGTCAACAAGAGGAAAATCTACCCAAGGATTGGAGGTATGTAAATCATCATCCAATTGATCAAGTAATTGGTGATCCTTCACAAGGGGTAAGAACTCGCTCTTCCATTAGAAATATTTGCAATTTTGTAGCATATTTGTCTCAAGTAGAACCTAAGACATTTATTGAAGCTGAAAAAGATAATGATTGGATAATTGCAATGCAGGAAGAGATAAATCAATTTGAAAGAAACAATGTTTGGGAACTAGTTCCAAGACCTAAAGATCATTCAATTATTGGAACTAAATGGGTATATAGAAATAAAATGGATGAAAATGGTATAGTAACTAGAAATAAGGCTAGGCTAGTTGCTAAGGGATATAATCAAGAGGAAGGAATAGATTTTGATGAAACCTATGCTCCCGTAGCTAGATTAGAAGCTATTCGAATGTTATTAGCCTTTGCATGCTTTAATAAATTCAAGCTATTTCAAATGGATGTGAAAAGTGCCTTTTTAAATGGCTTTATAGAAGAAGAGGTTTATGTTGAACAACCTCTTGGTTTTGAAAACCCTAGTCTTCCAAATCATGTCTACAAGCTTTCTAAGGCTTTATATGGGCTGAAGCAAGCTCCAAGGGCATGGTACGAAAGACTAAGCAAATTTTTGATAGATAATGATTTTGTAAGAGGAAGAATAGATACAACTCTCTTCACAAAAACTCACAAAATGACACTTTGATAGTTCAAATATATGTTGATGATATTATATTTGGTGCTACTAATGAATCTATGTGTCAAGAGTTTGCAAAGTGCATGCAAGGTGAATTTGAAATGAGCATGATGGGAGAACTTACCTACTTCCTTGGACTGCAAATCAAGCAATTAAAAGGAGGTATCTTCATCAATCAACAAAAGTACATCAAAGATCTACTAAAGAGGTTCGGGATGGAAAGCTCAAAGCCAATTGGAACGCCTATGAGTACAACCACCAAACTTGATCTTGATGAAGGAGGTAAAACTGTAGATTCTAAATATTATAGAAGCATGATAGGTGCTTTACTGTACTTGACTGCAAGTAGACCTGATATAATGTTCAGTGTATGCATGTGCGCTAGATTTCAATCTAATCCTAAGGAATCACATGTAGTTGCAGTAAAAAGAATCCTTAGATATCTACAAGGGACCCAGACCATAGGATTATGGTATTCTAGAGAATCATCTTTTGAGCTAGTAGGATATTCGGATGCTGATTTTGCTGGATGTAGGTTAGATAGAAAAAGCACAAGTGGAACATGCCAATTCTTAGGTGCTATGTTAACTTCTTGGTTCTCCAAGAAACATAATTCAGTTGCACTATCAACCGCTGAGGCGGAATATGTAGCAGCTGGCAGTTGTTGTGCCCAAGTACTATGGATGAAACAACAACTAGAAGACTATGGCATGAGTCTCAAAAATATTCCTATATTTTGTGATAATACTAGTGCCATCAACCTAACCAAAAATCCTATTCAACGCTCTAGAACCAAGCATATAGAGATTAGACATCATTTATTAAGAGACCATGCTCAAAAAGGTGATATAAGATTATAATTTATACCTTCAGAAGATCAAATAGCTGATATTCTTACAAAACCCTTAAGTGAAGCTAGTTTTTGCAAAATAAGAAAGTTGATGGGATTGCTTGATTTTGATAAATTGAATGTTTGATTGCATCTCATTTCATCATTTGCATGTTTGACATTGAGTGATAGAGCATTAATCCATGTTTAATTATTCCTTTCACTCAAAAATGTCATAGATAAACAAATTCGTGCTTAAAATACCAGACTGGAAATTTTGCTAAGAGTCCAGTCAACTGGTACATATAACCCAGTCGACTGGTAAGTCTCTGCCTGTTTTTCCAGTCGACTGGTAATTTTGATCCAGTCGACTGGTAACTCTCTGTCAAAACTTCCAAACGACTGTTAAGTCTTCTCTAGTCGTCTATAAGATCAAATCATGCTTGGAGCCAAATTTTTTTATTTTTTTGAACCTCCAGTCGACTGGTAACGATAGCCCAGTAGACTGGTATCTCACTGTCAGTTGATCCAGTCGACTGGTACGTTTACCCAGTCGACTGGTAAGAGAAACTGTTCATCTTTTCAAAGGGGCCCAGTCGACTGGTAAGTTTACCCAGTCGACTGGTATCGCGATTCTACAAAAGGGACTGTTCATTTTCGCCATTCTTACGC
The DNA here is from genome assembly GCA_023935145.1 of Bretschneidera sinensis. NCBI lineage: Eukaryota > Viridiplantae > Streptophyta > Magnoliopsida > Brassicales > Akaniaceae > Bretschneidera > Bretschneidera sinensis. The sequence continues at coordinate 58,866,747 of CM043702.1, read as the reverse complement.
CATTTTCAAAGAGCCCAAGCTTTCTCTCTCTAGAAAAATTCATCTTTTTGATCTAAAAAACCATCTAAATCCCTTCTAAACACACCGATCTACTCATTCCTAAAGAGATTTTTAACTTTCTACGGTTAAAATCTCTCATTTTTACCAAATTTCCTTTTTCCAAAAACTTCAAATTTCTCGAAAATGAGTGACAAAATCCGTATAAAACTCACAACAAGTGGACCTAATGCGCCCAAAAAGCCTAGGTCTTCAAAATCTTCAGCTTCGGAATCAAAAGGGAAGGGAGTAGCAGGATCATCCAGCAAGGAGCCCAGAACAGAGTTGGAGCAGGCTCTGTTTTTCAGCCCAGCTGCACATAAGAGGTATAACTCTATAATCCGTCACAAGAAAATCATGACGGGTAGAGTCGTTGATTTCGACTCCATTCGTCATGGTAATTTCGATATTCTACCAGCCTTTGAGGCAATAAATCTGACCCCACTGGTCAGTATTCATGAAAAATATTACCCGAGACTGATTCACCAGTTCTATGCGAACTTGGTGAAACCCAGTCCTCTGGCTCTGAGATTCAGAACCAGAGTTAGCGGTGTGGAGTTTGAGGTCAACACTGACCTCTTGATGAGCATTCTGAGAATCCCTATAAGGGGGGTTCAATGGAGTCTGGATGGATGGCCAGACAACTTTGAAGTTGAGGAGGCCTGTCGGATAGTCAGGGGCAACCCTAACTATGTGTACAGACCCACTACATTTCACACATGTAGTGACTTGCCCCTCGACTCAAAAATGTTTCAATTGATTGTCAGTTGGACCATCCACCCGAGACTCGGGAGTCGAGGGTATCTATCTAAAATAGATACGGTATTGATTTGGTGCCTAAAATCTGGGCACCACTTCAATATATATCCTTTGCTGCTCGCCAACATGATAAACGGCGAAGCAAACGACTCCGGGTGTCTTCCTTATGGGATGCTCATTACACTCATCCTCCAGCACTTCCGGGTACCTTTGCCTGCCTCTGAGGCTCAGGATATCGGATTGACGGATATCATCAACATCTCATCTCTAAAGAAGATGGGATGTACTGTTCGTGAAGGGTTTCTCTATCCTAAGGCCGGAAAGCGCCTAAGGATTCGAGAGGATGCGAGTGACAGTGATGAGAATGCTGATACGGCTGCTGAGATGGAGACAGATACCCGAGCACCTCCCATTGGTGACTCGAGTACTGGTCAGACTGGATATGGTGACATCCTACGAGCTATCACGAGTCTTCAGATGACGATGGAGTCCGGTTTTCAGTCCATGCAGTCCGATTATCAGAGACTGAGCTCCTCCATAGACCACCTACGGGATGACTTCGAGTTACATCGAGAGCACACCGAGGGTTCCCTAGCTGAGATTAGGGAACTTCTTCGTGACAGCTCGGACTCTCCCGCACCATGAGTCTCTCAGTTCTTAGCACTTTTCCAGTTTTTGTCACATAGCACGGACATCTCATGTTTGTTTTATTCTTAGCTATGGCTCTATGAGGCCCTACTTGTATTGACTTTTTCTCTATGATGATGTAATACTATTAACCATATTTATTGCATTTATTTACGCTATTTGTGATATGTTAGAACTGTTTTAAATATCTGTTTAGTCACTAAATCTGATATAAAATGCTTATATGCTTGAAAAACTTCCGGTTCTTCCCGGGAAGACTTTTGAAATTCAAATGAAGCCACATCTTCGCGTACATATTTGTATTCTTATAACCTATTTGACTGTGTTGGCTAATTAGCTTATTTTTTATGTTATGCCCCCCTTTGGTTGCTGTTGTCAAAACGGGGGAGAAAAATGAGAAAAACAAAAACGAGAAAATCTAAGTAAAACGCAACCAATGCATAGATTTAGGGGGAGCATTGCTCCATATCTGTGTAAAAATGTTTATTGATTGGTTGAGTTTAATTTTAGATTGGTTGAAAGAAATATAAACTGTGTTTGCTTGTTTACAGGGTGGTTTTACTCAAAAAACAGAGGAGACTCTGTCCAAATTTTTGTAAAATATTAACACTTAGTTTTTAAAACTGTTTTTACATTATTAGTTTTGTCATCATCAAAAAGGGGGAGATTGTTGACCCTCGCCTGTATTTTAATGATGGCAAAACACATCTGTTATTTAACTAACATGTTTAAACTAAGTTGTATTAAGGATCAAACACATTCAACCAAGGAACAAAGTGCAAAAACTCGAACCAAATCAAGTATCAAGTGAAGACTGAAGATCCAGTATAGGTCTTAAGGTTTAGAACCAATGTAAGTCTCACTCATACAATGTATAAGCTTGTTCAATGGCTCAAACACAAATGGTTTTTCTAAAACCATTAATTTTAAAATGTTTTTAATGAAAAACATAAGAAAAACTGGGTTGGAAGAAAACCCAGTCGACTAGGTACATATACCAGTTGACTGGTATAAAGGTTAGAAGGAACCCAGTCGACTGGATCAAACAACCTAGTCGACTGGTACCTTGACCAGTAAGTATCCAGTCGACTGGATGAATCAACCCAGTCGATTGGTAAAATGGACAGAAAGTCCCCAGTCGACTGGATGATATATACCAGTCGACTGGATACCCAGAAGGTCTGAAAACATGTATTTTTCAAGTGAACCCAGTCGACTGGTATCTCGACCTAGTCGACTGGTAGTTCAAAAATATGACCGTTGGACTCCAAATCTGAACGTTTTAAAGTAAATCTTTTTCAAATTAAAGTCCAAAACGGCCATATTAATTGATTGCTATATAAACCTATTCAGCAAAGCATTGAAAAACAAGAAGCACATATTCAAAAAGAGTTAATCTAATATAATCAAGTTTTTATACTCTTGAAACACAAAAAGCTTTGAAATAATCTTATTGAGCCATTTCTTCAAGCTTTACTTTGAAAGAGAGACATTTCTGTTGTAATAAGCTTTCATTTGTTGTCTCTCTACCTTTTACTTTACACCATCTTTGTAAAGGGATTACTTCCGAGAGGAAGGGGAAACTTCCGAAAGGAAGGGGATTTTTCGGTTTAAGCAATTCCTGTAAATTGCTTGTGTACGGTTTGTGCAACACCCGGCTAAGTTGTGCGACTAAGTTTTCTTAGTGGATTACTTCAAGGAGTTCCTTGAAGAGAGTGGACGTAGGGTCGGAACGAATCCGATATTGCCGAACCACTATAACTGTGTTTGCATCCTCTTTCCTTAAACTCTTTATTTACAGCTTTCTACTTGTATTAATTATTTGTTGCTTATCAGTTTTTATAAACTTGTATAAATTCCGCAAAAGTTTTTAAAAACCCAATTCACCCCCCCTCTTGGGTTGAAACCTCGAGCTACAAGTAATTAAGCAGCTTAGACATAAAATTCATATACTAGTTGCTTATAGTTACGCTTGCTACACTCGTTAATGAAGTGTTCTGTTCCAAACCCAAATACTCATGTAATTATCACAACAAAGTCATGAATTAATCACCAAACTTAACTCTATTAATCTTCTCAAATGAAAATGGTCAAACAATCGGGCATTCTACATGGTAAAATATTGTGCTCCATTTTTTTTCACTTTCATAAATATAATTTCAGAACCCAAATCAAAATTAACTTGAACATATCAGTTATAATTTCCAAACCCAAATCAAGAAACACATATTTGAATTTAATTAACTTAAACTAAAAATGAGTAAAATAATGTAAAATTAAATAATCTGAAATGATTTAAATATATGAAAGAGAGGCTTTACCTACAATGGTGGAGGAGGCACGGTAGTGAAAGCCGAGCAAAAGCAGCATAGGCACAGTGTAGGGAGAGACGGGGTGGAAAGAAAGAAAGAAGAAAACCCTTTCGGACAAGAAAAACAAGAAATTTGTTAAAGATGAAGAAAATCAAGTAAAGAGAAAGAGAATGAAGAATGAGCGAGAGTGAGGGAGGAAGCTAGATGAGAGGAAAATATAGGGAGAAATGCACACGACTGAGAAAATGAGGAAGAATGAAGAAAGAAGGAGAAGACGAAGCTTTTAAGGTACATACTCATCTGCGATGGATCTATCCGTAGCAAATAAGTTCCAATTTTGTTACATTTAATTTTTTAAAATATTCAATTAATTGAATAATGCAAAATATAATATAATATAAGTTATATATCAGTGACAAAAACAAATCCATTGTAGAAAACCCTGTCAATGGTCAAAAAATAAATATTTAAATGAAGAACATATCAATTGCGACAGACAAATAATTATTTGCAAGTGATATATCTGTCACAAATAACATTTGTGACGAATTAATATTTTTTTCCTAGATAACAACTATTTGTGACAGATTTGGTGTCATTGCAGATAAGCCATCACAGATATAATCTTTTCTTGTAGTGTTTGTTAGAGAAATTTGAAATTAAAATTTGAAAAGTTGAGGAATTTGAAGTTAAGTATAAATTTAGATGATTCTGTGACCAAATTTTAAGATTTAGCTTTAGAATAGCTTAAATTTGATTATGGGTAATGCTGGATTTATGCAACTTGACATAGAGAAGTATCGAATTGGTTAGGAAATTTTAAAGTTTCATGAATTGGAGTGTTTAGGGAAAAATAGGTAAGTTTTCATTCAGTTCTTTTGCAAATTTTTTAGCAAACAATTGATTGTCAAAGGGGGAAAATCAATTGTCCATAGTTTCTATGAGAAATTATGCAAGTTTTTGGGTTAGCATTCAATCTCCATAATGGATAGTCAATTGTCTAAACTCTTTGAAATTTTGACAGTCGACTGCTTTTATGACACAATCGACTGTGTCCTTGATTTTTCTTCCCGTATCTTGTTCTTTTTTGGTCTTTTGGGGTTCCAAAGATTTTTCCAAATGAATCAAGCTTTCTAACACCTTGAGTATACAAATTAAACATTTGAGGAGTGTTTAGTTATCATTTAAAATTAAGCTCTTGAATGAGACTTAAAGTTAACAAAGAGGAAAGAGATTAAGAAGAACAAGAATAGTACCCTAGATAATTTCACAAAATGGTTACATGCAAAGTGCGAGTGTGACATTTATAGCATATGAACACTATTAGAGCTGCATAGTGTGCATCAATGATTGAGGATGGTGGAACTACTTAGATTAATGCTCGATGCTTAAAAATAACGATTTTATCTCGAGTAAAATCCACTTGGAATGAGTCCTTACTTTATATCAATCATTCTCTCAACTAACTGCCCACTTTGCTCGACCGACTTCCACTACTCAACCTTCAACTGTTAAGGAGATCATGGGTGGTTACTGGGATAGACTAAGTCAAACCGCTTTCTCTTTGGTCCTTAGTCCATGCTGACAGCGAAAGTCCAAACCGTCATTTGTCCCCAATTCACTTTGACGAAATCGAAGCCCATCTAAATAACTCACTAATACAACTGATGGTGGTGCCTACATTTTCAGGCAGCAACTACCAACTAACATATCATATGCAGTCGTTTATAATAACTTCTGTCAAAGGTGGGAAATAGATCTTCCACTAAACCACTTCTCCTTCACCAATGGGACCCATGTTTTTTTCATTATCTTTGCCCTCAACTGTTTAGGATAACATGAGTAATTAATGGGTTAAGACCAGGTTAACCCATCTTCTTTTTCTACTCGGTCCATGTTGACAGAAAAAAATCCAGATCATCGATAGGTTCCAGTTCACACTGACAAAAATGTTTATCTAAGCCAAAATCTTGCTCGGTTTGTTCATTTCTAGGTCTGAGTCCATGCGAAAAGATCAACCCAGATTTCATTTGCCTTATTAATGCATCAGAGTGAAAAAAAAATGGCCGTTGAAAATAGAGGTTAGTATTATGCCCCCACGACTTGTTGAAAATTTGAAGTTTTTGTCGTGAGTTTAAAACTAGATCGTCAAATCAGTTAGCAAGACGAGAGTGACTGAACCATATCGGACAGACCGCGGTACACGCCTTGACTGATACCGATGAGCAATTTCAACCGATAATCATCTTTTCTTCTCATGTAGAAGATGTAATTCCCAGTCAATATGAATTTCTCATAGTCGGCTAAAAAGATTGATAAATATACGCTTAAAGCCATTGATTATTTACCCAGTAGTAGGAAACACAATCAGAGAAAGTAACGGACATACCCAGTAGGTTGATCTTCACATTTTTGTGGAAGCACCCCTTTAACCTTGTCAACTAGTGGGATATCGACCGTTGACTCTCTCATTCTTTTAACTCTCGACTTTACGGTCGATTGAGCTTCCAGTTGGGAATTCCTATGCTTTGCATTCTGAACTTTCTACCTCTTCATCTCTACATGTTTTCCCTGCCATCGTCGCTTTTAAGTCTTTGTCATCGATGTGGACTGGTGCTCTAATTTAACACACATCTATCTCGGTCGAAGTGACGGCCTGCCAATGTGACGGCTTGACAGCTTCACAGTGTCTTCTTGACAACCTGTCGATGTGCACACGATCAATGTGTCGACCTTACAGCCAAGTGTCCAAATCAATCGACATGCCGACTTTGCAGTCTGTTTCTCATATTAATCTCTCCCTGAGTTCAACTTTGGGCTTCTTTTCCACACATATATACTTTCCTTGGTCAATTTGCACGTGGAGTATTCAGCGAAATTACTTTTGGTGAAATTAGTGCCATGGCGAAATTACTTTGCAGTCTGTTTCTCATACTAGAGGCTTGCATTGTGAAATTAGTGCCATGGAGTTCTTTTTAGTCTTTGGACTTTTGGTGAGAGGTTGGTCACTTCGGCTTGTGATCTGGAACTTGGTGGCCTTTTGACTGATTTGGCCATTATGTTGGCCTTCAAGGAAAATTTCTTGTTGGTTATTTCCATTGGTTAGCTCATCATCTTCTTTTTCGATCAATAATTGGTCATTTATCTTTCCAATTGCATCACCATACTCTATAGTACTATCCCAGTCTACTGTCATGCTGACTAGGCTGGATTGCTCCCGAGCTTATTCTCTCTTATTATGAAGAAAGGAAATCTCACACCAATCAAAGATTTCGATCAATTTCCCGTTTTCTTTCTTGGCCGCGGTGGACTTGCAGTCTTAGTTTCTTTTCCTTTTGGGTGTTCTTTTTGTTTAAGGCTCGAACCATACAATTTCTGAATCAGTGCTTTCAGGTCCCCAAAATCGATTTGCTTCATAGTCGTGGCCTTGATAATTCAATTCACTAATGTTGCCAAGTTTAGATTGACAATGGGAACAACATAAGATTTTTCGGTGGATTCGCTATCAATCTGGTGTAGCCACCCGAGCATACTTGATGACCATTCCTCCATTATACCCTTGACATTCTGAGTGGTTTGATCTTGAAGCTAGCTCACAATTTCGTGGAATGTGAGAGTCAGTGTATATAAGTAACGCTCGGCTTGTTCACTGGACTGAGCGTTCAGCTCCATTGATTGGTTTAACTTTGCACATATAGTGTTGAACATTGAAACCAATGTCCTTTTAGTCATCCCCTCCGAAGCATCAGTAGCAGGGTCCTTTTCTCTTGACAGTCCTTCTTAGACCTTCTCAAGGGTAGGTTGTAGCTTTACTTCCATGGATGCTTCTTCCTAACAGACAAAATCAGAATCCTTTTTATCTTCCTTATTATTTCCATGGATTTTTGCCATCTTGAACACCCTTGTCCCATTGAGCATGCCAAAATATTGTTACATTCGAAACTGCCCAAGTGCAAATGCGTGATTGCACCCCTAAAAATCTGACTGGTAGCACACACTGATCTTCAGACAAAGTGTTGTATATTTCAATGAAAAAAATAAAAAATAGAAATGAACATGCATGTGCATTACATGGCTAGTCAAACTGGTTGTAGGCTCATTCATTCTCACATTATCACATGAGAGTTGCAAACGGATTTATGGGACTAATTTATGATGATAATAATAAACTTGTAACTCTTAAATCCAAGAAACTATGTAAAAAGTCTTGCATGAGTCATTTGAAAGAGTTTTGAACACTTTTTCTTCTTCGGTCATTGTTACTTATATTCAACTATTTTTTACAAGAATATTATTTTGGACAGAGAAAGGTGATACAATGAAACTTTATTCATCGATGTAGTGTAGGTATCATTGAGTCACAACGAAAAGAAAACGTTGAGTCGTTGTATCATGTGGGCAACACGACTATGAGCTCTTGCACCGGTAAAGTTCAATAACCTCCTCAGTGTCGCGCAAGATCTTAAAAGAGAGCCATTGATTTGTGTTTCAACCCATACTCTTTGAATTATAAGTGATACAGATCATCGGTGATTATTGAGAGTCTTGAAGTCAAAAACACCTTTTTGGTTGGTCCTCAATCGATGCTGATAGTGAAAGTCCAGACTATCATTAAGCCCCAGTACAAGCCGACGAAATGGAAGCCCATATGAATAACTCACTGGTACAACTGATGGTGGTGCTTATATTTTAGGACAGCAACTACTTACTAACAGAAAATTGATATTTTAGCCCATATCAATTTTCTTTTCTTGTTTGCTTATCGTTGGTTTCTACTGAATTGAGACTTGAGAGTTAATCAATTAAGATTTTGTATGCTTAATTCTAGAAAGAATATAACCAAAAAATAATTTGTTTTCTACGTTGTATGCTCTCTGAAAATCTTCACACGTCTTTTTTTCACCCTTTCATTACTTTGCATGCTTTCTACAGTTGCTTCTTAGTGGAAAAGTACTACAGACTATTACTATAAGCACTTGTCGTGATCTTCTCTACTAATATTTAAAAAGTAGGTAGCAGAGAAAAAGGAAACGTTAAATCCAACCAAAAAAGAAAGTGACGTGGTTTTAGGTCGTTCAGTTATCTATCAACTAGTATCCTATTTTCAAAATTAAAATAAAGAAAAAACACTTCACTTTTGGAGTAAACATTTTTAACAATTCTATAAAAAGAAAGAAAAAAAATATATAATTATAACAATCTAGTCATTTAAAAAAAAAAATTAGAATCATTAATTAAATTAATTAATTTGTGTTGAAAAGTCAAATTTATTTATTGCATCTCTCTTTAAAATTGATAATGGAACTAAGTGATAAAGATTTAATATTTTTTAACCATTGTTATTCCAATGGAACAATTGAGGATGGGGTTTTATGAGTTCTTTTTCAACTTTGATTGTTCAATTAGTTACTAGCAACGTGATTCCTTCAACTTAGAGATTTCAGCTTCTTCAACTCAAAACAAGCTCCAATTAGGATTTCCTTTTCCCAAAAAATCTACATCAACCTTAACACCTCATCTGACTCCTAATTTTCACCTTAAAATTTTATGAACAACGCCATTTTGGGTCTCACATCGCGACCATACCACCCAGTGCTGTTAGACAGTAAGGTAGGTTTGCTACCCCCATACTCCATCAAGTGTTCCTATTTTCTAATTTTTCGGCTGGTTTTCATTTTTCACTAGAAGTAGAGATTGGGTTGATTCTTACTGGCTGATATTTCCAGGAAGAAATAATCAACCGTTTTGAAAATTTGGATAATCTAATAATTATCAAATTAAAGAGTTATAAACTTCTAGGTTGCTCTTTACTGGGTTTTCAAGGATAAGAAATTTTGGGTAAAGAGGAAAAATTGAGATAAAAAAAATAGTTGAATGATTTTACGGACTCCATGCTAGATGATTGAAATATAAGGATACAGTCTGTAATTTACGCTAAATGGATGTAAAACATAGCCGAGATTGGGGTTTAACTTAGCATCCTGGTGGTCTTTGATACACAATAGAATTGAATGGAAGATCATAGTCATTCTATCTAAAGCTATGGGCTGCATTGATGCAGATAAGACAAACTACCAAACCCTGCTCATATGAACTAGTTTGCTAGTCTCTCAATATCTTGGATAATCTCTGGCAATATGCCAACTTTCTCATTGGCATGATCTACAACCACCACACGGTAAATCAAGTTCACATCGGTCATGATGTGACTATAGGCCAGATAAATGAAAATTCTTCGTATACAGAAACCAACTCTAAATATAGTTTAACAAGTTAAATACGTATGTGACTTTCTCATCAGCATGATTTACAAAACATGGTGAGCCAAATGTACTTGAAATATGAGCTAGCATGCCAAAATCTTTAGATCCAATTTGGATTGGATCACGGACCGTTGTTTGGACATTCATTAGACAACAGAATGAAATTAAGATGGCACAATTGTTTTTGGGCATGCGTACATAGATCTTCACAAATTACGACGACTATAATTATTACGAGCCACAGCTCCTGAAAAAGAGCATTTAAGATCCTTGCCTAGGAAGCTTATCTACAATTTCTTTCAAAATGGAAATAATACGAAAGAAAGCTTCACATTAAACATAGAACAATCTTTTAGGTCTTACATACCCACATGTACATGTTTGAACCCACCTTCCAAATCTACCCGTATGTACAGTTTATCAATTGTCTTCATACCTTATGTTCTTATATTCTTATATAGATAACTACTCCCACTTCACCTCAGAGAAATTCAGGGCGGAAGTTTACCAGATTTGGGAGGTCAGTTGATTGAAGCTTCATAATGTCATTAGCAGTCACCTTGCAAGACTCCAAGGTCAAAGATTTTAAATTCTTCAGTGGCTTCAAATGTCGCAATCCCGCACTGGTTATACGAGAATTGGAAACATTTAATGATACCAATCCCGTCAACCCTGCACTTACGCAGAAGATAAATGAGAAACAACAGGAGTAGCCAAGTAATGTTTCTGAAGAACGCGAATAAAAATAGGAACATCTTAAAAAGGTTCAGACGAATCCCCCCTCCCCCCTCTTAAATAATCATAAATGATTTTGAATTTTATCCAAAGCCAACATTTTTCGCAACATAATTGGAGGGATAACCACGCGGTTCCAATTTATCTTGCCTCCTTTCAACTGGAATAGCATAATCATTTTAACAAAAGGGATGGGTAATTCAAAAATCTTCTAGCATCACTTCCTTTAATTAAATGACAGGCATTACTGCATTGACCAACTCAAGAATTGCGGGGCCAAAGTGAGGGGAAAACGTTAACACTCCAAGGCAAGCATGCAGAGTCATAATTTATCAACTGATGACAAAAGATAAAACAACTCCCAAGGAATTTTTCCAATAAAGGACAAATAAAATTTTGATAACAAATAATATTCTGGACAACTAGCACCATTATTAGCCATATTAATTTGCATCAGGGTATTTTGATGTGAATTACAATTTAAGATCAATAGAATAGTGCACTTTGGGAAGGTGATATCCATCCATCATTGGATATGCAGACAAACAGACAATTATCCTTATATGTAAAGTTCAAGGAAATACCAGAAATAAACTCCAATGTTTTATCTGTCAGCTGACCATTCTGCGACAGATTTAGCAGCGACAGGGATGAAAGATCTTTAATATTCTTCACACCAGTATCAGTCAATCCTCCACCACATATTTCCAAGGTCCGCAGGTTCTTGAGATCTATTTGAAAACAAAAATAAACAGGTAACAAAAAATCTATAAATTAATATCCAAAGCTGCTAATGAAAACCCAGCAATTGGTCCCATGGATGTGGTTTATGCATGTAAAGAAGATCAGTTGTAATGGAATAACGTATAAATAAATGATCTCCAAACTATTAACAAGGAACCCAATTTTGTCTCCAAATTTTATGCTTAGTACCCAATTAAAAACAATTTTCAAGTGATTAATAAATTTACGAATATTATGATGCAAACAAACACCATACAATTGTATCAAACACAAAAGACATGTTTCTGTATCAGACAATTAGTTAATGATGAACCACTAATTTACAAAATAAATGCCAAAGGTCTCCATGGTTTCATAATCAGCTTTCCCTTTGATCCCCAATCTTAATAAAAATTTTCCATATGCAAGTAACTGAATTACTGCTGTGCCTTATAACTTACTTCGCAGATAAGCTGTTCCCGAATCTGTAATACGAGCCCCAAAAAGATCTAGGTGAGTCAATCCAGTCAGACCTGTACCAGGAAAAGCAGGTAAGTTGAATGCAACATAACTGGTGAGATTGTACATCAATTATTCAATACATGCACGCATAGTTACATATATGGCCTACATTGCTCGGACTCGGATAAGGGAGTCGGATACCAGTATGTTTCCTCAAGTCTAAGAATCGGGGATATGACCTAAAAGGGTCAAAAAAGTGGATACGGACACTCGGACACGTTAAAAATTTGTTAGTGTTAAGATTTTTTGCAAGCAAAGAAAATAATGTTATGCATATTTATTAATGATTTGGACTCAAATAATCAGCCCACATCCTTAGTCTCGTGGTTTGGGCTCATAAAAAAATAGTAAGCCCAATCCCTTTTATTCAAAGAATTTTAGTCCATAAGAGAAGTAAGACTAATTAAAAGCTCTCACAAAAATAAAAGAAAATAAATGACCAGGTGATGTAGAAGAGGAAAAATAGGAAAAATAGGGAAACAGGTTACCCTGGAGGTTGAGAGGAAATTAATACCCAATATCAATCTGATTTTCATTTATTCAAAGTTATTCGAAAAGTAACATAGGGATCCCTTATATAGAGATCTTTAGGAATCCTAACTCTAATTTAACACTGTAAATAAAGAAATAAAAAAATGATCAAATACTATATTCTAATCCTATTCTAAAAAATTAATAAAATATAATTCTTTCAAGATTACAAAATTACAACCTTGTCCTCATACCCTTCTGTACCCCATCACCAAGCTAAAGAATTTCAGCCTATGTTAATCTGACCGCACGTTCTTCTTCAAACACTAGTACCCACTTCTCCAGTTCACCTCTGTATCTCTCTCTTTCCTCGATCTTACCCTTCTTCTCTACCAACGGCATCATCTCTCTTCTCACTGACTGCGATGCCTCCCTTCTCACCGGTGGCGGCACCTCCTTTCTCACAAACGGCAACGCCATTCTTTTCGATGGTCAGTTCTCGATGACTCTGTCTATCTCTCTCATCAACTGCCAATTTCTTCTCCTCAATCTGCGACTTCATTCTCTCTCCTTGAGTGGTGTCTCTCTCTCCCCAATTTGCGATCCAAGTAATTTTGGTCAACATATGAGTGATTTGCTCTGTTTTGTTTTGTTTTTCCAGGTTGAGAACAAGGCGTGTCCAAATTTTTGGGAAGGATCTGACACAGATCCCATATCCTTACCCGTGTCGTGTCATGTCGACACGGGTCTGTCGCCATTTTTGGCAAGTCCGAGCAACATAGTATATGGTAAATACCCCTACTTAATGGTGGACATTAACCCGCTCACTCATGTTTTTGAAGAAAAAAGTAAGAAATGTGGATTAGAGAGTCAATTCATTTTCAGTCTCTTCCTTCAAAAATACCAAAAATTCAAAACCATTACACCATCTCTTGTTCACCACTGGCAAAATTTACCACCCCCCCCCCCCCCCCCCCTCTCTCTCTCTCTCATACACACAAACACAAAACACATGTATTATAATCTTCTAAAAAGCAAACGCATTTCCAGTTCAAGTCCAGGAAACCAGTGCATACAGGTAACTATAGAGATCTTTGAAGATCAACCACAAAACAGGTAAAAAAAATACTATATTCTGATGATTTATTTCAAACCCAAGGAAAAAAATTATATGCATAAATATATACATGCACAAGTACGTAAACTTTTACGTAAGCAGCCATTGATAGCTTAGGAAATAACAATTCTGCAATACCCCTTTTTTTTATAAGTACAATACAATAATGTCTCTGGTTTCTCGCAAACAAATAGATCTCTCACTAATTTTTCTTTTCTTTGTTCGTATGATGGCAAGTAATCACCAAAAGAGTATAAACTTGCCACCAAGCTCATGATGTATCCCTAGCTAGGCCAGTACGCAACACCTAGCGTTGAGATGTCATTAGTAGATGTGCACCTACGTCTGTCAATTTCTCTTCATTCCAAATCCCACAAGTGGCTTAAATTATAAATACAGATTACGTAACTGATCTGCTATTTAGTCCCCAAAAGAATTTTACTTGGAAACCAACTCATATTAATAGCCACAATACCCAACTACGTTGCTTGGACTCAGGTACGAGTGTCGGATAAGTATGTATCTAAATGTTTGACTCGCTAATTTCCCAAGCACAAGACTCAGGGATATGGCTGAAAATGATCGAAAAAGTAGATATGGGTACAAGGACTCATTAGATAAATGGAAGAAAAAATTAATTCCAGGCTTTGGTCTAAGTTCTTTTAAAAGGAAAAAGGAATTTGAACCTAGACTCTTTTTATTGGTAAAAGAATTTGAACCTAGACTTAAAAATATCTTCTAAAGCATTTGGGCCAAAATCCTTTTCAAATTAATTTGGGCCTATTTTCTCATATTTAGCTGAGTTTGTTTTTAAAATATTGAGCCTAAGCCTATTCATGATAAAAATTAAAGCTACTGAAGCCCATATATGTGAGTAGCCCCAAACAGTGTGTTTTAGAAGCTATTATAATATCTCCTCCTTCCCCAAACCTAATCCTCGCCTCTCTCCCCTCTATGAGACACAGGCAGCGACGTTCATCCAGATTTTTCTTCCCTTTTCTTTTCTGGCTTTACCTTTCTCTCTCTTCGCTATTCAGTCCTGACTTTCTCTCTCCCCCCCAATCAGCCGCAACCTCTCTCTCTCCTCGGCAGTGACATCGTCTCTCTCCTCGGCAGTGAGGACTTCTCTCGCTCATCTCCAACAGAAAGTCAAACGTGTTTGAATGCAAAAGGAGGATTTGACGTGTCGTGTCAACACAGATGTGTCGCCCAAAATGGCAAGTCCGAGTGATACAAAATAGGAAAGACAATATTTATTATTTTGGGATGTTGGGATTATGTTGTAACGACAATATTCTAAGAGATGGTATCTTAGGAAAATTAGATTTAGGCAATTAGACAGTTATTAGGATTTGATTTACTTTCTTATTTAAATAATGTTTGGTGCCTATATAAGAGCATTCATATTAAGATTGTAAGGCAAACTAGATTATGGAATAAACTTCTAGTTTTGTTATCTGCCCCTCTTTTTCCCTATTCTTTTATTCTTCTAGATTTATTCTCTCTTCTATCGGTCTAATTTCTATCTAATCTATTTTCTCTCGGTCTAATATCTCGGATTCTTTTTTGTTTCTCCCCTTTCTTAATCTGCTCCTCTTTTCAGTTATCTGTCCTACATCAAATTGGTATCAAAGTCGAAAGGCTTGCATCCTACCTATCTATCCCTTAAGTCACATACGGTATCCATATATACAAAAAATAAATAAATAAATTTTACTGTGCCGTGAAGTGTCGTCACTAAAATACCGATGAACAATGTCATCGCTACAGTGCCGATGAATAGTGGTCTGCGTTTTTTGTTTATATATTTTCTTTTTATAGTTTCTAATTTTAAAAAAATAGAAAAAAATCGCAGGTTTCCTTTTCTGTTTTATTTATGCTCATTTTTTTATTTACATCAAATTGGAATCACTTGTGAGGAATAGGTGAGTTGAGTCAAGTTCTTCTGGTTACAGTTCATCATGTACTGTATCCAATTACAAAGATATGCTCTATCATATTTTTGATTCGTTTGGGCATATCGAGAAAATTAGTTTCCTCCCAAATCCAGTGGATTGTCAAGCTATTGTGCAATACAGCTGGCCTAAAGATGTTGTCTGGGTGAAACCGAGCTTGATGGTCGTTGCATTTATGAAAACCGTTTCTAGTTGGAGATTGCATATTCCAACTTTGAAACTCGAATCCTCTTGATGCAACAACTCCTTGCACAAACAACACAATTAGTGAAAGCAGCTTTCACCAAAACTTCTACCAATCAGGATTCCATTCAAGACAAGTCTAAAGTTGTTTCTCCAATCCACACACTTTGAAAAGAAAGCAAATCATTGAAGAAAGTTCTAACATTCACGGTGATGATGTACCTATTATGTCACTTCAAAACGAACAAGGCCAAAGCCAAGATGAGGGCAAGATTTGTGCATGTGACCTTCCTTATATTGATTTTGTCCTCCCGCACTGGAGTGAGGCTCTTGAACAACTCCTCTTGATATCCTTCTTGTGTTCGATCGATAATGTTACATATCGAAAATTTAAGTCTTCACCAAACCATCCATAGTTCTAATCCTTCATCACCACAAAACTTGTGATCGAGTTTTTTGTAAGTAGGGTAGAATGATGAAGAATAGGAAAGCAATATTTATTATTTTGGGATGTTGGGATTATGTTGTAATGACAATATTCTTGAAGATGGTATTTTAGGAAAATTAGATTTAGACAATTAGACAATTATTAGGATTTGATTTACTTTATTATTTAAATAATATTTGGTGCCTATATAAAAGCCTTTATATTAAGATTGTATGGCAGACTGGATTATGAAATAAACTTCTAGTTTTGTTATCTTTTATCCATCTTTTTCCACTGTTCTTTTATTCTTCTTGGTCTATTCTCTCTTCTATCTGTCTAATTTCTATCTGATCTATTTTCCCTCAATCTAATATCTCTGATTCTCTTTCCACTTATCTTTCCTACATCACCGAGCAACGTAGATACCCAACACCAAAACTAGCGGCTACAGTGAGCAAGAGAACTGGATCAAGTTTATAGTGTTAATTAGAGTATTAAATAACGTAGTCACATCTATAAGGAGTATAAACTTTGAAGGCATGTTTGGTTGGATGTAATTGCAATTCCTCCCCTTTAAGCATTTTATTCCAAATTTACCTTGATATTTTTTAGCCCTACTCATTTCTCTTCAATTCATCTCTCCTTAGTTAGTCTCTATCCTTTAGAATTAATTCATAAATAATAATTTTAAATATATAATAAATGAATATATTATTAAGTCTGAATTAAATTGTAAAAATAAAAACGGTAATATATAAATACAATTTATTGACAAAAAAAATAATTATTATTTATAATTACGGGTTGTCTAGTCATTTCCATCCTATCTCATCTAAATTCCAACTTCTTAATCTATCCAACCAAACTTTAGAATTGTATATTATGTGTGCACAACCAAACGTAAGAAGAGAATCACAATTCTATTCCAGCTTAATCGCAATTCTATCCCAACTAAAATCCAATATGCAAACCAAACATGCCGTAAGGACCAAATTTACTTAAGAAAGCCGCAATACTTGTACATATATTTGGTTTTCGTGACTTCAGTCACTAATTTTAAACAAGTTCAAGATGAAAGTGAAATTATATAAATTTAGGACTATTTTACAAGCATTGCATATTACATGAACATTGGTAGTTGTCATCTGCTTTCCTACTACAAAAAGCTCTCTTAGTTATTGGTCTCATGTGTCCTCAAAGTAAGAACTGTACTCAGTCTGGTTCAAAACTTACTAATTGGAAATGTGAATTTGAACGAAAGACAGAAAATGGAATAATTTTTCTCCGTATTATTCACTTTTAAATGGTTTACACAGATTTTCTTTATATATGAGAATACAAGTACAAAATAAGGAAACTAACTAAAATGGCTAGCTATCCTAATTAATTACAGAGTTGAATAAAGAGCTATTTACAGAAATAAGAATACATCTAATAAAACTCATAATATTCGGTAATATTATGACCGAATCTTCCATTTTCAACACTCCCCCTCAAGCTGGTTTAAAGATATCTACCATAGCCAGCTTGCCAATGATTTTATCGAACTGTCTTGTAAGAAGTCCCTTTGTGAACACGTCCACAATTTGTTCGGTAGTAGGAATGTATGGCATGCAGATCACACCGTTTTTGATCTTTTCATGATGAAATGTTTGTCAACCTCCACATGCTTTGTTCTGTCATGAAGTACTGGATTATGAGCTATTGAAATAGCAGCTTTATTATCACAGTATAACTTCATAGGTAACGTGCTAGAGATCTTCAGTTCTTCTAATAGTCTATTTATCCACAACTCTTCACAAATCCCATTAGCAACTGATCTAAACTCAGCCTCTGCACTACTTCTTGCTACCACATTCTGCTTTTTACTTCGCCAAGTAACAAGGTTGCCTCCAAAAAATGTGCAGTAGCCAAAAGTTGATCGTCTATCAATGGCACTCCCAGCCCAATCTACATCAGTATAGGCTTCAACTTGCAAATGCCCACGGTTCTTGAACATTAAACCTTTCCCTTGAGTTCCCTTCAGGTATCTGAGAATTCTATAGACTGCATCAAAGTTCTTGTCCTGGTGAATGCATGGACTGGCTAACCATACTAACTGCAAATGCGATATCTGGACGTGTATGTGACAAGTAGATTAGTCTCCCAACAAGCCTTTGATACTGCTTTCTCTTCACAACTTCAGTTTTAGAAGGCTGTAGCTTAAGGTTGGATTCAATCGGTGTCTCGGCTAGTCTACATCCTAGTAGACCTGTTTCTTCAAGTAGACCGAGAACATATTTACGTTGATTCACAAATATACCTTCTTTGGATCTAGCAAACTCCATCCCAAGAAAGTATTTCAAAGCACCCAAATCCTTCATCTCGAAGTCAACTGCAAGTCTCTTTTTTAATCTCCAATTCTTCATTGTCATCACCTGTCAAGACTATATCATCCACATAGACAATTAAGATTACAATTTTGCCTTCTTTACTATGTTTGTAAAACATAATATGGTCAAGCTTGGCTTTGCCACAACTCTTTACAGCTTTCCCAAATCTCTCAAACCAGGCTCTAGGGGATTGTTTGAGACCATATAACGACTTTTTTAGTTTACAAACTTTGTTTGGTCCTAACTCTCCCTTAAACCCGGGTGGTAGGCTCATAAAGACCTTTTCCTAAAGATCTCCATTTAAAAAAGCATTTTTAACATCTAACTGGTGTAAGGGCCAGTTGAAATTCACAGTCAAAGATAACAAGATTCTGATTGAATTTATCTTGGCTACAGGGGCAAAAGTTTCCTGATAATCGATCCCATATGTCTGACTGAACCCTTTTGCAACTAATCTAGCCTTGTATCTCTCTATACTACCATCAGCTTTACACTTCACTGTAAAGACCTACTTGCAACCAACTGTTTTCTTCTCCTTAGGTAAATTAACTATCTCCCAAGTACCACTTCATCTAAGAGCATTCATCTCTTCTATCACTGCTAATTTCCGATTCGGATCATCTAGAGCTTCCTGAATGTTTCTCGGAACAAACAAGTAAGAGATTTTGGAAGTAAATGCCCATGGGTATGAGAAAGTTTTGCATAGGAAAGATATTCGATAATGGGATATTTAGGATTTTTTTTGCACGTTCGGATTCCTTTCCTAATGGTTATTTTAAAATCAAGATCTGATGGTTCTTTGCTAGGAGTGGTAACAGGAACTGAAGATGAGTTAGGAAAAACTTACCTGTGATATTTGGAGGTCCGGTTCCCGAAGGTTGAGATTGATCATTTCCAAGAGGAATAGGCCGATTTTGACTCCTTTTATGAATCCTTTTCCGAGTATAAACCATAAGCTCAAGATTTTGTTGTAGTGATTCTCCCCCTGGTTTAGATACAGTAATGCTTGGCACTATATGACTAGGACTCCCTTCATTGTTTTCATTGATTTTATCACTTTGTTCCTCAAGTTCAGATTGTTCCTAATTTTGAGTTTCTAGAATGGCAATGGGAAGAGAAGAATGTGGTGTTGTAGTCAAAATCACATTTGGTAAAGGAGTAGGGAATAAATTCCAAAAAATTTCTTCCTTCACCTCATTCTCTCCTTGAAGACAATTTTTGTGAAAGTAGGGTTTATTTTCAAAGAACGAGACATCCATACTCACATAAAATTTTCTTGTTTGGGGATTATAGCATTTATATCCCTTTTTATTGGCTGCATACCCAATGAAAACACATTTTTCAGCTCGAGGATCAAGTTTAGACAGAGTATTATTAGGTATATGAACAAAAACAGTGCAGCTAAACACTTTTAGAGGCAAATCCGAGTACATTCTTGATAAGGGAAAGCATTTTTTGAAACATTCTAATGGTGTGCTGAATTTTAGAACCCTTGTAGGCATTCTGTTAATCAAGAAAGATGTTAAAACCCCTTCCCCCCAAAAATATTTTGGAACATTCATTGAAAACATTATAGCACGAGCTACTTCAAGCAAATGCCTATTTTTTCTTTCAGCAATCCCATTATGTTGAGAAGTATCCACACAAGTTGATTGATGATGTATACCTTTTTCTTTTAAAAAAATTTCCAACAGTCCTTTAAAATACTTGGTTCCATTATCAGTGTGAAGAATGCTAATTTTTGTTTGAAATTGTGTTTGAACCATTGTGTAAAAATCCTTAAAAAGTTTTTCAACCTCAGATTTTTCATTCATCAAATAAACCCAACATAAACGAGTATGATCATCTATAAAGGTAACGAACCATTTTTTTCTAGAGATAATAGTAATTCTTTAAGGCCCCCAAACATCACTATGTATTAAATAAAAAGGTTTTGAAGAAGCATAAGGTTTTGGTAAATAAGTATTACGATGACTCTTTGATAAGCAACAACTTTCACAGTAAAATGATGAACAATCCAAACCCTTAAATAAAGTGGGAAACAAATGTTGAAGATATGAGATGCTAGAATGTCCTAGTCTTAAATGCCAAAGCCTTATTTGTTCAAAAACAGAATTAGAACTAACACTGCTAATGCCCTGAGCCTTTTTATTATCGGAGAAATCATCATTAAAGTAGTAAAGCTCACCTTCCATCTTAGCACTGCCAATCTTCTTTCCCGAGTTCCGGTCCTGAAATTCACAGTAAGAATCATAGAAAACAACACGACAATTAGATTCTTTGGCTAGTTTATCCACAGACAAAAAGTTACAGGTTAGTTTAGGAACATGAAGAACAGATTTAAGATCTATATTCTTAGATAATTTAATCAAACCTTTCCCGGAAATAGGTGAAAAACTTCCGTCTGCAATTCAAATTTTTTCAAGGCCAGAACATGGTGAATAAGTGCTAAAAAGATTTGAAAGGCTGGTCATATGATCAGAGGCTCCAGAATCAATTATCCATGGAGCAAAATTTGAACAAGAATGGGCATTAAAAGCACTACCTGTTTGTGCAAAAGAGACACCAAGAATACCAGATGAGGAATTGGATTTTAGTAGTTTTAGAAGATGATTCATTTGCTCCTTGCTGAAGGGACTTGACTCAGCTTCATTGGCAGTGGGAATCACACGTTTATTTTTGTCACCAGGCTTACTGCTTTTCCAATTTGCTGGTTTTCCATGAATTTTCCAGCAAGTACCTCGAGTAGGCGTGGTTTGTTACAATAATCGCACCAGGCCCGAGGCTTCTCTTGAGTTTTATGCTGAAAATTGGCTGCCTTACTAGCAATAGATTCGGTAACAAGGGCAGAACCTTCAGTGGCCCCACTGGTGATTTTCTTCCCCAACATTACGTGTGTGCGGCTTTCTTCTCTTCGAACTTCAGCAAACACTTCACCGAGTGGAGGAATTGGAGTCCTGCCAATGATCCTTCCCCTAACTTCATCAAACTCCACGTTTAGTCCGGCAAGGAATTTGTAAATGCGATGAGCCTCCACAGTTCGTTTCTAATAACTAGCATCTTCAATGGATTTCCATTCATAATCATTGAACAAATCCAAGTCCTGCCACAGCCATTTCAATGAATTGAAATACTTGGTGACCGAGTCTTCGCCTTGTCGAATCTCGCCAAGTTTCAGAGTCAATTCATAAATTTGAGATTGATTTCCCAAATCAGAATACATCTGATTAACGTTGTCCCAGAGTTATTTGGCCATAGAATAGCACATATAATTTGAACAAATGTCCTCATCCATCGAATTCACGAGCCAGGTCATTACCATTGAATTTTCTGAATCCCAGGTCGCATACACTGGATCCTCTTTTTCTCCTGTTAAATACCCAATTTTTCCCCGTCCTCTGATGTACATCCAAACTGATTGGGACTATCGTAAGAAGTTGTTCCCAATAAGACGGATTGTAGTGATTTGGACAGAGTGAGAATAGGTACTGGGGTTTTGAATTGTAGGGTGGGTTGCAGGATTTGTGAGGGGTGGAGTTGACTCACAGGAGATGTCAAACATGACTGGATTGAGCAAAAAAAATTCTAGGGCTTTAGGGTGGCTCTGATACCATGTGAATTTGAACGAAAGACAGAAAATGAAATAATTTTTCTCTGTATTATTCACTTTTAAATGGTTTACACAGATTTTCTTTATATAAGATAATACAAGTACAAAATAAGGAAACTAACTAAAATGGCTAGCTGTCCTAATTAATTAATTAATTACAGAGTTGACTAAATAGCTATTTACAGAAATAAGAATATAGCTAATAAAACTCATAATATTCGGTAATATTATGACCGAATCTTCCCTTTCCAACAGGAAATTATTTCATTCCACACCAGAAACAGTCTAATCTCTAGGTAAGCCACACAAATTTATCTTGTAGAAAGGCCTTACTTTTCTAGTTGCTACAACTGACCCCTGCTAATCAAAGCAATTTATAGCATGTTGAGAACACTGAGAAATACTTATTCTAAATACCAAAGCCATAATGAGATTGGATGAATCTTTTCCAGGCCGAGTGGAGTGTAAATTACCACTTATTCCTGTAAGTGGTGCTCCTACTAGGTAATGAAAGAAGAACTATATAAGGACTTAATATAATTTATTTCATTTTATTTCCTAGAAACAGATTGTTTTGCCCAAATGGATTTATCATTTACTCGAGAGAAGTCAACAGCAAAAATAACAGGAATTTATATTAGTTACAATAGTTATGCTTCAGGCACTGTTATGATGCTTGCTTATTGCATAATTTAACTCTGACCATCTGTAATCTATGTCGTATGCAAGCATGAGGAATGACACGCTATGCAGAAATACTGGAACTCAAGAACAATAACTGTTAATGCAGATGATGATGATAACGA
The DNA here is from genome assembly GCA_023935145.1 of Bretschneidera sinensis. Taxonomy (NCBI): domain Eukaryota; kingdom Viridiplantae; phylum Streptophyta; class Magnoliopsida; order Brassicales; family Akaniaceae; genus Bretschneidera; species Bretschneidera sinensis. The sequence goes on along the minus strand of CM043702.1, from coordinate 58,843,808 downwards.
ACGGTGATGATAAAAATTAACTACTAACATATTTGTCTTCAAAAAAAAGAAAGAAAAATGATAACAATAAAGCAGCATAATTCACAGCCACAGCAATATACAAATAATGAAATACCAATTATGGAATGGAAACTCAAAAGAAAAAAAAAAATCCATGCAAGGCACATAAAAAGTGGGAGGAACTCTTTAATCTAAGCTAGGCATCTTAAAAAAGCAGGAAGAAAAAAGAAATTCCTTGATTGAACGGGGAGCTAAGAAAAAACTCAAGGTAACATCTATAGCAACAGAACATTTATGCATAGCCAGCATCCAATCAGACTTACTCGTAAGAGCAGCAAGTCCAGCATCTGTAATTTGCCGAGCATCCAAATTAAGTGATTTAAGAGATGACAATCCAGACAATTTTCTTAAACCACCATCAGTAACTACAGTGAATGAGAGATTTATACTCTCCAGTTTAGGCAAACCTTCAAAAAAGGTAAACGAACATACAAAATCAGGTCAACACACGATATAAAAACAAAAATTTATACTAAAAGAATGACTTTATTGTATAAATGGCAACCTACTTTGTAGTAAAAAATGGCGCTCTCACTCTCCATCACTCATACTCCACAAGATATTTACCTAATAGTCTAGTCAAATTTCATTTCTACATCCAGCTAGTCCCCCCCCCCCCCTCCCCCAAAAAAAAAAAAAATCTAGATTGAGGAATCCTATCATATCTGATGTTCACAGCTTTGAATATCTTAAACATCTCTCCCAAGGGATTAGCTCTAGGCCTCCAACACCTTAACTTAATAATTCCTGATTGATTTTCAAAGGCACATACAATGAACATACCCATAAGACCTCTGGAGGCCTCCATGCTATAGAAGGCCATCAACAAAAAATTTGATGACTCAATGAGGCCTCCGGTTTACATCAGCAAGGTTTAAAGGAATAATCAAACAAAACCACCAAATCCATAAACAAATCAATAGAAACTAAAGCTGCGTTAAACACAAAAGAGTAGAAGGAAAATGTCTAACCAGAGAGATGGCGAAGTCCATTGCTTCCCACTTCAGTTTCAGACAACTCCAGACATTTCAAATATTGAAGGCCTAAAAGCAAAATATATATTTACAAATATCAATTGGGGAAATGAGAGATAGAGAGAGACTCAAGAAAAGGAAGTAACTAGGTATTGTTTTCTAGAGTACGTTCTTCAACTTCAATACCTTTAGCAATGCAACAACAAAAACTTTAAAAGATAAGCATTCATTGGTTTGCTACCATACATTGAGGGGGCATTTGGTTCAAGTAATCTAAGATTACGGAAAACCTTGGATTACCTTGTAATCTTTTTACCGAAATCATATTACCTATAATCTTAGATTTTTCTTGTTTGGTTAGCAATTGATGACAGATTTCCAGTAATTTTACATTATAATTATCAGATATTTCCAATAACGTCCTGAGTCCAAAATTGCAAAAATATTACTCCCTTCGTCCCATAGTTTTAGTCCATCTTTCCTAAAACGGATGTTCCAAATAGTTTGTCCACTTTCCCTAAATAGAATACTAAAACTATTAACTTTCCTAATATACCCTTAGCACTCCCTTTTTATAATCAAAGACAAATTCTTGGTAGGACCCATTTCTACTGTAAATTACCGGCCAGAAAATGCTTTAACCTTTGCATTAAATAGAAAAGTTTCGTTCTGGGCCCATTTATTTGTTAGGTTGATGAGCACTAATGCTCTTTCCTTGCAAGTGCTACAAATATAGCCATTGACAAGTCTTAAGGGTGTTTTTGTAAGAACAAAACTTGCATAAAACTTTGGGCTACAAGAAACTGGACTAAAAACTTGGGACCTAGGAGGTATATGATATTATATTATAATATTATTAAATTGTTATATTACATTATACATTCATTTGTAAATTTTTATTTAATGCTAAACTTTTATTGTTATTATATTTTTTTATTTATTTTATTATATATTATTTATTACATTATATCAAGTATAGTATTTTATTAGTTTATTATATACTATTTAACTACTATGATATTATATAATATTATCTTATTATAAGGATTAAGATTATACTACTTATTATAATATTTATTATATTATCTTATAATAATATTTGTTTTCTATTATTATATTTGTATTTTTACTCATTTTATAATATTGTTATTATATTTTACAATAATTAATAATATTAGCTTTTTGTTGCACCCTCTTGGTGCTTCTTAATAGAAACTTTACTTATAAATAATAATAATAATAATAATAATAATAATATTAGTAGCTCATGACAAAAAATCTAGAGTCCAATATTAAAAAATACATTTTCAGATTGTGAACCCGGCCTCATGATTACTACTCAAGTGTTATTAAGAGGACAAGTTTCTTAAAATCTTCTTCACCTAAGGAATATAAAATAGCTGAGGCAAGATATCAAGTCACAATCAAAGATGATGGAAACCAGTTAGGCAATCACCTGACAAGTTAACCAGTCCTTCATCACCAATCCTACAAGAATCCAAGTTCAAGCTCTCCAAATTTGTCAGACCTGTTTCAAAACAAAAAAGAACTATAAATTACAAAAGATATTCATGAGCAAGAATTAGCATTATGCACATACCTTGCCTCATTTTATTTCTTCTTTTAGATTATTATAATACCAAACCTTAGGTGTAAGTAGACGGAATTTATATCCTTTGTCCTAGACTTTTCATATTAACAGCCAAGTAATTCATAATTAAAAATTTGAGTCCTTGTCCTAGAATGTTCATTTTTCACAAGTGAACTTGTATGCACAAACAAGTGGCACATGAAAATGTTGTGAAAATCATAAATATTCCAGAAAATAACACATTGAAGGAACCTCCTATAAACAAGAAAACTTTTCTTTGATGGGTCCTGAACTGATAAAAGTAAGGCAACAACAATCTCACATTTTGTGCTCGATAGCAAGAGCAAAAAACCTCATACTGCAAGCACTGAAGGAGTTACTATGTCTGACTGGCAAAAAGAATACTTTCCTTGCCATAATATTACAAACATATCATTTTTAGTTATCAAATGTTCTCCAATGTTTATTAACAAAATTATAACACCTAATAAAGTCTTGACATGGAAAAAAATAAGAAAGAGAAACAACCTTTCAGGTGCACCAAACATGCATCAGTAATATCATTGAAGCCCAAGTTCAATACCTTTAAAGTCCGAAGCTCTGCAGGAAAAGGGAATGCAATAAGGTCAATGTTACATTAAAAGTTCAAACTATAGATGTGACTTGGACATGGCCCAATTGGTAACCACACATCCCCTCCAAAGAGCAGGCCCCAAAATTATCAGAAGAAAAAAGGTGTTCAAACTATTGTTATGAGACCCGGACCAAACATCAACACGGTCCATGGAGTGAGTCAATTGGTCAATGGTCAACCAATGGAGCAAGTGGTTGAACCTTAAGAATAATTTAAAAAAAATAAGTAAAATTATATAGTTTTAGTTTTAATATTTATTATAAATATATTTCTTGTGTTAAATTAAAATCTTGTACTAATTGTTTCCTATAAAAAAAATCCTTCTAACATCAATTCATCATAATTATCATTCTCAATTTTACGTGAAAGTTTCAAATTTGATGATCACTATGTTCAGAAGTCACTTCAAATTCATAAACAAAATCCGTAATTTTTAAAGCTTATATGTTAAATTATTTGAGTAATAACCTAAGATAACAAAAAAATAAATTCTGTATTTTTATGTAAATAATAGAATAGTATCTATACTATATACTCTTTCACAATATGCCTACATGGCATGATTAATGACATGGAATTTTCTTAATTTTTTGTATTTTACATAGAAACTTGTGTTTTTATTTTTTGACTAGCATCAAAGAAGTTCATACCTGACTCCTAAGCATTTACAAAATAATCCTTGATTATTTTTACTTAAACAAAAAAATAAAATCATCCTTGATTTTGAATATTTTGGGAATCTCTTGATTGACATTACTAATAACATGGAAGATTATACAAATTGATTTGATTTATAAATATTCAAATACTCTATAACCTACATCTATATATATACTATTTTACAATACACTTACGTGGCGAGCCTAATGACAATGACATTTTTTTTTGCATTTAGATGATTTTACATGTAAATTTCTGACTTAAAATGATTTTATTCTTTCAATCTATATACTACGTTGTATATACCATTTTTCAGTTGTCCTAAGTCTCAGTACTGGTAATGTGGTAGGCTTATGTGGCAAGCCCAATGATGTATATTATTTTACATGTAATTTTTTTTAATTTAAATGATTTATTCCTTCAATATTAAGAATTCAATCTATATACTGTATACGGAGTATTATTTTTCAAGTGTACAACATGATGACATGGAATTTTTTAGTTTTGATGAATTATGTTGGACATTCTTCAATTCAGTACTCCCTCCTCCATCCTATTTGATAAGTCCATCTTTCCTAAATTGGATGTCCCATGAATAAAAATATTTTTTAAATAGAAAGTTGTGCACAGGTTGATAAAAAATGAAATGGTAAACTCCCATGCACAAGTTTATGAAAGCGTGTGCCTAATTTGAATTTTTTGAAGAAAGGCTGTATGGTTATTTCTTCTTTTTTTTATAAGTATCTGTACGGTTATTTCTTGCCGCCAAGTCCATGTTTTTCTCTTATGTGATGCTGGATAAGGAATATACTTTCAAGTCCTAGAGGGTGTTTTAGTTAACAGATAGATTGCATTAAACTTTGTGCTTTCCAAACATGGACTAAAACTTAGGGAAAGAGGGAGTATTTTTTTTCTCAATTTTAACTCATATAAATAGTTTAAAAAATATATTACATAAATTTTTAATTTCTTCTAAATAAGGCAATTTTTCAAAGATATCTTTGATTTAAAAAAAATATATTAAGCCGATCTTTTGAATCCTTTCTTGCTAAAGATACAAAAAATCTCTCAATGAACTTTCCTTTATTATAAACTAGATTTGCGCCCCTCATCATGTGCATAATTCTCTTTCCCCTCACTATTTTCTTTCTTTTTCTTTCACTTCTCTATTTAAAATATCAAAAAAATTAAATAATAAAAGTAGCAACTAAGTTATATTCGAAAAGATTTAGAGTACATTATATTTAAATATTAGATCGAAATCAACCTATATTTATATATGTTTTAGTCTTTACAAATTGCCTTACTTAGAATGAATTAGGAATTTATATAATATATTTTCTAATCAGTTAAGGTCTTCAAAAAAAATTTATTTACAGAAACAGAGAGTTCTTTCAGAATCATCTTAATATATTCTTTGAACCAGTTAAGATCTTATGTCATGCACTATCGAGCCAATTAAGATCTATGTAAAATTGCCTTAATTATTATTTTTTTTTAAAAAAGGTTTCTGAAAGTCTAAAAGTAAATTTTTGAACAAATTAAGATTGCCTTATTTAGAATAATTTAATTTTGAACTATATATTTTCATTTATTATTTATTAAGCAATTTTAAGATTTTAATTGGTTCAAAAAGTAAATTAAATTAAATTAAATTGATTTATCAAAGAACTTCCTTCTCCATAAATAAATAACACGGAGATCTTACCTGATTAAAAATAATATTACATAAATTCCTATTTCATTCTAAATTAGACAAGTTTTAATTGTTCAATTTTAAAGGTTGGGGGAAAATTTGTTACTAGTGATAAAACCCAGGGGGCAAAAATAATATTAACCATATAATTTAGTCACTACTTCTATCATTTTATTTGGACAAACAGAAAAAGGAAAGGCACAGAACAGCAATTAGAAAGAACATAGTGAGGGGAAATAGAATCCTGGTGGTGTGTCTAAATCTAGTGAATAAAAAAAGAAGTGAAGGTTTAACATTTGGAATACCACACAATTCCATAATTGAATTTTTGTCAGATAAAAATCGGACTGCCTCACACCGAGTCAGCCTCTTTGGAAAACCAGCCAGATCGACCGGTTTTACTGGTTTACTTGGCAAAACGATCAAATTAAAGGACTGGACCAGGAATGCCTTTTGGTCACCGGTTTACCTTCAGACCAACCAGTATAGTCAAGTGATAATTATGGTTCAAGCAACAAAAAATAATAACCAATTAGCAGCTTAGCTGATTGCATTCCATAAATTTAACACCTTAAGGAGTGTAAATTAAGAAAATGAGGGAACTTACGGGAAAACTTCTCACATCCAACATCAGGGAGATTACATCTGTTGAGATTCAAATATAACAAGGCAAGAGCTGCGTGAAAGATCAAGTAAAGTATCATGTTAGCACTACATTTAGGCAAAAAATGAAAGGATGTCCTTGTTTGATCACATCAAAATTTCACAAGAAATCACACACATACAGACATGCAAATTATCAATAGTAATTTCTAAGCTAAATGCTTAAGCTACTGATACAAGCCGTAATACAACTACACCGAAAAGACAAAAAAATTTAATACTGATTCTTGATTGAATGCATTACACGTTAAGATATTGACAAAACAATATATGATAATTAGTAGATCCAAGTAATGTGAACCTGAAAGAGAGTCCAAGCATGCAGCAGTAACAGGGCAGCCCTCCAAGTTCAATAAAGAAAGCTTGTGCAAACCTGAGACATACAGAAAGGAAAGGGCTTGGGAGGGAAAGACATACAATAAATGATTTGAGTCACAGGCCAAGTAGAGACTTTCTATTGAAACTAGTGATCACCAGCACAAGGCGGAACAACCAGTAGCCAGGCAACTGGGGAGCTCATAATAATACTTACAAGCAAAACAATGTCAGAATCACAGGAGCATCATCAAGAATGACAAGTAAAGCTTCAGTCAGAGTTCATCAGTTTGCCACAACTTTAGTACTTACAAGATGAACTAATATCAAAATGGGCTGTTTCAATGTCACACTAGTCCCCCATCAAAAATGTCGCTCTCTAAGATTCAATAGATCGTATATTGTCCAACCAAAGTTTAAGTTTAAGAAACAATAAAAGTGAAAGAAAAAAAAAGCATAGATCATAGATTCCAAAATTAATCACCACCTAGTCAAAATTGGTCTATCATAACTGATAAACGTGCTTTATTCAAACATTGTACATGCTGGCACACACAACAGCACCTGTTCAGGCTTACCCAAAAAAAGAACAGTACATGATCAGGCATCCCAAACAGCACATGTTCAGGGACACGCATGCCCCAGCACCTGTGCATGCTCACACACCCCAGGAACTTTATACACACAGAATCTTTTCCTCTCAACACAGGATTGTCACCCACTTCTCCAATTCCCTATATTGAGCCAACTTAATAGTGCTCCAACCTGTTACACTAAATATGAGGGGAAAAGGTGTTTCCAAATTGATCAGGGTAGCAAAACATTCCCTCAATGTGAAAGCTCCAATGTCATCCAACATGGATAGGCTCTATTTCAGTCTCTTCAATGTGATCCATGTAAGGAATCCTACTGAAATCTGTTCCCATGGATGGGCTCTACTTGGAATCCAGTGAGAAAAAGTACGGCTAAGGTTAACCAAAAGGAGGAGGAAGTATACAAGCTCAATTCAGCTTAGCAATTTTGAACCTTGTAATATACACCAAAGCTTGAAAAGTCTTTGTATCCAAGCAAATCATATATTTTACCTTTATAATATTGAAATTTTAATATTTTATAAGATATGATATTGAAAATATAAAGCATGGAAGTAAATGAAATAGAATTTATATACCTTTCAAGTAAGTAATGCCAACGTCTGTAACCTTACTGCAGCATATTTGTAAGCTTTTCAAGTTTGTAAGTCCTGAAATATGATTGGATAAGTAATGTGCACAAAATCAAAGGGGTGCAGATGAAGACGATATATATTCTCCATGTATACGAAAATATCATATAATTTACCTTTTTATGCTGTTTCTCATAGAAAAAAACCGAACCAAACCAAACTTTTATCTGTTAGCAGAAAACTCAAAACTAAAACCGCAATGCAAAATGAGCAAACCAAAAAGAAATTCAGTTCAGTTTGGTTTATCGGTTTGGGATTTTAATGGTCTTCAAAATCAATTACGTTTTTACATTATTTCCTACCTAAAAACCCCTTTCCGATAATGGCCAATGATCCAATAAACTAACTCCTAATACCATTGAACATACCTAAAATTTAATACAAAAAAATAGAACACCAAACAAATTGATGTTTCTCATTCATTAGCCAATAAGAAGTCGGGACGCAATTGGTTATGCAGTTTTTTTTTTTTTTTTTGGGGGGGGTGGGGGGGAGGAGAAGGGGGTACGATCTCCTATAATGTATGTGCATTTTTGGCCCTTATGAAGGATACAAGGCCGCCCCTCCATACAAAATGCATTTACAAAGCTTTCCCCCTTTACAAAAGGTGGGCTAATTCTCTTTTTTTTTTTTTTTTTTTGTATATTTGACCTCCCAACAAAAGAATAAAATGTGGTTTTATTTAGCATTAAATTAAAATACGTTACTTTAGTAATGTGTGAAAAATCTGAAACCTCAATATTTGAAAATTCCCCACCCAAAATCAACCACCATTTCATTTTCTGCATTTAGAATCCAAATAAATCCATCAATAAAAGCCTAAAACTAGGAAACAATCTCATTTTATAATTTTATCCATCTTCTCTATTTTCTTTTCTTCGGCTCCCAATCGTCACAGGTCTCTATACAGCACTTTGATTTTATAGGTTTTATCCATCTTCTAATTGCCTTGTTATTTGTTTAGTTTCATATTTTAAACTTGTAAACTATTTTTCATGCAATGCAAACCACTCTTTCAAATTTAAAATGTTGTAAATTTTTTATGTGTTCAATTTTATCAAAGAAAATTTTGGCTCCGACCCTGGTGTGATGTATAGAATATGTAACGATATTACTGTATATAAACTGAAACCGAAAGGGACCACCGAAATTTGTATTTCACAAACCAAAATACAAATACAATATATATATATATATATATATATATATGTCGCATTCGTAAACTAAAAACTTGACTCAACTCTTTCCTACCCCTATTGTATTTGTTGAAAGTACAAAATCAAGGTGAAAGTCAAAAAGAGAAAATGTGTAGGGTTGAAGGGAACCCACTATGAAAATATTAAAATAAAAATATTGCAAAATTCTTGAGAGAGAGAATTAGACGAGTCTAGATTGAAAAGATCCATGTGATGCCGTACAGTAGGGAAGAATCGTAAAGAAACAGGAAGTTAAAGATAGATACGATCTAAATCAGATAGAATAATAGTTCAAATAACATAGATAATTCAATACTCAATCACAGAGTGTGAATATTGATAATTTAATCTGAATTCATTCATAAGCTGTTCAATAACAAATGAATCTCCATATATATAGGAAAATCCTAACATAAAGATAAAAACTAAATCCTAAAAAGATAAAAACAACAGATCAAATAACAATGGAAAAAGATAAACCTAATCCTAATCCTATTCAAATAAGGAAGCTAACTAATATAATAATTCTTAATATTTTCAATTACATAATTATCCCCATATCCTCCAATTTCTATATTAAAATCTCTAATCCTAATCTTCCTTGTCTTCCCCATCATTTCCCCCACTTGGAAAGAACTCGTCCTTGAGTTGAAAAATGTTTCAATAGTAAGCGCTCGAAGGCGTGAAGGAACAAAGCATGGTCATGAAAGTCTTGGAAGGCGAAATCACCAGAAGGGGGAAAAAATTTCGTTGAAAATGTCTGTTGCCTAAGTAATTGAAACCAGATAGGAAGGACAGACTCAATATGACGGACAGATGTATCAGCTCGAACCTCAAACGAACACTCAAGCTCGTCATCCGGTTTGTCTCTTCAACCGTCTCAATGTGCTTATCATCTTGCTGGACTGGTTCAAATAAAATAACCGCACATGGAACTGTATGCTCAACAACATCAAGCTAGTCATCGACCTGTCCATCATCTTTGTCGGCATCTTGGTCTTGAACTCGATCATCAGACTCAATGGGTATAACCAAGTCATCATCTGACTGACATGGCACAACTACGATGGTCTCACATGAAATTGGGACATGTTCAACCCCTATTTGAATATCTTCATTCTCGTTGACTTCATCTTGGTACTCTGTGGAGTCTTCTCTATTATTAGTGGGCTTTGAGTTATCAAGTTCAAGATCAACTCAACATCCTAGGGCTTGCACAATTCTTTATATTCTTTCAGAAATTGGATTATATAAGCACAATCATACCCAACACAACCATGGTTAGCATCTTTAAGAGCATAATAATAATTTTTATATGCAACTCCCTCATCATAAATAAAATCACCATTACCATTCAAAGCAAGGACATCGAACTCTGCTCCCACTAATACTCATATTGGTGCTGCAATTCTTCAAGTCGTCTCTCATCACAATAAACCCAATATTTAAATTCGTTATATTCTTCATACATACTCCGGGGAAGATAACACCAACCATATTTTATCGCTTTGGATTTCAACTCATTCGGCGAGTAAGCACTTGACAATTGAACTTGTAGGTTTCGAATACGAATTTGAGTACGGTAAGACATGATATCAAACTAAAGTACCTCAAAAATAATTAATTTTTTTCTCTTTTTTTGCTTTTTTTTCCTACTCTTTTTCTATTTTTGTTAATGATAATTGTAGTAAACTAAAAAAAAAACAACCAGAACAAAAATTTTGAACTGGCTCGACTCGGCTCAACTCTCTGTTCACAGCTCGAGTCGGCTCTGAGGCACTCTGTAGCTGAATCGAATCATTTTGCAGGCCGAATCTAACCCAGTCAGATTCTGGTCGAATCAGAGCTGGAGGGGGAAGAGTTGGTCGAAAATGGGCTTCCAGTCACGATGGTGGAGTCGGCCGAGGCAGATGATACCGACGGCGATGGATCGGGCCGCGAAAGTTCCAGGGGGATCGTGGCGGTTTTGAGGGCTGAGATGGTGGCGGCTGGTGTTGGGATTCTCGAGTTTTGGTCACCTGAGAATTCCGCACCCTTTGGTGAGGTCACAAGCTCCTGGGATGGCGACGGACAGCTGTGGAGCCACCTGATTTTTTCAGGGTTTTGTTTGCGGGAAGCTGGTGGTTTTAATGGTGGTCCCCAATCCGGTGTTGGGTGGCCGGAAAGAGGCAGATCAGGCTGAGGTCTTGCGGTGGTTGAGGAGGTTTATGACCTTTTTTTGGCGGTTTTAGAGCGCATGGAGACTAGATCGGAGTAGAAGGGAGGATTCCCATAGGGGGTGTCTGAGAAGTCTCCTGGTGGCGGTGGCAGAGCGTGGTAGGGCCGGCACATGCGGCCGGTGATGGAGGTTGATGGTAGACAGCAAAAGAAGAAGGTGTGTTTGGCTATTATACACTAGGTTTTTCTAATGGTGTTTTTTTTCTCACTGGGGAACGGAATTAGGGTTCTGATACCACCTGATGTTGTACAAAAGGGAAGAATTGTAAAGAAACAGGAAGTTAAAGATAGATACTATCCAATTCACATGGATTTTCCCAAATCACATGGGAACACTGGTCTAAATCACATGGACCAACACTCAAATCACAGAGTATGAAAATTGATAATTTAATCTGAATTCATTCATAAGTTGTTCAATAACAAATGAATCTCCCATATATATAGGAGAATCCTAACCTAAAGATAAAGACTAAATCTTAAAATGTTAAGAACAACAAATCAGATAACAATAGAAGAAGATAAACCTAATCCTAATCCTATTGAAATATGGAAACTAACTAAGATAATAATTATTAATATTTCCAATTACATAATTATCCTCATATCTCCCAATTCCTATATTAAAATCTCTAATCATAATCTTCCTCATGTTCCCCATCACCATGTTTTCACCTTTGTGAATGATCGGCTTTCTTTTATGTTGATTGTCAAATTCAAAGACTTTTTAATCCATACTAAGAAGCACTTGTAATTGTCTTCTTTGACATTTTGACAACCAGCTGTTTAGTAAACAGTAAATGTATCCAATTGCAAAACTTATCAAAAAGAAAAAGTATCCAATACAAAGACTATAGACATGAAAGCATGTTTTGAATCCTGAATTTTTGGTTCAATGGGCGCTTTATCATACATTGGGAAGAGCTTATAGAGCATATAGAATTTTTGTCATGTATATAACTGCTTTTATATATCAGTTGGCACCCCGTTGGTGCCTTGATATTTTATAATTTTTATTTTAAATAAAAGGTGTTCCAAAGCCCGTGTTGACACTTGTAGAGTCACGTATCAGGGTTATTCTTATGAAAAATGTGGTCCCCCAAATCATAAGTCTGAGCAGACATGAGGCAATATGAAAATTACCTGTGAGAGGCTTCATATCAGCATCTGTTATGCAATTACACCATTTGATATCGAGAGACTCTAACTTTGTCAAACCTGTAAAAAGGCAAATGGTATCCATAAGCTAAATCATTGATTACCAATTACTAAATCTTCAAATAATTGTTAATAAATTCCTCAAGAATCAGCATGCCACCTTGTGAGCTCCAAGCAATATTCAAGTTGCCATATTTTAGAACCTAAAATGAAAAGCAAAGCTCACCACATGCCTATCTCCCATTTTCTCGAAGATAACACAAGTATAAATTCTCATTTGTAAAATATTTTGAGGATAAATTTCACAAATCAAAATCAAATGTACACCAATACTGTGCACTATTTCAACTGGAGAGAGAGAGAGAGAACAATACAGCCCTTCTCAAATCTGTTCCATGGATGAGTCCTGTCTTGATGATTCTAAAGAAAAGAGTCGCATACTCGAACAATGCATGCGTCCAAAGAGAAAAAAAAATTTATAATAAATATATGCGTCAGTGTACATTTAGGAGAATATACCTTTAATATGAACAAGTCCACCATGAATCCCAGGACATTTCTCCAGGTCCAACTTCATCAAGTTAACCAAGCCAGCAAAGGCACTCATTCCCTGTGCAGTGATTTTTCTATTTCTTCTAAAACTCAAGCTTGTCAAGTTTGAGAGCCCTGAAATATTTTATTTCAGTTATTTGACCAGTGTCATGCAACCGACCCATGAAAGTCCTAACACAAGAAAATGTATACTGGCCTAATTTTACCTGGATAGTGAGGAGCAAAACAGAGAAAACATAAGATAAGGAAACTATAGTAACATAGAAGTATAAAAAAAAAATGATGCCCCAAAGAGGTTGACAAAGAAGTGAAATATAGATCACAAAAGCATCAATTTCATATCCCCAAAATTTTTGAAATTTGATACAAAAAATATTTGAGTAAACGGCTTGGAGATAGAGATATATACATAGAAAGATGGATGGATGGATGTGTGTGTGTGTGTGTGTCTATATATATATATAGAGTGAGAGGAGAACAGAACATCCAGATCAATCCAATTAAATCAATAAACAAACTAATTTGGTGAAGTACGGGTAGGAATCAATTCAGTTTGTTGCAATAAGTCTTTCTTTAGTAGCTTCAAGTTTAATCTCTTGAAAGAAGCTTCCGCTGTCTCAAATACATGTTTATTTATGTTTCACTATCTTAAAATCACAACATACGTTTTGACCGTGGGCTTAGCCCAGCGCCAGCAGCAAATCTCCATTATCTTTCAAAGAGAAAAAGCATACATCAGCACCGTTAAATGAAAATGGCATACCTAAGAGCTAAATTATGATAGACCACACAAAGTAATCCATGTGTGCTAATGTTGAGGCAACATCAACCTCACCAATGAAACTGTGTGTGCCATGCTTAAAATTCTAGGAACCATAAGTCACTGTAGACTCAAATCATTTTCAGAGAGGTTTCCATAAACATGGTGCATTAGACAATTGTTCATATCCAGAGATATCAGACAACAAAAGGGGAAATTTTGACTTTGTTGAGCAGCTTTTCTTGGTTTCCTCACAGCTGACATAGAGTTCAAGCATTTGGCTGAGAAAAGGGCAGACTATCTGGATCTACAATGAGATGCCCTACAACAAATTTGCTAAATCTTAAATTTATCATACTGCATGATGTAAATCACCATTAATTTGATTCTTTTTATTCTTTCTCATTTCCCTTTTCCTTTACTTCCTAGACTACTGCTCTTTTCTCTAGATAACTAGCATTCCCGCTTTTTTCTCTTTTCATAACTTTTTCTTGTGACAGGAAATGTGGCATCAGGCATTTGATTACTAGAGAATAGTAGAAAGCAATCATAACGACCAACACACTGACATAAGTAAGAATAGAAAAGATTACCACTGATGTTATCTAGCCCACGGTCTGAAATCTGGTCACAGTAATTAAAATTTAACGCTTGCAGGTTTGTGCAGCCTTTTAGATGAACCAAACCAGAATCAGTGATATCAGAAGCAGAAAGATCCACTGAAAGCAAAGATGTTCCCTGTGATGAGATAACATCCATCCAATTGTCATTCACACCAGGGTATTCTCCCAAGTGAAGGTCCTATCAAGCGAAAAAAGGCCCAACATATCATATGACATGTTAAAAGAACATTATAACAGCAACACTGACTAAAATTTTCAAAGCCAACTTTACAACTCAAATGCTAGGAATTACCTGGAGGGCACAATCTTGAAAAGCTTCAATAGAAGTATTAGTTAAACATTGGGAATACACCAATTCATTGAAGATTTGCTGACTAATATCCCTGGGGAGCATAGAAAATGTCCTATATCTATCTCTGTCCTGTTCAAAGTAATAAGTTCAAGAAATCACTTCATATACAAGAAATCAGGACTTTGGCCCAAGCATTAAAAGGAAAACAATATACCTCACATATTTTATGGACACACAATTCCATTAGGGATGGGCATTCCCCTTTTCCCCGCTGAATATCTAACCCAGGTCTACAAAACGAGGTCGCCAACCACTTTGAACTTGAACTCTTGGAATATCTTCCAGAGACCCCTCTGTGTAAACTATCATCATTGTCCAATTGGCCTCTCTTCCTAGAACAAGCTCCCCCCATTGAGGAAATGTCTTGCAATCAATAAACTTCACAAAAACTGCAGGAGAACACTAATGTAATCCAGTCATACCAAATCTGAAAAATGAAAGTGCGCACTCTTCACCCTGTAAAAAAAATGCAGCATGATAAGAATTCATCCCACATAATCATCAAGAAAAGACCTTTGCTTAGAGTATTTTCAACAATTTGTACTGTCATAAAGACTCTTTTCTTCTGGGTGATACCGATGAAGAATTCAATATCTACTTAGTTGAACAGATTTGCTATTGAAATGGCTAACTATAAGCATAAGCACCCAAAAATGGAGTTTTGTAAATAATGAGCCAAATGTTGGCAACGGCTTATCATGTTTATGATAAATCTGTTTCCTTAACAGATTTATTGAATGTATTATTGCTACTACCTGCATGCTAGTACTTAACAAGGAATGTCAACGTGAATATCTTCTCTTCCTTTCTTTCTTTCTTTCTTATATGCCTTCATTTCAAGGTTTAACAGGCACATTGAACATAGATTTGATCTTCAAGGAGAAAATTCTTAAAGAGTTTGATCAAGGGGAATCTCAAAATCTCAAATTGCTTTAAGAATTTAAAAAAAAAAAAAGATATTCACTTCAACAGAGTATACAGTAAATTCCATAAAATCAAATAGTACCCATCAATGAACTGCATAAACACTACCAAAACGAATATAAAGATATTCACTTCAACAGCGTATACAGTAAATTCCATAAAATCAAATATCACCCAGCAGGCCATCACTGAACTGCATAAACACAACCAATGAACTAACTAACAAACAGTAATAAGTGTCATGATACCTACGAAATAAATTTATTTCGCTCATGCAAGCATAGTTTTAAATTTTGGAAAGAACAGAAAAAAGAAAGTACTTCTAAATTCAAAATTCCTAACCACCAAACAGCAAAAATACTAAGAATTAACATTAAAAAAAAACGATAATCAAAACGAGTACACCAAAAAGAAAACATAAATACGCAAGGAAAAAGATTTATGAGATACCGATAACACCAAAAACAGAGTATAATGAACTGAAGCAATAAGCCCCCCAAAAAAACAAGTACTAAATAAAAAACAGCGAACCTGCATAAAAATCGAACAAAATATAGCAATAAGCAGTACTGGTCGTACAAACACCGAAAGAAAGCCATGATCGCAGGGAACTAAAACCCAAAATCCGAGAAACTATATCCATCAAAAGATATTCGCCGACAGAAAGAAAAGTGAATTTTAAGTTGAAAAAAAAACTTTATTAAAAAAATAAATCAACAAAAACGAAATTGGATGACAATCGTCAAAGTGGGGTGGTAGTGATTTTTAACCAAGAAAACTTCGAGAAATCATTTTCCTGGAGATTATTATCCCTGAAAACAAAAACAAAAAAAGAATAAGAAAACAAAAAACCAATCATCTATCAATACCTTATCACAATCGATTCTCGAATCAATTCTAGTGTGTGAGAGATACCGAAACTTTTAATCACTGATGTAGGGATGATTTATCTAAACTAAACAAAAATAAATAAAAGAAGGAGGTACGACTTTACTGAGAGACTTCAAAGCGAGCGAAAACGAATGAGACGGAGTAGTAAGGACTAAAAAAGTGCAACGTGGCTGTGACCCGAGCCACTGTCCGAACTAGCTGATTTCCGACACGTGTACGACGATGTCAGCCAAAGGTGGTGGTTAGGGGTTAGGTGCACTCAAAAGATTGAGATAAGAAGAAAGCAAAGGGAAAACGTTGGTCCTACAAGTTTTGTGGCCCGCAATGATCATTTATCTACTTTTTTTTATACTATCTTGCATTATCCACCAGGGAGCGGTGGGGTCCAAATGGGTAACTTACGAAGATTATACACGCAACATTTTTCTTGATTGTTGTCTTGATCGTTTGTATGATCAATAATTAAAAAATTTATGGGTGACTATAGTGGTACTTGTTGGTGTACCAATGCCAAACGACTGACACCAGTTGGAACCCGTGCTACGAGCGAGTTTGCCTCATGCTGAAGCAAAGGATTCTCGGGTTCTAATTTTATTAATAAGTATAAATAAATATAAATGATGTACGGTTTAAAAAATGAATGTTTTAATCCTTAAAATGTTGTATAGTGATTTTAAACAATGATTAGAATAGATTTAAATATATTTAAATTAATAAATTTAAATTTATTTTTTAAATTTATTTATTTAAATATATTTTAATCAATTTTTAAAAAAAAATTTTGCCATTAATTTTGTGGGAAGCAGTCAATTGTTGAAAGATTTTTATTAAGATGAGAGATGATTTTCTTCATTTTAGAGTTTGTTTTGTAAATCTTTATTTTTGTATTAATTTAAATTTTGTCTTTTATTTTATTGCTTTTTTTTTTCTTTTGTCAAGACAATTTGGTTAGTTTTATAGGCGGAATTGTCAAAGGTTACGGCTTTTAGAATTTGGTTAAACAAAAGGTTGCTTGTGACAGTAGAATTGCAATTTCCTTTAGACTGGGTTCAAGTATTTTTCATATTAACCAAATGTCTATTGAAAATGTATAAGAAATCATAATTTTAGCCACCGACAATAGAAGTTATGCAAAGTGCAATTTATTCAGATTGTGAAGTACCATAAAATTAGTAACAGATTTCATTCAGTAATAAAAAAAAAAAAAGGATTTTGAATCCATAAATCAATAACAATACATCTAAAATCATTGTGATATTTGGTTCATGTTCTTTCAATGTGTCTAAAATTCTTAAATGCTAATTAATAGACTTTTCTGTTCATCTTGATCATTTCCAAATTAATTTCACGGTTGTTACAAATTATTTGTAAAACATTCTTATTCAAATTATTATCATAATTAATAGTAAGTGTTATTTATCATGAATATATGTTTAATTGCATTGTCATGATTAATTCCATAGAGTAATAGCAATAGATAGAAGATTATTATGAAATCATAATTTCGAGACCTAATCTTCTTGAAAGCTTTATTCTTAAATGTTTTTGGTCGTAGGATATTGTTTGAAGATTAGTGATCCTGTTAGATTGGTACATACTATGTTTGCTCAATTAAGAAGTGATTGATCTCAATGTCACTTGTGTGGTAGACACTAAAACAAGTATATGTGTGCTTATTGGAAAATGAGTTCACTGAACATTACTTGACTTAAGAATACCTACATAGAGTTTTACTTATCTGTTAATAGATGATTCTTATGTTACAGTTGTGCATGTTATCATTAGATTTGGGGCACCATGGTCATCTTGTATGGGATTTATTAAACTTTGATATTATTCAATATGATTCTATTCATGGAATATTAATTAATAGTAATTGGGTATAATGTGTTTCATATGGAGGTATGTGAATGTACAATAAAGGATTTATCTCTCTTAAGTAAAATGAAAGAATGCCCTAATTCGGGATTTGTCATGTGTGGATCAACCTTGGAGATCACATACATTTGTGATTGTTGTCAATTCAAGAATGTGAGAGAATTTGGTTTCAGGTGTGGTGGAGAATTCTGCTACAACAAATTCAAGGAGTCAAAAACACAACAAATCAAAGGTAATGATTTGAAACCTTGAATGTTTTTGATTGTGAGATGTTCTATACAAATCATAAGATCATTAGGGTTTAAAGGAATCGGTAAGATTTTTAAAATTTTCGCTGTATTTTCTGGATTAACTAACTTCAAAGTAGACTATATAATACTAGGAGGATTGCTAGGTAACAATATGGAGGGAGTCATGTAAAATCATACACTAGGCTACCATGATACTGTGAGCTTATCAAGAACACTAATCCTAGGATCCTGGTTAGAATACAAATTGATAGAGGGCCCCTTATTTCTTATCCAACATTCAAGAGGATGTTTGTGTGCTATAATGCAATGAAAAAGGGATTAAGGGGTGTAGACCATTTATTGGCCTAGATGGATGCCATTAGATGGGCTCTCTTCGTAGTGTCTTGTAATAGTTGTTTCATTAGAGTGTAATAAAGGGATATTCCTATGACTTTTGGGGTTGTATAGGTTGAAAACTAAGACAATTAGGCTGCATTTCTTTGGATTTATTATTGATGCCATTGTTAGGAGGAGGTGTGATATCTTATTGACTCTTATGTCAAATAAGCAATAGGGAAAGAAATTGTTTTTTTTTTCATTTTTTGTTGTCATTAGTTGTGTTACTGTTTTAACTATTTAAATGTTTTTAACCACATAATTTTTCCTTTGTAGGGACTTAACCTTGTTGTGGCTGAAGTTATGCCTACTGCAATCTACGGGCATTGTGGTTGACATCTATACAGCAACTTCAAGACTAACTTTTTATGGAGTGCAATTGAAGCGAGGTTTCTAGATGACAGTCATTGCATATATTGAGGTGAAATTTAATGATGCAATAAAAATTATGAAGAACACAATAGAGAAACTTTTGAGTTGCTGAGTAGGATACCTGCCATGACATGGACCAGACATGTCTGTTGTCCAAGGTCCAAGAGTGATCATGTGACAAATAATTTGAGTGAGTCATTGAATGATTAGGTTGGTGATTTGAGGGAGAAACCAATAATGACTATGTTGCAGGGAATCGGGATGAAGGTGATGTTTAGGTAATGTCCTCTTATTTCCCTTTGTTTAATCTTATTTAATTTCAAGTAAATTTCATTTATGCTTTAGCTAAATCATAATTATGTGTAAACTTCTTGATTTTTCTAGGATATTTCAAAAGACTGAGATGGTGAAATGACTGAGGTATGATATTGCTCCTAAGGCAATGAAGAAATTTGAGAGAATTAGAGACTAAAAAAAAGTGTTCAGTAACACTAGTTGGAAGGGATGAATATAATGTTAATGATGATGGAGTAATATATTCGATGAATGTGAGGGAAATGACATGTGTGTGTCAGTTTTGGCAATTAAGTGGGTAATGTAGGCATGTTGTGACATGCATTGTGCACCAAAGAAGTTTATATATTGGTAAGTTCTTCAGTAAAGAGATGTTTGAGTGGACTTGCAGTGACAATATTTACCCA
This sequence comes from Bretschneidera sinensis, assembly GCA_023935145.1. NCBI lineage: Eukaryota > Viridiplantae > Streptophyta > Magnoliopsida > Brassicales > Akaniaceae > Bretschneidera > Bretschneidera sinensis. The sequence goes on along the minus strand of CM043702.1, from coordinate 58,823,740 downwards.
CTCCCTGACATGTCCCTCTACCAAACACTAACCATATCCACCTTAACCTCTCAACCCTTAGGAGACTATTTGGTATGCCTAGAAAAAATTGGAGGAAGGAACAAGTGAAGCTCATAGTGGCTCTAGTCCAGTTATAAGGTCAAACATAGTGAGTGTAAAAACTGCTTGGCTTTGGCAAGGACATGTTAGAAGTATATTGTTGCAAGAAAGAAAAAAGAATGTTCAGGTAAAACAATCCTTATTTTATTCTTATTTCCACTAATACATTTGTTGTCTCATATTTTTAAAATTTTCTCGTTTACAGCAATCATAAACTATAACCAATGTGAGAAGTGATGTCACTAATGGTGTTGGTTCATTAGGAACCAAAAGGAAGAATAAAAAGGTTGTTTCTACGTAATAAATTTAGCTATAGAATCATTTTAATGTTATTAAGTTGCTTTGGTAATTACTAATAACTAAAGGTGGAAAATGAGTGAGTCAGGGCAGGTCGGTTTCGATTTTTGGGTCGTTCGAGTTACAAATTGTTCGGGTCTCGGGTCGTTCAAGTTTTGGGTCACGGATTGTTCGGGTCATGAATCACTCGGAGTTGGGTCAACTGGGTTTCTGGTCATATGGGTCTCGAGTCAATTAGGTCACAGGTTGTTCAATTTTTTGGTCAATCGGGTTTTGGGTCATGGAGGTCTCGAGTCTCGGGTTAGTTCAGATCGGGTCAACTTGAGTTTCTAGCAGAATCAGGTTGACCCATCATGTTTATGTTAACTCGTTATCCTTTTTTTTTTTGAAAAAAAAAGAATCATGCTAAAAACTAGCTTATTATTTTAACTTTGATTTAGGTACAAATTAGGTTCAGTTTAAGCAGTTTAACTTTAGTATTTGGCCATTTATATTGGGCATTTAACTTAATTTTATAATTTTTATTTCTAAATTTTAATGTAATTAATTTTTTTATAATAACAAGAGATCACCCCCTCTTAGCGGTGGAGAGCCAATTTCAATTTAATTAAATAAAGCTCATAAAAGTCAATGATAATAAATAATTTAATATAAAAAAGTATTGTTCGATATTCTTTTCATGTTAATACTTAAGTATTTAACTTAATTTTAACTAACGATTTAAAGAAATCAATTTAGTTAGAAGATATTATTCGTGGTACATTATTTACCAAAAGTATAATATAAAAATTTATACGAAATTAAATTAATTTAAAATTTAAGTTTAAAAATCAAGTCAAGTTCAAATTCAGAAAATTGGTTCGATTAGTCTTTTTGTCCCAAGTCCTGTAATTTTGTGGCTTATACAGTCATATTCTTACAAAAGTTTCTTTGTCAGTGATTGCTCATTGTGCTTGAGAGTATCAAAGGTCAACCACTTGATTTTGTGTTCTACTCTTGTGGCTGATTTGCATTCTCTTAAAAGAAATGAAGTGCTTTCTTCAATGAAAGGGAGTATTTTCTTCTAAAAAATACATAAATTTAATTAGATAAATAAAACTTCATCTTCAAAACGCTTATCAAGCTGTTATAAAATATTCAAAATTAATAATAATTTTTGTTAATATAAGAATATTGGAGTTAAAAATATATCAAGTCAAAATTATAAATATATCATTCACTAATATGAAGTTTTGACCTTTATTATTATATATTTCTCTATGAACAAGAAACTTGTAAATAATTAAATATGTAAAGTTAATATTAATTTTTTTTAATCATAAACAAAATTGGGTTTATCATAAAAATGATATATTTATTGCACTTATTTTAAATAATTAAATATTTATTGATATATTTATATATATATTTGATATAAGTATAACTTATATTTAAAAATCTCAACCCAACCTATTCTTATCTAAATTACCAAAAGCCAAGCCCATTATAATTTAAAAAATCTCAAACCCGTTAGAACCCAACCCAACCTCTTCTTAACTAAATGATTAAAACTCTTAATTAAATAACCAAGAGTCTAGCTCATTATAGTTTAAAAGTCTCAACCCTTCAGAATTTAAAAATCGGGTCAAGCCCAACTTGGATTGAATCTATTACCTTACCCATTTCTCTAACCATAAGGGGTATAACCATATAAAAGTAAAACTTGGCATTTAGGCTATAACTGGGTCGGGTTTGGCTAACCCAATCTTAAATTGAATAATTTGTATGGCCAAGACCAAGATTATAACTTGAATCCAACCCATAAAATTTATTTAAAACCTATTTTCATTTAATTAAACAATTAATAATGCTTTAATAAAAAAATATTTACTGGATGATAAACGTATTTGTCTGGGTAGGATCCAATTGAAAATTGTAGTACATTATCAATATATTAGATCTTGAAAAACATTTTAAAAAATATAAAATTGTATCTAGAACCTATTTGCTTTTCTAGCCTTGATAAATAATGTTATTTTTCTGTTTAAAATAATAAAATGTAACATAATGTAACATATTTTTTAGCCAACTTAAACGTTGATAATATTAATTGGAATCATCTATAATAGAGTGTAATTATGTAAACAAATAAATACAACAAACATGTATTATTATATACATATATAACGCTCAACTCGAGTTTTGGGCGAATTCAAATTGACCCATCATGTCAATTCATTGTCTTTTTTCTTAAAAAAGAATCATACTAGAATCTAGTTTACTATTTTAACTTGGATTTAGGAATAAATTATATTCGGTTTGAGTCATTTGACTTTAGTATTTGACCACTTATATTAGGTATTTAGCTTAATTTTATTGTTTTTTTTTATAAATTTCAATTAAATTAAATGAAACTCATGCAAGTCAATAATAAAAAATTAATATGAATAAGTTTTGTTCGATATTCTTTTTACATTAATAATTAAGTATTTAACTTAACTTCAAGTAATAATTTCTTTTTTAAAAAAAATCAATTTAGTTATCTATGAACTAGATTCTTATAAATAATTCAATATGTGCAGTTAATTTTAAAAATTGTTAATCATAAGCCAAATTGTGTTTATTATAACCAAGTCGAGTAAGATGTTAAAAATTAAATTATCGATGTTCAGTTAAGGATTGTCACTAATGACTCACAATTAGTAGCAGTCGTTTGGTTCTTGCCACTAATTCATTTTCGTCTGGCGGAAATGGTGAGCGGCACTAAAAATAAAATCATTTGATCCACAATTTTTTAATCAATTTATTTGGATGAAAAGGTTTAGTTTACAATTAAATCACTTTATTATGATGTTGTATCTTAAATATTACACTTTGATTTCTTATAAAATAAATGTTATAGAAAGATAATGTTCTAATTTTCTATTCTTGATCACAAAATAAGGAGCTATACTCTTGATAAAAAAATAAATTATAAAACACTTTGACACACAATTTAGTTTACCAATCAATTTATCACAAAATGGAAAATTCTAATTTATAGATTATTATTATATGCTAATTTTTTCCGATATATATTGAAAAAAAGAAAAATTTGAATAAGTTCGGATCTCGGGTTCGAGTCATTCGAGTTTTTGGTCGTTTGGGTCATGGGTCATTTGGGTTACAGGTTATTTGAGTTTCAAGTCTCTCTGGTTCGGTCAAATCGGGTCATGGATCGTTTTGGTTTTAGATTGTTCGTGTCGTGTGTCATAATATTTTGTTGTATTTTCGAGTTTGGGTGGATCAGGTCGAGTCAGATTTTACCACCTCTACTAACACTACAAGAAATTTCAATATTTGCGACGGATAGTATTTCGTCGTAGATACTAATTATTTGTCCGTCGCACTTGGTAATTGCGACCGACTCAAATCCGTCGCAAATAATTGAAAATCTGTCGCAGTTTGTACTGAATTTTAAAGTTTTCATCTTTTTTAATTTTTAATTACTTTTTAACGCGATAAAAAATTATATGTGATGGATTTATCCGTCGTAGTTAATAAAAAATAATTAAATATTTATTCAATCAATGGCTTAAATAATTTAAATTATAATTTAATGTACATTGATATATGCGACAAAAAATTTTCTCACTTGCGACGGACCATTCGTCGTAGAAAGCTATCCAGAACCCTAAATCCCCAGTTTCCTTTCTTCTTTTTCATTTTTCCTCAGTTTCCTTATACTTCGTCTTTGGCTGCATGATTTCTCCATCTTCTCCTCTCCCTTTTGTTTATCTTTTCTTTATCACTCATTTTATCCTCTCCCATTCCATATTCTTCATCTTCTCATTATATCCTCTTTCTCTCTACCAGTCCTTACTAATAGCACCTTTCATTGCGCCCTCCGCCATGCCATCTGTTCGTCCTCCCTTCCTTGGTCAGTCCTTCTTTCACTTATTTATTTTTAAGTTTTAATTAAATTAGTTTAGTAATTGATTGTTTTCAATAATTTCATGGTAATGAATTATATATATATTTTTAATGTATGTAGATTATGTGTAAAACACTAATATAGTAAAAAATATATTATGTGAATTAAAAAAAATATTATGATATTTCTTTATATCAAATCTCTTGCGTTAGTTAGTTTATAAACTATTCTCGAGTTTTGTTTATTTGAAGACTTGAGATGTATTGAGTGTTAGAATTCGATTTTGTGATATATATTACGCCTAAGATTTTTTTTTATTCTCTATATAATTTCAAATTATTATTAACCAATATATACATATACACACGTGGATTTAAGAAGAAGATCATAATCATTTTAAACCTTCAAATTTGTATCAATCATATATTGGACAGTGAACTTGACCTGTGAAAGTAATCCTTGAACGATAACAATTTCCTAAACAAAATAAATTAGGTTCAAATTTTATTTTGTATATCTAATCCCAAAGTAATATTCAACATCTCCACTTTGTAGAGGAGAAAATCAAACCATACAATTCATGCCTATATATACAAGAATTAAACATAATTCATGCTAATGTATTACCAACAAGAATTTTAATAAATTTGGTTCTTGATGATTATGAGTATAGAAATGGATTGATGGATGAATTTTAAGTAACACCAAGATAATTAAGACCAATTAATGATTAGTAACCAAGATATTAAGAAATATAAAGAGAAAGAGAAACAAATACAAAACTAAAGGTTCTTGTTTATTCACTGATGAAATGTGCATTCTATTTATAAAGTTATCCTTAAAGTAACTATTATGACTTCTAAAGAACCTATTCAACAAATTAACAAATTATTTACAACTTTATAACCAATTATAATATCTTTACTAATTCCTACTAATCCAATAACTAATTCCTATCACAATGTTATCCGTAATCCATGTCTAAAAACAATATATTGTTGACCCCTAACTTGAATTTAATGATAACAAAACTGATTTGAGCATATCTAACAAAATTTCCTAAGTGCTTGTGTGCTTAACGGTTTTCCCTACAAAGATGCGCGCACTTTAAGAGAAGACATTGAAGAACAAGATAATAAGCTTTAGCTAGTTTGAATTCTATATAAATCTTATCTTAAAGTTCTTAGCTTTATTTATGGCTAAAATGTTTTCGAAATGTTTTGGAAAAAAACTTTTAAACTTAATCTTAAGTCTATAAATTTTTTATAAACATAAAAAGACTGTTTCAAAGGGATTCAGTCGACTAAAATGATTGTTCAATCAATTGACAAGGATAAAATATCATGCCCTTCTGATTCAGTCGACTGAAAGAAACATTCAGTTGATTGGAAGAAACATTCAGTCGACTGAACGAAACATTTAGTTGATTATATGAAGCTTACTTGTTCTGGCCTTAATGACCCAGTCGACTACACAGTTCAATCGATCGATTGAATGAGGTATAGAGAATTCAATTCTTTGACACAGCCGATTGAATGAACTATTCAATCAACTTAATAAGTTTTACCTGAAACAAAGTAACTAGTCGATTAGACAAGCATCTAGTCAATTGAACATTCAAAATTAACGATCATATTTTGAATTACTAAACGCCATTTTGATCATTAAATGCTCCAAACCACTCCCAAAAGGGATTTTGTTGTGAGTAACAGCTAATAGGCATGTAAATTATAAAAGCCCATAATAAATGAGAGATAAAAACAACTCTTGAGCATTAAATATTTTACTTCTCTCAAATCTTTCCAAAAATCTTTATGATTCATTCTTAAAAGCTTTGAACTTCTAAGAGAGAAAATTTCTTCTTTGTAAGAGCACTAAATGCAAAGTCTCTCTGGTTTTTGAATCATAAATTTTCAATCATTGTAAAAAGAAAGAGTTGGTGTAACTCTTAGAGTGTTTAGGTGCTAAACACTTCATTGTACACTTCCCTAAGTGGAAGAGATTCTTGTAAGGTTTGAAAGATACCTATGAAGTTGTTCTACTATCATTAGTGGATGACTTCAAGGAGTTTCCTTGAAGAGAGTGGACGTAGGGTCGGATAAATTCGATATTTTTGAACCACTATAAATAACGTTTGTACATTTTATTCCTTATCTATTTACTTTCAGCACTATTATACTTGTTATTCTTGATTGTTCTTGATTAAGTTTTCTAAAATTTGTTTGTTGTGTGAAAAAGTTTTAAAAACCCAATTCATCCCTCTCCTGGGTTTAGATCTTGGTCTACAATTGGTATCAGAGCATCGTTCTCAATTTTAAGGCTTAAAATCCTTTGAGTAGATCATATGGCTAATAATAGTTACATCGAAGGTCACTCTTATATGAGACCTCCTTTGTTCAATGGCACAAATTATAATTATTGGAAAAATAGAATGAAAATATTTGTTGAAGGACGATATTATAATTAAGGATCATTGAAGAAGGACCTAGAATTCCTACAAAGGATGTACCTATTGGAGAGATCATTCATATAATGCATCAACTCAAAACTGAGTTTATTGAAGAGGATTGTAGAATAATGTCTCTATATAGTAGAGCTACTAGTATATTATATTGTGCTTTAGACTGAAATGAATAAAATAAAATTTCAGCATGTGATTTGGCAAAAGAAATTTGGGGAAAACTTTTACATATAAGGGCACTAGTGAAGTAAAGAAAACAAAAATCGATATGCTAGTGTCCAAATATGAATCTTTTAAAATATCCCTTACTGAAACCATATATGAATTGTATTCTCGTTTCACTAACATTATTAATGGTTTAAAGCTTCTTGGTAGGAACATTGAGGAGCATAAGTTAACAAGGAAGATTCTTAGATCATTTCCACCAAGTTGGCAAGAAAAGAAAATGACGATTAAGGAAGCCAAAAACCTTGACTTACTTGAAGTCAAAACTCTTATTGGCTTTTTATTAACCTATAAGATGGAGGAAAGTAGTGAAGAAGATGGAGAGATGTCTCTCATCACTAAGAGATTTCACAAGTTCTTGAAGAAGAGCAAGAAACCTTAAACCAAGGACTCCACAAAAAGGAACCTATGGTGTGTTTTGGTTGCAAGAAACCTGGGCACATCAAAGCGGATTGCCCTAAAACAAACAAACTATACAAAAAGTTCAAGAAGAAAGCATGGTTGCTACAACAAGGAGTAATGATGATGAGGAGATTTTGGATGGTGAAGTCAACTATGAAGAGATTGTCAACCTTACTTGATGACAACTGATGATGTAACTAGTTCTTCCCCTACTAATGATATTGATAATAGTAATGAAGAATTAATTGAGGTAATAAATGAAATGCATGAAAAATTGAAGAAATTTGTTTATAGAAATATTGCCCTAAAAAGGAAGTCTTATCTCTCTCTAAAGAGATGGAAGTTCTAAAAGAAAAAGAAAAACTTTCTTTAGAGCTTAATAACTCATCACTTGAATCTTTGAAAATTGAAAATGATGATTTGAAAAAAAAGTGATGGAGTTAAATAACATTATATCTAGACCAATGAATGGAAAAATAAAGCTAGAGGAAATGTTAGTTTATCAAAGAATGAGTGGAGAAAAATCCAGTTTGGATTAAGCTTCATTGAACAAGCAAAAATAAAATGAGACTAACTTTCTGAAAGCAATATGTGTGAATGAACCCTCCACCTCTAAGGCTACTAGAAATGTTAAAAACACTCATTTAAAAAATGCTAGGAAGCCTAACAATGCAAATTTCAATCCCAATGCAAAAGATTCTAATGCCTATACTAGGAATAGATATCCTAGAAATACTTATGCTTATATGTATGCTCATCCTAGAAATTCAAATGCTAGGAATGCACATTCAAGAAATCTACACTAGAAATGCTATCCTAGAAATAACTATTATGCATATCATAGAGATAATATGTATGCTCACAACTCCTATGATGGAAACATGTGTTCTAGGAATGTTCATCCAAGGAATGATAGATATGCATACTCTAGATATCCTAGATATTTCTATGATCATCATCCTGGGATCATGCATCATCCACATGTTTATAATTACAAAGCATCTTATAATGTTAAGAAAGTATGGGTCCCGAAAGGAGCCGTATTTTCTAGGACCCAAAAAATTTTTGTTACCTAAAAGTTCTATTATATATCCTTATGTGATATAGATATGTCTCCACATGAAGGAAAAATGTGACCATTGGTACCTTGATTGTGGATGCTCGAAGCACATGACCAGTGATGAAAGTGCATTCAAAGATCTAACTCTAAATGATGGTGGACATGTCACCATTAGATATGACACCAAGATGAAAATCATCAGACATGGTAAAATGGGTAAAAATTTATCAACCCTTGCTCATGTTTTATATGTACAAGGCCTTAAGCCTAATTTTCTTGATATTAGTCAATTATGTGATACAGGCAATAAAGTAGTATTTGAATCATCTCATTATCTTGTAATAGACATCAAGAGTAACAAGATTAAGTTTGTTGGCTAAAGACATGAAAGTGTATTTGATAAAGGCAATAAAGTAGTATTTGAATCCTCTCATTACATTGTAATAGACATCAAGAGTAACAAGATTAAGTTTGTTGGCTAAAGATATGAAAGTGTCTACTTAGTTGATTTAAAATCTTTACCTTTGAAAATGAAAAATGTTTTTCAGCTTTTACCGAAAACTTATGGTTATGGCATAAAAGACTTGGCCATATAAACATGGATTTCATTAAAATCCTTTCAAGAAAAGATTTAGTTATTGGTCTTCCCAAAATCAAGTTTGAAAAAGACAAATTATGTGATTCTTGTCAAATGTGAAAACAAACAAGAGTTTCTTTTAAATCCAAAAATGTGATTTCAATTCTAGACCATTAGAGCTTTTGCATATGAACTTGTTTGGTTCTATAAGCACTATTAGTCTAGGTGGTCACCAATATGCTCTTGTTATTATTGATGACTATTCAAGATATACCTTTGTTATTTTTATTGTATATAAGGATGAAGCTTATAAAAGGTTTTGTAAACTTTTGCGAGAAGGTTCAAAATTATAAAAGTAATTCTATTTCAAGTATTAGAAGTGATCTTGAAAAAGAATTTGAAAACCAAAGCTTCTCAAAATTTTATGATGAAAATGGAATTGATCACAACTTTTCAGCTCTTAGAATTCCTTAACAAAATGGTGTTGCTGAAAAGAAAAATAGAGTTTTAGAGGAGTATGAAAGAACCATGCTTTGTGAAAATAGTTTACCAAAATAATTTTGGGCAAAAGTCATAAACGCTTTTTGCTATATTTTAAATAGAATATTAATTAGGCCTATGCTTAACAAAACTACATATGAACTATTGAAAGGCAGAAAGCCTAATATCTCTTATTTTTTAGCTTTCAGTTGTAAATGCTTCATCCTAAATAATAATTAAACTAATTTAGGTAAATTTGACTCTAAGACCGATGAAGTTATATTCTTAGAATATTTAACCTCTAGTAAAGCTTATAGCCTTTAATAGAAGAACTCTAGTGGCTGTAGAATCCATATATGTTTCCTTTGATATGTGAGTCTAACCCCATTAGTAGTATAATAGTCTCTTTTGATGATGATACAGATTTTATTCCAAGAATAGATCATTTTATTCTTATTGTTAACCTCAAAGAAAGTCAAACTCAAGTGGATCAAGAGGTAGATACTCCTAAACTTGATCAACCATCTACAAGTCAACAAGAAAATGAACTTCCCAAAGATTAGAGGTATGTGAATTATCACCCAATCGACCACGTGATTGGTGATCCTTCACAAGGGGTAAAAACTCGTTCTTCTATTAGAATTGTATGCGAATTTGTAGCTTACTTATTCTAAGTAGAACCTAAGTCATTTGTTGAAGCAGAAACTGATGAAATTTGGATTGTTGCTATGCAAGAGGAGTTAAATCAGTTTGAGAGAAACAAAGTTTGGACATTAGTTCGAAGACCAAAGAATCAATCGGTAATTTGAACTAAATGGGTGTTTAGAAACAAAATGGAGTTATAACTAGGAACAAGGCTAGACTTGTTGCTAAAGGTTACAATCAAGAAGAATGAATAGACTTTGATGAGATCTATCCACCCGTAGGTAGATTAGAAGCTATTTGTATGTTGCTAGCTTCAAAAATGTTAAGCTATTTCAAATGGATGTGAAAAGTGCATTTTTAAATGGGTTTATAAAAGAAGACATTTATGTTGAACAACCTCCTGGGTTTGATTATCTTAACCTTCTAAACCATGTTTATAAGCTTTTTAAAGCTCTTCATAGGTTGAAGCAAGCTCTAAGAGTATAATATATAAGGTTAAGTAAGTTTTTACTTGAAAATGGTTTTAAAAGAGGAAAAATAAGTAAAACTCTGTTGACAAAAACCCATAAGCATGATACACTATTAGTACAAATTTATGTAGATGATATTATATTTGGTGCATCTAATGAATCTATATGTCAAAAATTTGCTAAGTCTATACGAGGTGAATTTGAGATGAATATAATATGAGAGCTTACTTACTTCCTTAAACTTCAAATCAAACAATCAAATGGATGTATCTTCATCAATCAATCCAAATACACTAAGGACTTTCTAAAAATATTTGTGATGGATAATTCAAAATCAATTGGAATTCCAATGAGAACCTCAACAAAGCTATCTAGTTGAAGGAGGTAAATATGTTGAAACTAAGAAATATAGAAGCATGATAAGTGTTTTACAATATTTAACTGTTAGTAGGCCTGATATAATGTTTAGTATATGCATATGTGCTAGATTTCATGCTAATCCTAAGGAATATCACTTATTTACTGTTAAAAGAATTTTAAGATACTTGCATGGAACTTAAAATTTAGGATTGTGGTATTCAAGAAGATCTCCTTTTTACTTAGTTGAGTACTTGGATGTTGACTTTGTTAGCTGTAGATAGATAGAAAAAGTACCAGTGGTACATGCCAATTTCTAGGTTGTATGTTAACTTCTTGGTTTTCAAAGAAACAAAATTTTGTTACATTGTCAATCGCCGAAGTAGAATATGTAGGTGCCAGTAGTTGTTGTGCACAAGTTTTATGGATAAAACAACAACTAGAAGATTATTACATGAGTTTTGAAAATATATCAATCTTTTATGATAACACTAGTGCTATCAATCTAACTAAGAACCCAATTCAGCATTCTAGGACCAAAAAAATTGAGAACGGACATTACTTAATAAGAGATCATGCTAAAAAAGGTGATATTAGACTTGAATTCATACCTACAGAAGATTAAATTGCTGATATTCTTACTAAACCCTTGAATGAATAGAGCTTTTGTAAAATTAAAATGTTAAAGGGCTTGAAAAACTTTGAATGTTCATATGTTTGATTGCATTTCATTCATCATATGGATAAATGTCATTGAGTGAATAAGTATTAACTCTCATTTGATGTTTCCCACACTTAAGAATGCTTAAAGAAACTTAAGCTTTCCATTGTTAAAAAATTTCTAAAATTGTCTTGATTCAGTTGATTGAATCATCCTTTAAGTCAAATGCAATGGTCTGTCCTATAGAACCCCTTAGTTTCTGTTCTTCATGAAGTCAACTTAACCATTTATCTAGTCGGCTGAATGAACTCATACAGTCGACTAAATAAACAACCTAGTCAGCTGCATATATAGTTAAAATCGAACCCTGATTCTCTACCACTCATTGAGTCGACTGAATCAAATGATACAGTTGACTGAAACAAAAATACTTGACGCTTTATTTTAGTTATTAAAACCAGCCAGTCGATTGAAGAAGGACTCAGTCGACTGGACGCGTGACTTTTTAAATACACAGTCAGGTTTAAATCGTCTTTTCACTTCATTTTTGAAAAGTAACACTTGTTGTTTTATATTCCCTCTCACAAGATCTATCAGTTACTCTACATATTCGGCCTCAATCTTTCCAATTAATCACCATAAACACTAACCCAAACGGTTTTACACGACATTTTTCCATTATTCATCAATTTTCTTGTTGTTCTTTTTATTATCTCTTTAGAAATATTTTCCTAAAATCGGGAAAATCCCTCAAGATTTTTCACCAAGCCTTCAAATTACACACAAACCCACTCTATACATCCTCTAGATTCACCTTTTTTTTTCCCTTCCTATCTCGTGATTTGGGTCACAAATCTCTTAGAATGTCTGAAAGGAAACATTTGAAGAAGGTGTACTCTAAGGAAGACAATCTTATTATGAGAAAATGTAAAACCACCGCTCAACAAGGGAAAGAGAATGAGAAAGTTGGAGAAGCGAGTGCTCCGACCACTGACAACCTGGATGCTTTACTCTTCAGGGATGTTGAGGCCAAGGATAGGTATGACAAAATTATTAGGCATAAAAGAATTTTCTTTGGTCGTTATGTTGAATTTACCTCGCTTAGATATGGTAATTTTGATATCAAACCTCTATTTGATGCTTTAAGATAGACCACCTTAGTCAAACTTCATAAAAAAAATTTACCTTGGCCGATCCTCCAATTCTATGCCAATCTGAAGCAATCCATACCCCATGCTCATTTCTTTAGCACCATAGTTATAGGTAAGAATTTTACCATAACACTAGTGGTACTATGTACTATGTTGAATCTACCTGAAGGAGGTATAAGGTAGACTGATGATAGTTAGCCTATCGAATTTATTTTTCAGGTTACCTATAGGATTGTGAAGGCCAATCCAGAGTATGTCTATGGAATTCAGATTTATAATACTTATCGTGATCTACCCCTAGTCTCTAGAATGCTAAACCTCATTATTAACTAGACCATAAATCCTAGATCTGGAAGTTGAGACAACCCCTCTAAATTATATATTATGCTAAAATTTTGCCTGAGAACTGGTACAACCTACAACCTTAGCTCTCTAATCATAGAAAACATGGTAGTTTCCAGTGAAGCTGAATAAGGAGGTCTACTTTATAGTATGTTGATCACCATTCTCCTTGAACACCATGAGGTTCCTCTTCTTAAAGTTGAGAGTGTTGAAAGTGAATCAAAATATTTTATCAATGAATCATCCATTAAGAAAATGGGATGTGTAATTCGACAAGGCTTTGTGTTTTCTAAGCCTAGAAGAAACATAAGGATTTAGGATGATGATGTAGTTAGAGATGGGGAAGGTGAAGAAGAAGCGGAACTATATATTCCTTTGGTTCCTTAGCCTCCAACTCTAGCTCCGAGATCAACCAGTTATAACACTGATTCTATCTTTTAGGCTCTGGGAAGTCTTCAAGTCTCCATGAATAGTATGCATCAGGCCATAAAACTTTAGCTTCAGAGTATACAGTCCGAGCTCAACTCAATTTATGATGAGATTTCTAATTTTCGTGCTGACACAAGCGGATCATTTGATGAGGTTCGAGACCAAAAGGCTTAGTTTAGAGACCAAATGACTCACTTTCAGAATTAGATTTGTCGTTTTGGTCATCCTATGAAGATTGGGAGATCTGATTCTCTCTTTCTTTTTATTTGAAAACTTTTGAACTTTGCAAGCTACATATTATTTACAATGTCATGCATTTTGGGATTTTGGCTCACAAGAGCCTTTTTATTTATACTTTATGTTTGACTTATACCTATGCATGTTTCAATTTTGGCTCATAAGAGCCTTTATAGTTCTATGGTACTGATATTAAGTTTGAATTATTCTTTATAAGCTGTGATATTTAGTTATGCTAATTGCACCTTACAGATGTCCATACTTTGGTAAATGCTTACTTTTCTAACTCTTCTCGGGAGAGAAAACCTCTCTATTTTAAGCTAATTTTTTACATGCAGGTTCCTTTTGTCCTTATATTTCTATTAATTATGATAGAATTTTATTTTCTAAACTTAAGCTTCCTTTTGTGATGTTGACAAAAAGGGGGAGAAAAATGGAAGTTCTTGAGAAAATTAAAGTATTTAATTAAACGAAAATTGAATGAGAAAATTGAAGTATTTTATGAAATGAAAATTAAAATGTATACATAAATTGAAGGGGAGCCTTGCTCTTTACTTGGTTGGATTGTTTAGATCAATTTTGCATGAGGCTTATATTGTAAAAACAGAGCAAATGCTATCAAAAATTTCTAAAAATTTAAATATTTAGTTTTTGAAAAAGTGTATTTCTCAAATGGTTTTGTCATCATGAAAAAGGGAGAGATTGTTGACCCTTAACTTTATTTTAACGATAACAAAACCGATTTGAGAATATTAAACAAAATTTCCTAAGTGTTTGTGTGCTTAAAGGTCTTCCATTCAAAGATGCATGCACTTCAAGAGAAGACACTGAAGAACAAGATTAGAAGCTTTAGGTAGTTTTAAGTCTATGTAAATCTTATCTTAAAGTTCTTAGCTTTATTTATGGTTCAAATCTTTTCAAAATGTTTTGGAAAAAAACTTTTGAACCTAATCTGAAGTCTATAAAGTTTTTGTAAACATAAAAAGAATGTTTCAAAGGGATCCAGTCTATTGAAATGATTTTTCATTCGACTGAACAAGGATAGAATATCCTACCCTTCTGATTCAGTCGACTAAAAGAAACACTCAACCGACTGAACGAAACATTCAGTCGATTATATGAAGGTCACTTGTTCTAGCCTTAAAGAACAAGATGACTACATAGTTTAATCAGTCAACTGAATGAGGTCTAGAGAATTCATCTCTTTGACGTAGTCAACTGAATGAACTATTTAGTCGATTGAATGGGTTTTACCTGAAACAAAGTAATCTAATTCAGCCAACTAAACAAGCATCCAGTAGATTGAACATTCGAAATTAATGACCATATTTTGAATTAATGAACGTTGTTTTGAGCATTAAATGCTCCAACCCACTACCAAACGGGATTTTGGTGTGAGTAACGGTTAATAGGCATTTAAAATATAAAAGCCCACAATAAATGAGAAATAAAAGCAACCCTTGAGCATTAAATCTTCTACTTCTCATTTACTTCTCTCTAAGCTTTTCGAAAATATTTTTAAGCAATTATTAAAAGCTTTAAGCTTTTAAGAGAGAAAATTTTTTCTTTGCAAGAGCATTAAATGCAAAGTCTCTCTTATTCTTGAATCATAAATTTTCAATCATTGTAAAGAGAAAGACTTGGTGTAACTCTTAGAGTGTTTAAGTGTTAAAAACTTCATTATACACTTGCTTAAGTGGAAGAGATTCTTGTAAGGTGAGCAACATAAGTGAAATTGTTAGACTATCATTAGTGAATTACTTCAAAGAGGTTGCTTGAAAGGAGTGGACGTCGGGTAAAAGAAATTCGATATTGTCTAACCACTATAAATAGCGTTTGCACATTCTCTTCCTTATCTCTTTACTTTTAACACTATTATACTTGTCATTCTTGATTGTGTTTGATTAAGTTTTCTAAAACTTATTTGTTGTCTAAAAAAGTTTTAAAAATCCAATTCACCCCTTTATTGGGTTTGGACCTTGGTATACATAGTTGTTACCCCTAATCCCTAACTTCAATAGTAAAATCAAACATCTCAAACTTTGACAGAGATTTTTAACTTTCTCAAACCTTATTGTTAGATTAATAGATTCCTAATCCATGTCTTTTTTCTTTCAGGAAGTGGATTGAGTCGAAGATTTTTAACTTTCTCTAGCCTTATGTTTGGATTGAGACATCCTTAATACTATCATTTTCAACATTCATGTCAATTAGGTATTATTGTAGATCTTTTAAGATAAGGATTACACTTAAATGATTTATAATTGCAACACTTCATAAAGAAAAATTTGAACTAAACTTCTCTTGACTAACCACATGCTCCTCATGCCATGTATTTATTCATTTATCTAGCCACAACACTCTCCATTTCTTTTATACTTCATTTCTCTTTTGGTTCTTCATTTGCATATATCATGCATTGCATCTTATTTTAGATCGCCCGTCCAATGATTATTAAGCGACACAAATGTGCTTGTTGCTTACTAATTTATATGTTTGCAATGAGAGTGTTTGTGTTCAAATAATCTTTGGATTGTCTAGTGTTGACAGTTTAGGAATGATTGATCTATATTGCGCTAAATAATTTCTTGCTTGTTTTGTTTCGATAAAGTTTCGGTTGTATATCTCATTGTTCTCTGGGTACATACTAAATTCGGGATTATCTCCTTCGGGTGATAGTATTGAATTTAAGTTGCGTACTTGAAGAACTAAAGAGAGGTGCTACCAAATTTTTTTCGAAATGAAACGACATAGGAGTTATTAAATGCATTACACATTCCTGATTGGGTTAGGATCCTTACCTTTTAGTGAATTGAATGATGGTGGTTAGAAAGCATTAACATTTGTGATGTTCATATATAATATATATATTTTTTAAATTTCTTATGCACTAATACTTTATCATTTATTTCTCTTAGGATTGCATAATCAGTCTGTGGTACTCACTGCTTCTTCTTTCCTCCAGTATTACTATCGTTGATTAGGTATGCAAACTATAACTTGTGTATGCTATTAATCTAATTAGTTTTCAATTATTTGAGCATGAATATGTTGTTTTAGCAACTAGACAATATAATTCCTTATATAATATCAGCTTTAACTCTTGAATGATAAAAGACTAACATAATGCATTAAAAAAAAGACCTCCACTAAAAACAAGGTTTTTAAAATTGGTTTATCTCATAAATCTTAAATTACTTCATTATTTTGAGTCATATTTGTTAGTTAATTATAAATTGGAATAACTTTGAAAGTCAATATTGTTTTAGTATCTAGAATGATGTCAGTTGATCGGATTTGGATGGACCGTCGGGTTATGCTTAATGCCGTATCGGAAGAATTTAGGAATTGAGTTGAAAAATTCCTTAACTTCGCGTATAGTAATAAACATTATATGTATAGGGGAACTATTCGATGTCCTTGCATGGTTTTTAGAACTAGTATGTTTTTGAAGAGAGAGGTGGTTATCATGCACCTATACAAGAAGGGTTTTGTTAAGGATTACAAGAGATGGACTCGACATGGAGAGCTTTCTTTGTTTGGGGTACGTTCGACGACCCAAATTGATGGTGTGAAGGAAAGATTCAAAAGGAGGAATCAGATGGGGGACATAGTAATTAATAAAATTGGTCATAATTTTAATTGGGATGCTGAGGAGGCTCCAAATCTTGATGCTGCTAAGTTTTACGATTTATTAAGAGATATTGATTAGCCGTTATGGGAACGTTGCAAGAAGCATACCAAGTTATCGGTGGTTGGTTAGCTATTGAACTGTAAGTTGGATTTTAACATGCCTGAGAACTATTATGACCGGTTGTTGTCAATTATTAAGGGTATGTTGTTGGAGGGCGAGAAGCTGCCAAAAAACTTTTGCGAATGCAAGAAGATTGTATAGGGATTAAGACTTGGGTATAAGAAGATACAGGTATTCCCAAATGATTATATGTTGTACTATCAGGAAGAAATGCAAAAGAAGATTTTTAACATTTGTAGCCATGATATATTTTAACCTTAAAAAGTAAGAAATAAAAAACAAAAGGATGTACCATATAAGATGTTGTGCTACCTTCCAATCACACCAAGACTTCAAAGATTTTAGATGTCCAAAAACAATGTTGAACACATGAGATGGAATAAGGAAGGCAATCATAGTAAGCCTGACTTTGTCATCCATTTGGTTTATGGTGAAGTGTGGAAACACTTTGATGATTAACACCCGTTGTTTGCGGCGGAACCACGAAATGTTAGGCTAGGACTCTCGACTGACGGGTTTACCCTATTCAGTCATTTAGCTTCCCCTTACTCTTGTTGGCCCGTCTTTTTCACCCTGTATAATCTACCTCCTAGTATGTGCATGACGGAGCATAATTTGTTTTTAAGCTTGGCCATTCTAGACCCAAACTACCTCGATAAGAATCTAGATGTCTATCTAAGACTGTTGTTAGACAAGTTGAAAATGTTGTGAACAAATGAAGTTCTCACCTATAATGCAAGTAGGAAACAAATTTTTAATATGAAATTTTTACTTTTTTGTATGATCAATGACTTTCTAACTTATGGTATGCTTTCTAGGTGGAGTACTCACAGTTCACTAGCTTGTTCTTACCATATAAAGCGTACGAAGTTATTTCGTTTACGTCATGGTAGGAAGCCTTGCTAGTTTGACTGTCATCTCCGCCTCTTATCTTTGAATCACACATTTCAAAAGTAGAGGGATAGTTTCAAGAAGGGCACAATCGAGAAAGACTCTCCTCCACCATGGTTGTCTAGGGAATAAGTTTTGGCAATAGTTTTGTCTTTTGATCAGATCACATTTGGTAACACAAACAAAAAATAAGATATCCTAGGATTTGGTAAGGAGCATGACTGGTTGAAAATGAGTATCTCTTGAGAGTTACCATATTAGAAAACAAATGTGATTCGACACAATTTGGATGTCATACATATTGCGGAAAATTTTGTTTGATAACATCTTCAACACAGTTATGGATGTGAAGGGTAAAACCAAAGATAATTCCAACGCTTGTGAGGATATTAAGAGCTTATGCAAGCGTCCGGAGTTAGAGTTGGTTCAAGTCAATGGGAAGCCTAAGAAGCTTAAAGCATCCTACACATTCTCATGTTCTCAGATAAAGGATATGTACAAATAGGTAAAGAAGTTGAAGTTCCCAAACGGGTATGCCTCAAATATAGCTCGTTGTGTGAATGTGAACGAATGCAAATTATTTGGGATGAAGAGTCACGATTGAAATGTGTTCATGGAGAGATTAATATCATTGGTGTTCGTGACTTCTTGCTAGATGCTATATGGGATCCATTAACATAACTGTTGGAAATCACCTCAAGATGCCCAAGTGGTGATCTTCTAAACACCCAAGTCTAGAATAACTTGTAATAAAACCGAAACAAAACAAGAATCAAACCAATCAAAGAAAGAACAAAACAATTATTATCGAGTTTTGGCAATGCGTCTACGTCCCCGTGAGGTCCTTCGAGCTCTCTGCACTAAATCAATGAGTTCTTACAATTATAACAACACCTCCTTTAGAACACGATCTAATCTTGATCTTAAAACCGTTCTTGAAGAACGAAAGAAGAGAAAAATAAAGTAATAAGGACTGAGTGTTTCCCTGGAATTTTCTCCAAGAAAATTCCAACTACAAAGCCCTTGAATCCCCAATCTATACTACTCTCTCTCTCTAAACAACCAGCCTCTCTTAAATGAGTCTCTCCTGTGTGTTTTATGTCTTTGCACTCTTACACACACCATGTGTTCTATTTCACACACAATGACATGTTATCCGCCTCTCTTGTTGAGATGATTGTCACACACTTATGTTTGATTAAAGCTAGATGACCCTTTATATAGTGCACCACTTCTTGAACCTATCTTGAAGTCAATCTCAACCCTTAGATCTTGAGGACCGATCAATCATAGCCCTTCAACAAGTCTAAGTGATCCCATGCATTTTGATTAAGCTGCACACATCAATCCAAAGTGCTGATCAGGAAGCATCAGGTGTGCCTGGCGCCGTGCCTCAGAACAAGACAGGTCGCGGCTCAAGCTAGGGCACACTACTTCCGCCTTCTGGGCGCTATGGCGCACCCTTCCTGAGGTGTGGTGCACACTTGGGCAAAAGACTCCTCCTTGCTGGGAGGTAAGGTGCACACTTCCTGGGGTGTGGCGCACACCTAGGGCTGAACACTTCTCCTTGCTAGGGGGTGAGGTGCACACCTCTTAGGGTGAGGCACCAAGGCCTAATGAAACTTTATTCTTCAACCTGTTTAATCCTTAGACAAATACCAACAATCTCTACCTTTATCTAAGCGATTAAACCCGAACCCATTATGCAGAGAACTCAGGATCCAAACTCAACTTGAGTCACCATATCAACCGACTCCAATCCTAAGAAGTCCAAGGCAATGATTGAACTTACTTAGAGGTAGAACTTTAGTACCTAAATCTGCAGGATTTTCTTCCATTGTAACTTTGTCCACATGAATGCATCATTCCGTAATATTTTCCTGAATGAAATGATACCGAACATCCATATACTTAGTCCTCTTATGGAACACCGGGTTCCTACACAAGTGCCATGCACTTTGGCTATCCGAAGACACCACCACCTGCTCTTTTAGGACCTTCCACTCGGCCAACAACCCTTTGCACCATATAGCCTCCTTTATGGCTTTCGTAGCCGCTATGTACTTTACCCTGGTTATTGAGAGTACTACCACCGGCTACAACTGAGCTTTCACATACCTCAGCAACCACTTCATCCCAAGCCAAAGCTCATTTTCGAGATTACTCACAAATTTGCTTAGAACTCTAATTGCCTGAGAAATGTCGGGTCTAGTGCTTACCATCATGAACATGACTGATTTAACTACTCTAGAGTAAGGGACCTTTTCCATTTCCTTCTTTTTCTCATCCGTTCCAAGACTTTGTTCACTAGAGAACTTGAAATGACCAGGAAGGGGAATCTTCACTTGTTTACCATCTTCCATAGAAAACTTGTACAATACCTTTTCTATGTCGGAAGACTGAGAAACCTTCAACCTGTTTCTTTCTCTTTCTTGAATTCTTCTCATCCCAAGGATCTTTTGTGCAAGGCCAAGATCCTTCCACTCGAACTCCTCACTGAGTTGAGATGTCAACCTTTCTATCCTCTCCCTGCTGTTCCCAACCAACAGCATATCATCGACATAGATGAAGATAATCACCATTTCCTCCACCTTGTGTCCAGGTGAGAAAGTTTCTGTGAAATCTATGCTGTTTCTTTGCGTGAACCCTTTCGCCACCAGCCTAGCCTTGTTCTGGACTTCATCCCCTAGAGGGTTCCCTTCTTTGATCTTGTAAGTCCACTTATAATCCACAACTCTCTATTTTCCTAGAATGTGCACCAATTCCTAAGAGTTGTTCTTCCTCAAAGAATACATTTCTTCCTCCATGGCTAGCTTCCATCTTGACGAATCCTTACATCCCATGGCATCAATGTAGGCTTCCTGGTTCACTTATCCCTCATTCTGTTTAAGGAGCTACTGCATTCGTAGCCGCAAAACCATATCTCAAAGGTTGTCTGACCAACCTTCTTTCCCGGTCCTTTGTGAGCTGATAGTCATTCTGACTTGCTGCATCATCCCCTTCTAGTTCAGCCTCCTGTCGAGTGTTTTGAGCTTGGCATTCATTAATGGGCTCTACTTGGTTCGAACCCTCTTTTTTTCCTTGCTTTACCTGAACTGAATTTTCCTTGATGCTATGCTCCACAAATACCAAACTGGTTTGCTCACTATCCCCTGCAGGGTTAGTTTTCTCCAAACAGGGAAATAAATGCTCATTAAAAATGACATCCCTACTTATTATGAGTTTAAATCCTTTTTGCTCTAAGGACCACAACCTACACCCTTAGCCCCTTCTCCATATCCTAGAAACACACATTTTTTAGACCTTGGGCTAAGCTTATCATCCTTTTGATGTGCAAACGCAGCACATCCAAAAGTCCTAAGGTTGTTCAACTCAGGGGGTTTTCCACTCCATATCTCCTCGGGAATCTTGAGCTCTAAAGCTCTAGAGGATGATCTATTAACCAAAAATGTAGCAGTAGACACCACTTCCCCCTAAAAACATTTGGGTAATCCGGATCTATTTAACATGCACCTAACCTTTTCCCTAAGGGTCTTATTCATCATTTCAGCAACTCCATTTTACTAAGGGGTTTTCACAACCGCTTTATGTGTTAGAATCTCATTTAACTTACAGAATTGATCAAGTTCCTTGTTAAAACATTCTAAGCCATTATCAGTTCTTAATACTTTAACTACCTTGCTCGTTTGAGTTTCCTCCAGCTTTTTCCACACCACTTATTTATTCAAAGCATTTGATTTATTTTAAGCAAATAAACCCAAACCTTTCTTGAATAATCATCAATTAAAGACAGAAAGTAAATATTACCCCCTGTGTTGGTGTTCTTGTTGGCCCTCAAAGATCCGCTTGAATATAGTCAAGAATGCCCTTAGACTTGTGCACTCCGGTGTTGAGGCTGACCCGATGTTGCTTCCCAAGAACACAATATTCGCAGAAATCAAGTTCCTCTACTTTTTCACCATTAAGTAGATCGTTCTTGCTGAGAACTTGCAGGCTCTTTTAGCTCATGTGTCCCAAGCGATTGTGCCAAAAGGTTGCTTTATCCATCTCAGCCATCAAGCTTGCTGCTTGACCCTTGATCTCCGTGTCTCCGATCATCTCATAGAGACCATCATTCATTGTTGCTTTGATCACTATCAAAGATCCCTTGGTTACCTTAATATTTCCTCCCTCTACCTTGTATGTGTACCCCATAGAATCTAGCTGCCCCAATGAGATCAAATTTCTTCTCAACTCCGGAAGATATCTCACATTCCTCAATAGCTTTGTAATTCCATCAAACATCCTCAACTGGATGTCTCCCATGCCGCTCACTTGGTAAGAAGTATCATTCCCCCGGAAAACCTTTCCATCATCGGTTTCCTTGAAATTCTTGAACCAATCCCTGTGAGGACATATATGATGAGTGCACCCGGTATCCAAGATCCATTTCTCGCTGCCTTCTTGCCCCTTGCTCACATTTGAGCACACAACAAGAACATCATCATCTTACTGTTCTCCCTTGGCAACCCAAGCCTCTCCATTCTTGGTATGGCTTCTTCCCTCATCCTTTATCATCTTCTTGCAATCTTTCTTGAAATGACCCTCCTTATGGCAGTAGAAGCATCTTTTTCCTCTAAATCTTGGTTTAGAGTATGCTCTCCCATGGCTTTGTCCTCTACCTTTGTCCTGGCAGTAGCCATGTATGTTGCTGCCATACCGAGTTATTGGCCTTCCTCTAATGAACAACTCTTCTCCACTTGATGCTCCCCTCATCTTGGCATCAAGATTATCTTGCAACTC
Source organism: Bretschneidera sinensis (assembly GCA_023935145.1). NCBI lineage: Eukaryota > Viridiplantae > Streptophyta > Magnoliopsida > Brassicales > Akaniaceae > Bretschneidera > Bretschneidera sinensis. The sequence continues at coordinate 58,800,528 of CM043702.1, read as the reverse complement.
TTTATTAGGATCCATTTTAAAAGAAAAGATTCGTTTTAGAAGATACCTCTTATTCAGGAGAGTCTTGGTAAGAAACAACTCATCTAGTTTCTTCCAAATGACAGCTGGATCTTCCAAGTCTCCGCACTCCCTTGTGACACTATCTAATATGTGCAGAAGGATGGTGCTGTACGCCATCTTCTTCATCTCATTCCGCTGGACCTCTGTGATACTTGCTGAAAAAGCGTCATCTTCTCTAATCACCAAGTCCACCTTTTGTTGCATAAAAACCACCTTGATTTTCCGCTTCCAAATGGCAAAATCTCTATTTCCATCAAACTTCTCAACAATGAAGTTTGAATTCATCTTGCGGAGAAAATCCTAGATTTATGCAGCACCCATAATTGCTTTCCAACTTCTTCTAAATCTTAAGAACACGATGAAAGATGGATCTCAATACCGTTCTTGAATCACCCTCAAGAACACGGTCAGATCTTGATCTCTACTCCATTCTTGAATCACCTCAAGAACACGATCAAATATTGATATCTACTCCATTCTTGAATCACCTCAGAAGTTGACCTTTGATTCTTGGAGTCTTGCTCTGATAACGCCCTGTTCTTGCTCCGATACCCGCCAATCTTGGCTCTGATACCACTGTTGGTGGTATCTCTTCTAGCTCTGATACCACTGTTGAAAATCACCTCAAGATACCGATGTGGTGATCTTCCAAACATCCAAGTCTAGAATGACTTGTAATAAAACCAGAACAAAACGGGAATCAAACCAATCAAAGAAAGAACACAACAATTATTATCAAGGTTCAGCAATGTGCCTACGTCCCCGTGAGCTCCTCCGAGCTCTCTGCACTAAATCAATGAGTTCTTACAATTATAGCAACACCTCCTCAAGAACACAATCTAATCTTGATCTTAACACCATTCTTGAAGAACAAAAGAAGAGAAAAATAAAGTAATAAGGACTGAATGTTTCCCTGGAATTTTCCCCAAGAAAATTCCAACTACAAAGCCCTTGAATCCCCAATCTATACTACTCTCTCTCTAAACAACTAGCCTATCTTGAATGAGTCTCTCCTGTGTGTTTTGTGTCTTTTCACTCTCACACACACCATGTGTTCTATTTCACACACATTCATATGTTATCCACCTCTCTTGTTGAGATGATTATCACACACTTATGTTTGATTGAAGCTAGATGACCCTTTATATAGTGCACCACTTCTTGAACCTATCTTGAAGTCAATCTAACCCTTAGATCTTGAGGACCAATCAATCATAGCACTTCAACAAGTCTAAGTGATCCTGTGCATTTTGATCAAGCCTCACACATCAATCCAAAGTGTTGATCAGGAAGCATCAGGTGTGCCTGGCGCCGCGCCTCAGAACAGAGTAGGCCGTGGCTCAAGCCAGGGCACACTACTTCCACCCTCTGGGCGCCATGGCGCACCCTTCCTGAGGTGTGACACACACCTGGGCAGAAGAATCTTCCTTGCTGGGAGGTGAGGCGCACACTTCCTGGGGTGCAGCGCACACCTGGGGCTGAACACTTCTCCTTGCTGAGGGGTGAGGCAACAAGGCCTGATGAAACTTCATTCTTCAACCCGTTTAATCCTTAGACAAATACCTACAATAACTAAGCAACTTCTTTAAAGACATATATGCAACCGAATTGTGGGTTGAGCATATGGAGTTTCTTAATAGAAACATTTTCGTGGCCTTATGCAAGCTAGAAAAAAATATTTCCACTGTCATTCTTTGACTGTATGGAACATTTACCTATCCATTTACCATATGAAGCTAAAGTTCTGCGCCTTGTGTAGTACTGATGGATGTATTGCTTTGAAAGGTGACATCTCTTATTAGCTTGCTTTATATTAAAGGTTTTTTTTTATTAACATTGTTTAATTGCTTCAGAATATATATGCAAAATAGGTGTATGAACAGCCTATAGAAAAAAGCTCGTAATAAAACACGTTTTGAAGGTTCCTGTTGACCCCAAATCAATTTTAATGATGACAAAAGAATACTAAATTGCACTAACCATTCTATCTAAGTATTTATAGTTGCAAATACTTGCTCAAAGACAAACTAGTACTTGTTTAAAAGCACTCAACCATGAAAGAAGATTGAAGATCAAGATTAGGTACTAAGATAGTAATTTTAATGTGCAATTATTCTTTCTTAAGTACTTATCTTTCTTTATGGTTCATTTTGATTAAACAAAATATGTTGAAAAAAAACCATTTTGACTGGAAAATAAGCTGAAAATAGAAAACTTTGTTTAAGATCATCCAATCGATTGAATAAAACCATTCAGTTAACTGAAAGAAATCTAATCGATTGATTAAAACCACTTAGTCGACTGAATAAAATCCAGTCGACTGAATGAATCCATTCAGTCGGCTGAATGAAGGTCAGAGAGTTTTGTCTTCTGATCTAGTCGACTAAACAAATCATCCAGTCGATTGAATGATATATCTAACACAGATATATGAGTTTAACAAAGCATTCAATTGACTGAACAAGCATCCAGTCGACTGAACGCTAAAAAATAACAGCTATATTTCAAAATCTCAAATGGGGTTCAGAGAATTAAATGCTCTAAACCACTCCCAAATGGTCTTACTTTGTGTGTAATGGCTACAAGGGTTTAAAACTATAAAAATCTATCATAATTGAGAAAACCCAACAATTCTTGAGAATTAAATCATCTTCATCTCATTTATTTCATTTAAAAAGCTTTTCAAAGATCATATTGAGCCATTCTTAAAAGCTTTATACTTAAGAGAGATCATTCTTATTTGTAAAAGCATTTATTGTTAATCTCTCTTGTATTCAATCTTTCAATTTCAATCATTGTTAAGAGAAAGAGTTGGTGTAACTCTTAGAGTGTTTATGTGTTAAACACTTCGATGTACACTTCCTTAAGTGGAATAGATCTTTGTAAGGTATGAGCAACACCCGTGAAGTTGCTTATCTTGTTCTAGTGGAATACTTCAAGAAGGTTCCGTTGTGCAATTATCTACCTAAATAAATAAGCAAATAACCGAACTTGTTTTACTTGCAAGTGCACAAGGTCTACAGTAGCATAGTGTGCAAGTGCGAGATCATTTCCACAGGGATTGGTGAATTTCGATTTAGAATTAATTTCATAAAGTAAAAATAGATAGAAATATTTATTGGATTTAGATAATAATGATAAAGGTGTAGGGACTTGATATCCACCACTAATCATGCTACCCCAACAAAACAGTATGCCAATGCTCTACTCATGCTATAAATACCTAATGGTTGTCAACCTAAAGGCTTGGTCCACTCCTTAGGCTATTGATTTCCCTAAGCAACAAGTTAGGCATGGTGTATACTCTAACTCTTTTCTCTCTTAAAGGATTCAGCATGGTATATACTGAGTTGTTCCTTAAGAGAGCATAGGATCTATGGAAATCGACAACCATACGGGACCTAGGGCTTGGTCCACTCCCATGTTGATTAACCCAAGAATCCGGTGTGGATATCTTTTGTTACTGTTGTTGAACCCCAGACTCGGTCATCCAAATTGATTCAACTAACTAATTCATACCACATGTATACGTTGATCAGACACACACATATGAGGAATTTAAATAAAAATAGGCATTAATCAAATTAGGAATCACAGCATAAATATTGCAAATGTGCCAATACTGAATTATTGGTTAAACATAATTAGGGCTTCAACCAAGCCCTTACTATAAGTTTAGTTACACATAATAAAATAAAGGAAAGAAGAAACCCGAGAGAGCTCCATTAGCCTCCGGCCTCTCGACCTAAAACTAAAACTAAAAAGGAGATATGCTCCTCAAAGGGAGATCTGCTCCTCCAAATGGAGATATGTTTTTGTGTTTTAAAATTCTATTTATAAGGTTCTGTGTGTGTGCGCTTGATCGCATGCTTCTGCACTCGAGTGCATGGGTGTGCTCGAGCCTTCTATGTGTGTGACAATTTCTTTTGCACTCAATCACAGTCATGTTGCGCTCGATCGCACTAGCTCTTTCCAGATCTTCAGTTTTCTTCCTTTAAAGCTTTAAAATGCTTTCTTTTCTTCACAAGCCTATAAAAAAACACAGAAAACACAAAAATGAAGTAAAACATAATAAAATATGTAAACAAAGAGCTTAACAAATGTAAATTAAGGGGCTTAAATATGAATATTTAAGCTCCTATCAGGTTCCTTGAAGATAGTGGACATAGGGTCGGAGTAAATTTGATATTGCCGAGCCACTATAAATGAAGTTTACACTATCTCTTCCTTACTCCTTTTACTTTCAGCTACACTTTATTTATTGTTGTTGCTTATGTTTATAAAGTGTTTAAAAACTTGCATGTTATTTCTTAAAAAAATTTAAAACCCAATTCACCCCCCTCTTTGGTTTGCACCTTAGTCTACAATTGATATCATAGCAAGGTATTAAATTTCAAGCTTAACATTGTTGAGTTGATCATATGGCTTCCAATAGTTATACTAAAGGTCACTCCTATACAAGGCCTCCTTTGCTCAAAGGAAAAAATTATAATTATTGAAAAATTAGAATAAGAATCTTTGTAAGGGGTAAGATTATAATTTGTAGAGAAATATTGAAGAGGGGCCTAAGATCCCAACTAAATGAGTTACAATTAATGAAACAGTAGCAGTTTTACCTAAACTAAAATCTGAATATGATGAAGGAGAATGCTTTCCTTAAATAGTAGAGCCACAAGTATTCTACATTGTGCTTTAAACATAAATGAATACAATAAAATTTCAGCATGTATTTTGGCAAAAGAAATTTGGGACAAACTTCAAGTGATATATGAAGACACTAGTGAAGTTAAACAATCAAAAATCTATATGCTAGTGTCCGAATATGAATATTTTAATATGTCTCCTATTAAAATCATTTCTAAAATGTATTCACGTTTCACTAGCATTATTAACGGTTTAAAGCTCCTTGGTAGGAACACTAAAGAGTTTGAGCTCACAAGAAAGATTCTTAAATCTTTACCACCAACTTGGAAAGCAAAAAAATTGACTATCGTGGAAGCTAAAGATCTCGACAAGCTCAATGTTGAAACACTTCTTAGATCATTGTTGACATACGAGATGGAATAAATGAATCACGATATTGTTGATGATGAGTCGAAGAATAAGAAGGCCATTGCTCTCAAAGCTACCATAAGCAAGAAGGTAGAAGAAGAAGAAGACAAAAAAGAATAATAAGAAAATAAAAATCAGTGAAGAAGATAGGGAAATGGCTCTCATCACTGAGAAGTTTCATATGTTCTTAAAAAAGAGCAAGAAGCCTTACACAAATGACTTTGAAAAAAAAGGAAACCTATGGTGTGCTTTGGTTACAAGAAGCCTAGGCATGTGAAGGCAGATTGTCCTTTAACCAAGAAACCATAAAAGAACTTCAAGAAAAAAGCCATGGTACCTACAACATATACTTGGAGTGATGATGATGAGGAAGTCTCGGATAGTGAGATCAACTATAAAGAAATTGTCAGTCTTTGCTTGATGGAAATAGATGACGAAAGTGATGTAACTAACTCTTCCCTTACTAATGATATTATTAGTAGTAATGAAGAATTAATTGATGCAATAAATGAAATGCATACAGAATTAAAGAAATTTGATTATAGAAATATTTCTCTCAAAAAGCTAGTCTCATCCATCTTTAAAGGGATGAAAGCTCTAAAGAAGAAAAAAAACTTTCCCTAGAGTTTAATAACTCATCACATGAATCTTTGAAAAATGAAAATGATGATTTGAAAATTAAAGTGATGGAGTTAAATAACATTATATATAGGCTTGTTCTTGGAAATAAAAAACTAGATGAAGTGTTATCGAGCCTAAGAATGACTGGAGAAAAATCCGATTTGGGTTATTCTCCATTAGGCAAGCAAAGAAAAAATGAGACTATCTTTATGAAAGCAAAATGTGTGGATGAACCCTCCATTTCTAAAGCTCCTAGTAATGTTAAAAATGTTCCTTTGAAAAATCCTAAGAAGCTTAAGAACACAAATTTCAATTCCAATGCAAAGAATTCAAATGCCTATGCTAGGAATAGATATCCTAGAAATACTTATGCACATATGTATGCTCATCCTAGAAATATAAATGCTAGGAATACCTATTCAAAAAATGCACATGCTAGGAATGAATATCCTAGAAATAACTAGCATGCATACACTAAAGCTAACATGTATGCTCATAACTCATATGCTAGAAACATGTATCCTAGGAATGCTCATCCAATGAATGATAAACATGCATGCTCAAGACATCATATAAAATTTTATGACTATCATCCTAAGATCATGCATTATCCACATATCTATAATAACAGAGCATCTTATAATGTTAAGAAAGTATAGGTCCCTTAAAATGCTATATTTTCTAGGACTAACCCTTAAAGACCTAAGAAATTTTGGGTACCTAAGAGTACTATTGTGTATCTTTGTGTGATGTAGACATGTCTCCACACGAAGGAAAAAGTTGACCATTGGTATCTTGATAGTGGGTGCTCAAAGAACATGACCGATGATCAAAGTATATTTAAAGAGTTGACTCTAAGGGATAGCAGACACATCACCATTGGAGATGACACCAAGATGAAAATCATCAGACATGGTAAAGTGGGTAAAGATTCCTTAAACCTTGATCATGTTTTGTGTGTGCAAGGCCTTAAGCCTAATTTACTTAGTATTAGTCAACTTTGTGATAAAGGTAACAAGGTTGTATTTGAATCATTTCACTGTCTTATAATAAACATTAAGAGTAACAAGATTAAGTTTGTTGGCCAAAGACATGAAAATATCTACTTATTTGATTTAAAATCTTTACCTTTGGAAAATAAAAAAATGTTTTTCAGCTTTGCCTAAAAACTCATAGCTATCGCATAGAAGGCTTGGCTATGTGAACATGGATTTGATTAAAGTACTTTTAAGAAAATATTTAGTAATTGGTCTTCCTTAAATCAAATCAGAAAAAAAAAACCAAATATGTTATGCTTATCAAATAGGAAAACAAATAAAAGTTCATTTTAAACCTAAAAACACAATTTCAAACACTAGAATTCTAAAGCTTTTACATATGGACTTGTTTGGTCCAATAAGCACTATAAGTCTAGGTGGCCACCAATATACTCTTGTTATTGTTGATGACTATTCTAGATATACCTTTGTTATATTTATTGCTTATAAGGATGAAACTTATAAAGGCTTTGTAAAGTTTTGCAAAAATTTTCAAAATGAAAAAGGTATTTCTATTATAAGTATAAGAAGCGATCATGAAACGAATTTCGAAACCAAAGTTTTTCAAAATATTGTGATGAAAATCGAATTGATCACAACTTTTCATCCCCTAGAACTCCTCAACAAAATGGTGCTGTTGAGAGGAAAAATAGAGTTATAAAGGAGTTTACTAGAACTATGCTTTGTGAAAGTAGTTTACCAAAATACTTTTGAGCGGAAGCTGTTAACACTTCTTGTTATGTTTTAAATAGAGTTTTAAGTAGGCTTATGCTTAACAAAACTCCACATGAACTATGGAAAGGTAGAAGGCCTAATATTTCTTATTTTAGAGCTTTTAGTTGCAAATGTTTCTTCCTAAATAACAATAAAGTTAATTTAGGTAAATTTAACTCTAAGACCGATGAAGGGATATTTTTAGGATATTCAACCTCTAGTAAAGCTTATAAAGTCTTTTATAAAAGAACTCTAGTGTTTAAAGAATTCGTACATGTTGCTTTTAATAAGACTAACCCCATTATTAGTAAAATAGCTCATCTTGATGATGATGCAGATTTTATACAAATAGTGGATGCTTCCACAGCCATTGTTGACCCTAAGGAAAGTCTACCTCAAGTGGATCAATAGGTATATGTACCTAAACTTGATCAACCATTTACAAGTCAACAAGGAGATGGGCTTCTCAAAGATTCGAGGTATGTGAATTATCACCCAATCGATCAAGTGATTGGTGATCCTTCACAAGGGGTAAGAATTCGTTCTTCTATTAGAAATATTTGCAACTATGTAGCTCACTTATCCTAAGTAGAACCTAAGAATTTTAATGAAGCTGAAAATGATGATAATTCATAAATGCCATGCAAGAGGAACTAAATCAATTTGAAAGAAATAAAGTGTGGACTTTAGTTCCTAGACCTAAGAACCACACTATTATAAGAACTAAATGGGTATTTAGAAAACAAAATAGATGAAATTGGAGTAGTAACTAGGACTAAGGCTAGACTTATAGCCAAAGGTTATAATCAAGAAGAATGTATTGATTTTGATTAAACCTATGCTCTTGTAGCTAGACTATATGCTATACGTATGTTGCTTGCATTTACATGTTTTTAGAACTTCAAACTATTTCAAATGGACGTAAAAAGTGCATTTTTAAATGGCTTTATTGAAGAAGAGGTATATGTTGAACAATCTCTTGGTTTTGAAGATCTTAACCTTCCAAACTATGTTTATAGGCTTTCTAGAGCCTTTTTTGGATTAAAGCAAGCTCCAAGACCATGCTATGAAAGGTTAAGTATGTTTTCACTTGATAATGACTTTTCAAGTAGTAAAATAGACACTACTATTTTTACAAAAAAAAACTCATAAGCATGACAGTTTCTTATCTAAATATATGTTGATGATATTATATTTTGTGCCTTTAATGAATCCATGTGTCAAGATTTTGCTAAGTGTATGCAAGGTCAATTTGAAATGAGTATAGCTCAATTACTTCATTGGCCTTCAAATGAAACAAACTAAGAGATGAATCTTCATCAACCAATCAAAGTATACAAAATATTTACTAAAGAGATTTAGGATGGAGAATTCAAAGTCTATTGGGACTCCCATGAGCATCTCTACAAAACTTGACTTGGGTTAAGGAGGTAAATGTGTAGATACAAATAATTATATAAGCATGATAGGGGTTTTACTATATTTAACTGCTATTAGACCCGATATAATGTTTAGTGTATGCATATGTGCTAGATTCTAAGCTAATCTTAAGGAATCACATATTATTGCTGTAAAAAGAATTTTAAGATATTTGAATGGTACTTAAAATCTAGGATTATGATATTTAAGAAAGTCATTTTTTGAGCTAGTTGGGTACTCGGATGTTGATTTTGCTGGTTATAAGATTGATAGAAAAAAAATACTAGTGGAACATGCCAATTTCTAGGTGGTATGCTAACTTCTAAGTTTTCAAAAAAGAAAAATCCAGTTACACTATCAACCGCCGAAGCGGAATATGTGGCCGCCGGTAGTTGTTTTGCACAAATTTTATGGATAAAACAGCAAGTAGAAGACTATGACATGTGTTGTCAAAATATTCCAATCTTATGTGATAACACTAGCGCAATCAATGTTACCAATAACCCAAGTCAACATTCTAGAACCAAATACATTGATATTAGGGATCATTTTATAAGAGATCATGCTAAAAAATGTGATATCAATATTGAATTCACACTAACAGAAGATCAAATTACTGATATCCCTACTAAACCTTTGAATGAAGATACTTTTTGTAGAATTAGAATGTTAATGGCATTAAAAGCTATGAATGTGTATGTGTTTGCTTGCATTCATATTCATCATTTGCATAAATGCCATTGAGTGAATGAGCATTAATTCTCATTTTATGTTTCCCTCACTCAAAAATGACATAAAGTAATTAGGACATGCAAAAAAGCTCAAACTGGAGTTCTAATTTTTCTTTGAAAATCCTGATCCAATCGACTGAATCGAGTTATTCAGTCGACTGAATCAAACTCTTCAGTCGACTGAACCCTCATTGTTTTTAAACCTTAACTCTCTGCCACTCATTGAGTTGACTGAATAGCCTTCTAGTTGACTGAATGCACGAGTCTTTTGAATCTTTTCAGATTTGTAACGGATTCAGTAGACTGAACTCGTGACAGTATAAAAGGATCCTTATAATTTTTTTTTCATTCTCACTTAAATCAAAAACCCTACACAGTCGCCTCTCTCTTTCTCTCTCTAGAAAATTAATTGTACTCACAAAACCGGCCAAATCTCCCAATATTTTAATCTTTAATATAAACACAAATCAATTCCTCAAATCGTCTCTTTTTCACTATCTTCTCAACAATGGCTGAATGACTAAAGCGTTTAAAGATGGTTTACTCTGGAGAAGATAACCCCACTTCAAGAAAATGCAAAGATGGCTCTAGAAAAGAAAAAAAGGAAAGGAAAAGTAAGGAGAAGATAGCGATCATACAATGAATAACCAAACAAGGGACAACTTTGATGCTTCAAATTTACAGAATGCTGAAGCCAAGGAAAGGTATGATACAATCATCCAAAATAAGGAGATCATACCTGGTAAACTTTAGCTTTATTAGGTATGGGAATTTTGATATTCAGCCTCTGATTAATAGGTTAGGATGGACATCTTTTGTTAAGATTAATGAGAAATAATATCCTAGACTTATACATCAGTTTTATGCCAACATTCATCAATCCTCACCCAATACCCCACCTTTTACTACTATAGTAATGGGTAAAGAGTTTATAGTGCCGGGTAGCCTACTGCTTAAGGTCTTGGAGTTACCCACTGAAGGACTGAAATGGGTAGGAGATGGTTAGCCTAATGATTTTGATTATAAAGAGGCTTGTAGAATTATGAAAGGGGACCCCACCTGCTCCTATGGTATCCAAACCTACAATACCTAAAGTGACCTTCCCTTTGACTCTCACATGCTGAACCTAATCATTAATTGGACCATCAACCTAAGACTAGGCAGTCAAAAGAGTCCCTCCAAGCTAGGCATCATTCTAATGTAATGCCTAAAAACTGAAAAACCATACAATATATACCCACTAATCATGTCTAATATGCTTATCAGTCATGAAACCACTGCCGGTTATCTACCCTACAAGATGCTCATCATATTAATCCTTAAACATTATGACATTCCCCTTCCAGATAATGAATCTCAAGACCTTGACATGTTTGATGTAATTAATGTTTCTTCACTAAAGAAGATGGGTTATGCTATTTGAAATAACTTTGTTGTCTCGCAGCCGAAAAATAATATTCGGATTAGGGATGAAGTCCCGGTGAAGAAGACGACGAAGAGATACCAAATGTTCCTAGAGGTCCAAGACAGCTTGTTAAAGGTCAAAGAAGCACAGCTGGTGCGGGCTATCAAGATGCAATCCTTCAAGCATTAGTTGGTCTCCAATTCTCTATGAATAACATGCAAGAAGCTACTAACATGAAGCTTGATGTTTTGCGGATTGGGATGCACTCGATTTATGATGACTTTACCAACTTCTATGCTAAATCTCAAGCCTTCTTTGCTGAAGTTAGAGATCAAAATGCTCACATGCAAGATCAGTTACATCAGATTCATGACCAAATTTGTTGTTTTAGTCCTCCTCTTTGTTATGACTGGGAAGTTTGATTTATTTGATTTTTCCTTTATCTCTTCATGTTTTTACAACTCCTAAACTATTTGTAGGTTACATTACATTTTCTTGCATATTTAGTTTTTTCTGCACCTTTGGGATGTTTGGCTGATAAGAGCCTTTATCTTTCTTTGCTGGATATTTTTGTTTGGCTCATGAGAGCCTTAACTTTATATGTGGATGTTTACTTTGGCCCATGGAGCCTTTCTTGCTATTATATGGATACTTGTTTACTTCTTTTATTTGAACTTCTATATTCAGATTTCTGATTCTTCCCGAGATGTCTTAACCTCTTTGTTTTAAGCTCAAATTTGGCATACAAGTTTATTTTATCCATCTTTTTCTAGCTATCATGGTAAATGTTTCATATTTATATTTTGATCTAATTTTTCTGATGTTAACAAAAATGGGGAGAAAAAAGAGAGAAATATATGTTCTATATTGAGTATGCATAGATTTAGGGGGAGCTTTACTCCATAAGTATTTAAGTGATTAAAAGTACATATAAACTACTTACATTACTGATTGGATTGTTTTTGAAACTTCCAGGATGTTTTTATTGTAAAAACAAATAAAACTCTATCCAATTTTTCTTAAAAACCAAACACTTAGATTTTTCTCAAAATGGTTTTATTGTCATTAAAAATGGGAGATTGTTGACACTAAATTGATTTTAATGATGAAAAACAGAATGCTAAATTGCACTAACCATTCTATCTAAGTGTTTATAGCTGCAAATACTTGCTCAAATACAAACTAATGCTTGTTTAAAATCACTAAACCATGAAAGAAGATTGAAGATCAAGATTAGGCACTAAGATAGTAATTTTAATGTGTAAATATTCTCTCTTAAGTACCTAGCTTTCTTTATAGCTCATTTTGATTAAACAAAATATTTTGACAAAAACCATTTTGATTGAAAAAAATAGAAAATTATATTTCAAGTTATCCAGTATCGACTGATTAAAACCACTCAATCGATTGAATAAATTTATTCAGTCGACTAAATGAATCTATTCAGACGACTGAAAGAAAGTCGGAGAGTTTTGACCTTCTGATTCAGTCTACTGAATGAAGATCTGAGAGTTTTTGCCTTCTAATTCAGTCGATTGAACAAATCATCCAGTCGGCTGAATGATATACTTGACACAAAAATTTGAGTTTAATAAAGCATTCAGTCGATTGAACATTAAAAAATAATGGCTATGTTTCAAAATTTGAAATGTGGTTCAAAGCATTAAATGCTCCAAAGCACTCCAAAATGGCCTTACTTTATGTGTAACGACTAGGGGGTTTTAAAACTATAAAAAAAACCATCATAAATGAGAAAACCCTTGAGCATTAAATCATATTTATCTCATTTAAAAATCTTTTCAAAGATAATATTGAGCCATTCTTAAAAGCTTTGTACTTAAGAGTGATCATTCTTCTTACTAAAAGCATTTATTGCTAATCTCTCTTAAATTCAATCATTCAATTCCAATCATTTTTAAGAGAAAGAGTTAGTGTAACTCTTAGAGTGTTTAGGTGTTAAACACTTTGTTGTACACTTCCTTTAGTGGATGAGATCTTTGTAAGGTTTGAGCAGCACCCGTAAAGTTTCTTATCTTATTCTAGTGGATTACTTTAAGAAGGTTCTTTGAAGAGAGTGGATGTAGGGTCAGAGTAAATCTGATATTTTTGAACCACTATAAATGGAGTTTGCACTATCTCTTCCTTACTCCTTTTACTTTCGGTTTTAGTTTATTTATTCTTATTGCTTGTGTTTATAAAGTGTTTAAAAACTTGCATATTATTTCTTAAAAGTTTTTAAAACCCAAATTACCCCTTCTTGGGTTTTCACCGTGGTCTATAGTTTTATTGTTGAAGCATGCATCATAGAAGAAACGTCAAACTTTTGCTCATATTATTTTGAATCCATTGTTCAAACAAAGTTGAATTGAGTTGGTCGAAACAAAGATGGGGGGATGTCGATCCAAATGGGCCACCATCTATTGTTTGTTATCCATGTCGTGCATTTGGCTATCAAACTAGTAGAGATTTGGATGAAAATGAGATCAAAGCCACAGAGATATATGTTCTCTTAAATTGCATGGAGATCGAGCAATATGTGGAGTGAGTCATTATCCCCTATGTTAAAACTAATTTTTATAATTATGTGGATTACTTTTGGAAATGTCATTTTGTTCATTATTATAGGCATTATGGCGAAATGTTGCGGCGTAAGCAACCTAGTATTACCGATGAATTAATTGAAAAGCTCCGCAAAAAGGATTTCGTGAAATGGCTACATGACCTTGTGAGTAAACATTGAATGAGATAATTGACTCAATATTATAAACAGATTAATATAAACATATATATTTTATTTTAATGAGTTTTGAGGGATGACATCATTGACAACTGCATACGAGATCTAGAACTTGGTCTGCATAAACTTGTGACTTGTTATAGTGGCTACAATGTTAACGAATTCAAATTTCATACTGAAGAGTATGGAAAATTCAAGAAAACAATGAATAGTAGTGTATTTGTGAAAGGTAGCTGTTACGCGTATACAAACGTGACTTATACGGTATGTTAACAAAAATTATAGAGGTATAATATGTAAGGAAAAATAACACAGTTGTATTGTTTAAATATCACTGGTACGATTCTAAGAGAGGACTTATAGTGCACCCAAAACACGGTCTTAAAGATATAAAGCATAAATCTCATCTAAGCTTAGATGAGCTGTTTGTGTTGGTGGAGCAAGCAACACAAGTGTACTATACACCGTACCTGTTAAGGAAGAAATAAAGATTAGATTGGTGGGCAATTTGTAAAGTTTAATCAACGGGAAATTTCTATGTTCCTTCATATGAAGATGCAAATCATGAGATAGTGCTTATTGTTCTAGAGTACTTTCAAGAGGATGAAACTCTTTATCCAATCCTAGTCGATGAGGATAACGAACTTCATATACTGGGTATTCTTCATGATCTCATTGGTATAATGGAGGAAGTAGATCACCTGAATGTAGGAGGAGTTTAAGAAAAAAGAGTAGAAGAAACGAAAAAAAGATTCGAAAAATGAAGAAGAAGAATGAGAGGAAGATGAGGAAGAAGAAGAAGAATGAGAATAAGAGGAGAAGAATGAGACGGAAGAGGAAGAAGAAGATGAGGAGGAGGAGATCATAGCATGAATGTTGATTAACTTGTAAACGTATTTCTCTTCCATATTATTTAGTGAAAATTAATTCCATTAATGCTTTTGTGTCATCATTGTAAGAAAATTAAAATTAACTTGAGTGAATATTTGTCATTCTTGTTAATTATATTTGGTTTTTTTTCACGTTCTTGTTCCTCAGAAACATCATTTTTGTATCTTATCTAACTTAGAATGCATTGTGTATATGTTTTCATCATATCTTTTTTTTTCTTGCAAAATATGATGCCATCGAGAGGGAGAGCACAAGGTAGACGGGGGAGAGCACGAGGCAGACAGGGGGCGCATCCTCGATAAAGGAGATGAGACATCGACTTCACATCCTCCACCTCTAGGTAATGATGTATTTAATTTTATATTTGTACATAAACCCTTTCTCCCTTGATGTTTTTTTATTTTGGATTATAAGATCCTTTGTTAAAATTACAGAGCCCGTGGATATGAAGATGTTGGCTATAGAGGGAGATGGGCTAATAAACTCCCCATACTCCTGAAAATGTAGCTGATGGACCTTTATCACGCATAAGAAGCATGGGGTATTATACTTTCAGTCACAACCATTATGTGTTTGTACCTTAGAAACCAAATTTTGCATTTAAATTTAACCTTTCTATGCTTGTAGTGCATTCTCTAGGGTGAAGGGCATCGTGAAGACCATCACATTGAGTGTGAAGAATCATCATGATAGCCTTTGCAATTCATATAGAGACTTCAAGCTATGTGTGCAGGCTATCTATTTCGATGCCTTCCTAGTATAAGTTATTTTTTTGTTGTATGCTGGTTATATGTACTCGGTATGAACAATAAAATGTTATTTAGTTTATATGTTTTCTATATGTTGCAAGTAATCCTTTGTCTTCTTGTCATTTCAGCAACGTTATTGTTCATAATGCATATAATTTATATATATATAGTATAAAAAAAGTAAACGGTGAAGCGACAGAACCGTTCACATTAAGTGAATGGATATATTCTTTTTTATAATAAATTAATAATAAAAACTCAATATAAGCTCATAAGCTTATATTTCTTTCCGTTTATTTGTTTGGACTCCCGTTTGTTTGGTTTCTTTAAATTCTCTTAACAAAAATTCATACAAATTTCTCCAATATTAAGGATAATTACAGTTATCCAATTTTAGTACCAAGAGTTCATCTCAATTAGAGCTAAATTTTCAATAAAACTCATAACTAGATAATTATATTGTTTGAATTAAGTTATGAAATAGTAAGATTAATGAAAATTTATGGTTAGGTATTAGTGATCAGTAATATCAGGAAATTACTGAAAGGAGCAGAAAAGGTAAATAGGTGATTCACGGGTAGCTTTAAGTAATACGCGGTGAGTTAGATTTAATTTTAGTAATCGAGACCAATATAAGATATAGATTGATGATAGTTGAATTAATTTTTGAATTATAATGATTTGATGACACATGTATAAAATTGATAGTTGATTTGGTTGATTAAGTATGAAAGAAAATTAAATAATATGCTAAAAATCAATTATATGAGAAGTTGTATTTTTAAGAGGACGGATTGATGGAAAATATGCTGAAAAGATATATGAAATTCTTGAAAACTGTGATTGATAAATTGATATGATATATAAGGAGACAATTTAATATGTATATGATAAAATAATAATTTTGAGAAAGAGATAGTTGAATTGAATGTTTTGATGTATGATTGCTTGTATGTTAATGTTCATATGCATAAAGGGAAGACCGGGAAGGCAGTTGGTTTTGTTGAGAAGACCAGGAAAGTAGCTAGTTTGGCTGAAACATGTCGACATCTGGAAAGACTTTCACAGATGATAGAATGAAATGATGTGATGATCTAATGAAAAAGAAAGAAAGAAAATTTAAATTCGTGCATTTATTTCACTGAATATTTATTATTGTTGGCTGAAATGCTACAACATCAGTCTTGATTGCGAAATGATTGATAGACAGATGAGTCTTATAATGAGAAAAATTTGATGATAAAGAATTGAAAGGATGATATGATAAAGAATCATGTGATTGATTGTCTGTATGATGTGAACCTCATAATGAGGTAAATGATGATATTGAACTGAAAAACTTGAATTGATAAAATATATGAGAAAAAAATTGATATGATTGGTATATGAGATATATTTATTAAAAGATGATAGTTTGATGATTTATTTATAAAGAAATTGATAAATGATTGAATTAGTATGTATGAAGAGATAAATGATTAATTATGTTGATTTAATAATGATTGAATATAACTAGAAGTATACAAATCGAGTATTTCTAGTAAATTTAATTCTCTGAGCTTGTAAAGCTCACTCCTTATTGTTGAAATATTTCAGGTTGTGGATAGGGTTGATAGATAGTTAAGCTGATAACCAAAGTGAACAATTTAAGTAAGTCTCGTGGTCAGCATCCTAAGGCTTGTGAAAGAAATAGAAAAGAAAACTTTGAAAAGCTTTAAATATTCATGCATTTTGTTATTATTGTATATATTGTTTATGATAGGAGAAAAACGTTGTATCTCATCTAAAAAGAGTTGAGAACTTGATATATATATTTAGTTGATGTATGTTTTTATATTGTTTCATATACGTGTCGTGTTGGGATTTCAAAATGTGACAACACTGTCTCGGGGCTGGCTAACCTGGGATGGGTCGTTACAATTTTGGTATCAGAGCATTAGGTTTTATGATTCTATAGACTACATAAAAATTTAAAGAAATGAAAGATTTAAATAAACAATATTTTAATGTAGATTTTGAAGATGACACGTGGACGTGCCAGAACTAGAGGTAGAGTACTGAACCAGAGATGACGTGGTAGGCCCCCAATATTTAGAAGAGTTGAGGCTGAGATAGAGGTAGAGTTTGTGGTTCCTGTAAGGGAATAAATTGCTAGTACAATTGGCACTAGTAGAGGTGCGAGAGAATCTGGTGTTAGGAGAGATGAGCTGAAAGAGGTTCTTGATCATGCTATAGAGAGAATGAATCCAGTAGAAGATAGGGTTGATAATATACAAAGGAGACTTGAGGAAAGGGCTAGGAGTAGAACCTGATGTGGTGAGATAAGAAGTTCATGTGGGAGATGGTGTGTTTGCACATAAGATGCAAGAAGACTATTTTGTGAGATTTTTTTAGAGGATCTGTAATCCTATTGAGGCTGAGTAGTGGATTAAACATATTGAGAAATATTTTAAAGTCTTTCTAGTGACAGATAGGCAAAAGTTTGTCTTTACTTCATTTAAGTTAGAAGGTAAGGCTTCTCAATGGTGGGAGGGTATTCTACCTAGATTGAGTACTCATGTAGATCAACCCTTAACCTGGTGTAGGTTTAAGGATTTGTTCTTTGCGAAGTATTTTTTGGATACTTTTAGAGCATAACAGAAGATAGATTTTATTCATTTGAGGTAGAACACTTTATCTATGGCTGAGTATGATAGTAGATTTGTAGCCTTGTTAAGGTTTATACCTGAGTTAGTAAATACAGAGGAAAAAAAAGAGAATTTTAGACGGGTTACACTATGAGATTCGAAATAAACTCTCTTATATGAGTATTGCAAATTATGCTATGATGGTGGATAAAGCATTACAGATTGACAAAGATGTCATGTAGTTTATAGATAGGAGAGATTAGATTAGGAGTGGGTGTGCTACCTAGGGGAGGTGGTAATATGATGTATACTAGAGAGACAAAAGGTTGCTATAGATGCAATCAGATAGGACATCTATCTCGAAATTGTCCTACTCTGATATACTTTGTATGTGGTGAGGGATGACATATTGTGTAGATTGTCAAGTGGGGAGATCTGTTAAGGTAGGTGTTGGAGTTGTTCGGAGGAGACAGATGGATAGAATTGGTAGATTAAGGAGTAGATTGGGTAGAGACAGACGACCAGTAGCTGAGAGGGGACGCGGTAGTCAGTTATAGCCCAGTAACAACAGAGTCTATACCTTGACCCAACATGATGCACAAGCTACTCCTAGTATTGTTATGGGTATGATATCTATTCTTAATAGATTTGTTAGACTGTTGATTGATCCTGGTGCAACTCATTCTTTTGCATCTAGTGTTTTTATGAAATCTATTGATGTTTGTGTTAATCCTTTTGATGTATGATGTTATTGTTAAGGTTCCTACTGGGGATAGAATTATTATCAGGACTATCTATATGGCTAATAGAGAATTTGAAGTTGATTTGTTATCGTTAGATATTACAGATTTTGATTTGATTCTGGGGACGAATTGGTTGTCTGCATATCATGCTTAGGTAGATTATTTTAGGAAGAATATGGTGTTGATACCTGGGCAGGAGGAATTTAACTTTCAAGGATAACATAAGATACTTGCAAACTGTCTTATTTCTGCCTTGACTGCTAGTAGATGGTTGATGAAGGGTTGTGAGAGGTATTTGGCATATGTCATGGATTCTAAGAAAGAGGTTAGGAAGTTAGATGAAATCTTAGTGGTGAAATATTTTCCTGATGTATTCCTTGAGGAGTTGTTTGGTTTACCTCAGAGTAGGGAGATTGAGTTTTCTATTAAGATGCTTTCGGGATCAGCACCCATATCTATAACACCTTATAGAATGGTGCCAGTTAAACTGAGAGAATTGACAGTTTAGCTTCAGTAGTTGTTAGATAAATAATTTATTCGACCTAATATGTCATATTGGGGAGCCCATGTGTTGTTTGTGAAGAAGAATGATGGAACGATGAGGTTGTGCATTGATTATAGACTGCTGAATAAGATCACTATCAAGAATAAATATCTTTTGCCCTAGATAGATGATTTATTTGAGTAGTTGCAGGGGGCTAGAGTGTTTTCTAAGATAGACTTGAGATCAGGTTATCACTAGTTGAGGACAAAGGAAAGGGATGTGCCTAAGACTACTTTTAGGACATGTTATGGCCATCATAAGTTTCTTGTTATGCTACTTAGGTTGACTAATGTTCATGTAACATTTATGGATATGATGAATCGAATGTTTAAACCATTCTTAAATAGATTTGTGATTTTATTTATTGATGATATCCTAGTGTATTCCACGAATGAGGAAGAACATGTGAAACATTTAGAGATTGTGTTGGAGATTATGAGGAGAGATGAATTATATGAAAAGTTCTCTAAATGTGAGTTTTGGCTGAATGAAATATCTTTCTTGGGGCATGTTGTGTTAGGAGATCATATAGCAGTTGACCCACAGAAAGTATAAGTAGTGTTGAATTAGGAGAGACCAACTAGTGTGACTGAAATTAGAAGTTTTTTGGGGTTAGTTGGCTATTATAGAAGGTCATCCAGAATTTTTCTATTATTTTTGTACCACTGACCAGATTGACCAAGAAAGAAGTGAAGTTTAGGTGGTCAGAAGAATGTGAGAAGAGTTTTCAGTTGTTGAAAGAGAAGTTAACAACTACCCCAGTATTAGTACTTCTTTCTGGTGATGAAAGATTTACGGTATATAGTGATGCGTTGTATCAGGGGTTGGGATGTGTGTTGATGTAACATGGGAGAGTTTTAGCCTATATTTCTAGATAATTGAAGAACCATGATAGAAATTACCCAACCTATGATTTTGAGTTAGCTGCCATAATATCTGCATTAAAAATTTGGAGACATCATCTGTATGGAGCCACTTATGAGATTTTCACTGATCATAAGAGTTTGATACATTTACCTACCCCGAGAAAGTTGAATTTGAGGTAGAGGAGGTAGATAGAGTTGATTAGTGATTATGACTGTACAGTTCATTATCATCCAGAGAAGACAAATGTAGTAGCTGATGCATTGAGTAAAACGTCTACAGTGAGATTAGCTGTTACTGGGAATCATGATATGAGTTTGATGGTAGAGTTAAGAGAAATGATGTTGGTATTTGTCTAAGGTTTAAACATGTCTAAACATGGTTCAAAGATGGTTAAAGTCTAAACTGAGGTTGGAAGATTAAAATACAGCATGTTAAAGGAGTGCACACATGTGTGTGCATCCATTTGGGTGTGTGTGCACACCCCTAAACAACAAAGCAAAGTAGTGCACACTACTGTGTGAAGGGTAGCATCAGTGTGGGCCTCACCTACCCTTCACCAGTGCCTCACTGCCCAGCAAGGAAGTAGTTTGGAGAAGGGCAGCGCCGCACCGCCCCTCCACCAGCACCGCACCGCCCAAAATGTGATGCAAATGAGCTTTGCCTAGCGCCTCACCGCCCCCTATTCAGCGCCTAGGCGCCAGGCAAACTGATGCACACATAGACAGCTTGTTTAAACCTCCTCTTAGGTGCATGGATGCAATGTTAAAATGCATAACACCACTTAGGATTGATGGAGGGCCATGGTTAAGTGGTCATCACGATCTAAGGGTGGAGATTGACTCTCAAGATTGGACAAGAAGTAGGTGCACTATATAAGGGGCTACCTAGCTTCATTCTCAACATGATAATATTGTGATATAATTTGAGATCAATTGTAAAGAGTGACATACAAGAGAGAATTGTGTAAGAGTGCAAAGACACAAACACAAGAGGGACTCATTATAGTGAGGCTGGTTATAAAGAGAGAGGAGTCTAGATTAGATAGAGAGCATTGTAATAGTTCTTATCATCTTCTTTATTCTCTTCTTGGTTTCTTCAAGAACTTGAGCTTCTTGAAGAGGGTTGCTGTAATTGTAAAGAACCACTGATTTAGTGCAGAGAGTTCAGAGGAACTCACGGGGAAGTAGGCTAGTGCCAAACCTCGATAACAAATCGCTTATCTTCTTTTCTTTCTTGCTTTCGATTGTTGTATTTCTCTCTACAAGTCATTCTAGACTTGGGTGTTTGGAAGATCACCACCTGGGCATCTTGTCAAAGTGATTTCCAACAGTGGTATCAGAGCTAGAGGAGCTTGCACAGCTGGGTATCAGAGCAAGAACAAGAAGGTTACGGAGTCAAGACTCCAAGAATCAAAGATCAACTTCTTGGGTGATTCAAGAACAGAGTAAAGATCAAGATCAGATCGTGTTCTTGAGGGTGATTCAAGAACGGTGTTAAGATCCATCTACGATCGTGTTCTTGAGGTTGAAGAAAGCATTTGTGGGTAATTGCATAAATCTGGGATCTTGTCCGCAAAGATGGCTTCAAATTTTGTGGTTGAGAAATTTGATGGAAAGGGAGATTTTTCCCTATGGAAGCGGAAGATCAAGGCTGTTCTTATGCAACAGAAAGTGGACTTGGCTATTGGAGAAGATGATACTTTTCCAGTAAGTGTCACGAAGGACCAGTGGATTGAGATGAAAAATATGGCTTATAGCACCATTTTCTTGCACATGTCGGATAGTGTCACAAGGGAGTGCGGAGACTCGGAAGATCCGGCTGTCATATGGAAGAAACTAGATGAGTTGTTTCTTACCAAAACTCTCCCTAACAAAATTTATCTTCTTAAAAGAATCTTCGCTTTTAAAATGGATCCTAGTAAAGAGTTGCAAGATAATCTTGATGTCTTTAATAAGCTAGTTCAAGATTTGAATAGTTTTAGCATTACATTTTCGGATGAACAATTGATTGTTATCTTGTTAAATTCTTTTCCTGATTGCTTTGATAATTTGATTAATGCTATTGAGTATCGAAGGGATACTTTAACAAAGGAGATTGTGATCAATGTCATAAGGGCACATGATTTCAAAGCCAAAATGAAGGAGACATCAAATGGAGATGAGCTGTTCGTAAAAGGAAGGCCAGCAACTCGGAATGGCAGTAGCAACCATGGCAACTACCGAGAAAAATCAAGAGGTAGAGGGCAAAGCCATGGGAGAGCAGATTCTAAATCAAGATTTGGAAAGAGATGCTTCTACTGCAACAAAGAGGGCCATTTCAAGAAAGGCTGCAAGAAGAGGATGTGGGATGAGAGAAGAAGCCACACCAACAATGGAGAGGCTTCGGTTGCCAAAGGAGAACAACAAGATAATGTACTTGTTGTGTGCTCAAATGTGAGCAGGAGGCAAGACAGTGAAAAGTGGATTCTTGATTCCGGGTACACTTATCACATGTGCCCTCACAAGGAATGGTTCAAGAATTTCAAGGAGATCAATGATGGAAGGGTCTTCTTAGATAATGACTATTCTTGCCAAGTGAGGGGGATTGGAGAAATCCAATTAAGGATATTTGATGGAGTCACAAGGCTGCTGCGAAATGTGAGGTATCTTCCAGATTTGAAGAGAAATTTGATCTCATTGGGGCAGCTGGATTCCATGGGGTATACATGTAAAGTAGAGGGAGGAAAGATCAAGGTGGCTAAGGGATCTTTGGTAGTGATCAAGGCAGCAAGAAACGATGAACTCTATGAGATGATCAGAGAGACAGAAATCAATGATCAAGCAGCAAGCTTGATGGCTGAGATGGATAAGGCAGCCTTTTGGCACACTCGCTTGGGATGTATGAGCGAAAAAGGGCTTGCAAGTTCTTAGCAAGGATGGTCTACTTGGTGGTGACAAAGTAGAGAAACTGGATTTCTGTGAGAGTTGCGTTCTTGGGAAGCAACACCGGGTCAGCTTCAACACCGGAGTGCACAAGTCTAAGGGGACTCTTGACTACATTCATTCGGACCTTTGGGACCAGCAAGAACACCAACACAGGGAGGTAACTTTTACTTTCTATCTTTAATTGATGATTATTCAATAAGAGTGTGGGTTTATTTACTTAGAAATAAATTGGATGCCTTGAATAAATTTGTTGTGTGGAAGAAGTTGCTTGAAACTCAAACGGGTAGGGTAGTTAAGGCTTTATGAACCGATAATGACTTAGAATTTTGCAATAAGGATTTGATAAAATCTGTGAATTAAATGGCATTCTAAAACATTGAACGGTTGTAAAAACACCTCAGCAAAATGGAGTTGCTGAGAGGAAGAATAGAACCCTTATGGAAAAGGTTAGGTGCATGTTAATAGAATCTGATTTACTAAAATATTTTTGGGGAGAAGCTGTGGCTACAGCTGCATACTTGGTAAATAGATCACCCTCTAGAGCTTTAGAGCTCAAGACTCCCATGGAGAGGTGGAGTGGGAAATCCCCTGAATTAAGCAATTTTAAGACTTTTGGGTGTGTTGCATATGCACATCAAAAGGAGGATAAACTTAGCCCAAGATCTAGAAAATGTGTATTTCTAAGATATGGTGATGGAGTTAAGGGATATAGGTTGTGGTCCTTAGAAAAGAAAGGCATAAAACTCATTATAAGTAGGGATGTTATTTTTAATGAATTGTTATTTCCCTACTTGGAGAAAACTAACCCTGTAGGACCTAGTGAGCAAACCAGTCCGGAAGTTGTGGAGCATCGCATCAAGGAGAGTTCGGTTCAGGTAGAGCAAGGAAGGCAAGAGGGTTTGGATCAAGTAGAGCCCTTGAATGAAGGCCATGCTCAAGAAACTCAAGAAGAGGTTGAACAAGAAGAGGTTGATGCAGCAAGTCATAATGACTACCAGCTCACAAGAGACTGGGAAAAGAGGGTGGTTAGACCACCTTTGAGATATGAGTTTGCGGATGCTAATGTAGTAGCTCCTTGACAGAAGGAGAGGTTGAACCAGAAACTTACACGGATGCCATGGAGTGTAAGGATTCATCAAAGTGGCAGCTGGCTATGGAGGGAGAAATGGACTCTTTGATGAAGAACAACTCTTGGGAGTTGGTGCCCAAACCTAAAAAAAAAGAGTTGTAGATTATAGATGAATCTACAAGATCAAAGAAAGGAATACTCTAGAGGATGAAGTCCAAAACAAGGCTAGGCTGGTGGCGAATGGGTTCACAAGAAGAAGAGACATAGATTTCACAGAAACTTTCTCACGTGGACATAAGGTTGAGGAAGTGGTAATCATCCTCATCTATGTTGATGACATGTTGCTGGTTGGGAGCAGCATGGAGAAGATAATGAAATTGAAGGCTCAACTCAGTGAGGAGTTTAAGATGAAGGATTTTGGCCATGCAAAGAAGATCCTTGGGATGTGTATCATTCGGGAAAGGGAAAGAAACAGATTGAAGATCTCTCAAACTTCCTACATAGAAAAGATGATATCTAAATTCTCTATAGAAGATAGCAAACCAGTGAAGGTTCGCCTTGCTTTCAAGTTCTCCAGCGATCAATGTCCGAGATCGGAGGCGAAGAAGAAGGAAATAGAAAAAGTCCCCTACTCTAGTGCAGTTGGTTCTGTTATGTTCACCATGGTTAGCACTAGACCTGACATTGCTCATGTAATGAGTGTTCTCAGCAAGTTTATGAGTAATCCTGGAAAGGAGCATTAGCTTGGGATGAAGTGGTTACTGAGGTACTTGAAGGGAAGCCCAGAAGTAGGGCTGGTTTATGAGAAGAGGGGTAAGTCCATCTGCCTTAAGGGTTTTGTGGATTCGGACTATGGAGCAGACCATGATAAAAGGAGATTGATTACCTCCTACTTCTTTAACTTAAACGGATGTTGTGTAAGTTGGAAGGCTCAGTTGCAGCCCATGGTAGCACTCTCAACAATCGAGGCTGAGTACATAGTGGCTATGGAGGCCATTAAGGAGGCTATGTGGTACAAAGGTTTGCTGGAAGAGTTGAAGGTACTGGAGGAGCAGGTTGTGGTGTTTTCGGATAGTCAAAGTGCATTGCACTTGTGTAAGAATCCGGTGTTCCATGAGAGGACAAAGCACATGGATGTTCAGTATCATTTCATTCGGGAAAATGTTACGAAAGGATGCATCCATGTGGACAAGGTAGCCACGGAAGAAAATCCTACGGATTTAGGTACTAAAGTTCTACCTCTAAGTAAGTTCAATCATTTCCTTGGACTACTTAGGATTGAAGTTGGTTAATTGATGACTCAAGATGAGTTTGGATCCTGAAGCTCTCCGCACAATGGTTCGGGTTTAAACACTTAGACAAAGATAGATATTGTTGGTATTTGTCTGAGGTTTAAACATGTCTAAACATGGTTCAAAGATGGTTAAATTCTAAACTAAGGTTGAAAGATTAAAATACAGCATGTTAAAGGAGTGCACACATGTGTGTGCATCCATTTGGGTGTGTGTGCACACCCCTAAACAACAAAGCAAAGTAGTGTGCACTACTGTGTGAAGGGGCAGCATTAGTGTGCGCCTCACCTCCCCTTCACCAGTGCCTCACCGCCTAGCAAGGAAGTAGCTTGGAGAAGGGCAGTGCCGCACCGCCCCTCCACCAGCACTGCACCACCCAGAATGTGGTGCAAATGAGCTTTGCCTAGCGCCTCACTGCCCCCTGTTCAGCGCCTAGGCGCTAGGCAAACTGACGCACACATGGACAGCTTGTTTAAACCTCCTCTTAGGTGCATGGATGCAAGGTTAAAATGCACAGAACCACTTAAGATTGATGGAGGCCCATGGTTAAGTGGTCATCAAGATCTAATGGTGGAGATTGACTCTCAAGATTGGACAAGAAGTTGGTGCACTATATAAGGGGCTACCTAGCTTTATTCTAAACATGATAATATTGTGATATAATTTGAGATCAATTGTAAAGAGTGACATACAAGAGAGAATTGTGTAAGAGTGCAAAGACACAAACACAAGAGGGACTCATTGTAGTGAGGCTGGTTGTAAAGAGAGAGGAGTCTAGATTAGATAGAGAGCATTGTTAGTTCTTATCTTCTTCTTTTCTTCTTTTCTTGGTTTCTTCAAGAACTTGAGCTTCTTGAAGAGGGTTTCTGTAATTGTAAAGAACCACTGATTTAGTGCAGAGAGTTCAGAGGAACTCACGAGGACGTAGACTATTGTCGAACCTCGATAACAAATTGCTTGTTTTCTTTTCTTTCTTGCTTTCGATTGTTGTATTTCTTTCTACAAATCATTCTAGACTTGGGTGTTTGGAAGATCACCACCTGGACATCTTTTCAAGGTGATTTTCAACAAATGAGAATGCAGTTGAGTATTAGTAATAGAGGAGTATTGATGGCAAATATAATGGTACAATTTTCTATTATTAATCGTCTATTAGAGATACAGAGTAGAGATAAGGGGATATATAAGATCAAATAAGAAGTACTGAGTGGGAAGAAAACTAAGTTCAGAATTAGGGATGATGGTATGGTGGTATTGGAACATAGAATTTGTGTTCCCAATAATGTTGAGATGAGAACGGATAAATTGAGAGGGGCTCATGATTTTGTGTATTCTATGCACCCGGGTAATAATAAGATGTATAGGGATTGAGATAGAATTATTAGTGGTCAGGGATGAAGAGGGATGTAGCTTAGTACATTTCTAGATGTTTGATTTGTCAGCTAGTAAAGTCTGAGTATAGACACCCGACAGGTTTATTACAGCTTCTTTCAGTGCCTGAGTGGTCATGAGAGAATGTTAGTATGAATTTTGTTTCTGGTTTTTCCCGTACCCAAAGAAGTCATGATACTATATGAGTTATAGTGGATGGACTTTCTAAGTCTTCGTTTTTCTTTCATATTAAAACTACCCAGAATCCTAAAACGTTGGCTAAGTTGTATGTACCTGAGATTGTGAGATTACATGGATTACTCTAAGCATTGTATCAGATAGATATTCTAGATTTAGTTCTAGATTTTGGAGGGGTTTTCAGAAAGCTATGGGTACACGGTTGCAGTTTAGTACAACTTTTCATCCTCAAACTGATAGGCAGATAGAGAGGATCATTAGAATACTAGAAGATATGTTGAAGACAAGTGTATTGAGTTTTTCAGTGAGCTGTGATGCTTATTTACCTTTGATCGAATTTTCATATAATAATTAATATTAAACTAGTATTAGGATGGCACCATTTGAAGCTTTATGTGCAGAACTCTAGTATATTGGGAAGAGGTTGTAGAAAGAAAAATATTTGGTCCAAAGATAGATTTGACTACTGAGATGATCAAATTGGTTAGAGAGAACCTTAAAGCAGCACATGATAGACAAAAAGGGTATGCTAATAATAGAAGACGACCTCTTGAGTTTTAGGTTGGTGACGGGATGTATTTGAAGATATCTCTATGGAATGGTGTATTGAGATTTAAAAGAAAGGGAAGTTGAGTCCAAGATTTATGGGGCTCTATGAGGTGATTGAGAGAGTTGGACTAGTAGCATATAGATTGGATTTACCTCCAGAGTTAAAGTAGTTGTACAATGTGTTTCTTGTCTCACTTTTGAGAAAATGTTTACATAATGAATCCCATAGTATTTCGAGTCATGCTATAGAACTTCATGAAGATTTGACATTTATGCAAGTACTAGTCAAATTTCTAGACAAAAAGGAACAAGTCTTGCGTAATAAAATTATTCCTTTAGTTCAAGTGTTATGGCAGAATAAGGATGATGAACAAATTACTTTGGAGCGTTTTAAGTGCTACGTGGTGAGTTAGATTTACTTTTAGTAATCGAGACCAATATAAAATATGAATTGATGATAGTTGAATTAATTTTTGAATTATAATGATTTGATGACATATGTATAAAATTGATAGTTGATTTGGTTGATTAAGTATGAAACAAAATTAAATGATAAGTTGAAAATTAATTATATTAGAAGTTATATTTTTAAGAAGATGAATTGATGGAAAATATGCTGAAAAGATATATGAAATTATTGAAAGCCATGATTGATAAATTGATATGATATATGAGGAAATAATTTAATATGTATATGATAAAATAATAATTTTGAGAAAGAGATAGTTGAATTGAATGTTTTAATGTATGCTTGCTTGCATGTTATTGTTCATATGCATAAAAGGAATACTAGGAAGGTAGCTGATCTGGCTGAAACATGTTGACATGTGGGAAAATGTTTCTAGATGATGGTATTAAATGATGTGATGATTTGATGATAAAGAAAGAAAGATAATTTAAATTCATGCAATTATTTTATTGAATATTTATTATTATGGTTGAGAACATCAATCTTGATTGTGAAATTATTGATAGACAAATGAGTCTTATAGTGAGACAACTTTGATGATAAAAAAAATTAAAATGATGATGTGGTAAAGAATTATGTGATTGATTATTTGTATGATGTGAATCTCATAATGAGGTAAATGATGATATTGAACTGAAAATCTTGAATTGATAAAATATATGAGAAGAAAACTAATATGATTAGTATATGAGATATATTTATTGAAAGATGATAGTTTGATGATTTATTTATAAAGAAATTAATAAATGATTGAATTAGTATGTGAGAAGAGATAGATGATTAATTATGTTGGTTTAATAATGATTGAATATAACTAGAAGTATACAAATAGAGTATTTCTCGTAAACTTAATTCACTGAGCTTGTGAAGCTCACTCCTTATTGTTGAAATATTTCAGGTTGTGGATAGGGCTGATAGATAGTTGAGCTGATAACTAGAGTGAATAATTTAAGTAAGTCCCATGGTCAGCATCCTCTGGCTTGTCAAAGAAAGAGAAAAGAAAATTTTGAAAAGTTGTAAATATTCATGCATCTTGTTATTATTGTATATATTGTTTCTAATAGGAGAAAGATGTTGTATCTCATCTTAAAAGAGTTGAGAACTTGATGGGCTGGCCAACCCGAGATGGGTCGTTACAGTTATCGGTTAGAGACACTAAAGGACACCCAGTTCGCTAATGTTGTCTTTGACTATATTGCACATAGGCAGTTATCAGACCACCTCAACAAAGCCCGAGCTAGAGCTAAACGCGAACTAGGGCCAAATAAATTAGAGTGGAAAGGGTTGACCAACCATTGGATGATACAGTCATATTGGGCTGAACTATGTGACCTTTAGGCCAGTGATGGTTGGGAGAGGCGTCAATAGGATGCTTAATCTAATAGGCGAACAGGAGATGGGCTTGTCCACCATGTTGAGGGGTCCATCAGTATGCAAGAACACGCGGAACGGATTGTAAACAATCTGATCCACCTGATGTTGATTTTTTAGATATTGTACATGATTGTAATGTTAGTTTTATATTTAATGCAAATTTCATTTCAATGTGTAGGAGAAAAAATTGGGTAGACCACCTTCTATATTGGAGGTTTTTAATGAGATCCACATAGCTAAAAAGACTAGAGACTACGTTGATCGAAAGTCCAGGGTAGTAAGCGTAAGTATAAGTGTCTATTTATATATAACTTTATGAATTTTTTGTCAACCAGCTTAATTACTAGAGTCATTTCATTTAATTGTCTAATTTTGCTTACTGATGTATTGATTTGGATTACTGGAGTACTATAGTCAGGCTATGTCCTCTAAATATGGTGAAGATTTGTCTGTTCAGCAAGAGTTGGATGCTGAGGAGTGGTTGGCAGTGTTAGGGGGAGCAAATAAAGGTCGTTTACATGGCTTGGGTGATATGGTGGACCCTAATGTCGTGTTTGGGAAGTCACACGGTTGTTGTTCGTCCTTCATTCCTACCTCTTCTAAGATTCCACGCTCATATACTGGCGATATACTGTAGTCGATCTGGACGAAGGTGAACTAGTGGGTGTAGCAGATGAAGCAACGAATGGAGGAGAGAGAACAACAGAGGCAACAATAAATGAACGAGGGTATACAACATGTTGTGGCTGCCATCTGTCAAACATATGACATTCCACCTCCACGTCTACCTCCACCCTCAAATGTAAGTACTAAACACTTTTAGGACTTTAGAATTACAAGTTTATTACAATAACGTGCACGAGAAATTTCCATATAACACACTTAGTGATTTTAGGTGCTTTACGTGCGAACTGTTAACACTTAGTGGTTTTAGGGGTGAAAATGTGAGATACTTGTCCCATGGACGAGCGAGAGTAACGACATGTTTGTAACATAGAAAGAGATTTGTGAACTATACTAAATCGGATTCAGATCACCAGTTTTGATTTTACGAGAAAAAGTAAGCGTTTTAAGTCCAAACCGTTAACACTTAGTGGTTTTAGAGGTGAAAATGTAAGATATTCGTCCCATGGATGAGCCAAAGATACCAGTATGCTCGTAACGTAGAAAGTGAGTTATGAGGGCAAACCGAATCGGATTCGGATCACTGGTTTGGATTATAGGAGACAAAGTTGCCGATTTAGGTCCCAAGCGTTAAAACTTTGTAGTTTTAGAGGTGAAATGTGAGATACTCGTCCCGTGGACAAGCTGAGGTACCGGCATGTGCATAACGTAGAAAGTGAGTTGTGAGACCAAACTGAATCGGATTTTGATCATCGATTTTGATTTTAAGAGAGAAAATAGGCATTTTAGGTCCAAACCGTTAACAATTAGTGGTTGTAAGGGCGAAAATATGAGATACTCGTCTCGTGGATGAGTCGGGGATACTGGCATGTCCATAACATAGAAAGTGAGTTGTGAGAACAAATTGAATCGGATTCAGAACATTGATTTGGATTTTATGAGAGAAATTAGGCGTTTTAGGTCCGAATGGTTAATACTTAGTGGTTTTAGGTGCGAAAATGTGAGATACTCATCCTATGGATGAGCCGGGTTACCGACATGTCCGAGCATAGAAAGTGAGTTGTGAGAACAAACCGAATCGAATTCAGATAACTGGTTTTGATTTTAAGAGAGAAAGTATGCGTTTTAGGTCCAAACCGTTAACACTTACTGGTTTTAGGGGAAAATTTGTGAGATACTCGTCCCATGGACTAGCTGGGGGTACTGACATGTCCGTAACGTAAAAAAGTGAGTAATAAGACAAACTTAATCGAATTTGGATCACTGGTTTTGATTTTAGGAGAGAAAGTAGGCATTTTAGGTCCAAATCCTTAACACTTAGTGGTTTTAGGGGCGTAAATGTGAGATATTTGTCTCGTGGACGAGCCGGGGGTACCAGCATGTCCATAACGTAGAAAGTGAGTTGTGAGAACAAACTGAATCGGATTCGGACCACTGGTTTAGATTTTAGGAGACAAAGTAAGCGTTTTAGATCCAAACTGTTAATACTTGGTTGTTTTAGGTGTGAAAATGCGAGATACGCATCCCATGGACGAGCCGAGGGTACCAAAATGTCTGTGACTAGAATTCAATCGAATTCGGACCAATGATTTGATTTTAAGAGAGAAATGATTTTTAAACTTCATAATTATATTTATTCATATTTTTGTAATTAATTAATATCATATATCCCGCTTTAATATGCATCTTATAATTTTATTTTGCAGGATGCTGCTGATAGAGGAGCATAGGATCCGAGTGACATCATTGCTTACTACTCGGACCTGAGTGGATTATGATGGTCGTCTATCTCCATTTTCCTCATACTATTTTATTTTGTTGTATGTTGTGAATATTATTGGCAGAAATTGAATTTTGTAGATTTGACATTATAACCGAGGATTTAATTTATTAATGTTGATAAAATTTGAGCAGAATTGTAAAATTACTCTATTTAAATGTGTAATTTTTAATTTATAGGTTTTTTCATATTAACAAGGGATTTTTTTAAAAAAAATTCATATCAAATGGCTATTTGTGACGGAAAATCCATCGCAAATAATAAAATAAATAAAAAATAATTAGGAATTATTATTTGCGACAGACCATTCGTCGCAAATAATCAAATATAAATAAAAATAATAATAATTAGGAATTACTATTTGCAACAGATATCGCAAATACTTTATGCGATAGATTTTCTTCACTCTTACAACATTTAAAATAATATTTTTATATTATTTTTGAAATATATATACGACCACATATCAGCCACGAATCAATGAGGGGATCGCAGCTGGTGGTAACGGAGAGCCAAATAGAAAATGATTCAAATGGGGTGTGCAATAATTCTCCTGGTGGTGGATTTTCTGTTGGGTATAGATATAGATGTTAGGAATGGGTGGATATTTATTGGGTACAGATAATTAGACTAGTGGTTTTCATCTTGGTATAGATCTTTGAAATAAGGGTTTTTATGAAAGCTGCATGAGAATTGGTGTAAAGAAATAAGTATACTGATGTCAAAATGGCATATATGGTGGTAGATCAAAATAGGTTTGAATTTAAGTGCTTGCCTTATCTGTTTTTTCTTTCTTTTTTCTAGGCCAATATTTATATGTTGTGTTGGAAGATGTTGTTTGCTGGTGCTAGTTTGAAAATGAGAATATTTTATGATATATATTTATGAAGATGGATTTCAAGCATTACTGTTTGTTGTTGGTTCAAGCAATTAGCTCAACAATTTATTTTCTTACATCAGCATGAACTAACAGTGGTCAATCAGTGTCCTTAGGATATGCATTTTGCTATTCTACTTTACAAGGTTGCACCACTCAGAATTTACAGTTGCGAATTTCACATATGTAGTATTATCGTTCCTTATTTGAAAATCTCAATGCTTCCAGACGACCACATCGACATATCCGGTTCCAAAACCTGAGTCTTAAAGAGGTGGTGTCACTAATGCTTGCAGTAGACTTCTTATGCGCGTCATAAAGTAGAAAGCATTTTTTTGTTAGAAGTTTAGACAAACAATTGACTAGTTAAAATAGCTTGGAATTAAAGAGGAACAAAACAAATAAATCTTGGGATAGGTCATTGACAAACCTGAGAGACTTGAATTTCTTCTTCTCTTCTCACTTTGTTGTACAGGTCTCACAAAAACAACCAACGCTGTTTATGAGGACTTAGATCCAACGGTCACTTGCCTTGGTTTTAGAAAAATAAATAAATAATTTATTTTTTGGATGTTGCCAAGTCAAAAGGGTAAGGTGGATGGGTGGGCAAGGTGAGGGTATTTTTTTTATTCGATCCAATAAATTCGATTTGTATTTAATTTGTAAATTTTGGATATTATCAGTCGGTTAATTGATGGTTCGGTTTAGATATCCGATCTGAACCATTTTATTTGAGAAATTGTTGCGCCTGAGATTCAAGCAAACTAAAATTTCAACTCTCAAATTCTCAATTTCTATCCTTTTCCCATCATTTTTCCCTAACGTTGTAACACAACCCAAAATAAGAGAAAAAAATATAGCAACTAACATAAACAATGGACAAAATTGCAGACTTTTTTTGATAAATTTAAAAAACTTAAATATTTAGAAGTGTAACCCACGGAGGCATCTAAGATTTACATAGAATATGAACTGCCCATTAACTGAAACTACTTGTAGATAAAATAGCATGAGAACTACTTATCTAAAGATCTCAAAAATAGGAAAATTCAAATCCAAAAAGTTGAGATGCCTCGTGAATGGATCTTTTACACCCAGCTTCAATTACCCAAAAAAATAGAGCTTCTAAATACGGAAATTACCATTTGTTTCCATCATTTTTCAGCAACCAAACAGAGCCCAAATCCCTTTCTAAAAAAATAGAGCTCAAATAAAAAATTAAAAAGAAAAAAAAACTTTTGTCGAGCTCACTGTGTCGCGATCGAGGAGACGAGAACTCCATGAAGATGGTTGTGTTAGGAGATCTTACCTAAGGAGAAGAGGCGACTGGCCAGTTGATGTGACGCTGGGGCAGTGTCCTTGAGTGACTGAGTGAGATAGGGAGTGGTTCTGGGTTCGTGCGCGACTTAGGTCTGAGCGCTTGGTTCGATAGCAGGTGAAGGTGTGGCACGGTGGTGCGATTCACAATAGAGAGAGGGGAAAAACATGAGAAGGAAGAGGAGAGAAGATGAAGAAGAATTTTGATGGCGCGGTGGTGAGGGAAAGCGAAAGTCCATGGCAGGTAGAGGTGTGGCAGTGGTGCCGGTACGGCTCTGGAGATGGGGAAATCCTAGGAAGGAGAAAAAGAGAGAAAATCGTGAAAAGTTGAAACAACTGAGGGGATTTCAGATGGATTCGGTTTAGGCTACACGGGTAAAGCCTTGGTGTGCGGTTCTGTTCGCATACCCATTTTATAAAAATCTTATAATCAGATCCGATTTGATATCTAAATTTTTTTTAAAAATGTCTGATCTGATCCAGTCTGAAAAAAAATCGAATATCTTAATTTTCCGTTCAAATTGGTTTGGATATTCGGTTTGAATCGAATATCGAATTTTTTTGCCCAGCCGTAGGGAAGGGTTACGTTCTTTCCCGTCGGTTGTTGGCATTGCCTCCCGCCAACTTGCAAGGGTAAAGCTAGATTTTAAAAAAGTGAAAAGTTATGATGTGATGGTTTTGTACGGCTGGTAGAAGCTATAAGTCTGGAAGGAACATAGTACCGGTAGATAATTTGCATATAAAAAAAAAAAAAAAAAAAAAAAAGAAGAAAAAGAGAGGTGTCTTAATTATATGTTATTTCATAAGAGGTTTAAATAATTTACCATTTATACGTGTAGAGGGTTAAACGACTTTTGGAAAAACTTAGGAGTTAGGTGCACCTTAAATCTCCTATAAACTTGGTTGAGGAGGAAGGAGGAAATATAGACAAAAAAAAAGAAGAAATAACGAGAAGAGCATTGAGAGAATGGTTTAAGGAGAGAAAAGATAATCAAGAAAAAATAAAAATGAGAAAAAATAAAACAATGAGAAAAATACAAAAAAAAAATCAAAAGAAAATTGATTTATAGAGAGCTGTATAAAATCCTTTTAATCTCCCATTAATAGTGAAAATTTCTCTACTTCTCCCATGGAGTAGGCCTCATAAGCCGAACCACGTAAATATCTGACCCTATTTTACTTCTTTTTAAGCTTTTAATTTCCTATATCTTTACTTGCCAATACAAAAGTAAATTCTTCCTTTCTTACCCAGAATCTCTGCTAAAAAATATCTTCCCACTAATCAAACTAATAAACTATTTTGAGGATTTTATGAGTTAGTCTACTGGTGGATCTATAAAACAACAAATTTCCAAATTTGTAAATTTCATGTTTACATTTTTGGTGATTCCACTGGGGAAGGTGATTTATTTTTGAAAAAAAAAAAAACAACAAATGGCACGCTCACATGACAATCTTGATCCACTAACACCAGACACTCACGATGGAAGGAATGAAGATTCCATTCATTCGTATTTGGTGACACGAATAAATTATATAAGAGGAAAATACAATGTTCAAACAAGTATTGCTTTATATGCAGGCTACGATGAACCTGTTGGTGGAAGATGCTAAAAGTGCCAAAAAAGAACTTGTCATTG
The DNA here is from genome assembly GCA_023935145.1 of Bretschneidera sinensis. Lineage (NCBI taxonomy): Eukaryota > Viridiplantae > Streptophyta > Magnoliopsida > Brassicales > Akaniaceae > Bretschneidera > Bretschneidera sinensis. Next base: position 58,764,847 of record CM043702.1, on the reverse strand, counting down.
CTGAGAATGGAGGTTATGATCTAAGAACTCAACCTTCCGTAGCCACACCTCGAGCAGTAGATATGGAAGCAAGACTCATAGTTTTTTAGTAAAGAGCTATGTATTAAAAAAGCAAGAAGTAAGAAAGACACTGGAAGAAACCAGAGTTTAGCTTAGAAAAGGCCCGTAATAAAGCCTCAACAAAGGTCATATTAATATGTTCTTAGAGCTTAAGGAGTCTCTGTCCCTGTAGCTGGTTATAAAAGAGGGCCTAATTCCTCTCCTACTTCAGCATCAACCTTCTAGAGTGTATTCTAAGAAGCTCCACAAATTTTTTTGTATCTATAGCAAATGACTTTAGCTTTGTAGCGCCTTATCTCAAAGAAATGATGAAGAAAGAAAATTATCAAGGCTATGAGGCGCCAAGCTTTGAAAAGTACAATGATAAGAACGAAGATGCAATAGTGCATATAAAAAAATTCCTAGATATCATGGGATTCTAAAGAGATAATCAAGATTTGTTGATGAAAGAATTCTCTAAGAGCCTTATTGACAAGGCATGCACCTAGTATGTGAGTGTAGAACTCGAAAGCTTAGCAAGCTGGACCGTAATGGTGAAACTACTTTTGCAGAAGTTTTACACCATCCTGTATCAGTATACATTGATAGATCTAGCACAAGAACGTTAAGGCCCCTCAGAAAATCTAGAGAGCTATATTGAAAAATTCAAAGTAAAAATGCTCGAGTGTCAAGACAAGACCAATGAAGACATTTTGGTAAAACTCTGTATTGCACAGATATTGGATGAATAAAATAGTCTTTCGGAAAATATGGATATAGATTCCTTTAGCTCTTTACAATAGAAAGCCATAAGGACCAATGCCTATGTTACTAGGATTTTAGGCACAAAGAGGAGCCAAAATGCACCCATGACAGCGGTAGCTGAAGAAGGAAAGCATTGTGACAAGAGGTTGAAGAGAGAGTTTTATCATCAAAGAAAAGATATAGATGAAAGAGAAAAAGCTCCACCATTTTCGTGCTCTAAGGATAAAGTGATGGATATCGTTAAGGATTGGATTAGAAACGATCAAATTAGGCTACCCCAATGGTATAAGCAACCTATTCAGACTGAAATCAATGGCCCCAGGTTTTTCCTATTCCATAGGTCTACCACACATCATACATATGAGTGCTTCAGTCTTAGGTGGATCTTTCACAACAAAGTAAGAAGTGGAGAGTTGATCTTTATATAAGAGAGAGCACAAAACTAAATGATTATGTATCTGAAAGAGGAAGAGAAACACCAACACTTTTGTTATCTGGAAGTTGAGGAAATCGTGGGCGTTACTGATCAATTCCAAAGTCGACACATGCACTGTAATGGCTCTATTATAGAGGAAGTAGCAAAGAAACGAGAATATGAAAGATTGGCCAAATTCTTAACCAATACGTGATATTTCGCCATTTACTTTGATAACATTAGCTTAGGAGAAAGTTGTATAAGAAGAGAAGCTGCATCCGCATTGTTACGCATTGCTCAAAGGTACCAAGGGGATTGTAGTATAAGTGCAAGTAAAGAAAAAAAATTGAAAAGTTAGGTGAAAGTCACAACAAACCATTGTATCCAGAGGTAGTATTGAATGTATTGAATATGTGTGCATGGATTGGTAGATGGATGCTCATCTATCAACATAATCTCATTATACACATTGAAAGCAATAAACATACTAGAGAAGTGAATTATCAATCACCCTGTTTTGGTCAAAAGTTCTTCTGGTAAAGATATGCAAATTTTGGCTATGTGACGATAGACACTATTGTAGGTCCACTACGCATCATGGTGAAGTTCCATATTATGGATACAATGGCATTTTATCACATCAGGTCAGAAAGATCATGGTATCATGTTCATTAGGTTGTTCCTTCCATATATCAATAGAGCTTGAAAGAGTGGTGTGGAGGTAAGAAAGTGATTATCCACACCTCCCAAGCTCCTTTTGAAGTACAAGAAGCAAACTTTTTTTAAGTTGGATTTTACAGTGATTTCTTATAAGAAGGTGCTATAACTTTTAAACCTTCAAGAAGTCTAGTGTTGCGTGCTTGGGAGGATCTAAGTAGAGAAAAGAAGACAAAAAATTGGAAGAGAAAGACCAACAAAGAGCAAGCTGAAAAATAGTTGTAGAAATCCCAAAAACTATCCCGCTTGATGTTCGAATCTGTTACCTCTTATGAAAGGGTAGGGCTCAAAAGAATCCAGATCTCTTGATCCTAAGTACTAGGTGATCACAGTAGAACTCTGAAGATGATGTACCTAGGTCAAAGAAAAGGGAAAAAATGAAGAAAATCAGCCATGGAAAAACAAGAAAGTGAAGGATGAGCCGGAGCGTATTGACTTGGTTAAAGATGGAAAAGAAGAAAGGCCAACGTTTATTAAGCACTCAGTTCACTATAGAAAGAAAGTTTGATTTTACTTTTGAAAGAATATGTAGAAATATTTTCCTGGAAGCATGAAGAGATGTCTGGCCTTGATCTTGCCTTAGTGGCATATAACTTGAATCTGGATCCTAAAAAGTAAACGAGTTAAGTAATCATAAAGGTTAGCATCTTGTGAGCAAGAGTTGATTCTTAAGGCAGAGGTAGATAAATTGATGAAAAATAAAAAGATAAAGAAGGTGCAGTATCCTATTTGGCTGGTGAATCTAGTCTTGGTACAAAAAAAAAATTTGAGAACCTTAAGTGTGCCAAGACTTTCATCCTATCAACAATGTTATGCCAAAAGATGACTTCTCATTGCCTAACAATGACACCTTAATTGATGCAATAGTAGGATTTGAAATGTTTTTTTTCATAGATGGATTCAGTGGCTATCATCAGATAGCAATGGCTCTTGGAGATGTAGATAAAAACAACTTTTAGAACTCTATTTGATAACTATTGCTACATAGTTATGCCATTTAGACTCAGAAATACGAGAGCCACATTTTAAAAGGTAATGATTGTAATATTCAATGAGTTGATCCATAATGAGATGAAGGTCTATGTTGATGACCTTGTTCCAAGTCTATAAAAAGTGAAAAATAATTTGGAGTACCTTCTAAAAATATTCAATAGTTGTAGAACTTTCAAAATGAAATTCAATTCACTGAAATGAGCCTTTAGCATAAAAACAAACAAATTTCTTAGATTTATTATGCATAGAGAAGGCATGGATCTTAATTCAAACAAAGTCAAAGCCATTAAAGAAATGAGTAATGCTGCTAGCATTAAGCTGCTCAACTCATTCATGGGCCATGTTTTTTACATTCAAAGATATAACCCTGCATTATCAAAGTTACTGTCACCTATGATGCGTTTGTTGAATAAAGATGTTTCTTTCATATAGATGTTACAACAGCAGCAAGCCTTTGAGCAGATCAAGCAAGGGTAGTCATTAACTAACACAATGATAAAACCTACCCTAGGAATGCCTTTGCTATTGTATATGACTTTAACAAACAACTCTATAGGCGCTTTGCTAGCCCAAGAAGTTGATGATATTGAGAAGCCCATCTATTATTTAAGTAGGATGATCAACATATCATAAATACATTACTCAGTGCATGAAAAACATTATTTAGCTCTGGTGTATGCAAAATAGAAGTTCAAGCACTACATGATGAGCTGCAAGGCTCATTTGTACACTAGATCCAATCCACTATGATTTTTTTTATCTAGACCTGTCATGAATAGAAGAGTAACCAGATGTCATCTATCTTATTGGCCTTAAAGATAAGATCCTAATGAAAAGAAAAATTGAAAGGCATGCAATGAAAGATGATGTACTCCGCAGAAAGAGCTTATCTGGAAAAATGCTTACATATGTTGGAAAACATGATCAAGAAGTGTTATTACATGAGCTACATGCTGGAGTTTGTGATGGCTAAAAAGGAAAAGCAAAGCTTTACGAGTATTTGCTAAAAGTTGGCTATTATTGGCTAAAAATACTTAAAGATGCAAAGGAATTTGTATGCAAATGCAATGTATGCCCACGACATGGAAATGTGTTGCTTAGACCTCCTATAGATTTGCACGCTTTGAGGGCTCCATAGCCCTTTCATACATGGGCTATAGATCTAATTGCGCCAATTTCACCACCTGTTTAAGGGTGAGTTTGGATTCTGGCTGCCATATAATATTTTACTAAATAAGTCGAAGTTGTATCACTCAAGCAAGATACTGGTGAAGCAGTTCTGAACTTTACAAAAGAGAATTTTATTTATCACTTTGACATTCCTAAGAGTATTATGTCTAATAATAGTATACCCTTTATGAACAATATTGTGAGGGAATTCTTGAGCACAAAGTTACTCACCTCATGTCCATAATGTTACCCTCAGGGGAATGACCAAGCATAAGCAATAAACAAAACACTCATTAGAATCCTAAGCATAGTTGTGCATGATCAACCCAAGACATGACATGATGCTCTTCCATAAGCTCTATTGGCTTATAGAGTCACCCAACACTCTATCACAAATGTGTCCTCTTATTCACTAGTTTATAGGGAAAAATATATGGTACCAGTAGAAATCCTAGAACAATCCACTCAAATCAGAGTAGCAGCAAAATTAGAAGATGATGCTGAAAGGTTCACAGAATTGGATGTTTTGGAAGAAAAAAGAGATAATTCCATAATTGCTTTCAATGTATATCAAGAAAGGATTAAGAGAACATATAATAAGCTTGTTCGCTCACGGTTCTTTAATAAAGAGACCTAGTTTTTAGAGCTACAGAGCATATCCTCAGGGGTATTGAACTTATCTCCTAAATGGTAAGGTTCATTCCAAGTACAAGAATCTTCTACCAGTGGGTATTGAACTTTTCTTAATCTAAAAACAAGCAAAGTTATAGTCCCAATAAGTTTTTTGTATTTGAAAAAGTATTACGCTTAAAAAAGAAAATATACACATATATATAATAATTATATATGTATATGCACACAAGTACAACAAATGCAAAAAAATAACAACTTACATAACAAAATTACTACCATTATTTGAAAACATTTCTCATCAAAGATTTGAGGAGGGCTAAAAAAAATTCTTCATCTTCCCTTAGAGAAAATGGTTCATTCACTTGGCTATTAGAAACACGATTTCCAAAAGGCTGTGATTATAGATAACAGTCATTTAGCGGCTTAGATTACCACTACTAGAAGCTCCAACCACAAACTTAATCATTCCATTCAAAAAAATATCTATCACTTTTCACAGGCCAACAACTTGCAAAGAAAGACAACAGGAGTCAAATTTATTTTAAAATTTTTAAAATAATGAAAGAGATTCATATTAAGACAAAACATGTTGAAGTTTCTAGATATGAGCAACACACCCATATATGGGATCATTGCTCCTAGCCATTGCCTCATAGGTTATGGTGCTTACAATGGTACATCGGTAATGCTCTGGTAGGTGTAATAATATCCGTGAGAATTTGCTAGCACCAAACACCTTGTGAACTGCTTCAAAGTGCCTTATCGCTCCCTTATAACAAAAGTAAGGTACTAACTCAACCATTTGAGCACCGCCTCTCAAGAAATTTACAAGCCCTGCATAGGAACTCATTTCTTGCCTTTATCCTCTACCTTGATGTTAAAAAGAATAAAAAACAAAACAAAACTTCCTGATGAAAATCTCCCTCAGTGGAAATCTAAAAGAAATTTCCTTTAAACATATAAAATATAATATAACACATAATTCATTCGAATTCAAACACTTAATTATGAATCTCTCTACAATTAAATCCATCAAAAAAATTTACTATGACAATATTTCATTATATTAACAAAATTCGATAAAATAATTAAAGTATTAAGTAAAAAACTCAAAATTAAGAACCTATCAAAAAATTTAAAGAATGTTTTTGAAAGACTAATCACAGAGATGGAAAACCACAAGAAAGAAATAGAGTAATTTTGCTGCTCCTCGATGGATCCTGATCAAGAACGCAGATAACGTAACGAAATTTTTTTTGCATTGAACCCTAAAAATGAATAAGTTTGATCGAAGAGAGCCTTGTATATTGAGAGTTCTCATATCTAAACAGAGAAACAGTATAATTTTAAACCTAAAAGTGAGAATGACATTGTTTTATATAAAAAGAGAAAAACAACATAGTTTTTTTGGCTATGGTAAGCTGTGTAATTATGATAGAAACTCGGATGAAATTTCCATAAAAATGACGAAGTATAACAAAATGCATAACACATACAAAGTATGTATGCATAATAAAATGAAAAATATGGTAATACTATTTGTGATTGAAGGAGTAACTTATAATTAAGGCATCTAACTTAGAAGTCGCTCCAAAGAGCAATTCTTATATTATAGCACAGGATCTATAGTATTTTTAATTGAAATAATGAATACAGTTTTAAGATTACCTCTAACTATAGAGGATAGTGTCTTGATAATACCTATACACTAGTATAAAAAATTGAGAAATAGCATTTTATATTTTTATTAAAATATTTAAAAAATAATCTATTTTGGGTGAAGGTAAAGAATAATAATGTGGTATGATGAAGATTAAATAACTTAGAGAGCATAAAAATGTAAATATTGAAGTAACGAATTTTAAATTAAAAATTAAAAATTTTGATTTAAATTAAATTAAAATTTTAATTGAATTAGATTAAAAAATGTGAAAGCTCTTGTTTTCTCTTTTTATATTTTTATATCACAATTTCATTTATTCAACATAAGGAAATCATATTTTTAGTTAAATATATAGTATTATTTATTTTGAGTTTTTATGAGGTTTATAAGTTGGACCTTAGAAAAAAGTTATTTTTTTATCATAGATTTATAGTAAATTATGTATGAAGCAGTAGATCGATTAGTGAACCTAGAAAACAAAGTTCATATAATTGAGTACATCTTTTATTACATTTTTGTTATAGTTTTTGGTATTTTACACACCAAACTTTATTATTTTGGATCTTTGTAAGGTTTACATATTGGATTTTATATGTCCCACTTGACTAGAAATACTAAAACTACATTTTTTATTAAGAAAATGGGAGAGAAGAAAACCACAAGAACTCAAAATCTTGTTTAGTAAATTCAATTTGTTAGATATCTAATTTAAAGTAATTTATTACCTAAATTAATTATATTATCTACTTCATACTTTTATAAACTTAATTTTGTTATTTTTTGGTATTTGTATAGAATAAAGATTACAATATGAGGTTTATATAGCCAGACAATCACAAATACCAAGATTATAACATTTTGAAAATTCAAACGTCTTAGATATATTCATTTTTTTAATTAATATATATATCATAAATCGTCAAAATAATTTTAAAAAATGTGAAATGATTTCAATTTTTTTTATTTATCTAAATGCATAAATATATGAAAGGTTGAAAGTACTTTACAAACATAGAAGAAAGGTTTAAATATCATATACCAAAAGTTAAAATATAGAGAAAGTCATAAATGACTTATTTATTTTATTAAAGAATACTTATCATATGAAGTTATATGTTTATCATCTTTCCTCCCCTTTTATACGCGTCTATGTTTTATATAGTAAAATTTTGGGAAAAAAAGTTATATATGTCAACTTAGGAATAAAAGTAATATTATGTCAAATTGTTGTTTGTTTTAATATATATATTTGATGAGTAGAGTAATCAAAATTTTCCTCCTAAATGAAATAAAGTAGACCATTTAGCTGAAAGTTTATAATGTAATTTCCTTCAACAATTAAAATATGTTGGACTTTAGTTTGATTATATATTTATACAACTATTTTATAAGAAAAACTAATATTAATTCCAACCCAATCAAAGCCTATTATTAAACAAATATAGGGGAAAAATTCCCTCTCCAATAACATAATGACATGTGGAAACCTCCAAAGGCAAAAAAGTAATTTCACAACTTAGACAATTTACTACATTTGGCAAAGGGTATAACAATGATTCCACACCAATGTTTTGATACAACAGCGGCCCTCCAACTTATGAATAACTTCAATCTTATCTATATGAATCTTATTCCTGCCATAATACTTAAACGATCAATCACTCTCCTAATCGAACTCTGCTCCGAAACACTATATAAGGGGGTTCTCACCATCTAAAGGTACATTCAATTCTCATTCGCAACTTTTAGTCTTATTTAACTCTCCACTTTCTCCAAAAATCCTATTCTAAATTAGGTATCGGAGAGTCCCTCCGGAGGCACACCCTCCGATCCTCCAGCTATTTTTTAGGATTTCTCATCGTTTCATGTGTGCAGGTACCGATTGTTCGCTTTCTTGGTAGATTTTTGACATCAATAGATTGGCGTTAGAAGGATGGCTTATTCTTGAAGGAAAAAGAACCCCTTTGTTACGATGCTGCCCAAAAATCGTGGTAAGAACAGCACCGATTCTAGCTTAGTAGCCACACGAGTGTCCACTCGCAGCTAGCAGTTAGGTTCACGACTCCATGTCATTTTAGAGCATGCCACTGGTGTGCTGTTGTAGGCAACCAAAATAAAACCTATACTCCTAAAAATACATGTAGTAGTGTGAGTAAGGATCATTCCCACATAGAGTATCTAGCCTAGCTTTATGCTACGTGAACAAGGATGGGGGGGATTTGAGTATAACAAAAACAATTTTAAGAAAAACAACTAATGAGCAATTCAAATTGAAATATCGAAATCAATCAAAAGAACAAACCTTGGTCTAAGTCAATATCCACCATCTAAATTTTACAACTGATCATCGATGCAATTATATATCGATTCACACTTTGAATATTCACCGTTGAAATTATTTTCCTATCTCTCTTTAGTCGCAGTTAATTAGAAAACAAGCGATCTAATTAACCCTGACTACTAAACAACCCAAGACAAGTGCTAAAGGTTTAATCTAGTAGCAGCCTTAAGAATTAGAGAGATCGATGAAGCTAAACAACACAAGCACAGACGGTTGAATTTTATTTAGTCAAGTGTTCATCCTAAGATCTAATAATTTCTGACGCATCAAATCATTAAATCTTAGTTGCTTCACAAATTAGAGGGATCAAACAATTACGGATTTGATATATAACCTAGCAGTGGATTGAAACGAATAATAAACTAGTAGGCCTCCTAGTAATTAAACAAGACAATCATGAAAATAGGGACAGAAGAACATTCGATACTCAAAGTATAAATTGAACAATATATAAAAATAAAATAAAAAACAGATTAGATCTCATAGTTTTATTGATTCTGAGGCTTTCGTTTCCTTCGACCAATTATGAAAGTTTAGCCACGCAGGGCCATGATGAAAACTCGAAGGAGAAGTTAGAGAAGATGGGAGAGAGAGGCATCCTTGAAGTCTGATGATTTCTCCTCTCTTATGCACGTTATTTTCAGTATTGGAAACCTATAAGGTCTCATAAAAATATTCTAAATATTATCCTAAAATAACAATATCCAAATCTAACTAATTTAAGGAAAATATTAAAATAAAATAAAGTCCTAATATAACTAGGAAACTGGGGTTTTCAGCATGAATTTTCGTGCACCAGATCTGAAAACTTCCGAAAGTAAACTTTGTCAAATTAGCGTATTAGAATTGCAGGCTAAGGGACTTTCCAGAACTGCAATAGTGCAGGTGCAGAAACTCCAAGCCCAGTTTTGACCTTGATGTAGTTAGTATCTCTCAAAACTCAAAACACGAAAGTTGTAGATATTTTTCTTGGCGTTCCGTATCATCTTGAATAATCTCAATCGGAGCTCAGATGATAGAGTTATGCCCAGATTATGAAGCAATGTCAAAACTGTCCGAAATTGCCCAATTAGTTTCGTTTTGCACTTAACGCCTCCATTTGCACCTAAATCAAAATAAAAGAATAATGAGTACATTTAGGCACAAATGGATATAAAAAAAATAAACATTAAGGGAGAAAAATATGACATTTTGCATTCTCATCAAATTCCCCCACACTTTACTTTTGCTCGTCCTCGAGCAAAACTCAAATTCACTTTCCTAAAAAATCCAAGGTTGCAACGCCATCAACAAAGAACAACCAACTCTTCAAAACTCATAACATATCATGAACAAACATTCTTAAACAACTCACAATTACTTAGTAAGCATTTTCACTTGAAGATGGAGTAAACTAAATATGTAGACCTTCACAGAAATAAACACTTGACTCTCATGTGTTTGAAGGGTATGTGTTTCGCTCAAATTCATTCCAATGGAAATGATCTACCATAGGCTTGCATATCTTCTCATTTTCCACCACTGGGATCATATGCATAACACGAATCATAAGAACTTTTCAAGGGTTGTAACGGGGTTTAGGATCAAAGTGGAAAATATTTGGGAATGTAGCTCAAAAGCCATCAAAACTAGTGGAGCAAAAATGAATCAACTCAAGCTTGAATATATAAGACATGTAAAACCAATCACTCCATTCAACAGCTTCTTTGATTTGGCTTTAAAGCATTTAAACTATGTAAAACTCCTACATTGAAAAATAGATTGTTCAAAGGAATACTTTTCGTTTGCCGCAGGGAACAATCCTTCGTCACAACTTCCACCTTTGTATATATCACCTTTGTATATATCACGTATGAACATCGATGCACCCAGCATTGATGAAGTACCGGTCATGCCCGTGGGCAAAGATTAATCTTGGATGGATCTGATCCTCTAATACTTGAGGGATGATATAGTTCCCAGTTAGAAAAATGAATCCAGGAAGCTCATCTCTCATGCCTCGTGGTATACTATCATCGAGGGACAACTATACAAGAAGAGCCTTACTACTCCTTATCTAAAATGCTTTAGAACTACCGATGCAGATTATGCCCTCTAAGAGGTTCATGAAGGCATATGTGGCAATCACCTGGTAAGCCGAGATTTAGCATTCAAGATACTCCTCCATGGCTATTACTAGCCGAAAATGCTCCATGATGCCATCGAAATGGTCAAAAAGTGCAAGACTTACCAGCAGTACAACTTTTTCCTTGACAATTGACTAATTCTCTCACATCAATCACCAGTCCACTTTTCTTTGCTATATAAGGAATGAATATATTTGGTCATTTTCAAAAAGCTTCAAGGCAGAAGAAACACTTGATAGTAGTTATTGACTACTTCATCAAATTGACAGAGGTCGAGCCCTTTGCCAGCATCACCGATTACCAGACCCGAGGGTTCATTTGGGGGTCAATAGTATCTCGATTCGACATACTAAGGATACTTATCACAAACAATGGTAAATAATTCGATAGCTCCCGATTCAAGTCCTTCTGCCAAGATCTCCAGATTGAGCATCATTTATCCTTAGTAGGCTATCCCCAAGCCAACAGGAAATCCAAAGTAACCAAAGGAGCTCTCCTAAAAATCATCAAGAAGAGGCTTGATAATACCGATCGACAATGGGTTAACCACCTCTCAAATGTCCTCTAGGCCTATCGGATGACCATGCGGACTCCTACTAAAGAAACTCTTTTCTTTTTTTTTGCCTATGAATCAAAAGTTGTTATCCTCCTCAAAATAGAGATGCAATCATTGAGGGCACAGAGCTTTAATAAAGCTAACAATGAATAGGCCCTCATGATGAATGTCGATTTGATTGATGAAGCTAGGATAAAGCCTAGGTCAAACTTGTTGCTTAGCACCAGAGGATGTCAAAGTATTACAACTCCCAAGTCTAAGCAAGAACCTTCATATTATAAAATCTAGTGCTAAAAAAGAACAAAGTATCTTACCCTCTAGAGACAGGAAAACTCTTCCTAAATTGAGAAGGACCTTAACACATCAAAAAGATCTACCGAGCCGATACATTTAAACTTAAAGACCTAGATGGTAAGCTAATACCTCGAACTTAGAATGCCCAAAATCTCTGTAAGTTCTAATAGTAGAAGTTTCCCCTATTTCTTCAGTTTGTTATCAGTAGAAGTTTCTCATATTCCTTCAATTTATTATCAATAGAGTTTCACCTATTTACTTATGTAATCTATGAATACTTTCAATAAAAGATTAGTTTCATTCCTTTCAACATTTATTTTTATAAGGGACTTAAGCTTCGTTCATTTACATAAAGATTGAAGAAAATGACCCAAGCTTTTGCTCCTTGGATACTTTCACCATTACAGGGCTCCGAGCCCTTACTAAGCGAAGATTGAAAAGAAAGCCTAAAGTTTTTCCTCTTAGATTTATGGTACATAGACGATAACTAAAAAGAATACATTAAGCTCTTCTTCTTTGGACTCTTCTATGAATTCAGAAAGACATATTACAAAAGCTAAGTAGTCATACATAAACTAGAAAAAAAAGGGCACATTTAATTAACTTAGAAAAATTCTTACAAAGGCTGAAAAACACTAATGGCTAGAAATACAAGATGGAAAGAAGTTTCTAGTCGATGTCTACATTCTCCCATCCTCATCGTTCTCCTCAGTAACATGGTTCTGAACTTTTTCATCATTATGGCAACCAATCTCCTCGACCACAGTCTCATCATCTGAGGATGATAAGTTAAGTATTGAGAGGTCTAACTCTAGAAAAGCTCATGCAACCTTCTTCCTAGCCTCCTCGTAGCCAGTAAGGTAGAAGTCCCATGTAGATTTCTTCATCGCCTTATAAAAGTCCTCAAACTTCTTGAAGTCCTCTACAACCTTCTCCATGGCCTTTTCTATCTCAGCCCTAGCCATGTCCCTCTCGGATCTGACCTTCTTCAACTCAGCCATTGCAAAGGCCTTGGCTTTCTACTTCTTGGATAGTGTGGCCCTTATACCACTAATCTCATAACTATTCCCTTCAAGGAGATCTTGTTGTTTCTTAATGATGAGGTGATTATCTTGCAACCTCTTATCAAGGTCTAAACATTGATGGGACAACACGCATAGAGACTATACTTGCTTGAAAACCAAAAAATAAGGATAAACCAAGTTAGAACCCCTCATAATCAAGAAAACTAAAAATGAAAAGAAATGACACAAAATTATCTTGGAGATCAAATCCTTCTCCATTCAAGCAAGGGCCTCTATGGGTTCTTGGCCCATTCTGACAAAGTCTTGAGGAGGAATGCTCTGAATCAAGTGTTTTCGAGCAACTTTGGAACTCCCAATGATTGAATTTGAGACTTTCACATACCAGTTTGACCTCAGAACTTCAAGTGGAGCAGTTGTAGAAGCCGAAGCAGGCCTAGACACATAGGACCCTAGAGGTTGAGAAGGAATGATAGAATCAACCACTCGGATAAGAGCTGGAAAAGGGGTATGGTCACGAGGCTGCTTCTTGATGGTAGTTCTCTTCTCGAAAGATGGACCCACAGCTCGAGCCTTTTCCTCAAGCTTCCTCTTCTTTGACTCTTTTGCCTCCCTTCTATCTAGTTTCACCACATCCATTTTTGTAACAAGTCAAGAATCATAAGTACAAACAATGGAAAAAGAAAGCATAAGGACAATATAAAAAGTTCAAGGTTATACCACTCTCTGGACCCCCCTTTAGACCCTTAGGGCAGAGTTTGAACCTAGATAACTCTTTGTTACTATACAAGATAGCAACATATATGGCCCCCTAAATCATGTTCTTCACCATGTCCAGCTCACGCCTCAAGAGATTTGGTTTTCAATTTGGCCTCACAAGGTCCAAGTTCCTTTACAATAGAACTTCGAAACTGCTATTGCTCTGGATGAAGAAAAATTTCCTCTTGCACTCTTTGATGGAAGTGGGTTTCTTCTTCAACAAACCCTTCTTCACCCTCAAACTAATTATGACCCAACCATGCTCTGAGTGCTTGCTAACTTGGAACAGGGCTTTGAAGACATTGATGTTCATCATCCCTTATACTTTTGTGCACACATAGATGATTACCATTAACAACCTCACTAAGTTTGGCACCAATTGATATAGAGCTATTCTGAAATGGTTCAGGATAAATCTAAATAAGTGGTGTATAGGGAACCTAAGGCCAGTCTTAAAGGTATAGACATATTGTAGTACTCGAGTTCATAAAATAAAGAAGTAATTTAACATATATTATATTGAATTAAATAATCCATTGATGAAATATTTAGTATTGAATTGAAATAATAATTGAAAGATAATATTGAAAATTTTGTTGAAAATAGTTGGAAATTTTTTAAGAAGAAAGTACTGAATTTTTTTTTTAATTTGAAATTGAAATGAAAGAATTTTGAAGAAAAATATTGACTGAAGTTGAGGAAAATACTTAAAGAAAATTGAAAAAAAATATAAATTTTTGTATTTCTCTATAATTTTTATAAAATTTTTGGAATGAAGAAAAGATAAAAATTTGATTTTTAAAGGGTAAATGGCAAAACAGTAAATTTTAAATGATGGTGGAATTGTAAAAATCCAATAGCAAATATGTAAATTGTATTTTAAAAAAATTCACAGACTTCACATGAAGCAGTGAAAAAAAAATAATAGTCTCTAAATGGTGAAACGATGGAGGAAAGGAAAAAAAATGCTAAGCCATAAATTGTCTCTGAGCCATTAGTCTCTGAAGACTTAGAGACGTTTGTTCTTTTGTAGGTTTCCTTTTTTCTTCAACTCAAATTCCTTAGCAAAAAGTTATAAACAAAATTTCTCCAATACTAGAGATAGTGCAATCATCTAATTACAATAGCAAGATTTCATCATATTTGAGATAAATTTTCAATAAGACGCATAACTAAATAATTATATTGTTTGAATTAAGTTCTAAAATAGTAAGATTTATGAAAGTTTATGATTAGGTGTTGGTGATCAGCAATCTCAAGAAATTGCTGAAATGAGCAGAAAAGGCAAGGAGGTGATCCACGGGTAGCTTTAAGTGCTACATGATGAGTTTGATTTACTTTTCATAATCGAGACCAATAAAAATATGAATTTATGACATATGAAAAAAAATTGAATTTTAGTAATTTAGTGATGTAGTTTCTGTTATGTGTGATAATTGATTCATTTGTTGATTAGGGATTATGTTGAATATTAATTATATAAGAATTTATATTTTAAAAATGATGGATTAATGAAAAATATGCTGAGAAGTTATATGAAAATTTCTGAAAATATGATTGAAAAATTGATATGATCAATGAAGAGACAATTTAATAAATAAGATAAAAATAATAAATTTAAGAAAGAGTTAGATAGTTGAATTGAATGTTTTGGTGTATGCTCGCTTGCATATTATTGTTCATATGCATAAAAGGGAAGACCAGGAAAGCAGCTGTCTAGGTGAGAAGACCAAGAAGATAGCTGGTCTGGCTGAGAAAACTAGGAATGTAGCTATTTTGGCTGAGAAGACCGGGAAGGTAGCTAGTGTGGTTGAAATATGTCGACATGTGGGAAGATGTTCCCAGATGATAATATGAAATGATCTTATGAGAAAAAAAGAAAGATAATTTAAATTCATGCATTATATTTGTTTTAAATATTTATTATTAATGCCTAAGATGCTAAAGAATTAGTTCTAATTATTAAATGATTGATAGATAGATGAGTCTCATAATGAGACAATTTTGATGATAGATAAATAGAAAAGATGACATAATAAATAATTATATTATTGATTGTTTGTATAGTGTGAGTTTTATGATGATATTAAATTGGATATTTTAAATTGATAAAATATATGATATATATATATATATATATATATATATATATGTGTGTGTGTGTGTGTGTGTGTGTGTGTGTGTGTGTGTGTGTATTAAAAGATGATAGCCTGATAATTTATTTATTAAGTGAAATTGATAAATGATTGAATTAGAATGTGAGAAGAGATAAATGATCTATTATTCTGATTTAACAATAAATGAATATAACTAGAAGTATACAAATTGAGTACTTTTTGTAAATTTAATTATTGAGCTTGTGAAGCTCACTCCTTATTGTTAAATAAATTTAGGTAGCAGGCAAGACAGATAAATTTGTGAGCTGAGATTCAGACTGAGTTATTATCTGTAAGTCTCATGGTCCACATCCTCAAACTAATGGAAGAATTTTTTTTTTTTTGTAGATATTCATGCATAATATATTGTATATATTGCTTCAGATGGGATATTAATAATGTAACTCCCCTGTTGAGGGTAAAGGGTTGATGTATATATATTTTCAGTCGATGTATGTTTTTCTATTGTTACACATATGTGTCGTGCTGGGATTTCAAAACGTGACGACATCGTCTCGGGGGTGGCCAACCTAGGATGGGTCATAATAATTTTGGTATCAGAGCATTAGGTTTTATGACTATGTAGACTGCATAATAATTTAAATAAATTATATTTTAATATAGAGTCTGAGGATGACACGTGGAGGTGCTAGAGCTAGAGGTAGAGTACTGAACCAGAGAGGACATGGTAGACCCTTAATATTTTGAAGAACTAAAGCTGAAAGGGAGGTCAAGTCTATAGTTCATGCAAAGGAACAGGTTGCTAATACAGCTGATACTAGTAGAGGTAGGAGAGAATATGATATTAGGATAGATGAGTTGAGAGAAGTTCTTGATTAGTGGTATAGAGAGGATGAATGCAGCAGAAGAAAGGGTTGATAATTTACAAATGAGGCTAAAGGAAAGGGCTAGAACAGAACTTGATATGAAGAACAAGAGGTTTATAAAGGAGAGGGTGTGTTTGCACATGAGATGCAAGAG
Source organism: Bretschneidera sinensis (assembly GCA_023935145.1). Classification (NCBI taxonomy): domain Eukaryota; kingdom Viridiplantae; phylum Streptophyta; class Magnoliopsida; order Brassicales; family Akaniaceae; genus Bretschneidera; species Bretschneidera sinensis. Next base: position 58,748,217 of record CM043702.1, on the reverse strand, counting down.
GATTGTTTTGTAATATTTATTAAATTTAAACCCTACTCTTTTTGAGGATCTGTAAATCTTATTGAGGCTGAACAGTGGATTAAACATGTTGAGAAATATTTTGGAGTCTTACCAGTAATAGCTAGGCAGAAGTTACTTTTGCTTCATTTAAGCTGGAAGGTGAGGATTCTCAATTATGGGAGGATATCCTGCCTAGATTGAGTACACAGGTAGATCAACTTTTAACTTGGTGTAAGTTTAAGGATGTGTTCTTTGTGAAGTATTTTCTAAATAAGTTTCGAGCACAGTAGGAGAGTGATTTTATTCATTTAAGGCTGGAAGGTAAAGCTTCTCAATGGTGTGAGGATATCTTGCCTAGATTGAGTACACAGGTAGATCAACCCTTAACTTGGCCTAAGTTTAAGGATGTGTTCTTTGCGAAGTATTTTCCAGGTAAGTTTCAAGAATAGCAGGAGATATATTTTATTCATTTAAGGCATAATACTTTATTTGTGACTGAGTATAATAGTAGATTTATAGCTCTATCGAGGTTTGAACCTGAGTTAGTAAATACGGAAGAGAGGAAATGTAAGAGATTTTTAGACGGGTTACACTATGAAATTTGAACTAAACTTTCTTATATGGGTATTGTGAATTATGATATAATGGTGGATAAAGCATTACAGATTAAGAAAGTTGTGATAGAGTTTAGAGGTATGAGGGATTGGCTAAAGAGGTCTAGATTTGAGGGACCCAGAGGTGGTAGTAGTATGAATGTGCAGGGTGGGAGACCACTCCCAAGGGGGCGTTCTTTATCACAGAGAATTGTAATGCAAAGTCAGAGGCAAGCAAAATCTATTGCTTTTATAGCATAGAGTAATATTGGTGAGACCCATAGATTTTGGAGACAGGCAATGGGAACTGAAGTTATGGTAGAGGAGTAAGCATGCCACCAAGGGGAAGTGAAAATTTGATGTATGATCAAGAGACAAGAGTTTGCTATAGATATAATCAAACAAGGCATTTATCTCGAAATTATCCTACTCTGATGTGCTTTGTATGTGGTGAGGGCGGACATATTAGTATAGATTGTCTAGTGGGGAAATTTGTTGAGATAAGTACTAGAGGTTTTGGGAGAAAACATGTGGAGAGAGATGGTGGATCAAGGAGTATGCAGGGGTTAGGCAGATGATTAGTAGCTGAGAGAGGACGCAGTGGTCAGTTATAGTGCAAAGACAGCAAAGTCTATGCATTGACCCAGCATGATGCATATGCCACTCCTGATATTGTATGGGTATGGTATCTATTCTTAAAAGACCTTCTAGATTATTGATTGATCCTGGTATAACCCATTCTTTTTCATCTAGTGTTAATATGAAATCTATTGGTGCTTGTATTAGTCCTTTGATGCATGCTGTTATTGTTGAGGTTCCTACTAGGGATAAGGTTATTATCATGACAATTTATCGGGGTTATATAATTAGTATGGCTGATAGAGAATTTAAAGTTGATTTGTTGCCTTTAGATATGATAGATTTTGATTTAATTATAGGAATGAATTGGTTATCTACATATCATGCTTGGGTAGATTGTTTTAGGAAGAATGTGGTGTCCTGAATACCAAGAAAAGATGAGTTTAATTTTCAAGGATAATGTAAGATGCTTTTCAACTATCTTATTTCTGTCTTGACTGCTAGTAGATGGTTGAAGAAGGGTTCTGAGGGGTATTTGGCGCATGTAGTGGATTCTAGAAAGGAGATTAGGAAGTTAGAAGAAATCTTAGCAGTGAAAGATTTTTCTGATGTATTCCTTGAGGAGTTGTCTGGTTTGCCTCCCAACAAGGAGATTGAGTTTTCTATTGAGGTGATTTCAAGATTAGCACACATATCTATAGCACCTTATAGAATGGCACCAGCTGAGTTAAAAGAATTGAAAGTTTAGCTTCAAGAGTTGCTAGATAAAAAATTTATTTGACCTAGTATGTCGCATTGGGGAGCCCCTATGTTGTTTGTGAAGAAGAATGATGGATCCATGAGGCTGTGTATTTATTATAGACAGTTTAATAAGATCACCATCAAGAATAAATATACTTTGCCCATGATAGATGATTTATTTGAGTAGTTACATGGGGCTAGGGTGTTTTCTAAGATAGACCTGAGATCAGGTTATCATCAATTGAGGATGAAAAAAGTGGGACATGCCTAAGACTGCTTTTAGGACACATCATAGCCATCATAAGTTCAATGTGATGCCATTTAGGTTGACTAATGCTCTTGCAGCATTTATGGATCAAATTAATCTGGTGTTTAAACCATTCTTGGATAGATTTGTGATTGTATTTATTGATGATATTCTAGTATATTCCAAGAATGAAGAGGAGCATGTGCAACATTTAGAGATAGTGTTGGAAATTCTGAGGAGAGAGAAATTATATGTAAAGTTCTCTAAGTGCAAGTTTTGGTTAAATAAATATCTTTCTTGGGGTATATTGTATCAGGAGATGGTATATCAATTGACCCACAGAAAGTGGAGGCAGTGTAGAATTGGAAAAGACTCACTAATGTGATTGAAATTAGAAGCTTTTTGGGGTTGGCTGGTTATTATAGGAGGTTTGTCCAGAATTTTTCTATTATTGCTGGAAATGAAGGAAATGAAGTTTATATGGTCAAAAGAATGTTAGAAGAGTTTATAGCTATTGAAAGAGAAATTGAATACTGCTTCGATATTAGTGATGAAAGATTTGTGATATGTAATGATGTGTTGCATCAGAGGTTGGGATGTGTATTGATGCAACATGGGAGAGTTATAGCCTACACTTCTAGGCAGTTGAAAAACCATGAGAGAAATTACCCGACCCATGATTTAGAATTGGCTACCATAGTTTTTGCTTTAAAGATTTGGAGACATCATCTATATGGAGCCACTTGTGAAATTTTTAATGATCATAAAAGTTTGACGCATTTACCTATCTAGAGAGAGTTGAATTTGAGGCAGATGAGGTGAATAAAGTTGATTAGTGACTATGACTGTACAGTTCACTATCATCTAGGGAAAGCTAATATAGTAGCTGATGCATTGAGTAGAAAGTGTACAGGGAGATTAGTTGCTATTGGGAGTCATGATATTAGCTTGATGATAGAATTGAGAGAGATAGGAATGTAATTGAGTATCAGTGATAGAGGAGTATTGATGGCAAATAATATGGTAGAATCTTTTATTATTGATCGCTTGTTACAGATGCAGAGTAGAGGTGAAGGGATAGAGAAGATTAAACAAGAAGTATTGAGTGGGAAGTCGACTGAGTTTAAAATTAGAGAAGATGGTATGGTGGTATTGGGACATAGAATTTATGTTCCCAATGATGTTGAGATGAGAAAGGAGATACTAAGAGAGGTTCATGATTCTGTGTATTCTGTGCACCCGGGTAATAATAAGATGGGAATTCTAGACAGAAAGGAACAAGTCTTGCGTAATAAAGTTATTCCTTTTGTTCAAGTGTTATGGCAGAAGAAAGATGTTGAAAAAATTACTCGGGAGAATGAGGCAAGAATGAGGAAAGAGTACCCCTAGCTTTTTTATGAGTTAGGTAGGGAAATTTTGGGGACAAAATTTTTATAAGGTTGGTAGAATTATAGTACTCGTGTTCATAAAATAAGGGTAAAGAAGTAATTTTACATATATTATATCGAATTAAATAATCCATTGATGAAAGATTAAGTATTGATTTGAAATAATATTTGAAAGATAATATTGAAAAATTTATTGAAAAGAGTTAGAAATTTTTGAAGAAGAAAGTACTAAAAAAATTTTGAAATTTGAAGTTGAAATGAAAGAATTTTGAAGAAAAATGTTGACTGAAGTTGAGAAAAATAACTAAAAAAATTAGAGGAAAATATAAATTTGTTATATTTCTCTATAATTTTTATAAAATTTTTGGAAGGAACAAAAGATGAAAAATTGATTTGTAAAGAAAAAATGGCAAAACAATAATTATGTAATGGTAAAATAGTAAATTTTAAATGATGGTAGGTTTGTAAAAAACCAATGGAAAATATGTAAATTGTTTTTTAAATAAAAATTGCAGACTTCACGTGAAGCGGCGGAAAAAAATAGTAATCTCTGAGTGATGAAGTGGTGGAGGAAAGGAAAAAAAATTCCAAGCCATAAATTGTCTCTGAACCATTAGTCTCTGAAGGCTCAAAGATGTTTGTTCTTTTGTGGTTTTCCTTCTTTCTTCAATCCAAATTTCTTAGCAAAAAGTTATAAAGAAAATTTTTCCAATATTAAAGATAGTACAGTCATCCAATTACAATAGCAAGATGTCATCATATTTGAGGTAAATTTTCAATAAAACTCATAACTAAATAATTATATTGTTGAATTAAGTTATGAAATAGTAAGATTTATGAAAGTTTATGATTAGGTGTTGGTGATCAGCTATCTCAAAAAATTGTTGAAATGAGCAGGAAAGGCAATGAGGTAATCCACGGGTAGCTTTAAGTTCTATGTGGTGAGTTAAATTTACTTTTAGTAATCGAGACCAATAAAAATATGAATTTATGATATTTGAATAAATTGTTGAATTATAATGATTTAATGATGTATTTTCTGTTATGTATGGTAATTGATTGATTTGTGGATTAGGGATTATGTTGAATATTAATTATATAAGAATTTATATTTTAAAAATGATGGATTAATGAAAAATATGCTGAGAAGTTATATGAAAATTTTGTAAATATGATTGAAAAATTGATATGATATATAATGAGACAATTTAATAAATGTGATAGAAATAATAAATTTGAGAAAGAGCTAGATAGTTTAACTGAATGCTTTAATGTATGGTTGCTTATATATTATTACTCATATGCATAAAAGAAAAGATCAGGAAGGCAGTTGGTCTGGCTGAGAAGACCAGGAAGGCAGCTGGTGTAGCTCAGAAGACCAGGAAGATAGCTGGTCTGGCTGAGAAGACCAGGAAGGTTTCTAGTTTGGCTGAGACATGTCAACATGTGGAAAGACGTTGTCAGATGATATTATGAAATGATCTGATAAGAAAGAAAGAAAGAAATATGATTTAAATTCATGTATTGTATTTGTTTTAAATATTTATTATTAATGCTTGAGAAGCTAAAGAATCAGTTTTGATTATTAAATGATTGATAGATAGATAAGTCTCATAATAAGACAATTTTGATGATAGATAAATAGAAATGATGACATAATAAAGAATTATATTTTTTATTGTTTGTATGATGTGAACTTTATGATAATATTAAATTGATAAAATATATGAGATATATATATTAAGAAAAGGATAGCTTGATAATTTATTTATTAAGAGATATTGATAAATGATTGAATTAGAATGTGAGAAGAGATAGATAATTAATTATGTTGATTTAACAATGAATGAATATAACTAGAAGAATACAAATCAAGTACTTCTAGTAAATTTAATTCACTGAGCTTGTGAAGCTCACTCCTCATTGTTAAATAATTTCAGGTAGATGGCAGAACCGATAAATTTGTGACATGAGATTCAGACTGAGTTATTATCTGTAAGTCTCATGGTCCACATCCTCAAACTAATGGAAGAAAAAAAATTGTAGATATTCATGCATAATATATTGTTTCAGATGGGGATATTAATAATGTAACTTCCCTGTTGAAGGTTGAGGGTTAAGGGTTGAGGGTTGATGTATATATATTTTCAGTCGATGTGTGTTTTTCTATTGTTGCATATATGTGTCGTGTTGGGATTTCAAAACATGACGACACCGTCTTGGGGGTGGCCAACCAGAGATGGATCGTTACACATTTACACAAAGGTTAAAAGGGGCTTCCCCTTTAAGATCATTGCAAGCTCGTTCCCCTACACTAGAATTTCTAAGCTGGTACTACTCTAGGATTCTATACTGAAGTATAAGTTCAGGGAGGTCTTCTTCTTTCAGATCATTTATTTTCGAGTTAGCAGCAAAAGCAAATTCTCCCTCTCTTCCTCACTCAATTCCTCCCGGAGCCTAGTTAAAACATGATTTCCCTTTGAGGAAGAAGAAACCTCCTCTCCCTCGTAAAGTACTAGAGTATAGGATCTGGCTGAGGTTATACTCACCTCGGCCTCCAAAAGACTATTGGTGTTACTGGTGCTACTATTACTATCACTACCAAACATGGGAAGAAGAAATGAGACTCACCAAAAATTCTAAGCTTCAACCCTTATTCTCATACCCTAAAGTTTCTTGCTCTAAGCTCATTGTCTCTCACAGACTTTGAAATCTTCTTATCTAACAAATTTTGAATGCTCTCAAAGAACTCTCGCATTTGCAAATGAAGTGAAGTGAGAAATGAGGAAGGTATCTACTACTTATAAAGAAATATTCTCAATTTCAATTTATTTAAACGATGAGGAATAAATCCGAAAATAGGTGTAATTAACCCTTCATATGATCGAAGAGGGGGAACAGATTGATTCATTTTCTTAGAACATTTTGAAATCTTGAAAGCTCGAGAATCATAAAGGTTAAATCATGTGAGCCCAGCCAATGGGCACCATGTTTAAAGCCTGATCCAACTTGCATGGGCCTGAAAGAAGTCTTGCCCCATAGGTCATCAACTGGGCCAAACGCCCATAGTTGTACCTATCTTTTATAGAGCTTTAAAACAAGTTTACTCTTCTTGGACTCGATCCTATTCTCCAAATTTCGAGCAATTTTATCCAAGTGATTCTCCTCGGAGCTATTCGCTAAACTTCGAGCAGTTTTATCAAAGTGATTTTCCTCGGAGCTATTCTCCAAACTTCAAGCAGTTTTATCCAAGTGATTCTCCTCGGAGCTATTCTCCAAACTCTAAGAATTTTATCCAAGTCAATCTTCTCGTACTTATTCTCCAAACTTCGAGTAGTTTTATCCAAGTGATTCTCCTCGGAGCTATTTGCCAAACATCAAGTAGTTCGACTCATGTCATTCTCCTCGTACTTATTATCCAAGCTCCGAGCAGTTTATTCAAGTGATTCTGATCGGATTTATTCACCAAACTTCGAGCAGTTTTATCCAAGTGATTCCCCTTAGAGATATTTGCCAAACTCCGAGCTATTTTATCCAAGTGATTCTCCTCAGTGATATTCTCCAAACTCCAAGCAGTTTTATCAAACTGATTCTCCTTGGAGCTATTCTTAAAACTCCGAGCAGTTTTATCCAAATGATTCTTCTCGAAGCTATTCACCAAACTCTGAGTAGTTTTATCCAAGTGATTCTCCTAGGAGCTATTCGCCAAACTCTGAGTAGTTTGACTCATGTCATTCTCCTTGGACCTATTCTCCAAACTCTAAGCAATTTATTCAAGTGCTTTTCCTCATAGCTATTATCCAAATTTCGAGCAGTTTTATTCAAGTGATTCTTCTCGGAGCTATTAGCAAAACTCTGAGTAGTTTGATATATGTCAATCTCTTCGGACTTTTTCTCCAAACTCTGAGTAGTTTTATCCAAGTGATTCTCCTTGGAGCTATTCACCAAAGTCCGAGTAGTTCGACTTATGTCATTCTCCTCGGACCTATTCTCCAAACTCCTAGTAGTTTTATCCAAGTGATTCTCCTTAAAGCTATTCGCCAAACTTGGAGCCGTTTTATCCAAGTGATTCTCTTTGGAGCTATTCTCCAAATTCTGAGCAGTTTTATCCAAGTGATTCTCCTTGAAGGTATTCGCCAAACTTTGAGTAGTTTGATATATGCCAATCTCTTCAGACTTATTCTCCAAACTCCGAGTAGTTTTATCCAAATGATTCTCCTCGGAGCTATTAGCCAAACTCCGAGTAGTTCGACTCATATCATTCTACTTAGACCTATTCTCCAAACTCTTAGAGGTTTTATCTAAGTGATTCTCCTCAAAGCTATTTGCCAAAATCCGAGCAGTTTTATCCAAGTGATTCTTCTCGGATCTATTCTCCAAACTCCGAGCAATCCGTGGTGCTATTCTCTAAACTCTGAGTAGTTTGATATATGTCACTTTCCTCGGACTTGTCTTCCAAACTCCGAGTAGTTTGATCTAACTTATTCTCCTCAGATCTCTCCCTATAACTTCGAGGTGTTCAAGTCCTTTAGGCTTAACTCTTCTATCAAAAGAATTCACATACATAGCTTCATTCAAGTTCATATTACTCAGACTCACTACTTCACTATTTGCTTCCCAAATTCATTACCTTCGAGGAACAACACTGATATTTTAGGTCGCCTCGGAGTTTACATTTTCGATAGCCCCGCACTATCACCACATTGCTCGAACAAGTTCGAGTCTCTCGCCTTATTATTACCCAGGTACCCAAACAATGTCAGGCCTGATCCAAGTTGTGTTAGAGTTGGTGCATACTTCACGGGATCAGATCTGTAGAACCCTAGACAAACACGGGGGTCCCACTCACTGGTGAGTAGGCGGGGGTCTAGCTCCCCAATGAGTGAGCCGGGTCCAACTCCCCGGAGAGCGGGCTGAGGTTAGGGGGTAGGGCCCTCAAAACTTTAAGCCCTGTATATGAGTTGGGTCTAGTTTTTTGCTTAGCAGTTTGGGCTTGGGCCTATGAATAGCCATAGTTTTGCAGTAGAGTTGAAATCTTAATTAGGACGTCTTAAGTTGCTTATAAATACTCTTTTTGTACTGAGCATACATTGTAACGAGAGATTTGTGAAGTTTGATAATAAGAAACTTCTGGTAGGATATAACCCTATTCTAGGGTAAACCTGGGTAAATCTTGTCTTATTTTTTTTTCTGTTTATAATTCGTGTGATTGATAGGTCTCGAATCATTCAATTGGTATCAGAGATATGTATTCAAGGATTAACAATCAGAGATGTCGATTGGATCACGGATTGAAATCGAGAAGTTCGGAAGGAAGGGCTTTGAGTTATGAAAACCGAAGATGAAGGATCTACTCGTGGATAGGGATCTGTGGATGGTGATAGTTGATGAGATACTGAAGAGTACGGCATCCATGGTAGAGGTATCATTGGTGGTGATTTCGACATCATCTTCAGCGACCATCACGGAGTGGGAGAAGCTCGATCGGAAGGCATGAAGTCTGATTCAGCTGTACCTGGTCAATTTTGTCTTGATAAACATTTTTAGGGAAAAGACTACGAAAGATCTTTGGAAGAAGCTGGAAAGCCTTTATTAGAGTAAATCTCTGGTAAACAAACTGTTTATGTGGAAGAAGTTGTACAACCTTTGGATGGCTGAAGGCAATTCTTTCTCTGTTCATCTATATGAGTTGAACACTTTGATAGGTTAGTTATTATCTATCACTGTTGATGTAATAGATGACGATAAGGCTATTACACTGCTCTGTTCACTGTCTGATTCGTGTGATAACTTGATAGTTGCGATTGGTAGTAGTATGATTGATCTATCTTTTGAGAATATCATGACAGCCTTATTGTCTATAGAGATAAAGTGGCAAGGTATGGAGAACTCTTCAAATGAGGCCTTATTTGTGAGAGGGCAAACCCATGATAAAGACTACAAAAGGTCTGGTGATAAACCCAAGTTTAGGGGAAGATCGAAAAGTAGGGATAAATTTGGGTTGAAGTGTTGGAAGTGTAGGAAGCCTATGCATCTAAAGAAGGATTGCAGAAGTAAGAGGGTGAGCCCTTAAAAATGGACAGACGAAAGATCAGCTTTAGGAAATAAAGACTAGTATGATAATGATGCTGGTGACTTAAATATGGCATCTTGTTTGGCTCAATCAGATTAGAGTGCTTGGATAATTGACACAGGAGCATCCTTTCACATGACACCTCACATGGACTGGTTTCGTGAGTATGAAACCTTTGATGGGGGAAACGTTTTATTGGCAGATAAATCTCTGGTAAAAATCATTGGTTGTGGGAAGGTAAAGTTGAGAATGAATGATGGGACGGTCAGAACACTTCCAGTCGTGATGCATATTCCGTGTCTCAGTAAGAACGTGATGTCAGTCAACAAGATGGCAGATGAGGTAGTGAATTTCAGCTGTGACAAAAATTCATGCAAGATGACTCGTGGATTATTAGTAATTACACGAAGTGTTCGGTATGGTATGTTGTACAAGCTACTAAGAAGTACAGTACAAAGTCAGTTTAGTGGAGGTTTTATCTCTGAGAAGACGACTGATGATGAGGTGATGTCCTCTATGTTGTGGCATCAGAGGCTTGAGCATATCGGTGAAAAGGGACCATCTAATTTATCATCAAAGTAGATGGTGAAGGGAGTTTCAGATTGCTCAATTTCTGTGAGTATTGTCTACATGGCAAGCATAACCGTGTGAGTTTTAAGTCCGCTGGCACGAGGGCAAATAGTATTCTAGATTTAATACATACCGATGTGTTTGGGCCAGTTCCGATCCAATCTCTTGGAAAATCAAGGTATTATGTCTCTTTCATTGATGATTTTTCAAGGTATGCATGGATTTACTTCATAAAGAGTAAAACTAAAGCATTTGATAAGTTATGTGAGTTTAAAACATTGGTAGAAAATCATATGGAAAGAAAGATAAAGGTACTAAGAACAGATGATGGAGAAGAATTTTGCTTTGACAAGTTTGAGCAATTCTGTGTGGCAAGTGGCATTGAAAGACAGAAAACAACTCAATATACACCTTAACAGAATGAGGTGGCCGAGAGACTCAATCGGTCACTCATGGAGAAATCAAGGAGTATGTTGAGTTGTGTAGGCTTGGAGCTAGAGTTTTGGGCAGAAGTGGCTGCTACAACATGTTATCTGAAGAACATGTCACCTACATCAACTTTGCAGGATCAAACACCGTTTGAGGCACTATTAGGGAAGAAGCCGAGTTTGGCTCATGTTAGGGTGTTTGGTTGTGATGCTTATATGCATGTGCCAAAAGAAAAGAGGAACAAACTTGACAGCAAATCAGTGAAGTGCATTTTCATTGGTTATTAAATCCAGAAGATAAGAGTACGGTTTACAGTAGAGATGTTGTGTTTAGAGAAACACAAAGGGATATGGCAACTGTCCAAGATGTACCAAAACAAACAAAACAGGTTCAGATTGATCTTAACCTGAGAGATAAAGAGTGGGAGACTACCCCATAGACTGCATCAGATACTTTAGATTATGAGTTAGTTTGGTGTGAGCATGATATTTATGTTTCTAATGTAGATGATGAGGATTTAGATGCTGGCTTGGAGGTAGAGACTATGCCTGCAATAAGGAGATCCACACTGGTTAGGAGGCCACCCATCAGGTATTCCCCTAGTGCTTGTAGTGCATTATATGCTTTAAATATTACTGGTGATGATCTTAACACAGTGAAAGAGGTAAGGACCTCAGAGGATGCTATAAAAGATGAGATGCAGGAACTAGACAGGAATGAAACATGAAGCCATGTGAAATTGACTAGAGATAGGAAGGCAATTGGGTGCAAATGGGTTTTCAAGAAGAAAACAAATGCAGATTAGAAAAGTATAAGGCACGTCTAGTTGCAAAGGGGTACTCGCAAATAGAGGGAATTGACTATGGTGAGATATTTTTCCCGGTTGCAAAATTAACATATATCAGATGTGTCTTATCTATGGCAGCTGCTTATGATCTAAAGGTTGAGCAACTGGATGTGAAGATAACTTTCCTTCATGGGGACTTAAAGGAAGAAATTTACATGAAATAGCCTGAAGGCATTTTGAGCAAAGGCAAAGAATAACTGGTTTGTAAATTGAAGAAGTCTTTGTACGGACTAAAGCAGTCACCACATATGTGGTATCAGAAGTTTGATACATATGCCATTCAGCTTGGGTTCACTCGCAGCTATGCTGATTACTGCGTCTATGTGAAAAGGTTAGGGTTGATTTTGTCATTTTAACCTTGTATGTTGATGATATGTTGTTGATTGGAAATAACAAGAAGATGATTAACACTGTGAAGGCATTATTGGTAAGGAAGTTTGACATGAAAGACTTAGGGCCAGCAAACTTTATCTTAGGCATGCAGATAAAGAGGGATCGTGAAAATTGAAAACTGTGGCTAAGTCAGAAGAAATATATTGAAGAAGTATTGAAAAATTTCAACGTGTTTGACAGCAAGCCGGTAGGGACTCCCATGCCTTTGGGAACCAAGTTATCTACGGAACAATGTCCGAAGACAGAGAAAGAAGATGAAGAGATGGCGCATGTACCTTATACTAGTGCGGTTGAAAGCTTGATGTACGCCATGGTGTGTACGAGACTCGATATTGCCAAAGGAATGGAGTATTGAGTAGATATATGTCTAATCCTGGGAAAGAGCATTGGACTGCAATCAAAAGAGTTCTTAGATATCTTCCTGGCACATCAGAGTTTGCATTGTGTTGTGGAAGTATGGGAGGTAAGAAGAATCTTGATATTGTATGATCAATTGATGCTAACTAGGGAGGAGACATTGATAGTAGGAGGTCTATAAGCGGATATGTGTTCAATCTGTTTGGTGGGGCAATGAGTTGGATGAGCAAAAGGCAAAGTGTTGTTGCCTTTTCATCCACAAAAGCAGATTATATGGCAATAACTCATGCTGGAAAGGAAGCAGTTTGGCTTCAAAGGTTGTGTGCTGAGCTTGGGTTTAAACAAAAAGCAGTGAAGGTGAAATGTGATAATCAAGGTGCTATATTCTTAGCAAAGAGTCCTGCATTTCATTCACGGACGAAGCACATTGATATCCAATATCACTTCATCCGGGAAAAAGTTAAAGAAAATGTGATAATCTTGGAGAAAGTCAATACAGTAGTGAATAATGTAGATTTCTTGACTAAGGCAGTTAGTCTAGTAAAGTTTGAGTGGTGAGATACTAAGATGGGATTGAAGAAACAGTCTTGGGAAGTTTTTCTTGTGTGTGAAATGTTTACTAAGTTGGAGATTGTTAGAATTAGTGTATATTTCATAGGACCAGATCTGTAGAACCCCGGATAAACATGGGGTCCTACTCACTAGTGAGCGGGCGGGGGTCTCGCTCTCTGGTGAGCGAGCGGCGTCCTGTTCCCCGGAGAGCGGGCGAAGGTTAGGGGGCAGCGCCCCCTAAACTTTCAGGCCCTGTACATGATTTGGGTTTAGTTTTATACTTGGCAGTTTGGGCTTGGGCCCATGAATAGCCGTAGTTCTGCAGCAGGGCGAAAATCCTAATTAGACTCTAATTAGGACATTTTAAGTTGCTTATAAATACTCTTAATGTACTGAGCATACATTATAACGAGAGATTTGATAATAAAAAACTTCTGGTAAGATGTAGCCCTATTCTGGAGTGAATGTGGGTAAATCTTGACTTTTTTTTTTCTTTTTTTTTTTGTTTACAATTCGTGTGATTGACAGGTCTCGGATTGCTAAAGCTACACAACACACTCCAAACAATCTATTTCCTCAACCGTATAACTGGGCTTAAGGAAGTATGGGGCATATGATATAGGGAAAAATTCTCTCTCCAATAACATAATGACACGTAGCAACCTCTAAGGGTAAAATAGTAATTTCACAACTTAGACAAATCAACTAATAAGATCACCGCACCTGGCAAAAGGCATAACGGTACGACCCTTCAACTTATGGATAACTCCAATCTTATATATGTGAATCTTATTCCTATCACAATATTTAAATGATCAATCACTCTCCTAATCGGACTCTGCTCCGAAACACTAAATAAGGGGGCTCTCACCATCAAAAAGTATATTCAATTTTCATTCACAACTCTAAGTCTTATTTAGCTCTCCACTTTCTCCAAAAAACCCTATTCTAACTTAGACATCGGAGAGTCCCCTTGGAAGTACAACCCTCCGATCTTCCAGTGACTTTTTAAGATTGTGTGTAAGTACTGCTTCCCCACCGTTCGCTTTCCTGACATATTTTCGGTATCAAAATAAACCAACCGTACTCTTATTAAAGAAAGTTTTGCACACATTGTTTTTAAAATTTTTATCTTTTTTTAGGTAAAAAAGATGATAAGAAATAATTTATAAATTTTTTAACTCTTCTAAGTGCCAAACTTATGATAGTTTCCATTATCTTTAAATACTTGTTTGATTGAAACTCTTTATTTCATATGTCAACAAAATGTAAGGTTTTGATTAACACAAATAAAAATTTGAGTACAAAGTAGTATCTTGATTAAAGTATAGCATCTAAGTTTGATAAAACCTCAAATATATAGAAGCATGTTTGGAGTGAGTTTTTAAAAACTGTTTTTAATTTTTAAAAATTAAAATCTATTTTTAAAAATTTAAAATTTTTAAAAATAATTTTCTAAAACAGTTTTCAAAAATCCATATTTCTAATACAGGTTTACGAGGTTTCTGAAATCTCTTAATTGGATTTTTCAAACCAAATTTTCTTAAAGAACCGCTGAAAACTCTACTCTCTTTTCACTCTTGCACGACCTCCTTTCTCAACTCTCAGAACTCGTTTTCTCTCTTGTTAACGGCGGCGATTATGTTTCCCAGGGGAAGACTACTCCAGAAGATCGCCGTATTGCCCAGTTGCTTCTCTTCTAGTCACTTCCTCAGATTCTGGATCCCTCTCTCAGGTTCGTCGATCCTCTCAAATTTCACCAAGGTTTTTTATTTTTGTGCTTTTTTTTGTCCTTTGTTTTAGTCCTCCGTTTGTCTTCCTTTGATGTGGATCTTCGAGATTTTTCTATTTCAATCACAATTCCATGACGGGTTTTTGTTTTCCGAAAATGCTGTGCTTGGTTTCTGCTCTCCATTTCGTTCATTTTAGTTCATCTCTGCTCTCTCCTCAGATACAGATAACAAAAAAAAAACATAGTACTAGAAATCCCCAAAAAACCGAACAAAGCCAAAATACAAAATGTAACTTCTTTTAATTTTTTTTTTCCCTCAACCTAAAACTCCTCAAATTCACTGGTGTATCCCTTTCTTTGCTTTTCGATGTTTCTTTGATTTTTCGACAAAGCTCTTAATCAGTGTTGTGAAGCTAATTTGTACTAAAAGCTTGAGATTTTTATTATCTAAACCGACTCTATTTAAGGTAAATAAGAATTCTATATGCTTTAGTAAGTTTTATTTATCTAGAAATAATTATGGTATTTCTTAACATCATTGAAGAGTTGCCGATAGAGTCTGGTATTTCTTGTTTGCCATATGTATTAGAGGAATGCATTCCAAGCCAGTTTTAACAAAGTAACAATTATGCTTTTCCCTTTGAGAGTCTGAACTTTCCAGCTGCCCACTGTTCTGCCTCTAATGTCAGCTAAGAGCAGAATTCGCAACCAGATCTCTGCCTTCGTTTGAATTTCTTCAAAGCAAACATTAATTATCCACTGTTAATCCCCTGCTTCTCATCCATAATTTGGTAGCTAGCCGATCCAGATTTGCTAACCATCTAATAAAAATATGTTTAGTAATGGAGCTGGAAAACCATACCAGTTTATGCCAGGGGATTTTGGACTATCTAATTTTGATTGCCTCCCATGTATCCATTGTTTGAAAGATTCCATGGAGAAGAAGCCAAATTACCTTATATGTAGAAAGCATTTCCAAAGAAATAAGGCAAACATAAGACTGATTTTCCACAACATCTCCAGACCTGGCAACAGGCCACTTCCATTCTCCAATTATCAAACCAAAGAAATATAATCTTTTTCGTTTCCTATGATATGCTTGATGCCCTTAATTTTAGCAACCTCTTCCACGTCCAAGAGAAATTTGTTGGATTTTTTTTAAAAGCTTATGCTGTTCAAGATATTAATATCAATCCAAGCAACCCAAAGTGAACTAGCCATAACAAAAATAACTAAATGATTCTTAGTACATTGGAAATGTTCCTCTCCTATAATTTCTATAACCAAGGCCCATAATTTAGGTTACATCTTGCCAATTCACTTTAGCACTAGAAGCTTTATCTGCAACACCTTTCCAAAGAAAAGAGTTGCAGGCTCTCTCTACTTCAGTTATAATTTTCTCAGGTAGGGAAAAAATAGAACACCATAAATTTTGGATGCTACCTATTCTTATAGGAACTCCAAGATAACTTACTGGCAAATTGCCATGTTTAAATCCAGAAGCATCGGTCAACTGACTCAATTTTTTAGATGGAAGGCTTCCACATTACAACTCACTCTTAGCTTGATTTATCTTCAACCCAAACACACTATAAAATTGGTTGAGAATGCTCGTGATTTCCTGAATAGAGGCAGAATCCGCATCAATAAAGATCATTAAATCATCAACAAAACCTAAGTGCATAAACTCCATCTTCTAACAATTAGGTTGGAAGTAGAAGTTTCCATCAGCTGTTCTTTAAAAGTTCAGAGAGAATCTCCATAACAATCACAAAATGATAGGGTAAAGTGACCCCGGTCTTATACCTTTACCTCGCAAAAAAATAACCCACCAAGATCCATTCAAAGCAGTAGTAAATTTAGGAGTGGTGATACAGGTCTGGATCTAATGAATGAACTTTTTGAGTAAAATTTAAAGCTTGCAGAACATTGAGAAGGAAACCCCCAACTCACAGAATCAAAAGCCTTAACATCCCCTTTGATAGTGCATCTAGATAAAATTCTTTTCTATGATATCCTTTTACCGACTGTTGAGCAAGAAACATATTCTCAATAATTTTCCTACCTTCAACAAATGCACACAGATTTAAACGTGTGTTTCTATAGATGCATTAATTTGATGTTGTTTAGGTTGACGGCTTGTTTAGTATGTTGTTCTTTACTAGTATGGTCTGGTTGATAGCTGAGAAAGCTGCCAACAAGTAAGTGAATGAGAAAGCTGCGAGCAAATATGTTTTGTATTGTTTACTTGCAATTTCAATTTTCGTCATGTATTAGTTATTTGGTTGAAATTTTTGGATTTGTTCATTACTTGGTTATATTTATATGATTCAGTTTACCGGTTCACAAACTTTCAGTTATAATAACAATCTACTTCTTCTTTGCTTATAAAAAAAAATAAGCTACTTCTTGGTAAAATTTTCTCATTATTACTATGTAAGCTTCAATGACAGCCTGGGAACCCAACTTGAGTCTCTATGCATCAATGGATAAATATCAAGTCTTTTCTCTGTAAGCAGTATGTAATGTATTTTGATGCCTGTTTAGGTAGCACTATAAAATCTTGTATCATGTACTTTTTAACTAGTTGTTGGCCTGCTCTACATGTCAGATTCGCAATAACTGTTTTCCTTGCTTTGTTTCTTTATTTTTCTCACTGTCTCCATTTTAAAATTTTGAGAATCACATCATGAAGTATTTACATGGTATCGATTCGACACGCTTTCTCTTCCCTCTCCCTCTTCCTCTCTTTGCCCTTGCCCTCTCTCTTTGCTCAATGTATTTAAATGGCCTGCCCTACTTGTTTCTGTTTTATGAGACTGGTATGTGTATGTAGGTCCAATTTAAGTATCTTAAAATAGTTGGTTAGGTTTTATTGTTCAATAATAATCTGTTAAGTTCAGTAGATGGCTTCTGAAAGCGTTGATATTTCATTATGGGGCTATGAGAGAGATAAATGTTTTATCGATATCATGGTTGATGAAGTAAATAAGGGAAACATGAAAGATGGTGTGTTTCATAGAAAGATTTGGGATTTAATTTGCAAATAATTGAATATGAAGACCAACAAGCTCTTTACAGTGAAACAATTGAGGGAGAAATATCAAAGGTTGCGTATGAAACACCGGTTGTTTAGTCAATTGCATGAGCAAACTGGGTTTGGTTGGAATGTAGAAAGTAATATTGTCACATCTTTAGATGAGACTTGGGAAAATTACACTCAGACATCTTTTTTCTCCCTAAAGTTCATATGGTGGACTTATCTTACGATAATTTCTTTGAATAATTTTAGCAATCGATAATGATATTTATATCTTGAATTTTTTTGCCTTAGGCACACCCGAAAGCTTCCCTATTTCATAAGCTATAAATTGCTAGATTATTATCTTTAATAAGTCAAATGCCACATGAATTCTTCACTATGCTTCTACCCAAGATCCACCTAATTCCGATGAGAAAATGAATTGCATGAAGCTTTTCTCAATAGTGGAGTGCATATAGATGTGGATGTTGATGGCCTTGCTAACCCGGATGACTCAAATACTCCGGTTGACCTTGAAACCCCAAGCACTCAGCCTACTTAGCCTGAACGTTTTGCCAAGCTTTCTAAAATCAATGATAAAAAAAAACAAAAGAAAACTAGAAATAGTCAATTGAATGAAGTTTTTGCCTGTTTCATGGAGGCCACAAAAGTAAGGATAGAAGCCTCCCTAGCTAGAGTTGAGAGGTATAGAGAGAAAAGCGTTGAGGGAACAAGTTCGGTGATTTCAACAGATTATTCAGTGGCAATGTATTTAAAAGTTCTTGATGAAATGAAAAATCTTGTGGATGATGACATATATATGAAGGCATTAGAGAAATTTACTAATAATTTTGAGTTGAGGGAGACATTCATTAAAATGCCTTTGGAGAGGAAGAATGCATGGTTAGCTAGGATTGATTGAGAGTTGGAGACATCGCCCTTGGTCTTAAATTATGTTCGTGTGTTAAGGAGACTATTTGTTATTTGATATGTGTTTATGTTTGTACTTGGATATTTTCATTGTTTTTTTTAGTTTATGGATGATATGTTATTTGTTTGGATTAATTATATGCATTTGACATTCCTTGTATTGTTGGAATATGAATGATTAAAATTTTGTATACAGGTCTAATTAGATTTGGAAAATCATAGAAAACAGAGGAGGTGCTGTTGATTTTTTTTAAAAATAGAATTAAACTTCAATCTATTTAGATTTTTGGAATATAAACTATACTATATGATAACTATAATGTGATTTGTTTTTCTGCTTAGGTTAAGAAATGGACAATTCAGACCACAATAATTGTGGTAGCCAATCTAATTCATAAATGCTTCCTATGTTTGTCGAATATGATGAAAAATTTATGAATAAATTACCTATGCGAACATCACGACTCAGTGGACATGAGTATATAATCGAATTGTTAAATGGTCGTTTAGAGGTAGTTTATGAATTGTTTCGCATGACAAGGAAATATTTATTAACTTATATAACACATTGAAGCAATATAATTATATAAAAGACTCAAGAGGTGTCACAGTAGAGGAAATGATGAACATTTTCTTGTTTGTTGTGGGACACAATGTGGGGCACATAGTTGTAGCTAATTGATTTCAACATTCATTAGAAACTATTAATCGACATTTTAAGACAATGATGAGAGCATTGAACAAGTTTGCAAAGCACATGATTTATCCATCGAATGATCACGTGACGCCTCCACAAATTAGACTTGATCGAAGATTTTACCCAACTTTTAAGGTAATGTATCTTATGATTGATTGTTAATTTATTAGTTTAGCTTTGTATATACAATATATAATACCAAACTAATTCTAATTGTATGCAATTTAATGGACGCATAAATGTATTGAAGCAATTGATGGAACGCACATCAGTGCATGGGCATCAGCAGAAAAAACTACTAGTTATAAAGGTAGAAAATCAGTTGTGACACAAAATATGATGTGTGCATGTTCATTTGACATGAAATTCACATACGTGTATAGTGGATGAGAAGGTATGGTTAACGATTTACGAGTCTTTTTGGACGCCTTAACTCGATTGGATGCTCAATTTCCTTGGCTTACTATTGGTAAATCTATTTTAGTATTAAGTTGATATTATATACTAATTGATTGATATGTACTAAGAGAATTTGTATGACTTATAAGTGAATATTATTTGGTGGATTCTGGTTATCCATGTACAGCTGAGTTTCTTCCACCATTTAGAGGTAAACAGTATCACTTAAATGAATATTAAGGTAGAACACGTCAACCAACGGGTTATAGAGAACTATTTAACTATAGGCACTCATCTCTACGTAATGTTATAAAATGTTGCTATGGGGTCTTAAAGGCACGCTTTCAAATTTTAAAAATAATACCTAGATTCAAGTTCGCTAGACAACCTCTTATAGTTGTTGCTTGTTATGTCGTACATAATTTTGTACGCCAGTGTTCTCAGAGTGATCAACTGTTTAATGAATGGGAAGCAGAAGGCCATGAAGTAGAAAGCGAAGGGAGTTGAGCACATTTACAAATAACCATACAGTTGATTTGTTTGATGTGTGTGCAACAGCTATGGCTGTGTTTCGTGAGCTTATTGTCAATCAGATATGGGCAGATCGGTTTGTTATTTGATTGAATATCTGGTAATAATGTTATGATTTGTCGGTAAGAGTTAGTTAATTTAATGTCCTTATTTGTGTTTAATTTAGTTTTTTTAGTTACTGAATTATTTTTGTTATTCTTAGGAATATATTTCACATATTGATATATTATTTTGACTTATAGGGTATGAGGATGACAAACCAACCAAATTTGACAGTTGAGGGAAATCTTTTTGCAAGAAGAATTTTGGGTCATTCATTTCCATTTTATCAATTTCTTAGAGTTGTATTTGATAAATGATTATTGTATCTTAAAGTTGTCCTCAATTATCTTATTTTAAACAAGAAAACTATGTCATATTTTAGATATGAAACTATTTTTCAAGAAGAATGATAGGTTGATTATTCACATTTTATCAAATTGTGAAAGTTGTGTTGTATTCTTATTTTAATTTTTTAGAATTAATTTAACAAACAAACATACGTGATATGACGAAGGACATAGGTTTTCTATGTTTGATCTATGGTATATAAAAAAACTTTAAATTTTAAAAATAAAATATTATTAATTATTTTCAAGTATTTGGTGTGTGTTAAAAAATGTATTTAGTAAATATGAGAAATAAATTAATATAGATTTCAAATTTAAACTCAAAACTGAAAATTGAAAACAATTACAAGAAAGTGTACCCAAACAGTTTTCTATTTTCAAAATAGTTTTCAAAATCAGCTTATCTAAACAATATTTCATCGTTTTCTGTTTCGGAAACAGTTTTCGAGTTACAGTTATTCAAACATATTTTCTTCAGAAAACATCATAAAACTGTTTTCAATTTTCGTTTTCGAAAACAATTTTTAAAAACTGAAAATAGAAAACTGTTACCCAAACATGTCTATAGTGTTTAGTACCATAAGTATGATAATTATATGATGAATTTTATAAAATTATCATAAAATTTATATAAACTTTTTCATAAAATTAAACAAATTTAATTGAAATGAAACGAGTTTCAATCATTCGTTTAAAAAATTATAAAAAATTTATTTTCAAAATTTGATAAAGTAATTATTCTACTTTCAAAAAGAAAAGAAAAGAATTTTAAAATTTAAAATTATTCTTTAATATCAAACTTTTTTATTTTTAAATTGAACTATTAAAATAAAGATTTTCTATATATTTTTTGTTGTAAATTTATATGTTTTTAATCATTATTATAAAAAAATTATGAATAATTTATTTATTTAAATTCAGATGAGCTATTTTTATCTAATATGATAAAAATATAATAATTTTATTAAGTAAAATTCAATTAGTTTATTTAAGATGAATGTTTTTAAACCGTTATGTAATATAAATTTATAAATAAGTTTTTCCAAATTTCGGTGAAGTTATTATTTTACAATATAAAGATAAATATGGTTGACTATTCTAAAATATTTAATTGGTCAATATATAAATATATTATTTACACACATTAATTAAATTTAATTGGAACATTAAACTAAGAGCCCATTTAGAATAGTTAATGAAATGATTTATGTAGACCAAATCAATTTTTTTGATTTTTTTATGATGTAATTTTATAATTTAATTTTATTAAATATCTATTTTAAGTTAGTTCTCTATTTAACTATTATGTTTTTTAGATTTTTTTCTATTTATTTTCCTTTAAAAAATTCTTTATATTTAGTTTTAGTTTAATTTCATTTTGATTATATATTTAAACAACTATTTTATGAGAAAAACTAATATTAATTCCAACCCAATCTAAGCCTATTATTAAACCAACCGTACTCTCATTAAAGAAAGTTTTGCATGCATTATTTTTATATATTTTATCTTTTTGGGTTAAAAAGATGATAAAAATTAATTTATAAACTTTTTTAACTCTCACTTTAACACATAAAACTCATGTGTGATACGTGTGACATATGTGCGTATGTCTAAGTGTCAAACTAATAATAGTTTTCCGTTATCTTTAAAAACTTGTTTGATTGAAAGTCACATATCAATAAAATGTAAAGTGCTTATTAATAGAATTAAAAATTTGAGTGCAAAATAGTATCTCGATTAAATTATAAGATCCAAGTTTGATAAAATCTCAAATATTTTAGTTTTTAGTATCATAAGTATGATAATTATATGATGAATTTTACTAAATTATCATAATTTTTTCCTTAAAATTAAACAAACTTAATTGAAATGAAACGAGTTTCAATCATTCTTATAAAAAATTATTTTCAAAATCTTATTAAGTAATTATTTACGTTAAAAAAGAGATAAAAATTTAACATTAAAAAATTATTCTTCAGTATCAAACTTCTTTATTTTGTCAAATTGAACTATTTAAACAAGGATGTTCTATCCAGTTAATATTCTAAATTCGTATTTTTAATTATTATTATAAAAAATTATGAATAATTTATTTATTTAAATTTAGATGAGCTATTTTTATCTAGTATGATAAAAATATTATAAATTTATTATGTAAAGTTCTATTAGTTGGATATTTTTAAATGTTCTGTAAAATAAAATTATAAATAAATTTATTTCAAATTTTTTATATACTCGTTCATTAAATTTAATTGGCCCATTTAACTAAGAACCCGTTTAGAATAGTTAAAAAAATGATTTAAGTTTCTTATAAACAGAAGGTAAACCAAATCAATTTATTTGATTTATTTTTTTATGATGTAATTTTATATTTTAATTTTATTGAATATTTACTTTAAGTTTGTTTTCTATTCAACTATTATGTCGATTATATTTTTTATATTGATTTTCTATTAAAAAATTCTTTATACTTAGTTTTAGTTTATTGGATTTTATTATTTTAGGATTTTTATAAAGTTAATGAATTGGGTTTTATATCCCAAATTATTTATAAATCCAATATTAATTTTATTGAGATTTATTTTGGGTTTTATTATTATAGGTTTTTATAAGGCTTATGGATAAAGTTTATATCTTTACTAATTATAAAACCAAAACTACACGGTTTTATGTTTTGAGTTACAAAAGTCGACCGAAGACATCATGGGAAGAAACACTTACATAATACTTATATATAGATATATAGCTTTTGTGGTAAAATACATATTTTTATGATAAATTTATAATTTTAATTTTATAATAAAAACATTCATAGTAAAAATAAAAATAATCATCACTAAAAAAGTGTGTTTTATAAAAGAACATGAATTTTATCAAAAAAATATGTTTTATGACAAAATGTATAATAAAGCAAATTAACTTTTTTTATTTAATTACTAAGACACCTTGTCAATCACCCGAACTAGAGGTAGAAAGTGCCCTGCTCTTAATTCGTACTTTGGTAGACCTGAAAAACAGAACTCTCGAGAACCAGGAATATCAGCTCTCTACTTCTTAAACTCTTTTTGCTATATCTAAAACCCCACCCAAAAGATCCTCCCGCTCTAAGATAAAAAACCCCGAGAACCCAAAAGCTTCCCACAAAAAATGGCGGCGCTATCAAGATTGGACATAGCCACTACTATCCTCACCTTCACTTCTCACTGCAACCAAACAACCCGGCTCTCCTCCAGGATCCGCGCCTCAGTCTTCCCTTTCTTATTGAGACCCAAAACTCACCAAAAGTCCCAATCCCTTTCTTTCAAGAAGACGCCGTCGTTCCGCTCCAGAGTAATCTCCGCCAATATTACGAAGACCAACCACCACTGCCGCTTATTCTCGGTCTCCGCCACCGCCGCTACGATGCCGCAGAGTGAGGATTCCGATGTTTCCACGAAGATTCCTCCAGATAACCGGATTCCCGCCACTATAATTACCGGTTTTTTGGGCTCTGGCAAGGTAAATATATACGAAAATGTACACTGAATTTTCATGTTATGGCTATGTATCCTCTTTTGTTCAATGCATTGATTCTGAGTGTTTCAGGGGTTGAATTTTTCAGTGATATGTTTTACCATTTGTCCAGCAATGAGTAGTGCAATAGTCAACCTTGATTGGGTGTTATGATTATCTTGATTGAGTGTCATGATTACCTTGATTGAGTGTTATGGTTTTAGTGGGACATACTCAGAAAGTTATTGTGCTATTCTGCTCTTTGGTTAGCTGTGCTTTTTGAGAGGTAAAGACATACTACCATTTTTTTCTTTTGACAGAAATGAAAATATATGGTAACCAAGATATGTTACTGTCGTTTGAAAAGCCTCAGTAGTCAGTTTTGTGTCCCCAT
Organism: Bretschneidera sinensis; assembly: GCA_023935145.1. Lineage (NCBI taxonomy): Eukaryota > Viridiplantae > Streptophyta > Magnoliopsida > Brassicales > Akaniaceae > Bretschneidera > Bretschneidera sinensis. The sequence goes on along the minus strand of CM043702.1, from coordinate 58,723,859 downwards.
ATCATTTTTGCATTTGTGAGAAACTTGCACGATCCATTTTGTGTTAGCACATATAAAATTTGAAAGAATTTGTTAGTAGTATTGAAGTTCTTCTATGTGGTGATGAACAGACGACATTACTCAACCATATATTGACAGCAGATCATGGGAAGCGCATAGCTGTGATTGAGAATGAGGTATGGAGTTGAGTTTTCTCCTTTCTATTTATTATTTTGTCCAAAATCCTCTGCGCTACACGGTAGCAGTAAAAAGTTAAATAAGTTAACCACTTTGTGTTAGTCCTGTAGAAAGATACTCGGTTTGAAGTCATCAATATATGATAAATCTAAACAGACTAATACTACTGGGGAAAGATTTAAGTGGGTTATAAGATGTGTAATAAATTTCTTTCTTGGATTCGCAGTATGGTGAAGTAGACATTGATGGCTCTCTAGTTGCTGCTAAGGCTGCTGGGGTGGAGGACATAATTATGCTTAACAATGGTTGTCTGTGCTGTACAGTGAGAGGTGATCTGGTGAGGATGATTTCAGATTTGGTCAAAAAGAGGAAAGGGAAATTTGACCATATTGTAATAGAGACTACAGGTAGAAAACTTGTCAAAACTTTATCTCATGAATAACTTTTTTTCAATGGAGACTGGTTGTTCATCATTCATTTTATAACTAGTGATGCTCTATCTTTTATATTCTTTTCTTCAAAGTTTTATATGGGAGAATATAATTGGTTATTTTTTGTCCTATGTAGGATTGGCAAATCCGGCACCAATCATTCAGACATTTTATGCCGAGGAAGAGGTTTTCAATGATGTCAAGTTGGACGGTGTTGTCACTTTGGTTGATGCTAAACATGCTGGTTTGCACCTGGATGAGGTTAAACCAAAAGGAGTAGTAAATGAGGCAGTTGAACAAATTGCATACGCAGATCGTATTATAGTAAATAAGGTACTTATCATGTTTCTATCTCTGATAATGAATGGACTTAGTTAGACCTTGGTCTGAGCAAATTGAAAACATTAGGATTGAGAAATGCTGAATCTGTTTATTGTGTACACGGTTTCACATTTTGATTTGGTGCATTTTCCTTGCTCCTGGAATTGGATGACCTGCTGATTTCACTGATATTTTCCTAGATGGGATATATATTGATGTCATAGAACTGAAACAGTTAGGCACCAATCATCTCAACTAGAAGAGTTATCTTTTGTATTTCGTATGCATTGTTAACCATAACCACTGCAACCAAGAAGTTAATGATTGGAAAATCTTCTAGGATCTGTGGATTAGGATTCCTTCTTCTGATATTAAATTTGTTTCTCTGATGCCAAACTTAAATACTTATTCATATTACAGACTGATCTTGTTAGTGAGCCAGAAATCACTTCTTTGGTGCAGCGGATAAGGGTTAGCATCTGATTTCTCTCCTCCTTTCTCTGTTGAGCGTACTTTTAGCATTCTTATTTCATTGATTCTGTTTTGGATAGTTCCTATTGAATTTGAGGTGTGCTTATATGCAGAACATAAACGGCATGGCTCATCTGAAGCGGACAGATTTTGGGAAAGTTGACTTGGAATATGTTCTTGGAATTGGAGGCTTTGATTTAGAGAGGTAAATTTATACTCCTTTTTCTTCTTTCTGGGTTTACGTGGCTTCATTCCTGACTGGAGAAGATAAAATATTTTTATTCTGACTTGGAATGCTCCCCATTCTTTGTTTTGGGGTGCTACGGACAGTCGCTTTGTCCGTCGCGCCCCAACCTTCGCTCTAATCCAGCGACATGTATTAATAACAATGAGATGTAGAATGGGTAACTGGATTAAATTGCTTCTGTACCTTTCCACAAAAGACAAAAAGTATTGCAAACCAAAACAACCTTCTAGTTAACCAAAAGTCCATCTCTCTCCTGTTTTTATTACCTCTTCTTCTCTCTTTCCCCTTTTAGTTTTCTCTCTACTTTTAGTGTTGGTTATCTCTCTGTTCTGATTATCAAATGATTCAAATCTAATAAAAAAATCAAGAATTTCAATCTTTTTATCAGTACTCAACTTAATAAACCACAGATCTTTTGAAATATTATTTCTCAAAATATTTGTTTGTACCAACTCAAATCAATCTTTAATTTACAGATACATATATATCAAGAATTCTTTTTCAATATTCAAACAATAATTGACCACAGATCTTTTGAAAATACCTCTTTTAGTTCTCAAATTCTTGGTTTGTATTAATTCAAACTAATCTCTAATATATAGAATTATAGATACATATATATAACCAAATTTCATAATAACTCATTGTGACGAAGTGAGGAGAACCATTTCTCACAACCGTAAAGGAGTAGAGAAACAAAGTTCTAGCTTTAAAAGGGGCTTGCAGTGGGTATATGGGTTGTTTGGCCATGGAGGTAATAGTGTTGTCAACTGTTGGAGAGAGCGTGGCTGTCCTTAGAGAGGCACATGGCTGTTGAGGTTGCAATTAGGGGAAAATGCAGAGGGATGAGACTATAAAACTATCATCGTGGGTCGATCATGAGGAAAGAACAGGGAAGGTGGTGTGGTGACAGAGTAGCGTGAGGCTTACTGTGTATGAGAGAAAATCTTTAACATTGTTTAAGATGAGAAATGGTCAAAGAGGTAATAATTAGTCAAGGAAGAGAAATGACTTTACCCCTTGGCCCTCGTAACTGCCACTCCATGTTTTGTCTTTTCTGTAACATGTACTTTTGGGTTGCCTGTTTCTTTGTTTTAGCTATAAGACGTGTGTAAATTTAATAGGGCGAAGGTAAGTCCGCAATTGTTGAAGCGGCTGACCTAGCACTGCTCTTCTTTGTTTTTAGAGTTGTTTATTTGTGCGTCTATCTTTGCTTATTTTCATGGTTTTGAATGTACTACAAGCCAAGCTTCTCTACTGCTTGTAAAATTTCCATGGTCCCGTGTTACTTCCCTGATCTATGGCTTTTACAATTTTAATGAAAATACTTAGATGCTAGGTCATTTTTGATGAACCTTTTCCCTCCCTTTTCATTTTGTATCCCTGATAAAGGAGGGGTGGGTGTTTGTAACCTCTCTGTGCTCTGTTTACTATTAACTCAATCATTTGAATGCCTCAGTTTTGTGTTTTTACCTTTAGATGGCTCTCAGGAAGAAATTAATTTACTTCTAGAAGAGTAGTTTGATGAAGATGCTCTTAGAATAATTTGATGATTATCTTCTCTCTGATTTAATGCTTGTAAAACATATGTATGTAACAGAGTAAGTTGAGGGCTATAATTGTTAATGAGTAACCTAATCTGCTGGCCTTTTATCTCCCTTTTGCCAACATTTTGGGTTTTATGTATTAGATGTTGGGGTGAACAACTATGCATCTTCCCAAATGATGAGTGCCTTTAGTCGCTCACCTTGGCCCTTGGGTCTCCCTTTTGCCAACATGTGGTCATTTTTGTGTTAGATTTTACAGCCTTCTTAAAAAGTTATTTGCAGAATATAGGTTGCTGCTAGACGTATCTCTTAGGTTTTGATTTGTGATAAATTTACTCCTATGAATGGCGGCACCATGCATGAAAAGGTGCTGTGGTTAGCCTGCACAACCACAGAGGTGAGTGGGATAGTGATGCAGTGACTGATCCTGGATGGCTATGTTTTGTTTATTCGAAATATCTATTCATATCTTCTTTCCCCTAGATTATTAAGCATTTGTTTTGTTGGCCCTTCTTTATAAACGGTGGATATGGTTTTGTTCTCTTTGGTGATTCATAGAAGCACAAATCACCAGTTGCTCTTAGCTTGCTTGAAATGATTTTTTTAAAGAACATCTGATGAAGAAACAGAAAACAGGAAAACAATGATTTATTATTTTAGGATATTTTATTTGTTGGATTAGTTTGTAATTGCACTTTTATTGCAAATCGAGTTGGAATATTTTAGGATTTTAGGTTTAGGAAATTAGTGATTTTATTTCCTTGTTTAGTTATTAAATGGTGTCTATATAAGTGCACCTCTATTAGGGTTTCAATTAAACTTTGATTATGGAATAAACTATTGAGTTTTGGTTATCTTGTCTCTTTGTTTTTCTCTCGTCTCATTTGGTCTTCATTTCTCTTGCTCTAATTCTTCTATCTATGCCTCCTATTTTCCTCTAATCTTTTCCTTCTCTCTAGTAGTCAGGTTCTTCTTCACCCTAATGTCCTCTATTTCTCTCTCTTTATTCCTTATATTTCTTGTTCTTTGGTTACTTGTCTTCCATCAACATTTTTTGATTGGATGCGGAATCATGGTTAGGCATTCTGCTGAAAGTAATAGTTAGAATGGTAAAGTAATGAAAAGTGAGTTTGTTGGCAGAGGGAGATTTCAGAAATAAATTTATTGTCATTTGTTAACAACTCTGGATATCTTCCTTCCCTAGTTAGGAAGTTCAGTACGTGAAAATTTGTTGGAGGCTGATTTTTTGACGGATGGTTGAAGAAATTGGTGTCAGTCATCATATTTGCATTACTATTCATTTTCTAATTTGGAAAAAGATTCAGTTAATGATATGTCTAAGTTGTAGTTGCCAGCTTAAACTTTCTTCGCTTTCTTTACCCCCCATCCCAATGGAGAAGTCATTATCATTGCTGGTGTTGATCTAAACTTGATCCTAGTTTTAGGTTAATGTGAGTTGCATATATTTTAACAGGAAGGTTCATGAAGTAATTGCATTGATGGTGTGAATGTACCTCTTGGATAAGTTAACACTATGCTGTCTTTGACCATTCTTTGAGTTGAGCAAAGAGAGGGGGAAGATGAAAAATGAAAAGAGTCTGGCCCTTACATTCAAGGGAAAAATGTTGTGTAACATTAGGTTTTTATTGCTGTTTTCACATCAACATTACACTCCAGAAACTTTTGTGTTGCTTCTATTTTGGTTTTGTTTGGTCCACTAGGCTTTTCTGCAGACACATTCAATGGAACTTGTTAATTGTCTTGCTGTCCAACGCCCCCCATAAAAGAGTTACAGATTTTTTATTTATGAAAATTCTAGAACAGTTCCATTGAAATCATGGTTCTTGGATATCTATCTCCTTGAAATTGCGTTTGTGATTTTGGGGTTCCTGGCTAACATTTGCTGAAATCTTGCCAGAATTGAGAGTGCTGTCAATGCTGAAGGTGCAAAGGAAGAGCATGATAGTCATGGCCATCATCATGATCATGAGCATGAACACCACCATCATCATCATGGTGACCATGATCACAAGCACGGTAACGTATTCATTACAATAACACGGCTTGAATGAAGAAAACATGTCATTGACATGCAAGATGAGTATCTGAAGTTTTCTTTATTATTCTTTACTCATTTTGCATGTGAATTGTTTAACTTATTTGTGCGTTTTATTATTTAGCATGCGATATTTATTGTTTTTACTTGTAGTATCTTTCGAAGTTGGCTCTTTGCTTTTTTGTTGTTTGTATACTCTCAGGCTAAAACTTAATAGTCCACATTTCACAGCATCTACCTGCAATTTTTGATTGGTGGAGTGTTAGGACCACCCATAATCTTTTTCTATTAAAGTTTGCCTTTTATGTTCTCTCATTTAAAGTCCCCTCATACTACCTCTTTTACAAATACAAGCTTATGTTTGGTCACAACAGAGAGGGTAATGGTCCTGCATCTCCCTAAGTATATTAATGATATAGGGCTTGAAAGCTTCATGAAATTTTGATGCTGTGTGAAACTTGTAACTTTTGACACCTAGAGGCTTATTTTTGGAATACGTTAAAACTCAAGCAACCCATGACATCTAACCAACTATTAACTGCAGGGTTCTAATTGCAGGAGAAAGCATCTACTAGTGAAAATGTGGAAACTGTACTTCTTAGCAAATAATTACTGGAAAAACTGATTAATTTATTTGATAGAAATGGTGCTAAGAAGAATAAGTTAAAAATTTTGCTGCAATGATGAGATTACTGAAGATTGAGTGCCAAAGCTTATCAATTGTGAAGAGTTCAAATTTGATCAGATGGTTGCTAGTTAGATGATCACCTAATTTGAAGCACTTTTTTTTCTTTTGGTTGGGCATTTGGAGAAATGTCATGAAAGAGAGTCCCAGAAAAAAAAAATTGGCTGTTCTTTCCTTCATGGGTTTTGTTTGGATAAAAAGTCCTTTTATACTTCTGATGATTTTTAGGCTATTTGTGCTTTGTAATGCTTTATGGGTTTTGTTTGGATGGTATTTTCAAAGCCATAATTGCATAATTATTATGATTGTATGTGTTCCTTTGGGCAGTATGGTTAGTAGAGGCATTACTCCAAAATTTTGTTGCTGACAAACAAAAAAGTAAACAGCTCTAGCATTTCCTATCATCCAAACAGCACAACTTAGTACTAAAATAGCCAAATCCCTTCTCATTCATACTTCTCTCTCTCTCTCTCTCTCTCTCTCTCTATATATATATATATATATATATATATATATATATATATATATATATCTTAGTTTGTCATCCCGGTCGTTTTTTGGAGGGGTGTTTAAAGGCATTTGTAAAGTTGACATGCATGCTAATTATGCAATGCTGTTACCAAATTTGCTGCTATATTTCGATTTTCTGAAACATATATATGTATATATATAATGTTTGTTTTAGTGTCCTGGTCTTGAGCTGGAATTGCGATTTATATGTACTAAATGCTGGCAATTTAACAAATGCTATGAACTAATACTACTGCTTCTGGGCTTATTATATGCAGAACATCATGATGGTCATCACTCCCATGATCACAGTCATGATCCCGGTGTTTCTTCTGTCAGCATAGTTTGTGAAGGGAGCTTAGACCTCGAGAAGGTTGGCTTTAGATAGTGTGCTCTACAAATTTCATGATATCCATGTGATTTTCATAAATACTGCGGATATTTGAACTTGTTTAACATGAGTTTTCTCGCTTCTATAAACCTGCTTGGAGCACTTGTGTTCTTAATTCTGGATGGTTTATTTGCCTGTAAAGTATTACAATCTGACAATATTGAATCAATGTGCTGCTTATCAAAAAAAAAAAAAAAAAAAATATCAGACCAATGTGCTGTCACTTTGTATTTTTCAGGCTAACATATGGCTTGGAACATTGTTGTTGGAACGTAGTGAGGACATATATCGGATGAAAGGTCTCCTCTCTGTCCAGGGGATGAACGAGAGATTTGTCTTTCAGGTGAGCTAGGGTTTCTAGACTGCCACCTGTTTAGTTGGTTATGCACAGAATATTATTTTATCTTCACTGCTTAAAAAATAAAAATCTTTTTGAGATTTTACCTTTGAACAATTGACCTTCAAGCATCTTGGTCGGATAGCATAATTATACTTGACTGGTTGCCTAATCTCAATCCAGCAAAGACTGCTGAGTTTTTTTCCTTATGATTTTTTGAGTATCCCTCTCAATCTGGAGCAGTTCTTCTGTCAATTAGAAGCTGTAAGATTTTTTGTTTACATCTAAAGCCAAGTGGCCTTTTAACCTCTGTTGTCTTTGTGGTACCTTCGAAGCAACTTCTTTAAATAAATTCTTTTAGAATTATTATTTTTTTAATTCCTGATGGACAATTCCTTATAGGACAATCAATGAGAAATTAGAATTCCCTCTTTCCTATGTGCATTTGCTTTTTTAATTTTTTTCCATTCATTATGTTACTCCTGCATAGTCTGTCAGCTCGTGAAGGCCAGTTATAATATTTTGAGTCGATGACCAAAAGGCTATCATGTATTTAGCTTTGTACGAATAATTCTTCTCTCCTGTCAACTCTTGTGCTTTCAATTGATTTTAATTTGCTGTGTGGCAGGGAGTTCATGACATATTCCAAGGGTCACCTGATCGGCTATGGGGTCCAGACGAACCAAGAATAAATAAGATTGTGTTCATTGGGAAGAAGTTGGACCAACAGGAATTGGAGAAGGGTTTTAAAGCCTGCTTACTTTGATCAAGATCAGGAGGATTTATACTGAGCGCACTCTCTAAATCTGGTTATATACTGTGGTGGAGATTTAAGTGCTTCTTGTGGGCAACCATGTAGAACTTGGCCTAAGTACCTTAATTTTTTCAAGTATAAAGATAAACAGATAATGATTTATTTATGCTGCTGTTCCAATGGTTTCATCAAAAGGTTCTCATTGAATATAACATGCCTTGTTAAGTAAATTTCATGTCATGGATTCAAAGCGATAAAGGGATCAATTAAAGGTTGAGGTATGGCTTAATTACACGTGTTAGGAATACCAAGAGGGGTGAATTGGTTTTACAAAATAAACAAGATTATTAGCACAATAAAATGAAATAAACAATTAAAACAAGTATTGAAAGATAGGCCAAAATAAGAGCAATGGAAGGACTCAACATAGGGTTTATAGTGGTTTGACAATGATTGTGTTTATGTCTACTTCTTCAATAGGTTTTTCTGGTTTATTGAGGTTAACTATGTAAACATTTTTACACTTGCTTTGGTTTTCGGGTAGCAAGCAATTTTACACTCTGCTTGACTTTACGAGTAGCAAGCGACTTTATAGAGGGACTCACTTTCTCCACTCAATCTCACAACTCTCAATATACATATTAAAACTACCGAGTGATAAACAAAACTAAAGTTTAAGCTCGTATAATGATGCCTTTACTGACTTCACTTTAATATCCTCTATTTATAGTTTTAAGATGTGCCTTTAGAAAAAGCAACTCCGAAATTTGCTCATTTGAATTTATTACGGAGATTCTCTTTAAATATAGATTCTCTAATCTTTAACAGATATCTGTAGATGTCTACCCAAACGCTTAGTCAGTCGTCTTACTAGACGTCTTCAACTCTTATGTAGACTAGGTCTTCAAAACGGGTCAAAAACAGAGTTTCACTAAGTAAGACACCTGGTTCCTCTCCAAGCGTCTGCCTAGATGCTTAGCACTATCTCAAGTGCCTACCCAAGAGCTCCTTGCACGGAGACTTCTCTAGTCATTTCTTCAGCAAACTCCTCTTTCTGACACTTTCTTGCAGATTTTCTTCTCCTAGGCATCTAGTCAGGCGTCTAGCATTTTGTCAAGCGTTTGGCTAGGCGCCTAAGCCTTCCTTAGTCGATTATGCAGTCGTCTGGTCCTTGCACGCATGCTACTCGAGCCATTTCTTCATCTAGAATAGGTTTTACTGATACTTTCCCACTTTCTGGTTAATTTCTGCAACTAAACTTCTACTAGGTCCCTAGCCAGCACCTAAGCCCTTCTCCAGGCTCCTAGGCCCCTTTTACAACCTTATCACATTTTTTCTTCATTTTTCGCAATTTTCTCTCTGATTCTTCCAACATCTCGGATTTCGTAATCTTCTCAAGATTTTCTCGGGATCTGAATTCTTCTTGGAATCTTCTCGGATTCCATAATCTCTATGATATTATCAATGAATGCCCTGATACTGTATCGTAATAATAAATTGTAATACTCGTCTTCTTAAAGTAAGGGTAAAGAAGTAATTTGATAGATATTACATGAAATTAAAATAATATAGACATGAAAGATTTATTATTGAATAGAATAATTCTTTTGAAAAAAAGAGACGAATAAACACTTAGATGCCCAGGTGTAAGACTACCCAACATGCAAATTGCAAGTGCAATTATCTGAAGAGGTCTTGAGAGGTCTAAATTGCAACACTTAGGAGGGATTAGCTGAAGAGGTCTAGATTTGAGGGATCCAGATGTGGTAGTAGTTGTTGTGCAATTATCTACCTAAATTACTAAGCAAATAATCGAACTTATTTTACTTGCAAGTGCACAAGGTCAACAGTAGCATAGCGTGCAAGTGTGAGATCATCTCCACAGGGATTGGTGAATTTCGTTTTAGAATCAGTTCACAGTGTAAAATGATAGAAATAAATATTGAGTTGAAATCGATAATGATAAGAACATAGGGCTTTGATATCCACCACTAATCATACTTTCCCAATAAGTAATGTGCTAATGCTCTAACCCTACCATGAATACCTAATGGTTGTCAACCTAAGGGCTTGGTCCACTCCTTAAGCTATTGATTTCCTTAAGCAACGAGTTAGGCATGGTATATACTCTAACTCTTTTCTCTCTTAAGGGATTCAACATGGTGTATACTGAGTTGTTCCTTGAGAGAGCATAAGGTTTGTGGAAATTGACAACCACACGGGACCTAGGGCATGTTATATACTCCCGGTTTCCCATGTCGATTATTCCAAGAATCTAGCGTGGATTTCTTTTGTTACTGTTGTCAGATCCAGGACTCGATCATCTAAATTTCTCTAACTAACCAATCCATACCACATGCATACATTGATCAGACAAACACATATGAGGTTCAATAAAATAGACATTAATCAATTAAAGCATCATAACATGGCTAATCGCAAAGGCAACAATACTCATATATGAAAAAGCATAATTAGGGCTTCAATCGAGCCCGATTAAGAAGTTAGTTACACATGCTGATTATACTGAACATCATAAACTAAACTAAGTAAAAAGATAAAATCCGAAGAATATTGTGGTGAAGGGTCGTCAATTCCTCTCCAAAGCTTACAACTCAAAGCAAAATCAAAAAGTAAAGTTTATGTGTTTTACAAGCCTATATATAGGGTTCTAAGGACGCCTCGAAACCCTAATTTCCAAAATAAGACCCGAAGAAATCTTTCCAAAACTGGTTCTGCCACCTCTCTATGCGTGTGCGCTCGATCTCATGTTTCTGCGCTCGAGCACATGGTTGCGCTTGAGCCTTCTGGATGTGCGCACGAGTGCTTGTGCGCTCGATCACAAAAACTTTGTGCTCAACCTCACTTAGCTGGTTCTAGATCTTCAATTTTTCTTCCTTAGAGTTCCAAAATGCTATATTTTCTTCAAAAATCTATGAAAAACACAAAAAATACAGAAATGAAGTAGAATATACTAAAATACATAAACAAAGAGCCTAACAACTATAAATTAAGGGGCTTAAATATGAATATTTAAGCACTTATCACACCCCTAAACTTACATATTGCTAGTCCCTTAGCAATTCAAAACGAAAAACTATTTGAAAAGCAAAATCAAAGATAAATTCATCATTCATAATATCTAAAAATTTGGGTTGCACACCAAACCATGAAGTTTTTTCATGAGTAGGCTTAAAAATATAAACACATCTTCGCAATGAATAAGGGTTTTAAATTCTAATTACTTACACAAGACTGGTTTAAGGCATCACAAGTTTGACTTAGTATGTGGTGAATTAGTGCATAAAAGATGAAGCTTCCAAATAATTCTAATGTATAGTGTTTTATTGTCATAACATTCATCGAATTTCCTATAAGAATGAACACTAATGGCATAGTTTATTTCTTTTTTTTTCTTTTATTATGAGATTTTTGCCATGTTAAGTTCTATTAAGCTTTCTAATTAACCTATGTAGCGAGTGTTTAGCCAATTACTCCCAAACCAGATGGTTTTAGGGCATTAGGTGTAAAGACACCCCTAAGGACTTACTAACTCGAGTTAAAAAGGCTACAAAACTAACTGGTCTTAATGCTGCCAAGCAAAATCCCCACCTTTTGACGTGAACACTCACTGCTTACTGAGGTAAGAGGTCCAGTTACTCAGTGAAAACTTTATTTAATGATCATTATGTTGGGATTTGTTTAAGAACTAAAGAGAGAAAAATTCAGCTTTAGATACAGGTGTGCGCCGCGACCTCCAGCAAAGGAGCAAAGGAGAAGGGTCTTCCCCTAGGTGTGCGTCGCGGCACAGGGTGGTGTATACCACGGCGCCCAGCAATTGGAGGTGGTGTGCCCTGTTGTGCGCCGCAGCCAGCCCTGTTCTGGGCCGCGATGCCAGGCACACCTGATGCTTCCTGATAAGCACTTTGGATTGGTGCGTGGGACTTGGTAAAAATGAATAAGATTAATTAGACTTGTTGAAGGGATATGATTGATTAGTCCTCAAGATCTAAGGGTTGAGATTGACTTCAAGATTGGTTTAAGAAGTGGTTGCACTGTATAAAGGATCATCTAGGAGCAATTCAAAAGAATATTTGAGTATCAAGAATGACGTGTGAATGTGTGTGTGTGAAATAGAACACATGGTATGTGAGAGTGCAAAGACACTAAACACAAGAGAGACTCATTCAAGAGAGGCTGGTTGTTTAGAGAGAGAGTAGTATAGATTGGGGATTCAAGGGCTTTGTAATTGGAATTTTGTTGGGGAAAATTCCAGGGAAACACTTAGTCCTTATCACTTTCTTTTTCTCTTCTTTAATTCTTCAAGAACTAGAGGATTCTTGAAGAGATGTTGCTGTAATTGTAAGAACTCCATTGATTTAGTACAGAGAGCTCAGAGGAGCTCATGGGGACGTAGGCACATTGTCGAACCTCGATAACAATTGCTTGTGTTCTTTCTTTGATTGTCTGATTGCTGTTTGCTGTTTATTACAAGTCATTCTAGACTTGGTGTTTGGAAAGATCACAACCTGGGATTCTGCAAGAAGGTGATTTTTCAATAGTGGTATCAGAGTTGCAACAGCGGGTATCAGAGTTGAACAGGGGGTATCGGAGCAAGACTCCAAGAATCAAAGAAAACATCTTGGGAGATTCAAGAACGGAGTAGAGATCAAGATTTGATCGTGTTCTTGAGGTTCAAGAACGGTGTTGTGATCAAGATTTGATCGTGTTCTTGAGATTTAGAAGTTGGAAAGCAATTGTGGGAACTGCATAAATCTGGGATTTTTTTTTCACAAGATGGGTTCAAACTTCATTGTTGAGAAGTTTGATGGAAATTGAGACTTTGCCCTTTGGAAGCGGAAAATCAAAGCGGTTCTTATGCAACAAAAGGTGGACTTGGCTATTGGAGAGGATGACGATTTTCCAGCAAGTTTCACGGAGGTCCAGTGGAAAGAGATGAAAAAGATGGCGTACAACGCCATCTTTCTGCACATGTCGGATAGTGTCACAAGGGAATGTGGAGACACAGAAGATCCAGCTGCCATTTTGAAGAAACTAGATGAGTTGTTTCTTACCAAGACTCTCCCTAATAAGATTTATCTTTTGAAACGGATCTTTGCTTTTAAAATGGATCCTAATAAAGAGTTGCAAGATAATCTTTATGTGTTTAACAAACTAGTTCAAGATTTGGCTAGTTGTAGTATAAAGTTTCTGTATGAACAATTGACTGTTATATTGTTGAATTCTCTTCCGATTGTTTTGAAAGCTTGATTAATGCTATTGAATATGGAAGAGATACACTAACCAAAGAAATTGTGATCAATGCTATAAGAGCTCATGATTTCAAAGCCAAGATGAGGGAAACATTAAGTGGAGAAGGGTTGTTCGTTAGAGGAAGGCCAGCAACTCAGTATGGCAGTAACATACATGGCTACTACCAAGAAAAACCACAAGGTAGAGGACAAAGCCATGGGAGAGTGCACTCTAAACCAAGATTTGGAGGAAAGAGATACTACTACTGCTATAAGAAGGGTCATTTCAAGAAAGATTGCAAGAAGATGTTATGGGAAGAGGGAGGAAGAAGCCATACCAATGATGGAGAGGCTTCGGTTCCCAAGGGAGAACAACAAGATGATGATGTTCTTGTTGTGTGCTCAAATGTGAGCAAGGGGCGAGAAGGCAGCGAGAGATGGATCTTGGATTCCGAGTGCACTTAGTATATGTGTCCTCACCGGGATTGGTTCAAGAATTTCAAGGAAACCGATAATGGAAAGGTTTTCCTGGGGAATGATACTTCTTACCAAGTGAGGGGCATAGGAGACATCCAGTTGAGGATGTTTGATGGAGTGGCTGCTAAGGAATGTGAGATATCTTTCGGAGTTGAGAAGAAATTTGATCTTATTGGGGCAGCTAGATTCCATGGGGTACACATACAAAGTAGAAGGAGGAAAGATCAAGGTAACCAAGGGATCTTTGATAGTGATCAAAGCAGCAATGAAGGATGGTCTCTATGAGATGATCGGAGACATTGACATCAAGGATCAAGCAGCAATCTTGATGGCTGAGATGGATAAGGCAGCCTTTTGTGACAATCATTTGGGACACATGACCAAAAAGGGCCTGCAAGTTCTCAGCAAGAACGGTCTACTTAATGGTGACAAAGTAGAGAAACTTGATTTTTGCGAATGTTGTGTTCTTAGGAAGCAACATCGGGTTAGTTTCAACACCGGAGTGCATAAGTCTAAGGGCATTATTTACTACATTTATGCGAATCTTTGGGGACCAGCAAGAACACAAGGAAGTAATCTTTACTTTCTATCTTTAATTAATGATTATTCTAGAAAGGTTTGGGTTTATTTGCTTAAAAATAAATTAGATGCTTTGAATAAATTTGTGGTGTGGAAAAAGTTGGAGGAAACTCAAACGGGCAGGGTAGTTAAGGTGTTAAGAATCGATAATGGCTTAGAATTTTTTAACAAGGAACTTGATCAATTCTGTAAGTTAAATGGGATTCTAAGACATAAAACGGTTGTGAAAACCTTTCAGTAAAATGGAGTTACTAAGAGGATGAATAAGACCCTTATGAAAAAGGTTAGGTGCATGATTATAGGATCCGGATTACTCAAATGTTTTTGGGAGGAAGCGGTGTCTACTATGACGTATTTGGTTAATAGATCGCCTTCTAGGGCTGTCGACCTTAAGACTCCCGAGAAGATGTGGACTGAAAAACCCCCTGAGTTGAACAAACTTAGAACTTTTGGGTGTGCTGCGTTTGCACATCAAAAGGATGATAAACTTAGCCCAAGGTATAGAAAATGTGTGTTTCTAGGATATGGGGAAGGGGCTAAGGGGTATAGGTTGTGGTCCTTAGAGCAAAAAGGAACTAAACTCATAATAAGTAGGGATGTCATTTTTAATGAGCATTTATTTCCCTATTTGGAGAAAACTAACTCTGCAGGGGATAGTGGGCAAACCAGCCCGGTATTTGTGGAGCATAGCATAAAGGAAAATTCAGTTCAGGTAGAGCAAGGAAGGTAAGAGGGTTCAGACCAGGTAGAGCCCATTGATGAAGGCCAAGCTCAAGACACTCAGGAAGAGGCTTGACTAGAAGGGGATGATGCAGCAAGTCAGAATGACTATCAGCTCACAAGGGACCGAAAAAGAAGGCTGGTCAGACCACCTTTGAGATATGGTTTTACGGCTGTGAATGCAACAGCTCCTTAGACATAAGGAGGGATAAGTGAACCAGAGACTTACATTGATGCCATAGGATGTAAGGATTCGTCAAGATGGAAGCTAGCTTGAAAGCTAGCTATGGAGGAAGAAATGCGTTCTTTGAGGAAGAACAACTCTTGGGAATTGGTGCATATTCCAGGAAAACAGAGAGTTGTGGATTGTAAGTGGATTTACAAGATCAAAGAAGGGAACCCTCCAGGGGATGAAGTCCGGTACAAGGCTAGGCTGGTGGCAAAGGGGTTCACGCAAAGAGAAGGCATAGATTTCACAGAAATTTTCTCACATGGACACAAGGTGGAGGAAATGGTGATTATCCTCATCTATGTCGATGATATGCTATTGGTTGATAATAGTAGGGAGAGGATAGAAAGGTTGAAGTCTCAACTCAGTTCAGAGTTTGAGAGGAAGGATCTTGGCCTTACACAAAAGATCATTGGGATGAGAATAATTTGGGAAAGGGAGAGAAATAAGTTGAAGGTTTCTCAGTCTTCCTATATAGAAAAGATGCTGTATAGGTTTTCTATGGAAGATGGTAAACCAGTGAAGATTCCCCTTGCTAGTCATTTCAAGTTCTCTAGCGAACAATGTCCTAGAGCAGATAAGGAGAAGAAAGAAATGGAAAAGGTCCCTTTCTCTAGTGCGGTTGGATCAGTCATGTTCATGATGGTAAGCACTAAACCCGACATTTCTCAAGCAATTAGTGTTCTCAGTAGATTTGTGAATAATCTCAGAAAAGAGCTTTGGCTTGGGATGAATTGGTTGCTGAGGTATTTGAAGGCTCAGTTGCAGCCGGTGGTAGCACTCTCAACAACCGAGGCTGAGTACTTAGCGGCAACGGAAGCCATAGGAGGCTATGTGGTGCAAAAGGGTTGTTGGAAGAGTTGAAGGTCCTAAAAGAGTAGGTGGTGTTGTATTTGGATAGCCAAAGTGCGTTGCACTTGTGTAGGAACCCAGTGTTCCATGAGAGGACTAAGCATATGGATGTTCAGTATCATTTCATTCGGGAAAATGTTATGAAAGGCTGCATTCATGTGGACAAAGTCGCAATGGAAGAAAATCCTACAGATTTAGGCACCAAAGTTCTACCTCTAAGCAAGTTTAATAATTGCCTTGGACTTCTTAGGATTGGAGTCGGATGATATGGTGACTCAAGTTGAGTTTGGATCCTGAGTTCTCTGCACTATGGGTTCGGTTTTACTTGCTTAGACAAAGGTAGAGATTGTTGAGATTTGTCTAAGAACTAAAGAGAGAAAAATTTAGCTTTAGATACAGGTGTGCGCCGCGGCCTCTAGCCAAGGAGAAAAGGAGAGTGGTCTTCCCCCAGGTGTGCATGCCGTGGCACAGGGTGGTGTGCGCCATAGCGCTCAGCAACTGGAGGTGGTGTGCTCTGTTGTGCGCCGCGGCCAACCTTGTTTGGGCCGCGGTGCCAGGCACACCTGATGCTTCCTGATCAGCACTTTGGATTGGTGCGTGGGACTTGGTAAAAATGCACATGATTACTTAGTCTTGTTGAAGGGCTAGGATTGATTGGTCCTCAAGATCTAAGGGTTGAGATTGACTTCAAGATTGGTTCAAGAAGTGGTTGCACTATATAAAGGATCATCTAGGAGCAATTCAAAATAAGATGTGAACATCAAGAATGACATGTAAATGTGTGTGAAATAGAACACATGGTGTGTGAGAGTGCAAAGACACTAAACACAAGAGAGACTCATTCAAGAGAGGCTGGTTGTTTAGAGAGAGGGTAGTATAGATTGGGGATTCAAGGGCTTTGTAATTGGAATTTTCTTGGGGAAAATTCCAAGAAAACACTTAGTCCTTATCACTTTCCTTTTCTCTTCTTTTGTTCTTCAAGAACTAGAGGATTCTTGAAGAGGTGTTGCTGTAATTGTAAGAACTCCATTGATTTAGTGCAGAGAACTCGGAGGAGCTCACAGGGACGTAGTCACATTGTCGAACCTCGATAACAATTGCTTGTGTTCTTTCTTTGATTGTCTGATTGCTGTTTGCTATTTATTGCAAGTCATTCTAGACTTGGGTGTTTGGAAAGATCACAACCTGGGATTCCGCAAGAAGGTGATTTTCCAACACATTATATGCATAATTCCCACCTTTTGACGTGAACACTCACTGCTTACTGAGGCAAGAGGTCTAGTTACTCAGTGGAAACTATATTTAATGATCATTATATGCATAATTCCCACATTTTGACGTGAACACTCACTGCTTACTGAGGCAAGAGGTCCAGTTACTCAGTGGAAAGTTTATTTAAGGATCATTAGGAGCATTTTATTTTCTCTTTTTGCACAATAAACATATTTCTCTATTTTTCTATGCCAAAGTGGTATTCTAACAAGTTATCCGATTACAGTTAGGTCATGGAAACATATACATAAAAGTTATATGTCATACCTCACACCATTATGTGCTAATGTGCTTGTGTCAGATTTAGATCAAACTTGTGAATTCTTGAATGCCTTGTTGGAGGTAATTAAACTTTTAAAACTTTATTATTAGACTATGTGTTCTAGATTTTTAAGCTTACTGATGAAATTTTATCATAAATTATGTTTTAAATCAACTTAAATTCTCAAAATATTATGAACATGCATTTATCTTTTCAAAAATACGAAAAAAACTGGGACAAAGTGTGTGAATGTGTCTCCTATACTCCCAAACTTAATGTACACATTGTGTGAGTGACATGGAAAGATCTAACATGGGAGATGGAGAACTAGATGGCTGGTATGGCTCGTCGCACGCCCCCAAACTTGAACTGGGTGCACTCACTATGTCCTTGAAAATGAAAAACAAACATAATACCGAAAAACAAGAAATACTAATAAGAAACAGTTATATAAAAGTAAATACTAAATAAAAAATAATACTAAAAAGAAAAGGATATGCTGTGGGGTGCCTCCCATGAGCGCTAAGTTTTACGTCTTCAGTCAGACGGGGTACCACTCTCACTGCTGGTTTTCAGGAGGTGCAGTCGAGGAGTTGCCAGGTGCAGGAGGTAGTCGATTAAGGATGGCCTGGAGCATCGCCTCTTGTCTCACAAAGCGTGCCTCCAAGCCATCTATGAGCTGATGTACCAATAAGGTTGCCTCCCTATCCTCTCGGCCGATGTCAGAGAGCTCACATTGAAAAGAGGATAACTCCTCTAGAAGGTGCTGGTACTCGGTGGATCCCATGTCTGGCTGGTCCTCCTCCCAAGTAGGGCTCTCTGTGGGGTGCTCGGTGTCTATGGGATCATCCTCCATAGGCTCGTCAGCAGGTTCATGCCCTCGGGGTCCTCAGGGTATGTGGGACTAGCTCAGACTCCACTTGCTCCTCCTAAAGAATGGATGATCACTCACTGGTCCATCAACGGAGGAGCCCTTGATCCCCTTCTTCTTGAAGATATAGCTGAGGAGGAATGGGAAGGGTAGCCCCCATGCTTTTGCCATAGTGGTCTGGCGGCCATGGACATGGTCCCAAAACTTATGGATTTGGCTCTATATGACAGCTGGAATGGAATACCAATGTCCACGGTGGAATGCGTAAAGGGCCTATAGGAACTGGTCTCTCTTCTGGGTCTTATGCCCCAATGGGCACACATTACGCTGGAGGATAGAGTCCACGAGCAAAAGTCGTGGAGGCAGCTTGGACCGGCTCCCAGTGTTGTTGTGCCGATCAGCGTACTGGCTCGCGCACATATCCTTAATGATGTGAGGCAGAGGAAAAGACTCTAGCTGCTCCTCCATCTGAGTGTCCTCGGGAGGGGACTCATCACAATAGTGAAGAGCAGCGATGTCAGCAGTGGTCACCTCGATGAACTTGCCCTGGACTGAGGAAGATAAGATCTTCGGTCTATTACAGTCGAAGGATAAGTTCTCGTAGAACTGGACTATAAATCGGGTGTATGCAGTCAAACAAACAGGCTTGAACAGTCGCTTCAGTCCCCGGTTCTTGAATTCTTGAACCGCCCATTGAGTGGCGTCCAAGCTCTTGAAATCAGCATCGATGTTGAAAGTAGTCTCGAACAAGATTTCTCTTTGTTCGAAACTGGGGTGGGATGACTGGGGGCAGCTGCTGGAGGCTCGGGAAGTGGAGGCAACTTGTTTAGGCATCTTGGGCTACCTTCTGTCCAATTTACGCTCGATCACAGTAGAGGTGCGCTTGATCGCACTTGGTGACCTGCACTCGATCACAGAGGCCTTGCGCTCGAGTGCACTAGGCCAAGCAATCTGTCAAACAATTTGCGGGTGACAAACGTTGGAAGCTGTGGGCAGCACCCTAACACGATCTCAACCTCCTGAAAAAATGAAAAACAACTACAAAACCAACACAACACACGGTATATGCAAATAATTAGTAAAATATAAATCCAAAACGTGTGTGATTGTGGGTGGTAATAAACTAAGTAGAAAAGAAAAACGGGTACGGGTGTACTTGGTGTGCACGTGAATCTGATTGGTTGTGTAAGGGGGGGGGGGAATGATAATGATGATAAGTGAATGAAATGTGAGATGGGGGAGGGTTGGGGTTATGGGAGATGAGATGGAGTGAGAGTGAGTGCTGTGCGAGATGGAGAGTACGCGAGAGAGAGAGAGAGACAGAGTGTGTGAGGGAGAGTAAATGTAAACAGTTAACAAAATCAGGTGTTTTTTAAACTGAACACGTGACTTTCTATCCGGAGTGCGCTCGAGCGCATGGTGAAGTGCGCTCGATCGCATTTGTGCGCAAGTGTGTGTGTGGGTGTGTTGCGCTCGCGCGCTATGGGGCGTAGGGCGAAAGTGCGCTTGAGCGCAAGGCAGTAAGTATGAAAAAAAACTCTAAAAGGACTAAGATAAAATAATGAGAATAATTAACAATAATACAACCATATCGTACTTCAGTGGCCTCAGTACCGCTGACCTCAATAGAAGCGCTTGAGCTACATGGTTGTCAAAGGTGGAACTGCTCAAGCGCTCTCTGTAGTACCTTTAGTGCTACTCTCTTTAAAGGGGCCACTTAGAGCCCACCTCATGTGGCTCAAGTGCTCGTGGTTCAGCTGCATACTGGACATATTGAAGTGCCAAGTCTTCATCTCTAGGAGGCAGGTTGATATCAAGGTATGGCTTGACTCTGTGTCCATTTATTGTGAATGTCTGATTTTCGTTTAAACCATGAATCTCCAAAGCACCATTAGGAAAGACCTTGGTGACCACATAAGGACTAGACCATCGGGACTTTAGTTTGCCTGGGAATAGTCTTAATCTTGAGTTGTAGAGCAACACCCTTTGTCCCACATGAAGCTCTTTCCTTATCAGTTGTTTATCATGATAGGATTTTTTCCTTTCTTTGTAGAGTTTGGCATTCTCATAAGCATCATACCTTAATTCTTCTAGCTCGTTTAAGTTCAGCTTCCTCTTCTCACCCGCTTGTTTCATGTCAAAATTGAATTGTTTAATGGCCCAATATGCTCAATGTTCTAGCTTCACTAGCAAATGGTATGCTTTCCCAAAGACTAAGCGGTATGGAGACATTCCAATTGGTGTCTTGCAAGCTGTCCTATATGCCTATAGAGCATCATTTAGTCGCAAAGACCAATCCTTCCGATTAGGATTCATGATCCTCTCTAGGATGCGTTTGATTGCTCGGTTACTTATCTCCACTTGGGCACTGGTTTGAAGGTGATATGGAGTGCCAACTTTATTGGTGATCCCATATTTTCTGATGAGTGCAGCAAAATAATGATGATGAAAGTGGTTGCCACCATCACTAATGATTGATTTTGGAGTCCCAAACCGGGTAAAGATGTTATCCTGTAAAGACTTCACAACCACTTTATGATCATTAGTCCTTGAAGGGACAGCCTTGACCCATTTAGACATATAATCCACACCCACAAGAATATATAAATAACCAAAGGAGTTAGGGAATGGACCCATGAAATCAATGCCCCATACATCAAAAAGTTCTACTATATGAATATTTTGTAGGGGCATCTGATTTCGGGACGAGATGTTACCTGTCCGCTGGCATCTATCACATGAGCTGCAAAATGAGAAGGCATCTTTAAATAGATTAGGCCAATAAAACCGGATTGTAATACCTTAAGAGCTATTCTCTTGGCCCCAATATGTCCTCCACAAGCAAACTGATGGCAATGTTGTAATAAGCTTAAGTGCTCCTTTTCTGAGACACACCTTCTGATGATTTGATCGGGATATAATTTGAATAGGTAGGGGTCATCCCAATGGTAGTGTCTAGACATAGATATCAACCGCTTCTTTCTTTGACTGGTCATACCTGGAGGAAAAACTTTAGCAGTTAGATAATTTACAAGATTAGCATACCATGGAAGTGTTACCTCTAGTGCGAACAATTGTTCATCGGTAAAGTTCTCATTCAAAGGTAGCTCATTTTTGTCATCCTCATAAGGTAGCCTGGATAAGTGATCTGCAACCACATTTTCACTGCCCTTCTTATCTTTGATCTCCAAGTCAAACTCTTGCAGTAGGAGTACCCATCTGATTAACCTAGGCTTTGCATCTTTCTTAGAAAACAGATATCTCAAGGCAGTATGATTAGTAAATACAATAACCTTAAAGCCAATCAGGTATGATCTATACTTCTCTAAAGCAAAAATAACAGCTAACAATTCCTTTTCAATAGTCGAATAGTTAAGTTGAGCATTATTTAAAGTTCTAGAAGCATAGTAAATAGCATGAGGTACCTTATTGACTCTCTGGCCTAAGATAACTCCCAAGGTGAAGTCACTGGCATCGCACATCAGTTCGAATGGAAGATTCCAATCTGGTGCCATCATTATTGGTGCAGAGGTGAGCACATCCTTCATTGTGTTGAAAGCTTTCATACAGTCATTAGTCCATTCAAACTTGGTATCTTTAGCTAACAATGCACATAGAGGTATAGAAATCTTGGAGAAATCCTTAATGAATCATCTGTAGAATCCAGCATGTCCAAGGAAACTTCTGACTCCCTTGACTGTTAAAGTAGGTGGAAACTTTGAAATGATGTCTATTTTAGCCTTGTCCACCTCAATACCTTTGTTGGAGATGGAATGACCTAACATAATGCCTTGTTGATCCATAAAGTGACATTTCTCCCAATTCAGCACTAAGTTGCTCTCTTCACATCTCTTTAGGACACTCTCTAGATGATTTAGGCATTCATCGAAATTGGAACCAAAAACATTGAAATCATCAATGAATACCTTAATGAATTTCACCACCATGTCGGAAAATATGCTCATCATACATCTTTGAAAGGTGGTTGGTGCGTTGCATAAACCGAATGGCATCCTTCGATAAGCAAATGTATCGAAAGGACATGTGAATGTAGTCTTTTCTTGATCCTCAAGTGCTATGGCAATCTAGTTGTACCCACTATACCCATCCAAGAAGCAATAGTAGCTATGGACAGCTAATCTCTCTAACATATGATCAATGAATGGCAAGGGGAAGTGATATTTTCTGGTCACCTTGTTTAATCTTCGGTAAGCAATACACACCCTCCAACCAGCTATTTTTCTTGTAGGTGTTAGCTCCTCATCCTCATTCTTCACCACTGTGATCCCACTCTTTTTAGGAATAACTTGGACCGGACTTACCCATTTACTGTCTGAGATGGGGTAGATAATGCCAACATCTAATAGTTTTAATACCTCAGCCTTTACTATATCTTTCATGTGTAGGTTAAGTCTTCTTTGAGCATCTCGAGTAGGCTTTTCTTCATCCTCAAGGTAGATATGATGCATGCACTTGGTTGGACTTATCCCATTGATGTCAGCAATGGTCCATCCAATGGCAGATCTATGCTCCCTATGAACTCTAAATAGTTTTTTTTTCTTCTCCAACACTCAAATTAGCAGCCACAATCACAGGTAATGTCTTCTTCTCTCCCAAATAGGCATGAGTTAAATGCTCTGGTAGCTTCTTCAATTCCAAGGTTGGTGCCCAGATAATAGAAGGGAGAAAAGTAGTATTAGTAGGTATAAGAGATTTAAATGGAGGAGCATACTTACTTGGATGTTTTGGAGAAGCCTCAAGGAGGTGCACAGCTTTAATGATGTCATCAGTAACATCTTCAGGTTCTTACTTAATATCAACTTTTGTAAAACCATGCGTAAGGTTAGTCTCCAATGGATCAACGTGATGGACCTGAAAAGCTTGCTCAACAAAACTTTGTGTCATACATACATTAAAGCATTCCATATCATCTTGAGGTAATTTTAATGCATCAAATATTTTAAACTATATTTTCTCACCATTTACCTTCATACTTACTATACCTTTTTTCACACAAATTTTTATATCGACAGTTCTTATGAAGGGTCTTCCTAATATGATGGGCAGAGGTAATGGCATAAGACATTCTTCCATATCTAACACAATAAAGTCAGTAGGTAAAATAAACTCACCTACCTTTACCAGGACATCCTCAAGAATACCTCTAGGTCTTTTGATGCTTCTATCCGCTAATTGCAAAGTGATGGAAGTCGGTTGAAGCTCCTCCAAACCTAGTGTTTCGAATACAGTGTGTGGTAGCAAATTTACACCCGCCCCCAAATCTAGTAATGCCCGCACAAATAGTTGGTCATCTATCCTGCAGAGAATAGTAAAACTACCTGGATCCTTCAGTTTTGGTGGTAATTTTCTTAATAGCACAACACTTACCTCTTCTGTTAGAGCTACTATCTCATGTTCCTGAAACTTCCTCTTATGAGTGCAACAATCTTTCAGAAATTTAGCATAAACAGGTATTTGTTGAATTGCATCTAATAAGGGAATGCTTATTTCTACTTTTTGCAAAGTTGCAAAGATATTAAGCAGTTTATTTTCTTTCTTTTGTTTTACTAACCTTTGCAGGAAGGGTGGTGCATTCACCTTCTCTATCTCACTTACCTTTGATGCCTTTGGTTTCTCTAGAGATGCTTTTGCAGACTCATCAGTTCCTATAACCTTACCATTTCTAAGGGTTGTGACAGCCTTCAGTTGTTGGTGCCCCCGGGGTTAGGTAATGTTTAAGCTGGAAGCTTACCTTGCTTTTTGCCACTTAGTTCTTTAGCCAATTGCCCCATTTGTACTTCTAACCTTTGAATGGCTTGTTAGTGTTTTGTAGTGGTATGTTTTAGCTCAGTCCAAAATTTCCTTTCGTCTGCCATGAACTGATCTTGTGAGGTCGTCAACTGTTGTTACTGAGTTGCTAATTGCCTCATAAGACTTTCTAGGCCACTTTTCTTTCTTTTGGGGACTGAGTGAGCTGCTGGCTGGGAGTTCCTTTGCTGCCTTTGATGGTTCAGGGAATTCTAATTGTTGCTCTAAGAGAAATTTGGATGGTTTCGCCATCCAAGATTATAAGTGTTTGCATATGGGTTGTTCTTAGGTGGATAGTTGTTTGGTCCCACATAATTCGCTTGCTCTGGGTCTATAGATGAATACAAAGGATATGTCTTAGTATTATGATCAAACTGAGAACATATAGCACATACCTGGAGTACGGTAGCTGGTGGATTAGGTGAGGCATTATGAGCAATCATAGCTTTAACAAGTAGATCTAGTTTCCTCTCCACAATAGCTATTTGGGTAGAGGATCCTCCATTTAGGGTTGCCTCATACATACCTTTGCTCTTGGATCCATGTCTACCTCTAGAGGAGAATTGCTGGGTGTGCTCACTTAAGGTCTTGAATAGCTCCATGGCTTCTTCACTGTTTTTCTCCATCAGCACTCCTCCACAACCTGAATCCACAATACATTTATTAGTATTACTTAAACCTTTATAGAAAGCTTGTACCAGTTCATCCTGAGGTAGATTGTGATGTGGGCATTTGAGTAGCAGCTCGTTGAAATATCCCCATGCCTCAAAGAACAGGTCTCCATCCTTTTGTTGGAAAGACTGAATCTCCTTCCTCATTTACCTCGTCTTTTGGGCTGGGAAAAACTTTCTTAGGAACTTACTGGCCAACTCCTCCCAAGTATGGATAGAAACTGCCAGCAACGAATTGTACCACAATTTAGCATTATTTTTTAAGGAAAAAGGGAAAAGAATTAACATGATTCCTTCTTGGTCTAGGCCCTGGATGTGTTGGAACTTGCAGAGATCAAAGAATTCTCGAAGGTGCAAGTGTGGATCCTCATTAGGTGTACCTCTAAAGTGAGTTAATGCACTGAGTATCTGCGGAGATATGTAGTAATTTCCTACCGCCTCTGGTTGATAAGCAATGCAAGATGGCTGGTCAAGGTTCTGTGGGATGAAAGATTACTTCATCGGTCTTTGCTCAGGTGGTTGTTGGTTTTCTAGCTGTTCTACCATTGATGCTTCTTCCTTGGATTCTTCTTCTACCTCTTCGGAGTTGTCTCTAAGTCTTCGTCGAAGAGTCTGCTCAAGCTCTGTATCAAGGGGAAAGAAAGTGCGATTCCTGGATCGAAGCCGTTGTATGAATTAGAAAAAAATTGCTTCAGTGCAGCAGTTCAGCACTGCTGCTCGGGTAGCCTCTGCCTCAAGTGCGCTCGATCGCACAAGGTAGCGCGCTCGATTGCAAGTGTCACAGAGAGCTTTTGCTGTAGTGCCTGAAACAGAAAATGAAAAGAAAATAGATTAGGTTTTTGATGAAACAAAATAAACTGAAAAATAGAAACTTAGAATTTTTTAGATTTTTGATAAAAATAAAACAAAATAAAATAAAATGACTAAACTAAACGAAAATAATTCTAAAAAGAAATTTAGTGCAATCCTCGGTAACGGTGTCAAAAACTTGTTGTGCAATTATCTACCTAGATTATTAAGCAAATAATCGAACTTATTTTACTTGCAAGTGCACAAGGTCAATAGTAGCATAGTGTGCAAGTGCGAGATCATCTCCACAGGGATTGGTGAATTTTGTTTTAGAATCAGTTCACAGTGTAAATGATTGAAATAAATATTGAGTTGAGATTGATAATGATAAGAACATAGGGCTTTGATATCCACCATTAATCATACTTTCCTAATAAGTAATGTGCCAATGCTCTAACCTTACCATGAATACCTAATGGTTGTCAACCTAAGGGCTTGGTCCACTCCTTAAGCTATTGATCTCCCTAAGCAACGAGTTAGGCATGGTGTATACTCTAACTCTTTTCTCTCTTAAGGGATTCAACATGGTGTATACTGAGTTGTTCCTTGAGAGAGCATAAGGTTTGTGAAAATCGACAACCACACAGGACTTAGGGCTTGTTGTATACTCCCGGTTTCCTATGTTGATTGACCCAAGAATCCGGTGTGGATTTCTTTTGTTACTGTTGTCAGACCCAAGACTCGGTCATCCAAATTGATCTAACTAACCAATCCATACCACATGCATATGTTGATCAGACAAACATATATGAGGAATTCAATAAAACAAGCATTAATCAATTAAAACATCATAACATGGTTAATCGCAAAGGCAACAATACTTATATATGGAAAAGTATAATTAGGGATTCAATCGAGCCCTATTAAGAAGTTAGTTATACATGCTGATTATGCTGAACATCATAAACTAAACTAAGTAAAAAGATAAAACCCGAAGAATACTGTGGAGAAGGGTCATCAATTCCTCTCTAAAGCTTACAACTCAAAGTAAAATCAAAAAGTAAAGTTTCTGTGTTTTAAAAGCCTATATATAGGGTTCTAAGGACGCCTCGAAACCCTAATTTCCAAAATAAGACCCGAAAAAATCTTTCCAAAACTGGCTCTGTCGCCTCTCTATACATGTGCGCTCGATCTCATGTTTCTATGCTCGAGCGCATGGTTGCGCTTGAGCCTTCTAGATGTGCGCACGAGTGCTTATGCGCTTGATCACAAAAACTTTATGCTCGATCGCACTTAGCTAGTTCCAAATCTTCAGTTTCCTTCCTTAGAGCTCCAAAATGCTATTTTTTCTTCAAAGACCTATGAAAAACATAGAAAACACAAAAATGAAGTAGAATATTCTAAAATACATAAACAAAGAGCCTAACAACTGTAAATTAGGGGGCTTAAATATGAATATTTAAGTACTTATCAGTAGTAAGAGTGTACAAGGTGGAAGACCACCCTAGAGAGGGTGTTCCTTGTCACAAGGAATTGTAATACAAAGTCAGAGGCAAGTAGGATCTGTTGCTTCTGTAGCTCGAAGTAATATTTGTGGGACTCTTAGATTTAGGAGATAGACTATGAAAACTGGAAGTTATGGTAGAGGAGTAAGTATGCCACCAAGTGGAAGTGGTAATCTGATGTATGATTGAAAGGTAAGAGTTTGCCTTAGATGTAATTAGACATGGAATCTATCTTGGAATTGTCCTACTCTGATGTGCTTTGCATGTGGTGAGGGAGGACATATTAGTGTAGACTGTCCAGTGGAGAAATCTGTTGAGATAAGTACTGGAGGTGTTGAGAGAAAATAGGTGGAGAGAGGTGGTGGATCAGGGAGTATGTGTGGCAGAGGTAGAGGATCAGTAGCTGAGAGAGGACACAGTGGTTAGTTACAACCCAAAGACAGTATAGTCTATGCGTTAACCCAACAGGATGCACATGCCACTCATGATATTGTTATGGGTTTGGTATCTATTTTTAATAGACCTATTAGATTATTGATTGATCTTGGTGCAACCCATTCTTTTGCATCCAGTGTTTATATGAAATCTATTGATGCTTGTGTTAGTGCTTTGAAGCATGCTGTTATTGTTAAGATTCCTACTAGGGATAGGGTTATTATCAAGAAAATTTATCATGGTTGTGTGATTAATATTGCTGACAGAGAATTTGAAGTTGATTTGTTGCCTTTAGATATGATAGATTTTTGATTTAATTCTAGGGATGAATTGGTTATCTGTATATTATGCTTGGGTAGATTGTTTTAGGAAGGATGTGGTGTTCAAGATGCCAGGACAAGAGAAGTTTAATTTTAAGGGAGAATGTAAGATACTTACCAACTATCTTATTTCTGCCTTGACTGCTAGTAGATGGTTGAAGAAGGGTTGTGAGGGGCATTTGGCGTATGTGGTGGATTCTAGAAAGGAGATTAGGAAGTTAGAAGAAATATTAGTAGTGAAATTTTTTTCTGATGTGTTCCCTGAGGAGTTGTTTGGTTTGCCTCCCAACAAGGAGATTGAGTTTTCTATTGAGGTGATTCTGGGATCAACACCCATATCTATAGCACCTTATAGAATGGCACCAGTTGAGTTGAGAAAATTGAAAGTTCAATTTCAGGAATTGCTAGATAAGCAATTTATTCGACCTAGTATGCTGCCTTAGGGAGCCCATGTGATGTTTGTGAAGAAGAAGGATGGAACAATGAGGTTGTGTATTAATTATAGACAGTTGAATAAGATCACCATGAAGAATAAATATCCTTTACCCAGGATAGATGATTTATTCGAGTAGTTATAGGGGGCTAGGTGTTTTCTAAGATAGACTTGAAATCGGGTTATCATCAGTTGAGGATAAAGGAGGGGGATATGCTTAAGACTACTTTTAAGAAATGTTATGGGCATCATGAGTTCCTTGTGATGCCATTTAGGTTGACTAATGCTCCTGCAATATTTATGGATCTAATGAATCGAGTGTTTAAACCATTCTTGGATAGATTTGTAATTGTATTTATTGGTATTTGTATAAGGTTTAAACATGGTTCAAAGATGGTTAAAGTCTAAACCAAGGTTGGAAGATTAATATACAGCAAGTTAAAGGACTGCACACAAGTGTGTGCATCACTTTGGAGCGAGGTAAAGGTAGGCACACTAGTGTGTTCGCTTCAGCACACAATCTGGAAAAGGTGTGCACACTGCTGTGTGAAGGGCAACATTAGTGTGTGTTGTGCCCCTCCCTCACCAGCGCTGCACTGCCCAGCAAGAGAGGTGCTGGAAGAAGGCCAGCGCTGCACCGCCCAGAAAGTGTGCAAAGGGACTCTGCCCAGCACCGCACCGCCCCCTGTTCAGCTCCTAGGCACTAGGCAAACTGAAGCACACTTGGACAGCTTGCTTGAACCTCCTTTTAGGTGCATGGATGTAAGGTTAAAATGCATAACACCACTTAAGATTGATGGAGGGCCATGGTTAAGTGGTCATCAAGATTTAAGGGTGAGGATTAACTCTTAAGAATGGACAAGAAGTTGGTGCACTATATAAAGGGTCATCTAGCTTCATTCTCATCATGAATTACATTGTGAAATTGTTTAAGATCAATTGTAAAGAGTGACATACAAGAGAGAATTGTGTGAAAGTGCAAAGACACAAACACAAGAGGGACTCATTGTAGTGAGGTTGGTTGTAAAGAGAGAGGAGTCTAGATTAGATAGAGAGCATTGTTAGTTCTTATATTCTTCCTTTCTTCTCTTCTTGGTTTCTTCAAGAACTTGAGGTTTCTTGGAGAAGGTTGCTATAATTGTAAAGAATCACTGATTTAGTGCAGAGATTTCGGAGGAACTCACGAGGATGTAGGCACATTGCCGAACCTCGATAACAAATTGCTTGTCTTCTTTTCTTTCTTACTTTCGATTGCTGTATTTCTTTTTACAAGTTATTCTAGACTTGGGTGTTTGGAAGATCACCACCTAGGAATCTTGTCAAGGTGATTTCCAACAGCGGTATCAGAGCTTGTACAGTTGGGTATCGGAGCAAGAACAAGAAGGTGACAGAGCCAAGACTCCAAGAATCAAAGTTCAACTTCTTGGGTGATTCAAGAACTATGTAAAGATCAAGATCTGATCGTGTTCTTGAGGGTGATTCAAGAACGGTGTTAAGATCCATCTTTGATCTGTGTTCTTGAGGTTTAGAAGAAAGTATTTGTGGGTAGTGCATAAATCAGGGATCTTATCCGCAAAGATAGCTTCAAATTTCTGTGTTGAGAAGTTTGATGGAAAGGGAGACTTTGCCCTTTGGAAGTGGAAGATCAGGGTTGTTCTAATGCAATAGAAAGTGGACTTGGCTATTGGAGAAGATGACGCTTTTTCAGCAAGTGTCATGGAGGACCAGCGGACCGAGATGAAGAAGATGGCTTACATCACCATTTTCTTGCACATGTTGGATTGCGTCACAAGGGAGTGCGGAGACTCGGAAGATCCGGCTGTCATATGGAAGAAACTAGATGAGTTGTTTCTTACCAAAATTCTCCCTAACAAAATTTATCTTCTTAAAGAATCTTTTCTTTTTAAAATGGATCCTAGTAAAGAGTTGCAAGATAATCTTGATGTCTTTAATAAGCTAGTTCAAGATTTGAATAGCTGTAGCATTACATTTCCGGATGAATAATTGGCTGTTATTTTGTTAAATTCTCTTCCTGATTGCTTTGATAACTTGATTAATGCCATTGAGTATGGAAGGGTTACTTTGACAAAAGAGATTATGATCAATTCCATAAGGGCACATGATTTCAAAGCCAAGATGAAGGAGATATCAAGTGGAGATGGGCTGTTCGTAAGAGGAAGGCCAGCAACTCAGAATGGAAGTAGTAACCATGGAAACTACCAGGAGAAATCAAGAGGTAGAGGGCAGAACCATGGGAGATCTCATTCCAAGACAAGACTTGGAGGAGGAAGGAGATGCTTCTACTGCAACAAGGAGGGTCATTTCAAGAAAGATTGCAAAAAGAGGATGTGGGATGAGAGGAGAAGCCATACCAACAATGGAGAGGTTTCGGTGGCCAAGGGAGAACAGCAAGATGATGTGCTTGTTGTGTGCTCAAATGTGAGCAGAAGGCAAGGCAGCGAAAAGTAGATTCTTGATTCCGGGTGCACTTATCACATGTGCCCTCACAAGGAATGGTTCAAGAATTTCAAAGAGATCAATGATGGAAAGGTCTTCTTGGGGAATGATAATTCTTTCCAAGTGAGAGGGATTGGAGACATCCAATTAAGGATGTTTGATGGAGTCACAAGGCTACTGCGAAATATGAGGTATCTTCCAGATTTGAAGAAGAATTTGATCTCATTGGGGCAGCTGGATTCCATGGGGTATATATGCAAAGTAGAGGGAGGAAAGACCAAGGTGGCCAAGGGATTTTTGGTAGTGATCAAGGCAGCAAGAAACGATGGACTCTATGAGATGATTGGAGAGACATAAATCAGTGATCAAGCAGCAAGCTTGATGGCTAAGATGGACAAGGCAGCCCTTTGGCACACTCACTTGGGACACATGAGCGAAAAGGGTCTGCAAGTTCTTAGCAAGGATGGTCTACTTGGAGGAGACAAAGTAGAGAAACTGTATTTCTATGAGAGCAGCATTCTTGGGAAGCAACACCAGGTCAGCTTCAACACTGGAGTGCACAAGTCTAAGGAGATTCTTGACTACATTCATTCGGACCTTTGGGGACCAGCAAGAACACTAACACAGGGAGATAGCTTTTACTTTCTGTCTTTAATTGATGATTATTCAAGAAGAGTGTGGGTTTATTTGCTTAGAAATAAATCGGAAGCCTTGAATAAATTTGTTGTGTGGAAGAAGTTGCTGGAAACTCAAACGGGTAGGGTAGTTAAGGCTTTACGAACCGATAATGGCTTAGAATTTTAAAATAATAATTTTGATAAATTCTGTGAATTAAATGGCATTCTAAGGAATAAAACGGTTGTAAAAACACCTCAGCAAAATGGAGTTGCTGAAAGAATGAATAGAACTCTTATGGAAAAGGTTAGGTGCATGCTAATAGGATCCGGTTTACCAAAATATTTTTTGGGAGAAGCTGTGGCTACAGCTGCATACTTGGTAAATAGATCACCCTCTAGAGCTTTAGAGCTCAAGAGTCCCATGGAGATGTGGAGTGGGAAACCTCATGAATTAAGAAACCTTAGGACTTTTGGGTGTGCAACATATGCACATCAAAAGGAGGATAAAATTAGCCCAAGATCTAGAAAATGGGTATTTCAAGGATATGGTGATGGGGTTAACGGATATAGGTTGTGGTCCTTAGAAAAGAAGGGCATGAAACTGATTATAAGTAGGGATGTTTTTTTTAATGAATTATTATTTCCCTACTTGGAGAAAACTAACCCTGCAGGGGCTAGTGAGCAAACCAGTTCGAAAGTTGTAGAGCATCACATCAAGGAGAACTCAGTTCAGGTAGAGAAAAGGAGGCAAGAGGGTTCGGACCAGGTAGAGCCCTTGAATGAAGGCCAAGCTCAAGAAACTTAAGAAGTGGCTGAACAAGAAGAGGTTGATGCAGCAAGTCATAATGACTACCAGCTCACAAGAGACTGGGGAGGGAGGGTGGTTAGACCACTTTTGAGAAATGGGTTTGCGGATGCTAATGTAGCAGATCCTTGGATAGAAGGAGAGGTTGAACCAGAAACTTACATGGATGCCATGGAGTGGAAGGATTCGTCAAAGTGGCAGCTGGCTATGGAGGAAGAAATGGATTCTTTGATAAGAACAACTCTTGGGAGTTGGTGCCTAAACTTGAAAAACAAATAGTTATGGATTGTAGATGGCTCTACAAGATCAAAGAAGGGAATACTCCAGGGGATGAAGTCTGATATAAAGCTAGGCTGGTGGCGAATGAGTTCACACAAAAGAAGGCATAGATTTCACCGAAATCTTCTCACCGGTTGTGAAGTACAAGACGATCCAGATAGTGTTAGTATTGGTGGTTCAATTTGATTAGGAAGTCTAGCAAATGGATGTGAAGATAGAATTCTTACATGGAGAGCTCGATGAGACCATTTTCATGAGACAACCCGAAGGTTATGAGGAAGGAAGGCAGAGAGAGTTGGTGTGCAAATTGAAAAAATCTCTTTATGGCCTGAAGTAATCACCTTGGCAATGGAATAAGAGGTTTGATTCTTTTGTAATCAGCTTGGGTTTCATGAGGAGCTACTATGATTTGTGCTTGTACTATAAGGGGTAGAAGGTTGAGGAACTAGTGATCATCCTCATCTATGTTGATGATATGTTGCTGGTTGGGAGCAGCATGGAGAGGATAAAGAAATTGAAGGCTCAACTCAGTGAGGAGTTTGAGATGAAGGATCTTGGCCATGCACAGAAGATCCTTGGGATGCGTATCATCCGGGAAAGGGAGAGAAATAGATTGAAGATCTCTCAAACTTCCTACATAGAGAAGATGATATCTAAATTCTCTATGGAAGATAGCAAACCAGTGAAGGTTCCCTTTGCTGGTCATTTCAAGTTCTCCAGCGATCAAAGTTTGAGATCGGAAGTGGAGAAGAAGGAAATAGAAAAAGTCTCATACTCTAGTGCGGTTGGTTCTAATATGTTCACCATGGTTAGCACTAGACCTGACATGCTCATGTAATGAGTGTCCTCAGTAGGTTTATGAGTAATCCCAGAAAGGAGTATTGGCTTGGGATGAAGTGGTTGCTAAGGTACTTGAAGGGAAGCCCACAAGTAGGGCTAGTTTATGAGAAGAGGGGTAAGACCATCTGCCTTGAGGGTTTTGCGGATTCGGACTATGGAGCAAACTGGGATAAAAAGAGATCGATTACCTCCTACTTCTTCAACTTAAACAGATGTTGTGTAAGTTGGAAGGCTCAGTTGCAGCCGGTGGTAGCACTCTCAACAACCAAGGCTGAGTACATAGCGGCTACGGAGGCTATTAAGGAAGCTATGTGGTGCAAAGGGTTGCTGGAAGAGTTGAAGGTACTGGAGGAGCAGGTTGTGGTGTTTTTGGATAGTCAAAGTGCATTGCCCTTGTGTAAGAATCCGGTGTTCCATGAGAGGACAAAGCACATGGATGTTCGATATCATTTCATTCGGGAAAATGTTACGAAAGGATGCATCCATGTGGACAAAGTAGCGACGGAAGAAAATCTTGTGGATTTGGGTACTAAAGTTCTACCTCTAAATAAGTTCAATCATTGCCTTGGACTATTTAGGATTGGAGTTGGTTAATTTATGATTCAAGATAAGTTTGGATCCCGAAGCTCTCTGCACAATGGTTCGGGTTTAAACACTTAGACTAAGGTAGAGATTGTTGGTATTTGTCTATAGTTCAAACATGTCTAAACATGGTTCAAAGATGGTTAAAGTCTAAACCAAGGTTGGAAGATTAAAATACAGCAAGTTAAAGGACTGCACACAAGTGTGTGCATCACTTTGGAGCAAGGTAAAGGTAGGCACACTAGTGTGTGCGCTTCAGCACACAATCTGGAAAAGGTGTGCGCACTGCTGTGTAAAGGGCAGCATCAGTGTGCGTCGTGCTCCTCCTTCACCAGCACTGCGCCACCCAGCAAGAGAGGTGATAGAAGAAGGCCAGCACCACACCGCTCCTCTACCAGTGTCGCACCGCCCAGAAAGTGTGCAAAGGGACTCTGCCCAGCGCCGCACCGCCCCCTGTTCAGCGCCTAGGCACTAGGCAAACTGAAGTAGACTTGGACAGCTTGCTTGAACCTTCTCTTAGGTGCATGGATGTAAGGTTAAAATGCACAGCACCACTTAGGATTGATGGAGGGCCATAGTTAAGTGGTCATCAAGATCTAAAGGTGGGGATTGACACTCAAGAATGGACAAGAAGTTGGTGCACTATATAAAGGGTCACCTAGATTCATTCTCATCATGAATTACATTGTGACATTGTTTGAGATCAATTGTAAAGAGTGACATACAAGAGAGAATTGTGTGAGAGTGCAAAGACACAAACACAAGGTGGACTCATTGTAGTGAGGCTGGTTGTAAAGAGAGAGGAGTCTAGATTAGATAGAGAGCATTGTTAGTTCTTATCTTCTTCCTTTCTTCTCTTATTGGTTTCTTTAAGAACTTGAGGTTTCTTGGAGAAGGTTGTTGTAATTGTAAAGAACCATTGATTTAGTGCAGAGAGTTTGGAGGAACTCACGGTGACGTCGGCACATTGCCGAACCTCGATAAAAAATTGCTTGTTTTATTTTCTTTCTTTCTTTCGATTGCTATATTTCTTTTTACAAGTCATTCTAGACTTGGGTGTTTGGAAGATCACCACCTGGACGTCTTGTCAAGGTGATTTCCAGTAGTATTTATTGATGATATTCTGGTATATTCCAAGAATGAATAAGAGCGTGGGCAACATTTAGAGATAGTGTTGGAAATTCTTAGGAGAGAGAAATTGTATGCAAAATTATCTAAGTGTGAGTTTTGGTTGAGTGAAATATCTTTCTTGGGGCATGTTGTGTCAGGAGATGGTATAGCTGTTGACCCACAGAAAGTGGAGGCAGTGTTGAATTGGGAAAGACCCACTAGTGTGACTTAAATTAGAAGCCTTTTTGGGTTGGCTGGTTATTATAGGAGGTTTATCCAGAATTTTTATATTATTTCTGGACCATTGACCAGATTGACCAGGAAGGAAGTGAAGTTTATGTGGTCAAAAGAATGTGAGAAGAGTTTCCAGCTGTTGAAAGAGAAATGGACAACTGCTCCAGTATTAGTGTTTTCTTCTAGTGATGAAGGATTTATGGTATATAGTGATGTGTCACATCAGGGGTTTGGATTTGTGTTGATGCAACATAGGAGAGTTATAGCTTATGCCTCTAGGCAATTGAAGAACCATGAGAGGAATTACCCGACTCATGATTTAGAATTGGCTGCCATAGTTTTTGCTTTGAAGATTTGGAGACATCATTTGTATGGAGTCACTTGTGAAATTTTTACTGATCACAAAAGTTTGAAGCAATTACCTACCCCAAGAGACTTGAATTTGAGGCAGAGGAGATGGATGGAGTTGCTTAGTGACTATGACTTTACAATTCGCTATCATCTAGGGAAGGCTAATGTAGTAGCTGATACATTGAGTAGAAAGTCTACAGGAGATTAGCTGCTATTGGGAGTCATGATATTAGCTTGATGATAGAATTGAGAGAAATGAGAATGCAGTTGAATATAAGTGAGAGGAGTATTGATGGAAAATATGGTGGTACAATCTTCTATTATTTATTGCTTATTATAGATGCAGAGTCGAGATGAAGGGTTATAAAATATCATACGAGAAATATTGAGTGGGAAGCCGACTGGGTTTAAAATTAGAGAAGATGATATGGTGGTATTGGGACATGGAGTTTGTGTTCCCAATGATGTTGAGATGAGAAAGAAGATATTAAAAGAGGCTCATGATTCTATGTATTCTATACACCCGTGTAATAATAAGGTGTATAGGGGGTTGAGACAGAATTATTGGTGGTCAGAGATGAAGAAGGATGTAGCTGAGTATATTTCTAGATGTTTGATTTGTCAACCAGTGAAATATGAGAATAGACATCCAACAGGTTTATTACAGCCTCTTCCAGTACCTGAATGGCCATGAGAGAATGCAAGTATAGATTTTGTTTCTAGTTTTTCCCGTACCTAGAGAGGTCATGATGCTGTATGGGTTATAGTGGATAGACTTTCTAAGTTTTTGTATTTCCTTCCTATTAAAACTAACTGGAATCCTGAAAAGTTAGTTGAATTGTATGTAGCAAAAATTGTGAGATTACATGGAGTACCTTTAAGCATTGTATCAGATAGGGATTCTAGATTCACACTTAGATTATGGAGGGGTTTTTAGGAAGCTATGGGTACGCAATTGCAGTTTAATATAGCTTTTCATCCTCAAACGGATGGGCAGATAGAGAGAATCATCAAAATACTAGAAGATATGCTGAGGGTAAGTGTATTGAGTTTTTCAGTGAGCTGTGATGCTTATCTACCTTTGATTAAGTTTGCATACAATAATCAATATCAAACTAGTATTGGGATGGCACCATTTGAGGCTTTATATGGTAGAAGGTGCAAAACTCTAGTATTTTGGGAAGAAGTTGGAGAAAGAAATGTATTTGGTCCTGAAATGATAGATTTGACAACTGAGAGGCTCAAATTGGCTAAAAAGAACCTTTGAGTAGCACAGAACAAACAAAAGGGATATAGCGATAATAGAAGATGACCTCTTGAGTTTCAGGTTGGTGACTGGGTATTTTTGAAGATATCTCTGTTGAAGAGTGTATTGAGATTTAAAAAGAAAGGAAAATTGAGTCCGAGATTTGTGGGGCCATATGAGTTAATTGAAAGAGTTGCACCAGTAACATACAAATTGGATTTGCCTCTAGAGTTAAAGCAATTATGCAATATGTTTCATGTTTCACTTTTGAGAAAGTGTTTACATGATGAATCTCATAGTATTCCCAGTAAGGCTGTAGAACTTCAGGAAGATTTGACCTTTATGCAAGTACCAATCAGAATTCTAGACAGAAAGAACAAGTCTTACATAATAAAGTTATTCCTTTGATTAAAGTATTATGGCAGAATAAAGATGTTGAAAAAATTACTTGGGAGCATGAAGCGAGAATGAGGAAAGAGTACCCCTCAACTTTTTCAGGAGTTAGGTAAGAAAATTTCGGGGATGAAATTTTTTTATAGTAGGTAGAATTGTAATACTCGTCTTCTTAAAGTAAGTGTAAAGAAGTAATTTGATAGATATTACATGGAATTAAAATAATATATACATGAAAGATTTACTATTAAATAAAATAATTCTTTTGAAAAGAAAGAGAGGAGGAATAAATATCTGGACGCCCAGGTGTAAGTCTACCCAACATGCAAATTGCATGATGGACACTAAGCATTTGGTGGTGGCAAGTGAAACAGTTTTTTATATAAAGATTTATTTTTTGTTTTGTTTTATTATTTCTTACCAAATCTCATTTGGTTTTCTTCTTTCTTCAATTCAAATTTCTTAGCAAAAAGTTATAAAGAAAATTTCTCCAATATTCGAGATAGTACAATCATTCAATTACAATAGAAAGACTTCATCATACTCGAGGTGTTGGTAATCAATAATCTCAAGAAATTACTGAAAGGAGCAAGAAAGACAGGAAGGTGATCCATAGGTAGCTTTAAGTGCTACATGGTGATTTAGATTTACTTTTAGTAATCAAAACCAATAAAAATATGAATTTATGATAATTGAATAAATGGTTGAATTATAATGATTTAACAATGTACTTTTCGATAAGTATGGTAATTGATTTGGTTTATTGATTAGGGATTTAATAATATGTTGAATATTAATTATATGAATAAATGAAAAATGTGTTGAAAAATTATATCAAATTTTTGAAAAATATGATTGAAAAGTTGATATGATATATGAGGAGACAATTTAATAGATATGATAAAAGATAATAATTTTGAGAAAGAGCTAGATAGTTGAATTAAATGTTTTGATATATGCTTCCTTGCATATTATTGCTCATATGCATAAAAGAAAAGACCAAGAAGGCAGCTGGTCTAGCTGAAAAGACCAAGAAGGCAGCTAGTCTAGCTAAAAAAAAAGATCAAGAAGGTAGTTGGTCTAGCTAAAAAGACCAAGAAGGTAGCTGGTCTGGCTGAAACATGTTGACATGTGGAAGACGTTCCCAGATAATAACATGAAATAATTTGATGAGAAAGAAAAATAGATAATTTAAATTCATGCATTATGTTTCTTTTAAATATTGATTATTATTGATTGAGATACTAAAGTATCAGTCTTGAGGTGAAATTATTGATAGATAAATGAGTCTCACAGAGAGACATATACGATGCGAAAGAAATATGAAAGTATGATATGATAAAAATTATTTGATTAATTGATTATATGTTGTGAACCTCATAATGAGGTAAATAATGATGTTGAATTGATAGTCTCAAGATAATTAAATATATAAGAAGAAAAAATGATATGTTTGATGATTAATTTAAGAAGAGATTGATAAATGGTTGGAATTATGATATGAGTAGTGATAATAGAATGTTCTTATCGAATTATATGAGATAATAAATGAATGAATATTGGAAGATTATTTGAAAGATTGAATTATTATATGTGAAGAAATAGATGATTAATATTTGTGAACTAGAAATGATTGAATTATAAGATATGAGTGGATGTTTATAATCGAGTACTTCTAGTAAATTTAATTCACTGAGCTTGTGAAGCTCAGTCCTCATTGTGAAATAATTTCAAGTAGTAGCAGGACAAATAGATTGGTGAGTTGAGATTTAGACTGAGTCATTTTCTATAAGCCACGTGATCCACATCTTCAGACTAATGGAAAAAATTTGTAAATATTCATACATTTTGTTATATGTACATACGTATGTACATATGTACATACATATATGTAAATACATATGTATAAATGTAAATACATATGTACATATACGTATGTGTGTGTGTGTGTGTGTGTGTGTATATATATATATATATATATATTTTTTTTTTTTTCTGATATGAGAATGATGATGTATCTCCTCTGAAAAGAGTTGAGGATTGGATGATTTTTTTTTTTTAATTTCAGTTGATGTATTTTTATATTGTTGCATATATGTGCTGTACTGGGATTTCAAAATGTGATGACACCGTCTCGGGGGTAGCCAACTTGGGATGGGTCGTTACATAAATGCTTTGATACTGTATCGTGATAGTAAATGCTCTTATATTGTTATCTAACATTAAATGTCATGCACACTCAATTAACTTATCAGTAATAAATGTAGGGGTTTGCTACATCAAAATATTAAGAGAATAAACTAAATATCCTAACAACATGTACCGAAAATATGTGAAAATTCATGCTTCAGACCGATTTTTAGGTTCAAGAATTATGAGCATCCATTTCTTTTGCCACTTCTCCAATGATTCTTTCGTACATAGGATTTATGTACTCTAACTAACCTCTTAGTTATTGAAAATGTTAGCTTTAATGACATGTCAATTATGTGGAGACTTTTTGCTTATTTAATCAATTACATTCTATTTGGTAGAGTTTATGAAATGGTTTCTGTTTACTATGAATAGAAAAGCTAAGCTAATTACAATTAATTTATATAACCACAAAAAAACACAGTTTATAAGAAATTGTTTTGATTATTTCTCTATAAGCTAAGTTAAGACAACTTTTTCTTCAACTTAATTTTGTCTTTCAATGATAAAGATATTTACACTATTGCCTCAACATAAAAACATCATGAATTGATTTTTCTAATCTAAATCCATGATCAAATTCTCTTCTCCCATCTCTTATCTATTTTCTCTTCTCTACAACATCGAAAAAGAAAAAAAATCTCATAATCTTCTATCGTATACTTTCTTTTTCTCTCATAATCTCATTAATATTGTCATTATTATTACTATTTATATTATTTTAATTTTTTAATCATACAAGTGTCGAAGTCAAATTAATGAAATAACAACATTTAAACATCAAAATAATCAACTTATATTGATATATGTTTTTTTATATATTGGTATACCAATATTGATAATTTCCACGTTTAACTACCAAACACACATTTTTACATAAACCAATTTGATAGTTGTTTTAAAAATTGTTTTACCAAACACTAAATAGTTTATAACTCCAATGTTGTTTTACAATAAGCTCATTCAAAAACCATAAGTTAAACTATAAACCATTTTATAAACCTTACCAATTAGGTTTCGAACAAATGAGTTAGTTTATAACTAAGTTTCACAGCACACACATAGTCTTCCAACATGCGTCTACGTGTGTGTTATATGGCTCTTGATATTTTTATAATTAGATTGACTCCTGATGGGTGGACCGCAGTTTAGTACATAAAAAACGTCTATTTGCAATTTTCATAAATAATGTGAAGAAAAGATTAATGTGAACAAATCCTCCATTTTCTATAGTAGAAATGTGCGTGAAGGTGTTAAAGCTAATATTCAAGCCATCTTGGGAGTGCAAAATTCCCAGCTTAATGAAAAGTATCTTGTTCTCCCATCTATGATTAGTCGTTCAAAGAAGCAAATTTTCCAAACATGTGGAAGAAAGTGAAGGGTTAGAAAGAAAAGTTGCTTTCTCGTGCTGGCCATTAGGTTTTGTTAAAATCTATGGTTTAGGTTATTCCCACTTATGCCACGCATTGTTTTCGTTTGCTAGTTTCTTTGTTTGATTAGATTCAGAAGCTTTTAAGGTGTTTCCGGTCACAAGGGAGATGGGCATAAGATATACTAGATGGGGTAGAATGAGTTGTGTCAATTGAAAGAAAAGAGGGGACCAAGGTTTAGAGATTTTTCAATGTTTTAATTTCGTCATGCTTGCAAAACAAGGATGGCATTTGGGTTCAAAATGAGGATTCTCTTCATTTTAAGGTTTTGAAAGCTAAATACTTCCCTTTTGGATCATTTCTGGATTCTTATTGGGGTAATGCTCTGTCCTTCACTTGGAGGAGTATTTGGAGGGCAAAGTGGGTTTTAGGGCTGGGTTTACGGTGCATGATTGGTAATGGGAGTTTGGTGAGGATTTGGGGGGACTAGTGGTTGCCTATGCCTAAAACTTTCCAAATGGTTACATCGAGGGACAGTTTTGATGACTTGTTGTGGGTTTTAGATCTCATTGACAATAAGAGTGGGTGGTAGAAGGAGGAGATTGTTCGGCAAAGGTTGTTAATTTTACAGCTTCCAGTGAGTGTGAATAATGATCGATTGATTTGGCACTATAATCTGAATGGATTTTTTTTGGTGAGTATTGCGTACCAATTGGTCATGTATGAGCTTGGAAATGCTAAAGGGGAAGGGTCTTATTCTCGGTCTAAGCCTTCTATGTGGAAAAATATTTGGAAATTATCAGTTCTGAACAAAGTCAAGAACTTGGTGTGGAGGGCCTGTAACAATGGGTTGTTGTCTTGGAATAATCTTTGTCAGAGATAAGTTGTGGCTTTTGGTTATTGGACGTTCTGTTAGGGTGGCATTGAGACTATCATGCTGTAAGTTTATCGATGTAGAAACGCAATGGAATTTAAAATTTTTCAATTATTCCAATAAACTTCCATCAATAAATTCTCTATGAATTTATTAGAATGATAAATCAATATCTCCATGCAAGGTTAGAGATTTATACCTTACGTTGATGGAGATTCCTGTTGATCCTTTGGAAATGAGTTCATAAGCCATTCAAGCGCCCGACCTCTAAGTGTATTCACACGAGTAACGAAGAACTAAAGATTTCCAATCAAAGGTGACCGAAAATTATGGAGTGCTAACTCCTTGGGATTTTCGGCTAGTGGCTTTTTTGGAGAGAGAGCTTAAGATCTAGTCTTAATCTCTAATAATGACCATTGGGGCTTCCATCAAATAGAACCCCTATTTATACATAATCTTTACTCCTAAAGGTTATAGGATTTTAGAATTGCAACTAATCTCTGGTTTAATTTAATTATTAAAATCTCTCAATTGGCCCCTTAATTTCTCTATCCATACAATTGCCCTATTGTGTGTGATCCCTTAGGTTCATTATTGTATTGATAATAGGTCATAACTTTTATGTAACAGTTGGATCCCATCTAATTATTTAAAACTATTTTTTAATTTTACTTCGAATTAAAACTAATTTTAATTATTCCTTTGATTAAGAATTATTACAATTAATTCTTAAGGGCTTCTACAAGTCATGATTGACACCTAGCAATATGTCATGACTACCCAGACAATATGAGTTAATGTGAACCTTTTCATTGTCAATTACCATACAATTTAATCATTCCATCATGCAATGTCCCTCATTAAGCATGAGGCATGGATTTACTATTATGCCTCAATTATTTAATCATATGTGTCTTGATTTCAAGTCCATAACTTAAATGGTGAAATTAAAAACTTCTTTCCAATTTTCACCCCACCATGGCCAAGATATTTTCAAGTTATGACTTAGTCAGATCACATAGGACATTCTTCCTGTTTTACTGAGAGTGATAGACCATCTATTGTACACTCCCATACCTTCATGCATAAGTGATCATACCTAATTTCTACCCCTATGTGACTCATGATTCGAATCACATTT
The DNA here is from genome assembly GCA_023935145.1 of Bretschneidera sinensis. Classification (NCBI taxonomy): domain Eukaryota; kingdom Viridiplantae; phylum Streptophyta; class Magnoliopsida; order Brassicales; family Akaniaceae; genus Bretschneidera; species Bretschneidera sinensis. The sequence continues at coordinate 58,680,965 of CM043702.1, read as the reverse complement.
CAGTAGCATCAAAGCATGATGACCTATACACAAGGTGTAATACCTGTATTCGTAAAGCAAGGGTAAAAATGTAATTTAATAAATATGGAACGAAATTAAAATATTTTACATGAAGGTCTAAGTATTGAGTAAAATAATTCTTTTGATTTTTTTTTGGGACGTGGACATCATTAAAAGAAAAGAAAAAAAAATTATTAAAAAAAAATCTGGACGTCTAGAACGTCCAGAAGGAAGAAAGAAAAAGAAAAAAAAATACATATATATAAATATATATTAGAATATTATTTTTAAAAAAAAAAAGGTAAAAAAAAGGTGGCAGCAGGTGGCAAAACCTACTGCCAAGAAAGATGAAGGAAATGGCTTTGCTCGACACATTTTAGTGTCGTGGCAGTGAAATGGGGGTATGTGTGTGTGCGTTGAGTTAAAAAATTTTGGAGCTACACGTTGCAAATTCGTGGAGACTTTTAGGAGGGGGTAGCTGAGTCCAAAGCAAAATTTTTTGTATATATATACACCTCTGTGAAATCGTAAACGATTTCACAGAGTTTTTCTCAATTTTTTGTTTTTCTCTGAATACTTGGGAACTCACAGAAACGATGAAAGAGTAAAATTTTGAAGGGATTTTCTGTGGAATTTCGTAGAGAATCAAGAATAGCTATCAGAAAAGCAAAAGGTAATATTGTAGTGTTTATTTTTGAATTTCTGACATTTATGATGTTTCCCTAAGTTCAAAGTGGGAATTTTCAAAGTGTGCGGTTTATATCGAATTGAAGAATAAATTAAAAAAATTATATAAATATGATGTCAGGTGTTGATGATCTACAACTGGGGGAATTTCTGAAAGAAACAGGAAAGGCAAGGAGGTGATCCACGAGTAGCTTTAAAAGCTACGTGGTGAGTTAGATTTACTTTAAGTAGTCTAAATAAAAACCAAATATTTGGTGATAATATTAAATTTAATTATTAGAGTATGATTGGGTGGTAGATAAATCTTTGGTGGATAGATATGGAATTAATGTTGGAATCGTAGAAAATTATTACGTGAGAAGAAATATTATTAGAAAAATGAGTTGATTTAATAATAAAAGCGAGAAGTGAAATCTTGGTGAGCTATAGCTGAGATTTTGAAATGAATTTTTGAGGAGATAAATTTTAGTGGATCTTAACAAATTTTGATGGATGATTTGATGAGATTTGGGATGAAATTTAGTGAATCTTGACAAGTTTTAATGAATGATTTGATGTGATTTGGGATGAGAGAGTCTAGGTGGAAAATTTTATATAAATTTAAGAATGATCAGGATAGCTAATTTAATTGTTTTGAAATTATATTGTTTTTATGTTATCGTTCATATATTCAGTTGATATCATTGTTCATATGCATATGCATTAAATGAGAAAGAAAAGAATCGGGAGGGTAGCCGGTCTAATAGAAAAACCGTGCCAGCCGGTATATGCTAGGAAATAAATTCCGTGGCAGTCGAGAAGAGTTGAAAGAACCGGAAAGGAAGCCGGTCTTATGTGAATGAAAGAACCAGGAAGGTAGCCGGTCTAAATGTGAATGAAAGAACCGAGAAAGTAACCGTTCTAAATGATAATGAAAGAACCGGGAAGGCAGCCAGTCTAAGATAATAACAACCTGTCGACTGGTGGGAAGATGTTCCTATCATATGCATTCATTGCATTACATCTGTTTTAATTATTACTTGCATTATTGAAATATTGATGTGTGATGTATAAATTGTGAATTTAATGAGTCTCACAGAAAGAGATAGCTATGATGATAAGATTATTGAAATACTGAGATGTGGTGTATTATTGCGAATAAAATTATAGATGATTGAGTCTCACAGAAAGAGACAGTTATGATGATAAGATTATTGAAATACTGAGATGTGGTGCATTATTGTGAATAAAATTGTAGATGATTGAGTCTCACAGAAAGAGACAGTTATGATGATAAGATTATTGAAATGCTGATATGTGATGTATTATTGCGAATATAATTATAGATGATTGAGTCTTACAGAAAGAGACAGTTATGGCGATAAGATGAATGAAATGCTGAGGTGTGGTGTGTTATTGTTATGGTGATAGGAACTATCTAAAGGGTAGATTTTATGATGTGAGCCTCAACGCGAGGTAATTATGAGATAATCGATGGTCTTAAGGTGAACTAATAAATAAGAGGAAGAGAATGATAGAGAATGAATATTATGATACGGGTAGTGATAGTAGAGTGCAAGTATCAAGTGTAGGAGATAAAAATTGATATAAATATTAAAAGACTGTTTATACAAATAAGTACTTTTAGTAAATTTAATTCACGGAGCTTATGAAGCTCACTCCTCATTGTATAATGATTTTTAGGTAACAGGCTTGACGAATAGTTGGTGAGTTGAGGTTCAGAAGAAATTATTTTCTGTAAGCTACGTGCGTGTCATCATCCTCAGATTAATGAGAAAATTTTATTTGTAAATTTTCATGCATTTTACATTATATAGAATGTTTAAAGATCGGATTGATGTAAATTTATTTTGGTGTTAATTATTTTTATTGTTGCATATGTGTCGTGCTGGGATTATCAAAATGTGATGACACCGTTTCGGGGGTGGCCAACCCGGGATGGGTCGTTACAATTTTGGTATCAGAGCATTAGGTTTTAAGATTCTGCAGACTGCATAAAAAATTAAGAAAGTGGAAGATTAAAATAAATTATAATGAACAGTCTAAGGATGACACGTGGACGCGCTAGAGCTACAATTAAAATTGTTGATTTGAGAGGGGGTGGTAGGCCCCAATATTTTTGACAAGTCGAGGTTGAGTCTGAATCTTTGGTTCCTAGAAGGAAATATGCTGATAGTAGGATTGATATTAGTAAAGGTGTGAGAGAATTTGAAGTTGAAAGAGATGAGCTAAGACAAACTCTTGCACATACTTTTGAGAAAATGAATGTAACAGATGATAGAGTTGATAGCATATAGCATAGACTTGATAAGCAGGCTAGAGCAGTGCCTGATGTTGTAAATCTAGTAATGGTAGACATTTAAAAATGGAAAAAAGTGAGTTTATGTATGAGATGTAGGAAGATATAATTAAGCTGAATGCCTTGTGGTTTAAAGGATCTATGAATCTTTTTATGCAGGAGTTTTAGGAAAAATATGTAGAGAGATTTATTTGATATTTTACCAATGATTGACAGGCGGAGAGTTGTCTTTGCTCTGTTCAAATTAGAGAGAGAGGCCCTAGAATGATGGAAAGATATTCTTCCCAAGGTAAGTACAGATATTGATAGAATCTTAACCTGGAATAGATTTAAGGAGGTTTTCCTTGATAAATATTATCATTAGACTTTTAGAGTCCAACATGATAGAGACTGATTTATTCGAGGTATATGAACTATGTCAAATTGGTAGATATATCAATTCAGATTAAGAGATATGTGATGGAGTAAGGGAAAGAGAAAGAGTGGTTAAAGAGGCTTAGACATAAAGGTTATAGAGGTACAGGTAGTATGAGTGTACAGGGTGAGAGACCACCCCAAATGAGGCGTTCCTTGTTACAAGGAACTGAAGTATAGAGTCAGAGGCAAACAACATCTGTTGCTTCTGCATCTCAGAATACTATTAGTGGGACCCTTAGATTTGGGAGACAAGTTATGGGAATTGAAAGTCATGGCATAGGAAGTGAGTACGCCACCAAGGGTAAGTGGTAATCTGACGTATGATTGAGAGACAAAAGTTGTTATAAATATATTTAGATAAGATATCTATTTCATAATTGTTCTAATTTGAGGTGCTTTATATATAAAAAAAGGTGGACATGTCAATGTTGGTTGATCTTGATGCAACCCATTCTTTTGCATCTAGTAGTTATATGAAGTCTATTGAAGTATGTATTAGTCCTTGGATGCAAAATATTTTTATTGAAGTCCTCTCTAGAGATAGAGTGATAATCATAAATTTTTACAAGGGTTGTGTGATTCGTATCAGTGATAGAGAAGCTGAAGCTGAGTTATTATCTTGCAATATGCTATAATTTCATTTAATTTTGAGAATGAATTGGTTGTTGAAGTATCACACTTGGATTGATTGTTCCAATAAGAAGGTAGTGTTCAAGATATAGAAGTGAGATACTTTCTAACTATTTTTTTTATTGCTTTCACCACTAGGAGATGATTGAAGAAAGGTGGTGAGGAGTATTTAGCATACATAATGGATCCTAGAAAGGAAAATAGGAAGTTAGAATAAATCTTAGTGGTGAAAGATTATTCTAATATAATTTATTGATGAGTTACCTAGGTTACCTCCAAGTAGGGAGATTAAATTTTCTATTGATGTGATACCAAGATCATCACATATATTTAATAGCACCCTACAGAATGACGTCAGCTGAATTGAGAAAGTTGAACGTACCATTTTAAGAAATTATGGATAAACAATTTATCTGACCTAATGCATTTGGGGAGTCAGGTATTGTTAGTGAAGAAGGAAGATGGAATGATAAGAGTGTGTATAGACTGCAGATAGTTGAATAAAAACAAATATATTTTCCCAGGATAAATAAAGGGTTTTAGCAATGTAAGGAGTGAAAGTGTTTTCTAAGATAAACCTGAGATCAAGTTATCACCAATTGAAGATAGAGAATGGAGACATGCCTAAGATTGTTTTTAGGACACATTATAGTCATAAGTTTCTTGTGATGACATTTGGATTGAATAATGTTCCAGAAACATTCATGGACTAGATAAATAAAATGTTTGAACCATTTCTTGATAATCTTTTGGTTGTGTTCATCAATAACATTTTGGTGTATTTTAAGACTAAAGAAGAGCAGGTAAAACATTTAAAAATTGTCTTAGAAATTTTGAGGAAAAAGAGATTATATGATATAAGTTCTCTAAGTGTGAATGTTGGTTGAATGAAATAACTTTCTTGGAACCTGTAATATCCGAAAATGGCATAACAATTGATCCACAAAAGGTGGGCATAATGCTAAGTTGGGAGAAACCAACTAATATAACTGAGAATAAAATCTTCTTGGGGTTAGCAGGTTATTATAGAAGATTCTTTCAGAAATTTTTATGTAATACTGTTGAATAGACTGATCAGGAAAGAGGTGAGATTTGTATGGTAAGGGAAGTATGAGAAAAATTTTCCAATTACTAAAGGAGAAATTAACCACAGCTCCAGTATTGGTATTTCCTTATGGTGATGAAGGATTTGTGGTGTATAGTGATACGTCACATCAGTGATTGGGATATGTGTAATATAGGAAAGTTGTGGGCTATACTTCTACGCAATTGAGGATTCATGATAAGAAATTTCCCTACTCATGACTTAGAATTGACTGTTATAGTGTTTACTTTAAAGATTAGAGACATCATCAGTATAGAGCCATTTGTGAAATAGTCATGAGTTATAAAAGTTGAACATACTTACCTAATCCAGAGAGAGTTGAATTGGAGGCAGAGATGGGAGATGAAGTTGATTGGTAACGATGATTTTACAATTCACTACCATCTAGAAAAAATGCGAATGTGATAGTTGATACATTGAGTAGAAAGTTTACAAGATAGTTAACTGCTAGTGGGAGCCTTGATGTGAAATTGATGAGGGATTTAAAAAATTGAGAATAAAGTAGAATACCAGTGGTAGAGGATCATGGATAAAGAATATAGTTGTACAATCATCCATAGTAAAATGCTTTAGAGATGCAAGGTATAGATGAAGAGATAGAAAAGATTAAGTATTGAGTGCTTACTAGAAAACAATATAAGTTCAAAATTTGAAATGATGGTATTCTGGATAGAAATAGTGTTTCCAATAACGCAGAGTTGAGAAAAGAGAATATGAGGGAGGCACATAATGATGTAGATTTGATGCAATCAAGTAATAATAAGATGCATAGAGGATGGAGACGAAATTTCTGGTGGTCAGGATTGAAGAATGATGTAGCTGAGATTGTAAGATTGTATGGAGCACCATTAAGCATAGTATCAAATTTGTATTGGATGGCACCAATTGAGATATTGTATGGTAGAAGGTGTAGAACTCCTACATATTTGGAAGAAATGAGAGAGAGAAATATATCTGGTCCATCAATCATTGAGTTAACAACTAAAAGGATCAAATTGGTTAGAGAGAACTGTAAAGCAGCATAAAGTAGACCGAATAGCTATGCTAATAATAAAAGGAGATCTCTTAGGTTTCAAGTAGGTGATTGGGTGTATTGAAAAAAATATCTCAATGAAAAGGTGTATTGAGATTTAAACAGAAAAGGAAAGCTGAATACGAGGTATATGGGATCCTATGAGGTGGTTGAAGTTGGATTAGTTGTAAGTAACCTGGATTTGCCTCCAGAATTTAAAACATTTATATAATGTATTGCATGTTTCACTTTTCAGAAAATGGTTACATGATATTTGGAGCTAAGCTATAGAAATTCAGAAAGATTGGGCTTATATACAAGTATCAGAGAGAATTTTAGACAAAAAGAACAAGTCCTGTATAATAGAATAGTTTCACTAGTTTAAAGTTCGGTGGCGAAATAAGGATGTTGAAGAAATTTCGTGAAAGCATAAGACAAGTATGAAGAAGTATTATTTATATTTGTTTCAGAAGTAAAGTCAAGAAATTTCGAGGACGAAATTTTTGTAAAGTGGGTAGAATTGTAATACCTGTATTCGTAAAGTAAGGGTAAAAATGTAATTTAATAAATATGGTATGAAATTAAAATATTTTACGTGAAGGACTAAGTATTGAGTAAAATAATTCTTTTGAAAAAAAAAAAATTTCTGGGACGTGGACGTTATTAAAAGAAAAGAAAAGAAAAAATTATTAAAAAAAATCTGGATGTTCAGAAGAAAGGAAAAGAAAAAAAAATGTATATAAATATATATATTAAAATATTATTTTTCAAAAAAAAAAAGTAAAAAAAAAGGTAGCAGCAGGTGGCAAAACCTGCTGCCAAGAAAGATGAAGGAAATGGCTTGCTCGAGACATTTTAGTGTCGTGGCAGTGAAATGGGGGGGATGTGCGTGTGTGTTGAGTTGAAAAATTTTGGGGCTACACGTTGTAAATTCGTGGAAACTTTTGGGAGGGGGCTACTGAGCCCAAAGCAAAAATTTTTGTATATATATACACCTCGGTGAAATCGTAAACGATTTCACAGAGTTTCTCTCAATTTCTCGTTTTTCTTTGAATACTTGGGGACTCACAGAAATGCTAAAAGAGGAAAATTTTGAAGGGATTTTCTGCGGAATTTCATAGAGAATCAAGAATAGCTACCAGAAAAGCAGAAGGTAATATCATAGTGTTTATTTTTGAATTTATGACATTTATGAAGTTTCTCTAAGTTCAAAGTGGGAATTTTCAAAGTGTGTGGTTTATGTCGAATTGAAGAATAAATTAGAAAATTTATATAAATATGATGTCAGGTGTTGACGATCTACAACTGGAGGAAGTTCTGAAAGAAACGGGAAAGGCAAAGAGGTGACCACGGGTAGCTTTAAGAGCTACGTGGTGAATTTGATTTACTTTAAGTAGTCTAAATAAAAATCAAATATTTAGTGATAATATTAAATTTAATTATTAGAGTATGATTGGGTGGTAGATAAATCTTTGGTGGATAGATATGAAATAAATGTTGGAATTGTAGAAAATTATTATGTGAGAAGAAATATTATTAGAAAAATGAGTTGATTTAATAATAAAAGCGAGAAGTGAAATTCTTGGTGAGCTATGGTTGAGATTTTGAAATGAATGTTTGAGGAGATAAATTTTAGTGGATCTTAACAAATTTTGATGGATGATTTGATGAGATTTGGGATCAAATTTAGTGAATCTTGACAAGTTTTAATGAATGATTTGATGTGATTTGTGATGAGAGAGTCTAGGTGGAAAATTTTATATAAATTTAAGAATGATCTGGATAGCCAATTTAATTATTTTGAAATTATGTTATTTTTATGTTATTGTTCATATGTTCATTTGATATCATTGTTCATATGCATATGCATTAAATGAGAAAGAAAAGAACCGGGAAGGCAGCTGGTCTAATGGAAAAACCGTGCCAGCCGGTATATGCTGGGAAATAAATTCCGTGGCAGCCGAGAAGAGCTGAAAGAACCGGGAAGGTAACTGGTCTTATGTGAATGAAAGAACTGGGAAAGAAACCGGTCTAAATGTGAATGAAAGAACCGGGAAGGCAGCCAGTCTAAGATAATAACAACCTGTCGACAGGTGGGAAGATGTTCCCATTATATACATTCATTACATTGTATCTGTTTTAATTATTGCTTGCATTATTGAAATATTGATGTGTGATGTATAAATTGTGAATTTAATGAGTCTCACAGAAAGAGATAGCTATGATGATAAGATTATTGAAATACTGAGATGTTATGTATTATTGTGAATAAAATTATAGATGATTGAGTCTCACAGAAAGAGACAGTTATGATGATAAGATTATTGAAATACTGAGATGTGGTGTATTATTGTGAATATAATGATAAGATGATTGAAATGCTGAGATGTGATGTATTATTGTGAATATAATTATAGATGATTGAGTCTTACAGAAAGAGACAGTTATGGCGATAAGATGATTGAAATGCTGAGGTGTGGTGTGGTGTGTTATTGTTATGGTGATAAGAACTATCTGAAGGGTAGATTTTATGATGTGACCCTCAACACGAGGTAATTATGAGATAATCGATGGTCTTGAGGTGAACCAATAAATAAGAAGAAGAGAATGAATATTATGATATGGGTAGTGATAGTAGAGTGCTAGTATCAAGTGTAGGAGATATAAATTGATTTAAATATTAAAAGACTGTTTATACAAATGAGTACTTTTAGTAAATTTAATTCACTGAGTTTGTGAAGCTCGCTCCTCATTGTACAATGATTTTCAGGTAGCAGGCTTGACGAATAGTTGGTGAGTTGAGGTTCAGAAGAAATCATTTTCTGTAAGCCATATGTATGTCATCATCCTCAGACTAATGAGAAAATAAAATTTAAAAATTTTATTTGTAAATTTTTATGCATTTTACATTGTATAGAATGTTTAAAGATCGGATTGATGTAAATTTCTTTTGGTGTTAATTATTTTTATTGTTGCATATATGTGTCGTGCTGGGATTCTCAAAATGTAATGACACCGTTTCGGGGGTAGCCAACCCGGGATGGGTCGTTACACAAGGCATCCATGGTACCTCAAGTCCAAGGATCGCTTATACAACTACAACATAAGAACTCCTATTGATAACAAATAAAATGTCCATTAGGAATTACTTAGTTGAGTCAGTTCGGTGTACTTGTTCTTTAAAAAGAACCTACATAACTTGTTTTAGTGTCTCATACACTAGTAACCATGAGATTAATCACCCTTAACTCATTGATAAAACATAGTATGTACTAATATATCCGGATTCACTAATACTTTTCTTAGTGATCCTATGATTAGGAACATTTAAGAATAAAACTTAAGGAAATACATCTCATTAGCATAATCTCATCATGGATTTTATTTCTGTTGTTGTTATTCTATGGGATTTATCATGTAATGAACGTCCAATTTGTAATGAAAATGATAAATAAGAAAAATGCCATAATTACTATTTTTTGTTAATAAATGAATAAGATTAATTACATGCAACATGCCCATAACATCAAATACTATTGGCTTATAGGGCATACTACTATCACATGCATGCATTTAAGGATTGTAATTTTGACTTAGATGTGTGGAACCATAGCCCTTTGCATGCTCTCATTTTGGATCATATGGGGTCTGATTTTGTTAGGTTTGTCCCATTTAGATGTGGAGGTGCCAAGTCCTTTTGCAGTGTTATTATGGAAGTTGTGGGGCTTCGCAATTTTGTTTTGCATGGCAGTTGTTGTGTTTTAGTTGCTTCTTTAGTTGAGGAAGTTGGGGGCTATCTTGAGGAGTTCTTGGAGGCGAATGGGAAAGAGGTTGATGGTGGTGGTTGTCGGGGTAAGGTGGCAATTGTCTGGTTGCCTCCAAGACCGAGTTGGGTTAGGTTAAATATTGATGGAACTGTGTTCAGAGAACGTCAACTTATAGGTATAGGAGCAGTGGGGTTAGAGATGAGCCGAGGCAAGTGTTAGGGTCCATGTCAACGACTTTTCCATTACTTGGAGAGATGGTGATGGTGGAGGTAAAAGTGATAGTGGAGGAGTTGCACTTTGCACACTATGTGGGGTTCCAATGCATAGCGGTGGAAAGCGATGCTACTGTGGTGGTAGGGGCTATGCAAGTTGTTGGTCCATATTTTTCTAGCTTTGGTTCTTTCATATATGAGGCTCATGAACTACTATTCCATTTCAAACTTTTCAGTGTTGCCAAGCTTGTCGGAATAGTAATTAAGTGGCACACACTTTGGCTAGGATCTTTTACACTTTTGATGAGCTGCAATTTTGGATGGAGGAGGTTCATAAATCAGTTTGGCCACTAGTCTTTGATGACATTTCTACTCAGTTAATTGTGATTATGTCTTCTTGTTATTAAAAATAAATAATAATGCATCACATTATTGAGATTTTTTCGTGTTTTGCATTTTTGTTCTTATGAGTTAGCAGTTAAGTTTAAGATATTTCTAAAAAATTACAACTCAAGCATTAGGGTTCAGATGTGCATTTTAGTGTTTATTCGTATGATTTCCCAATCTTTACTCATATTATTTCAGAATTTGAAATCTCTTTTGGGTTGTTACAAAACAACAATTGTTTTACATGTGCAATTGTTTTACTATTTTGGGTGATGCTTTTCCATGTCTAGTGTGAATGTGGGATGATTGCAATGTCCTTGTTAGTAATATGTGCTCTTGATACGCTAATTGGTTTTTTTAGACATTTAATAATTGAGTTGGTTTTCACAAACTTAATAGAGACCAACTTAGCTCTTAAGTTAATAATAGTAGTATATATTGGATTAATTACTTAAAAGGTTTTCACTATGCCGATGAAGTCATGACTTAGTGGCCAAGGTTGAGATCTTGGGACCACAAGATTGCAGATTCATTTCTCATGGCATGTGGGTTATTTGTCCAATTTATATATCAGTTATGTTTTCAATTTTAAGTGGGTTGTGGTAATATTATAGGCTTCTGTATGGGTAATAAAAATGTACGAGCTTATTTTGTAATCAAATTAATCATTGTACTACTTGTATATAGCATTGTTTAAAAAAAAAATGTTTTCACATAATTAACATGACATCTTGTAGTTGGATGGGTTTAAAATTGAATTGATTGTTGTATAATGACCCCAAACACCTTCACATCCGAAAACTTGAGTGATAATTGTTTGGAAACATGAGTGGTCGGACGTCTGAATTGGGTGTTTTAGGCAAATGTCTATATAGCATGACTTAAACCTCTTCTCACAACATGATTAGTTATCAATAGTGTGAAGTGGAACACCAAGATGGCAAGACGAAATCCAGAATAAGGCACAAAAAAATACTTGGTTACACACTCGTGTGGACGAATCTCCTCCTACCCACTAAAGTGATATTTTCACATTGGACTATGTATTAAGAAATCATGTACAAATCACATGATAAAATATTTGATTTATTTATTAAATATTTCATTAAGAAGATCACGTAACTCGCACATGATTTTTTAATACACAACTCAATATGAAATTGCCATGAAGGCTCTTCTACAATGTTGAAAAGAGTCAAAACCCTAATAAATTTTCTTCGTCTCCCTTCCTTTCTCCTTACTCAATGCCCAATTAAAGTAAACCCTGAATTTCGCTACAGAACAGAAATAGAATCCTTGACACTGACAATAACAACAACAACCTCCTCATTGCTCTACTTTTTCCTTTTTCACTGTCTCTTCTATACCCAGTCTTACATAATTTTGATAAAAGTGACTATAGAGTAATAGAGGTGGATTTAAGTCTTCTGAATGCTAATGCACTTCTTTTTGATAGGATTTCGATCTCACTGATGGAATCTTTGATAGTTAATACTGCTCTTCTTGAATCTCTTATTAGGCTTCTTTTTGTGGTACAATGATAAATTTATTTGCTCTCAGTCTTTGGTATTTGTTTGTGTGTTATTCAGTTTGGTGCTTTCATTTTGTTGGGTTTTTCTAACACCGTTGCTACTACTTTAGAAATACTTTTGTTCTTATTTGGAAAATTTTGTATATAATTTGTTTCAATTAGGATATTGTTCAATATATTCTAATTTTGGTCCCCTTTTAACTATTTGTTGATGCAATAATGCAAGAAAGGAAAAGGGATGTTTTAATTTTTGGCCTTAGATTTTTGAAGCTCTTAGATTTTAGATAACTATAGACCCTACTGTGCCACCAAACAAAAAAATTGAAAATGGAAAAAAATAACAAAAAGTAAAAAAAGAATTTGTGTAAGATATTCTCCAAAATCAAATCAACACGAAACATATGACGAAATTCTAAGTGTTACTATTTTCTTCTTAGCTGCCAAATATATGGGCAATACTAACTTAAAGAAATTGTTCTTTTCCTTATATAATTCAAGTTATTGTATTGGATTTTAGGACATATACATGCATGGTTTATGCTCTTTGTTGTCTAAAATTTATATGTTAGAAAGAAGCATGTTTATCAATATAACACAATTCTTTTCTATAGTCACTTCTTGTAGGTTTTGGCTTCCATTTGTATGGGTAAATACAAAATGCTTTGCCTTCTACCTTGTTGTACATATGTAGCTAAAATAGCTTAAGCAACTATTTAGCCTAGCTTTAGAGGCAATTTTTGTTATCGAATAGTAGAAACTAGGACTAACATCTTCGTCTAGTTTTAATTAAAAGCAAAAACATAAAAGAGCTAAAAAAAACTAGTTCATTTTGGCCTCAAAGCATAAGATGGATTTTGTAGCTTCTAACCGAGAAGCTACAAAAATACGATGCTACAATGTTTTGACAATAGTATAAGTTTCTTAAAATGTCATTGGATGAGAAGGAACGTTTCACTCTTATGCCTTACTCATGACCAAATTGCTAGGTCATTATGGGAAAGGCAAATTTTTGCGATCTTTATTTTATAGTATTTATTTCTTTTGGATATTGAGAAATTTTTGCTAGTAATTTTCATTGAAAGAAGCAGGTTAACTTTTCCTTTTTACAAAAAATGTTTTAGTGCAATTTGTTTTTATTGGTATTTGGGATAATATTTGGAAATAATTTTTCCCTTTATTTTATTTTTAAATTTCAATTAGAATGATAGAGCCAATCCTTGAATTATTTAAAATATTATTATTATTATTTTATGATTTTTTTTAAAAAAATAATTTTTATTGAACATGTTTCACGGTCAAAGTATATTAGATAACCAAAATAATTTGAAGAAGAAAGACATCTAGGCATCCAAAATAATTTCAAGCAATTTTATAACTTAATCAACCAAACAACATTTTAACCAAACCCTAACAAATTTTTAACTTAAGAACACTTTCCCACAACTATTGTAACAACACTTTTGACGTTATCAAAACATAATGTTCTTATTTTTTGAGTTTTATACATCAAGTTTTGTGATTATTTGATCTTTTTCTTAATGTTTTCTTTGTGTATTTGTTATAAGTAAATTTGTCACATGTATTTCCTCAAAACCTTTGGGTATGTTTAGTTGTGAAAAATATTTTCAAATTTTCATCTCAATTTTTTTTAACGCTTTCTTCAACAATATGAACATTCTTAATATATTTTGGAAAACAACTTTTATCTTTCCAACATAATATTAGAAAAGTTAGGAAGCCATTTTTTTATTTCCAAACTTTTTCAATATTATGTTAGAAAGATAAATGTTGTTTCAAATTATGGTAAAAATGTGAAAATTGTTGAATAAAATGTAAAGAAAAAAGAAGATGAAAAATGGAAAACATTTTCCACTACTAAACGGGCCTTTTATGTTCCTATTTTCAAGGATCAATATATGCTTTTCTTAAGGTGTTATACCAACATTTGATGTCTTGCTTGATGTCTGTTGAATTTTTTTTTTCCAACGGGACGATAATTTTAATGCGCTTGTGTATTTGATTGGAACATATCAGAGATATAGAAGGATTTCCTTGTTTCTGGTTTACTTGGATTTTTCATTAATTGCTCATAACAATATGGCAAAAATGTAATCAGATAGTGAATATATGATTTCATTGTAGGTTTCCATTGGCAAACCTGACTAGAGTGAAAGAATGTGTTTCTAAAAACAAGGATTCAGGTGAAAATGAGGACTCTAAAGATGATGAAGATGACGACAGTGATGACCAATATGATGATAAGGATAATGATGGTGTGTCTAAAGAAGGAAGTGAAAATGATGACGATTCTGACGGCAATGTTGGGCTTTATGTTCATGATGACGATGATAATGGAGAAGAAGAGCAAAACAAACCACCTTCAAAAAATAAGAAGTGAGATGAGGTTTATGTATTTTAGTTTTAGTTTTTTCTTTAAGCTAGGTCTCAGCATCTACGGAGTTTGGAGTTGAGGAATTAGGAGAAGGCAGGAATCTGAGCTATTTAATTTTATTGAATTGGAAAGATTAATATATTTTAGTAAATGTTAATCTCTCCTCATATTTATGTTGCTATATTTTTGTTAATATTGGCTGTGCTTCACATATATGGATGGACCTTCAATTAATAGAATATGCCTCTTTATAAATTTATGCAAAATTCGGTTTTTCCTTTTTTCACTTAAGGAAAAAGCCAAAGCTTGGCTGTACTCGTTAAGGCCTAGGTCCATAGGTAGTTGGGATGAGATGACCCGAGTTTTCTTCCAAAAACACTTCCCAACCCATAAGACCAACAACCTCAAGAGACAAATCTTAAACTTTGCACAAAAGGAGAGTAAAACCTTATATCAAGTTTGGGAACATTTCAAGGACCTTTTGAATTCTTGTTCACACCATGGGTATGAGAGTTGGCAGGTAGTTAGCTATTTCTATGATGGACTCCTAAGTAGGGAAATATAGTTCATAGAAATGATGTGCAATGAGAATTTTCTTTAAAAAAAACCCGACCAAGCCATAGATTTCCTAGATGACCTATCAGAAAAAGCCCACACTTGGACTGAACCAAACGCCATGGAAGGCACTAGGAGAAATTAACCCGCTAGGATTTACCAACTTAAGGAAGAGGACAGCCTTAAAGCCCGTTTAGAGGTCCTAACTAAGGAAATTGAAGCCTTAAAAACCAAGGATACTAGAACCCCTAAACCGGTTGCTAGGGTAGAGTCCTATGAGCCTTATTTCATGTGTAATAGGGTAGATCATTTACCTAAGGATTGTCCAGTTTATTTTGAGATGAAGGATAAGTGTAATACTATAGGTATACCCTTTGGGAAACCACACTCACCCTACTCTAACACCTACAATCCCGGTTGGAAGAATCAACCTAATTTCAGTTGGAAATCCGACATACAACCCCATGCCTACTCTAGTACCCAATGGCAACCGGAAGCAACCTCATTTAATACACCTCAAAAATCTTTACCTTTGGAAGATATGTTTAAGTCATTTATGCAGGTATATGCCAAGAGTGTGGAAGATCAAGGAAAAATAAATCAACGGTTGTTAGAGGAACAACAAGCGATCAAAGAGGAACAAAAGGTAATAAAGAGTCAACTCACCAAGTTGACTAGTTTCTTGACAATTCAAGAACAAGGTCGGTTTCCTTCACAGCCACAACCTAATCCAAGGGGACAACATATGGCACAAACCTCTAATCCTGAAAATCAAAATGATAGAGAGGTTAATGCCATAATTACTCGCAGTGGTAAGATAATTGATGGTCCCACTCTACCATCACACTGGATTCCTAATACCGTGAGCAACAAGGATAAAGCCCCTAAGGAACAAGAGGCCCGTGATGTTTATCGCCCACCAGTGCCTTTCTCTTAAGCACTCCTTAAACCTAAGGAGATAAATACAACATTAAAAGGTGAGATTCTTGAACAACTTCAGCATGTTAAAATTAATCTTCCTCTTCTTCATATCATAAAACAGATTCCCAACTATGCTAAAGTCATCAAGGATCTATGCACACTCAAGAGGAAGCACAATGTGAAGAAGACGACATTCTTAATGGAGCAAGCAAGTGCTGTAATTAATAGCAAGACACCACCCAAATATAAAGATTCGGGTTGTCCAACGATGGCTTGCCAAATTGGAAATAAACCTTGTGGCCAAGCATTGCTAGATTTGGGTGCTAGTGTAAACCTCATGCCATACTCCATGTACTTGCAGCTCGGTCTAGGTGAGATCAAACCAACCTCCATGGTACTTCAATTAGCGGATAGATCGGTAATAAAACCAAGAGGTATTGTAGAAGATGTTTTGTTGCAAATTGATAATTTCTACTATCCTGTTGACTTTTTGGTTTTAGATACCGTTTCTACTATAAACACAGAGTACAAAATTCCTTTAATACTTGGAAGACCATTCCTTGCCACCGCCAATGCCCTCATTAATTGTAAGAATGGCCTAATGACATTATCATTTGAAAATAAGACTCTAGAGGTAAATGTTTTTCGGGTCCCATGGCAGCCACATGAAGAGGATGAGTACATCAAAGATAATTCTGACTCTTCGGAATTCATTCCTAATAATCTTGAGTTCAAAGATTCTTCAAATTATCCCCATGCCGTTAATGTTGTTGATGTTTTTGATAAGCCACAGGAATTTATTAAGACATCTTGCCAACCATGCATTGAGAAGTTGCTTGAGAGAATTCACATGGATGCGGGAATCAAATACCCTACTGCTGATAGTAAATGAGCATCACCAAAAACACTTGAGCCACATGTGGTGGACTTTAAGTATTCCTTGCCATCGACAAAGCATACAAGCACAAAATTTTGTAGCAAAGCAGTGGTTGGTGCATCCAACTCATATTTTTCGAAGAGGGAATAAAAATGTCTGGCTAAAGACGTAAAATTTAGTGCTCATGGGAGGCAATCCACAACATATCCTTTTACTTTTACTGTTTTTCATATTTCTTTTTCTTGTTTATTATTATTAGTTTGCTGTTTTCCAGTTTTACTTTAGTATTTACTTTTCAGGGACAAATAAATGAAGTAATTCAATTGGTCGTGCACAACTTTCAGCTCCATGCACCGTTGGTTAAAAAGGAAGTTTCCTTAACTTTTTCTTTTACATTGAGGACAATGCTTATCTTAAGTTGGGGGTGGAGGATGCACATTTCTTATTGCATACCATTGAATTGTTGGGTGTCACTTTCCCTTTTTGTTTGTTTTTAGCATGCTTTATGTTAGCCCTAGAGTTAATTCACATGTCAATGATATAAACTTAATTGAGATAGCATATATCATTTAGAAGAAGTTAAATCTTGCTTCGGTTTGAAATTAAGCATCAATCTTCATTTGGTTTGAGACTCTAGTTTGCAGTAAGAATGTATGATTAGTCTAAAACATTTAGAGAAGTTTTATATGTGATTGTTTTGTGAATATTTTTGCGGTCTCGACAAGCTCTAGAACTTACTTGATAACCACTTGAGGTGAATTCCTAGAATGCACATTACTTAGGATATGATGTAGGCCATTTTTGGACTGTTTGAGCCTGTTAAACCTACCATTGCTATATTTACCACTAGTCACCTATTTGAGCCTTTTCTTGAAAAAGAAGTGAGCCTTGTTTCTTTCAATAGCCCATTTACTTACTTTTATGAGCCTAAAAATATTTTATCCTTATGTTTCTTTTAAAAGAACTTAGTTATACACATGTTGTGGGAAGCACTTAAAACGAGTAAGGGTAGAAATATGAAAAAAATATCACTACCACAACCCAATTACATTAAAGGAGATAAGTTAGGGGTTGTGGAAAAGAAAAGAAAAAAAAATGATGAAAAAGAAGGTGAATGGTTATGTGCCAAAATAAAAAAAATAAAAAAATGAATTATGGCAAAGAAAGAAGAAAGAAAGAAAAGAAAAAAAATGGTGATTTGTTGAAAGAAATGCTCGTAAAATGGTTGAAAGAGTTGGGTGTTGAAGTAAAGGTTATCAAGTGCTTAAAGTGATTGTGTTTAAAGCTAAGAGATTGAGTTCTTTTACTTGTGAATCCTTCCCGTTCTTCCTTAGCCTTTAACTTAGTCTAACGTTACAAGCTTATTAAAGACCTTTTGATCCAATGTAGTGTGATTTTTCTACAATAGTGGAGAGTGATTTGAAAAGTGAGCCTATGGAGCTTGTTTTTGTGATCGATGTCATGCAATTTATCATGTTTTTAGAGGCCAAGACTTGTATTCATGAATGTTTTGCATAAAATCATCCGGGTGTTCGGATTAATGGTTTATGGTAAGATGGATGTTAAGAGTCAATAACGATTTTAAGATTGATGTTTGGATTACTTTTGGACTTAGGTGAAATTTAACGATTCTATGTGCCATATGTTATGTGCGATTTTTGAGACAAAAAGTGAATTACTCTTGGTTCAACTCTAGCATTGCTTTACTTTGTTTTTAACTCCTACCATAGAATTCATCTCTTGTTTTCGCTTGAATTGCTAGGGACTAGCAATAAGCTAGTTGGGGGTTGTGATGAAAGTCATAAAATGCATCTTAACAGTACTTAATTGTTACCATTTTAGGGTTGATCTAGGTTTTAATTTCACTTTTATACGTTAACAACTCTAAAGTATCATTCTTGGATCATTGATCTATTTCGGTGCATTTTCAGGTACTTTAAGCTCAAAAGAGGAGGAAAAGTTACCATTACTTGAGGTACAAAGACTCGAGGCATACTGGAGTGAAGGAATGCTTCCGAAAGGACAAGATAGAGGGCTTAAAAGAGCAACAACTGCTGCCCGCACTGGAAAGGAGTTTCACTAAATTGCCAGAATTGCCTGTACAGATCAATCATATTTGCAAATTAAAATGTATTGATAAAAGAAGAACCAGGAGATGAGCCATATATTCTTAGAAAGATCCAGAAGTCTATTTTCTGGAGAATTTTACGGTTCGTAAAAATGATTTTTCTAGAGAAAGTTATGGCAGTTTAAGTAGACAAAGGTCAGGCTGTGCGGGATTTCAGCGTGAAGGGCATGTGAAGGCTTAAATCCCACATACCACATCGGTTGGAAACATATTTCTATATCCCGCATCCCACATCAGATTGGAAACACATTGCACTCATGGTATTTCCCTATAAAAGGCCTACTCCACTTCAGCTTTGAGGACCGTCAGAGAATCTGAGATCATCAGAAAGTGAATCCAGAGGGCCTTTAGGAGCAATCCGAAGGGCCCTTAGGAGGAATCCGAAGTAATTTTGGAGGGCAAGCTGAGGAATCACCAAAAATTTCGCTACCAAGGGGGAGATAATCATTGAGAGGTCGGAGGCAACTCGAGGACGCATAAGCCCCATGGCCGGCTAGTCTCCAAGCAAGGCGAAGGGATGAACCCCTAGGTGTAGTTGTTCTTATTTTCCTTTATTTGATTCAGTTGTAGTTTGGTATTATTTTCATTAAACATTGTTATGTTTTATTCTATAATTTAATTAGTAGATTTCTTATTAGTCCGGTGATTGCATGCTTCTTTTCCATATAAGTCTAGTCATGCTCTTCTTATGTGTATTTGTTTGGGTGTGATTGAGTCCGGTAGATCTCTTTTATAGATTTGTCAATTGCTGTGGTATTGTCATTTAGATATATTGTCGTCTTTTGATAATTTATAATTTAGGTCATGTGTGCTTGAAAGCAAAGAATAATTCATATCAATTACATTAGGGTTTATACATGCGCTTTAATTGAATATTTTCCGATTATCTGTTTGGGATGTGAAACTTGCAATCGAGATAAAAACAATTGAATCAAGTTAGGATTAGGGCAACGAACCTAGGGAGGATTTCCAGAGCCTTTTTGTTTATTTATTATATCCATCAAATCTATTTACACAATTACAATTTTCTCACAATTCAGATTCTGGCATCTGATTTTTATCGTTTGTGTTGAGGTTCACACCTTCTCTTGTAGTTATCTTGTTTCTTTGTGGAATCGACACCCCAAAGCTATACTACAATTACTGCGTTATGTTTTGGGCTTAATCAAAGTCTATAAGAAATGGAAAAGATATCATCGATTAAAGCACAAAGTTTTGATACATATAGGAGTGGAAAAGTGGTTACGAAGAGACAAAATGATGAAAAGCATTCAAAACCCAAGAGCCAAAGCATGCCAAGACCAAGAGAAATTGTTTCAGCACTTGAAGAAGTTAGGAGCATCAGTGTGCGCCATGGCGCGGCCAAAACAGTGCCGCACCGCCCAGCACTGCACCCCTTGGCATCCCTCCTTGCGCCACGGCGTGGCTAGGGCAGCGCCTCACCGCCCAGCAAGGCACACTCTCAAGCTTTGGGTGAGCGCTGAGGCGCCCAGAAAGGAGAGGTGCGGCGCGCACATGGTCTCCTGATCTAATTAGGACCTCTAAGTGACTATTTTGAGCCTACAAATACCCTTGAACCCTTGTACTATAAATAGGGCACTTAGGGTTGAAGAAAAAAAAAATCAAGGTCTGGAAACTCAAAGAAGCTGCCTCATTCTCCACCATCAAAGTGTTCAGCCATGAGTTCCATGGCGAACTAATCTCCAAGCAAGACGAAGGGATGAATCCCTAGGTTTTGTTGTTCTTTAATTCCTTTATTAGTTAAGTTGTAATTGGGATTTATTGTCAAATATTGTTATGACTTACTCTTTAATCTAAATAGAAGATTTCCTTTCAATCCAGTGATTGTATCTTTCTCTTTGATATAAGTTTAGTCATGCTTATCTCAAGTCAAGGTTGTTTGGATGTGATTGAGTCTGGTAGACTTATTCTCTAGGGTTGTCCATTACTGTAATATTGTCGTTAAAGATACATTGTCGTTTCTTGATAACTCTATAGTTTAGGCCATGTATGTTTAACCAATAAAGAAGAGTAAGTCATATCAATTATATTGGGGTTTGTATATCAGCTTTAATTGAATATCCAACGATTGCTTGTTTGGGATGTGAAACTTGTAATTGAGATAACAACAACTGAATTAAGATTAGAATAAAGGCAACGAGCCTAGGGAGGACTCCCAGAACCTTGTTGTTACTCTATTATTATTATTCTCAACGTGTTACATATTCTGCTCTCAATTACTTCATTATCAAAACTTCATATATTCTCACCCGATCTTATTGTTTGTGTTTAGGTTTACATCTTCTCTTATAGTTAACTTGTTTCCCCATGGAATCGACACCCCAAAGCTGTGCTACAACTACCGCATTACTCTTTGGGCGTAATCAAATTTTGGCGCCGTTGCTGGGGAAATGCACTTACTTACAAGAAGATTGTCAACTCTAAATAAAACGGTACTATCGTTCCCTTATTTAAATTTTTAGTTTTCTGATTTTTTTGTTCTAGTTTATTTATCACTCGTAAAATTCAGTTGGTGTATGCTTAGATCGAGAGATTCGCGAGGAAGATTCATTAAAGGACCCAAACTAGAAATACCCTTCCCTTCCACGTCCGTTAGTGAAACCTCGTCTAGATCAAATCCTAGTGTACACCCAACAAAAAATCCAGAAAACTTTGTTAACATGGTTGAAAACCCTAATGAAAATGTTGCTAGGACACTTAGAGATTACCTACATCCTAGCCGGACAGCCACACCATCATGCATTATGTTTTCAGCCAACACTCGCCATCAAGATTTTAAAACAGGGATGATACAATTACTCCCTACTTTTCATGGCTTGGAAAACGAGAACCCATATGTGCACATTAGAGAATTTGAGGAAGTAGTTGCGACTTTTCATAGTCAAGAAACTGATGATATCGTGAGACTCAAGTTTTTTCCTTTCTCCTTGAAGGATAAAGCTAAGAGTTGGTTATACTAGCCGAGACCACAATCAATTGGGTCATGGAATGAGATGACCCAAGTCTTTTTTAACAAATACTTCCCTCAACATAAGACTAATGCATTAAAAAGACAAATCTTCACATTTGCACAAAAGGAAAACGAGACTTTGTATCAGTCTTGGGAGAAATTTAAAGAGCTGTTAAGTATGTGTCCACATCATGGGTATGAAAATTTGCGTTTAGTGAGCTATTTCTATGAGGGCCTTACTTATAGAGAACACCAATTTGTAGAGATGATGTGTAATGGTGAGTTTCTGCAAAAAGACCCTGATGAGGCTATTGAGTACCTCAATGAGCTTGCTAACATGAACAGGACCTAGTGCTACTGAAAGCATAAATAGGTCACGACCTATAGGAAACCCTAGTGGTGGAGGAATCTACCATCTTAAGGAAGAGGATAACCTTAAGGCCAAGGTCGAGATGCTTACTAGGGAGTTAGAGGCATTAAAAACTAAAAAGCCAACACATATGGTTAATTAAGCCGAACCTTTAGAACCATGTTTTGTGTGTGGCGGGGTTGATCATCCCGACCAAGATTGCCCCACATTTTTTGACATGAGAAGGCTGTACGAGGAACAATGTAATGCCTTAGGCATATACAAGAAGCCTCCAACACCCTTCTCTAACACTTATAATCTGGGGTGGCTGAATCACCCCAACTTCAGCTGGAAATCTGAAAATCAGTAGCAGACACAACCCCCTAGATCATACCCAGCACCTTATCATGCACCCTCCTCCTCTAGGAACTCTTTAGAAGACACCTTACATGCTTTTATAGAAGCACAAGGAAAGACAAACCAAAGGTGTGAGACATTAATTACACAAGTGGTTGAGGAGAATAAAGAAATAAGGAGCCAAGTGTTTAAATTAATAGGCTCCTTAAGTGTGACTGAGCGAGGTAAGTTCCCCTCCCAAGCTCAGTCCATACCTCATAGTCAACATATGGAACAAGAAAATTTGAAAGATGTAAATGCCATTGTGACCCGAAGTGGTAAGTCACTACACATCCCACCAATGAATAAACCCGAGGATGAGAGAAAGGGTTAAACTAGTAGTAAAGACGAGCTGCCCAAAGACCCTGAAGTGACCAAAAGTCCTGTTAAGGTACCATTCCCTCAAGCCTTAAAATCAAAAACAAGAAAAATCTGGAAATAAATAATGAAATCCTAGAGAACTTAAGGCAAGTAAAACTTAATCTTCCACTTTTACATGTGATTAAACAAGTTCCTACCTATACAAAAGTTCTCAAGGATTTATGCACAATTAAGAGGAAACAACATGTCAAGAAAACATCATTCCTAACTGAGCAAGTTAGTGCACTAATTGAGCAAAGAATTCCCCTAAAATACAAGGATCCGAGCTATCCTACCATTGCTTGCAGCATTGGAAATCATGAGGTTGGACAAGCCTTGCTGGATTTAGGAGCTAGTGTAAACCTGATGTCGTTCTCCATTTACTTACAGCTGGGGTTAGGAGAAATCAAACCAACTGGTGTGGGATTGAAATTGGCTGACCGTTCAGTCAAAGTACCCCGGGGTGTGGTAGAGGATGTTTTGATTCAAATTGATAAATTTTATTATCTTGTTGATTTCTTAATTCTTGATACTACTTCTGCTGTTGACACTAACTCCAAAATCCCCTTGATTTTGGGTAGACATTTTCTTGCTACTACAAATGTTCTAATAAATTGTACGAATGGACTCATAAAGCTGTCCTTTGGAAACATGACCCTTGAAGTGAATATTTTCAATGTTGCAAAACAGCCCGAAGATGAGGATGAAAACCACCAGCTTTACATGATCGAGTCACTCATCAATGAGGGAGTTTCCTTAGCTCATGATTATGATCCTCTTGAAAAATTTCTTGTTAATTCTGAGATAGATTTATTTGATGATAAAACTGATACAATTGATATTTATGTTGTTTTTGACAAATCTCAAGATTATAGCAATCGGGCATGGCAACCAAAGTTTGAGGAGCTACCCGAAAGAAGCAAGACACAAGTCCCCTCAAATGTGGAAGCACCTAAAGTCGAATTGAAGCCACTACCTAAGGGTTTAAAATATGCCTTTCTCGGTCCAGGTGATACCTTTCCTGTTATTATTTCTTCTGAATTATCTAAGACCCAAGGTAAGAAATTAATTGAAACCTTAAATGCACACAAATCAGCCTTAGGATGGAGTATGGCTGATTTAAAGGGAAGTAGTCTGTTGGAAATCACCTAAGTAAGATGCCCAGGTGATGATCTTCCAAACACCCAAGTCTTGAGTGACTTGTAGAAAGAATTTCAGCAATCGAACACAAGAACAGAAAATCAAAGAAAGAAAAGAAGACAAGCAATTGTTGTCGAGGTTCGACAATGTGCCTATGTCCCCGTAAGTTCCTCCGAACTCTCTGCACTAATCAAATGGTTCTTACAAAGTTACAACAATCCCCTTCAAGAATCCACAATGGTCTTGAAGAAACAAGAAGAGAAGAAAGGATATTACAACTTGATATGGCCCAAAATACTCCGGCTCGAATAAGCACCCGGCTCACCAAAATACTCCAGCCCGAATAAGCACCAAGCCCACCAAAATACTCTGGTCCGAATAAGCCTGAAAGCTCAAGAAGATCCTGGCTCGGTAACTTCTCCAGCCCAGACCATCAAGCGATCCGCTCTAGTCCAAGTAAGCTTCGAACCCAGGAAGTTTCCTGACCCAGTAACTTCCCCAGTCCAGATAATGCACCCACCAGCCCAGCAAAAGCCCTAGGTCTAGGGAAGGTGGCCCGGTAAGCCTATACCTGGACCTCCCCTACAAACCATAAGCCACTCTACAACCAGCACGCCACCCTACGGCCATCCTACAGCCGCACCCTCTGGGCTTGTAATAATGCCCTCCCCACTGACAGACGGCTATAAATAAGCCCAGGTATGGATCTCAGATTCATGGCGTATTTTTTACTTGCACCTAATTTATTTAAGCCCTCGGTTCCTCTTTCGAGCCCTTAGCATCTCCTTCGAATCCTTGCTAACTTAAGCATCAGAGCGCCCTCGGAGGTCTCCCCCTCCCCTCCTTCTGAGGGCCTTTAGTTCCCTCTGTTATTTGTACAGGGGCAGGCCACGTCCTCACCAAAGCCGTGTCAGCTCCCAGGCCACTTCCTCACTTAGGCCACGTCAGCACCAACCATTTTTTTTTGGCATCAACAGATTGGCACCGTCCGTGGGAAACCATAATCTTTCGCTACAGTAGAAGCGAAGAAATCTAAAGAACTCATCTGTTGCAATGCCAAGCTGTCTGACCCCATGCTGCACACTTTGGAGTTTAGAGTGCACGGCCAAGAGTTTGTAAGTGTGCTCACACCCTCAGCATCGGCCTCACCCTTGGCATCGGCCTCGGCCTCAGTCTCAGCCTCGGCCTTGGTTTCAGCCTCGGCCTCACCCCGGCCTCGGCCTCGACCTCGCCCAAAGTCCGAGCGTATGAACGGCATTGTATACGCTCGACTAAATCTCCTCCAAAGCCGAGCCTTGCTTAATGCTCATCTCGGCCTCGCCTAAAGTTCGAGCATATGAACTGCGTTGTACACGCTCGGCCAAGTCTCCTCTAAAGTCTGAGCCTTGCTTAATGCTCATCTCGACCTCAGCCTCGGCATCGCCCTCACCCCAGCCTCGGCCTCGATCTCAGTTTTAGCCTCGGCCTCGGTCTCAGCCTCGGCCTCGACCTGGCCCCGGCCTCGGCCTCGACCTCGCCCAAAGTCTGAGTGTATGAACTGCGTTGTATACGCTCGACCAAGTCTCCTCCAAAGTCCGAGCCTTGCTTAACACTCATCTCGGCCTCGACCTCGGCATCGGCCTCTCCCTGGCCTCGGCTTCGGCATCGGTCTCAGCCTCGGCCTAGGTCTCAGCCTCAGCCTCAACCTCAGCCTCGGTCTCAGCCTCAGCCTCAGCCTCAGCCTCGACCTCGCCCAAAGTCTGAGCGTATGAACTGCGTTGTATACACTCGGCCAAGTCTCCTCCAAAGTCTAAGCCTTGCTAAACACTCATCTCGGCCTCTGTCTCAGCCTCAGCCTCGGCCTTGCCTCGACCTCGGCCTTGCCTCGACCTCGGCCTTGCCTCGACCTCGGCCTTGCCTCGACCTTGGCCAAAGTTCTAGCGTATGAACTACATTGTATACACTCGGCCAAGTCTCCTCCAAAGTCCAAGCCTTGCTTAACGCTCATCTCAGCCTCGGCCTCGGCATCGCCCTTGGCCACGCCAGCGGTTGCTAAGTGTGCACGGCCGAGCGCCATAGTACACACGCCCCTGTCCGAACGGTTGCTAAATGTGCATGACCAAGCGCTATAGTGCACACGCCCCTGTCCGAACGGTTGCTAAGTGTGCACGGCCAAGCGCCATAGTGCACACGCCACTGTCCAAATGGTTACTAAGTGTGCACAGCCAAGAGCTATAATGCACACGCCCCTGTCTGAGCGATTACTAAGTGTGCACGATCGAGTGCCATAGTGTACATGCCCCTGTCCAAGCGGTTGCTAAGTATGCACAGCTGAGCGCCATAGTGCACATAGCCCTTGCATCAGTGCAAAATAGCGCGCACAGCCAAGAGAGCACTCGCACACCAAAAGTCCCAGTGTGTGCACATGTGCACATACGCTTGGGCAAGTCCGAGCCTCACCCGAGCTTTAGTGCACACAATCCAAGCATCAGTGCACAATAGTGCGCACAACCAAGAGAGCACGCGCACATCAAAAGTCTGAGTGTGTGCACATGTGCTCATACGCTCAGCCAAGTTCGAGCCTCATTCGAGCTTTAGTGCACACTAGTGCACACAGTCGCTGCATCAGTGCGCACAGCCAAGAGAGCTCGTGCACACCAAAAGTTCGAGTGTGTGCACATGTGCTCATTCGCTCGGCCAAGTTCGAGCCTCGTCCGAACTTTAGTGCACACTAGTGCACACAGCCCAAGCATCTGTGCGCAATAGTGCGCACAGCAAGGAGAGCACGCGCACACCAAAAGTCAGAGTGTATGCACATGTGCTCATATGCTCGGCCAAGTCCGAGCCTCGTCCGAGCTTTAGTGCACACTAGTGCACACAGCCCCAGCTTCAGTGCGCAATAGTGCACACAGCCAAGAGAGAACGCGCACTCTAAAAGTTTGAGTGTGTGCACATGTGCTCATACGCTTGGCCTCGTCCGAGCTTTAGCGCACACTAGTGAACACAGTCCAAGCTTCAGTGTTCAACAGTGCGAATGGCCAAACGATCGCACGCACACTCAAGTTTGAGCATTGATATATGTGTTCATACGCTCAGCCTCGTCCCAACTTTGGTGCACACTTGTGCGCACAGGCCGAGCATAAGTGCGCAATAGTGCACACGGCCAAGCATCTCCAGGGCCAAGCGACGGCCAAGATCTCCCAAGTCCGAGCGTATGAGCTGCTCCGCATACGCTCGGTCAAGGATTCTCCTAAAGTCTGAGTGTATGAACTGCGTTGCATACGCTTGGCCAAGTTCTCCTGAAGTACGAGCCTTGTCAATGCTCGGCCAGGTCCTCCAAAGTTCTCCTAAAGTCCGAGCCTTATCAACGCTCGGCCAGGTCCTCCAAAAGTTCTCCAACAGTCTGAACGTATGAATTACGTTGCATATGCTCGGCCAAGTTCTCCTGATGTACGAGCCTTGTCAACGCTCGGTCAGGTCCTCCAAAAGTTCTCCGAAAGTCCGAGCGTATGAGCTGCTTTGCATACAACTCGGCCAAGTTCTCCAAATGTTCGAGCCTTGTCTATCGCTCGGCTAGTTTCTCCAAAAGTCTGAGCCTTGTCTATTGCTCAGCCAGATTCTTCAAAAGTCCGAGCCTTGTCTATCACTCGGCCAGATTCTTCAGTTTCTCCCAAAGTCTTAGCCTTGTTTATCGCTCGGGAAAATTCTCCAAAAGTCCGAGCCTTGTCTATCGCTTGGGCAAAATTGCCACGGTTCTCCAAAAGTCCGAGCCTTGTTTATTGCTCGGCCAAAATCGCCACGGTTCTCCTAAAGTCCGAGCCTTGGCTATCACTCGGCCAAAATCCTTATGGTTCTCCAAAAGTCCGAGCGTTTAAACTTACACTGCGAGACATTTTGCAAACGACCTACCAAGGCTACTCCTTGTGCTAAGTTTTTGAAACTTCTACCAGATTTCGCCAAAAGCAACATCAATTCATGCAAGTATAAAAGGCAAGGGTACCATACGAAGACACAAATTGAAAGAAAAGATATTTTATTGATCCAAAGGATTACAACTGATTATCACTAACGACCTTGAAGTACAATTAAAAGAGGACCCTAACGGCCTCGAAGTACAAAGAAAAGGGAAATGTACCTAGTACAAGTCCCTCAAAGTACTTTTTTAAGCACATAAATGTACTCAAAGAAGTGGGGGGGACTGTGATATGGCCCAAAATACTCTGGCCTGAATAAGCACTAGGCCCACCAAAATACTCCAGCCCGAATAAGCCTGAAAGCCCAAGAAGATCCTGGCCCAGTAACTTCTCTAGCCCAGACCATCAAGTGGTCCACTCCAGTCCAAGTAAGCTTCGAACCCAGGAAGTGTCCTGACCCAGTAATTCCCCAGTCCAAATAATGCACCCACTAGCCCAGCAAAAGCCCTAGGCCTAGGGAAGGTGGCCCGGTAAGCCTATACCTGGACCTCCCCTATAAACCATCAGCCACCCTACAACCAGCACACCACCCTACGGTCGCCCTACGACCATCCTACATCCGCACCCTCTATGCTTGTAATCATGCCCTCCCCACTGACAGACGGCTATAAATAAGCCCAGGTATGGATCTCAGATTCATGACGTATTTTTAACTTGCACATAATTTATTTAAGCCCTCGGTTCCTCTTTCGAGCCCTCGATATCTCCTTCGAATCCCTGCTAACTTAAGCATTGGAGCACCCTTGGAGGTCTCCCCTTCCCCTCCTTCTGAGGGCCTTTAGTTCCCTTTGTTATTTGTGCAGGGCCAGGCCACATCCTCACCAAAGCCGCGTTAGCTCCCAGGCCATGTCCTCACTTAGGCCACGTCAGCACCAAACGTTTTTTTTTTTTGCATCAACACTGTGATATGGCCCAAAATACTCCGGCCCAAATAAGCACCAGGCCCATCAAAATACTCTAGCCCGAATAAGCCTGAAAGCCCAAGAAGATCCTGGCCCGGTAACTTCTCCAGCCCAGACCATCAAGTGGTCTGCTCCAGTCCAAGTAAGCTTCGAACGCAGGAAGTGTCCTGACCCAGTAACTTCCCCAGTCCATATAATGCACCCACCAGCCCAGCAAAAGCCCTAGGCCTAGGGAAGGTGGCTCAATAAGCCTATACCTGTACCTCCCCTACAAACCATCAGCCACCCTAAAACAAGCACGCCACCTTATGGCCGCCCTACAGCCATCCTACAGCCGCACCCTCTGGGCTTCTAATCATGTCCTCCCCACTGATAGACGACTATAAATAAGCCCAGGTATGGATCTCATATTCATGGCGTATTTTTTACTTACACCTAATTTATTTAAGCCCTCAGTTCCTCTTTCGAGCCCTCGACATCTCCTTCGAATCCCTTCTAACTTAAGCATCGAAGTGCCCTCGGAGGTCTCCCCCTCCCCTCCTTCTGAGGGCCTTTAGTTCCCTCTATTATTTGTGTAGGGCCAGGCCACGTCCTCACCAAAGCCGCGTCAGTTCCCAGGCCTCGTCCTCACTTAGGCTACGTCAGCACGAATCATTTTTTTTGGCATCAACAGATAGGTGCCATCCGTGGGAAACCACAATCTCTCGCTACAGTAGAAGCGAAGAAATCTAAAGAACTCATTTGTTACAATGCCAAGCCATCCGACCCCATGCTGCACACTTTGGAGTTTACAGTGCACGGTCGAGTGTTTGCAAGTGTGCTCACACCCTCAGCATCTATCTCAGCCTCGATCTCAGCCTCGGCCTCGCCCCGACCTCGATCTTAGCCTCGGCCTCGCCCCGACCTCGATCTTAGCCTCGGCCTCGGCCTCGACCTCGCCCAAAGTTCGAGTGTATAAACTGCGTTGTATACGCTTGGCCAAGTCTCCTCCAAAGTCCAAGCCTTGCTTAACGCTCATTTCAGACTCGGTTTCGGCATCGCCCTTGGCCACGCCAGCGGTTGCTAAGTGTGCATGGCCGAGCGCCATAGTGCACACATCCCTGTTCGAGCGGTTGCTAAGTATGCATGGTCGAGCGTGATAGTGCACATGCCCTTGTCCGAATGGTTACTAAGTGTGCACGGTCGAGCGCCATAGTGCACACACCCCTGTCCGAGCAGTTGCTAAGCATGCACGGCCGAGCACTATAGTGCACACGCCCCTGTCCGAGCGGTTGCTAAGTGTGCACGGTCGAGTGTCATAGTGCACACACCCCTGTCCGAATTGTTTCTAAGTGTGCACAGTCGAGCGCCATAGTGCACACGCCCCTGTCCGAACGGTTGCTAAGTGTGCATGGTCGAGCGCCATAGTGTACACGCCTAGGTCCGAGCGGTTACTAAGTGTTCACGGCTGAGTGCCATAGTGCACACGCCCCTGTCCGAGCGGTTACTAAGTGTGCATGGCCGAGCGCCATAGTGCACATGCCCCTGTCTGAGCCGTTGCTAAGTGTGCACAGCTGAGCGCCATAGTGCACACAGCCCCTGCATCAGTGCATAATAGTGCGCACAGCCAAGAGAGCACGCGCACACCAAAAGTTTGAGTGTGTGCACATGTGCTCATACGCTCGACAAAGTCCGAGCCTCGTCCGAGCTTTAGAGCACACTAGTCCACACATTCCCTGCATCAGTGCACAACAGTGCGCACAGCCAAGAGAGCACGCGCACACCAAAAGTCTGAATGTGTGCACATGTGCTCATACGCTCGGCCAAGTCTGAGCCTCATCCCAGCTTTAGTGCACACTAGTGCACACAGCTTCTGCATCAGTGCGCAAGAGTGCGCACAGCCAAGAAAACAAGCGCACATCAAATGTCCGAGTGTGTGCACATGTGCTCATACGCTCGGTCAAGTCCGAGCCTCGCCCAAGCTTTAGTGCACACTAATGCACAGAGACCCTGCATCAGTGTGCAATAGTGCGCACAGCCAGGAGAGTGTGCGCACACCAAAAGTCCGAGTGTGTGCACATGTGCTCATACGCTCGGCCAAGTCCGAGCCTTATCCGACCTTTAGTGCACACTAGTGCACACAGCCCAAGCATCAGTGCGCAATAGTGCACACAGAAAGGAGAGCACGCGCACACCAAAAGTCCGAGTGTGTGCACATGTGCTCATACGCTTGGCCAAGTCCGAGCCTCGTCCGAACTTTAGTGCACACTAGTGCACACAGCCCCTGCTTCAGTGCGCAATAGTGCGCACAGCCAAGAGAGCACGGGTATTTCAAAAGTCTGAGTGTGTGCCCATGTGCTTATACGCTCGGCCTCGTCCGAGCTTTAGCGCACACTAGTGCACACAGTCTAAGCTTCAGTGTGCAACAGTGCGCATGGCCAAGCGATCGTGCGCACACTCAAGCCCGAGCATTAATATATGTGTTCATACGCTTGGCCTCGTCCCAGCTTCGGTGCACACTTGTGCACACAGGCCAAGCATAAGTGCACAATAGTGCACACGGCCAAGCATCTCCAGGGCCAAACGACGGCCAAGATCTCCCAAGTCCGAGCGTATGAGCTGCTCCGCATACGCTCGATCAAGGATTCTTCAAAAGTCCGAGCGTATGAATTGCATTGCATACGCTTGGCCAAGTTCTCCTGAAGTCCGAGCCTTGTCAATGCTCGGCCAGGTCCTCCAAAAGTTCTCCAAAAGTCTGAGCGTATGAACTACATTGCATACGCTCGGCCAAGTTCTCCTGAAGTACGAGCCTTGTCAACGCTTGGCCAGGTCCTCCAAAAGTTCTCCAAAAGTCTGAGCGTATGAACTCCGTTGCATGTGACTTGGCCAAGTTCTCCTGAAATCTGAGCCTTGTCAACACTCGGCCAAGTCCTCCAAAAGTTCTCCAAAAGTCTGAGCGTATTAACTCCGTTGCATACAACTCGGCCAAGTTCTCCTGAAGTCTGAGCCTTGTCAACACTCGGCCAAGTCCTCCAAAAGTCTGAGCGTATGAGCTGCTTTGCATACGACTCAGCCAAGTTCTCCAAAAGTTCGAGCCTTGTCTATCGTATGGCCAAATTCTTTAAAAGTTTGAGCCTTATCTACCGCTCAACCAGATTCTCCAGTTTCTCCCAAAGTCCGAGCCTTGTTTATCGCTCGGCCAAATTCTCCAAAAGTCTGAGCCTTGTTTATCGCTTGGCCAAAATCGCCACAGTTCTTCTAAAGTCCGAGCCTTGTCTATCGCTCAGCCAAAATTGCCATGGTTCTCCAAAAGTCCGAGCCTTGTTTATCGCTTGGCGAAAATCGCCACGGTTCTCCAAAAGTCCAAGACTTGTTTATTGCTAGGCCAAAATCGCCACGGTTCTCCTAAAGTCTGAGCCTTGGCTATCGCTCAGCCAAAATCGCCATGGTTCTCCAAAAGTTCGAGCGTTTGAACTTATGCTGCGAGACATTTTGCAAACGACCTACTAAGGCTACTCCTTGTGCTAAGCTTTTGAAACTTCTACCAGATTTCGCCAAAATCAACATCAATTCATGCAAGTATAAAAGGCAAAGGTACCATACGAAGACACAGATTGAAAAAAAATATATTTTATTGATCCAAAGGATTACAACTGATTATCACTAACGACCTCGAAGGACAAAGAAAAGGGCAACATCCCTAGTACAAGTCCCTCAAAGTACTTCTTTAAGCATATAAATGTACTCAAGGAAGTGGGGGGCCTGTGATATGGCCCAAAATACTCCGGCCCGAATAAGCACCAGGCCCACCAAAATACTCCAGCCAGAATAAGCCTGAAAGTCCAAGAAGATCCTGGCCCGGTAACTTCTCCAGCCCAGACCATCAAGTGGTCCGCTCCAGTCCAAGTAAGCTTCGAACCCAGGAAGTGTCCTGACCCAGTAACTTCCCCAGTCCAGACAATGCACCCACCAGCCCAGCAAAAGCCCTAGGCTTAGGGAAGGTGGCCTGGTAAGCCTATACCTGGACCTCCCCTACAAACCATCAGCCACCCTACAACCAGCACGCCACCCTACGGCCGCCCTACGGCCATCCTACAGCTACACCCTCTGGGCTTGTAATCATGCCCTCCCCACTGACAGACGGCTATAAATAAGCCTAGGTATGGATCTCAGATTCATGGCGTATGTTTTACTTGCACCTAATTTATTTAAGCCATCGGTTCCTCTTTCGAGCCCTCGGCATCTCCTTCAAATCCCTTCTAATTTAAGCATCGGAGCGCCCTCAGAGGTCTCTTCCTCCCCTTCTTCTGAGGGCCTTTAGTTCCCTATGTTATTTGTGTAGGGCGAGGCCATGTCCTCACCAAAGCCGCGTCAGGTCCCAGGCCACGTCCTCACTTAGGCCACATCAGCACCAACCATTTTTTTTGGCATCAACACAACTCACTCTCTATACTACTATCTCTTCTTTACAACCAGCCTAACAAAGAGTCTCTCTTGTATTTGTCACTCTTACACGATTCTCTCTATGTGTTTAAAATTAATCTCACAATGTCACAAACTTATGTGTATTTTTCATTATGTTATATATATAAAAATGAGGCTTGAGAACCCCTTTTATAGCCTTTCACTTCTTGGACAATCTTGTGAATCAATCTCACCCTTTTGATATTGATTTCCTTGAAATTCTAGCCCTTCATTTATCTCCAAGTTATACTGTACATTTTGGCCTTGTGCGCACTAGTTTTGGAGTGCCTTGAAGCCTCCTGTATGCATGCAAAGGAGTGTGCCTAGCGGTGCGCCGCTCAACAGGGTGCGGTGCACCGCTGGGCAGAGTGTGCTGGTGCTGTCCCTGGATGGTGCACCGCTGCTTGCTGTGTGGCGCGCCCCTCACCCGGTCTTGGAGCATGCCTTTCTGGAAGGCGCACCGCTGGGTGTGTGTGGCGCACCGCACACTAGTGCTGTGCCTTCCTCTTGCTGCTGTTGTGCACACTAGTTTCTGCCTAGGTGTAGAAGTGCGCACACTAGTGCGCATGGTCTTCTCATGCTCCAAATTGATGAACACACATGTGTGCAACCTTCTAACTTGCTAAACTTTGATATTCCACAATTGATTTAGATTTTAACCAATTTTAAACCATGGTTGAACCTGTTTAAACCTTAGATAAATAACAACATAGTCCCATACTATGCTCCCATAAAATAAATTTGGATGAAGGAACTAGTCCTCGTAGAGACCCTCAACGTAGGCTTAACCCCACTATGAAAGAAGTAGTGTAAAATGGAGTGCTGAAACTATTTGATGCAGGTATTATATATCCCATAGCTGATAATAAGTGGGTAAGCCCTACCCAAATCATCCCTAAAAAGTCTGGAGTCATTGTGGTAAAGAATGACCTAGGAGAGTTAGTTCCTACCAAAGTTGTGACCGGGTGGCGTATGTGCATTGATTACAAAAAATTAAATGCTGCCACCCAGAAAGACCACTTCCCACTGCCTTTTATTGATCAAATTCTTGAGCATGTAGCTGGTCATCCCTTTTACTATTTTCTAGATGGTTATTCTGGTTATTATCAAATAGAAATTGCATTAGAAGACCAAGAAAAGACCACTTTTATTTGTCCCTTTGGCACCTATGCTTTTCGTAGAATGCCATTTGGATTATGTAACGCCCTTGCTACTTTTCAACGCTGTATGATGAGTATTTTTAGTGACATGGTTGAAAGTTGCATGAAGATTTTTATGGATGACCTAACTATTTTTGGATCTTCATTTGAAGCATGCTTAATGAATTTAGAAAGAGTATTAATTCACTGTGAGGAAAAAAAATTGGTTTTAAATTGGGAAAAATGCCATTTCATGGTACCATCCGGTATTGTCTTAGGGTATATTGTCTCTTTTAAAGGAATAGAGGTTGATCAATCTAAGATTGAATTAATCTCTAAATTACCTACCCCTAAGACAATAAAGGATGTGAGATCTTTCCTTAGTCATGCTGGTTTTTATAGGAGGTTCATAGAAAATTTTTCGAAAATATCTAGACCACTATGTGCCATCCTAGTTAAAGATACCCCCTTTGAGTGGACTCAAGCTTGTCAAGAGGCCTTTAAAACGCTGATTGGCAAGCTTACTTCCGCACCTATAATGCAGTCTCCAGATTGGACTTTACCTTTTGAAATAATGTGTGATGCTAGTGACTACGCTGTAGGTGCTGTTCTTGGACAGCGAAGGGAGGGAAAACCGTTTACCTTTTATAGTGAAAAATGTTTTTGAAAATGGGGCGGTAGAAATTGAGGATACTAGAGATGGTCGGGTCTTTAAAGTAAATGGTCAATAACTTAAGATCTTAATCGATAGACAAGATCTGGAAGTGGAAGACATTCTACTTATGGATCCGGTCTATTCACCTTGACCACACAACAAAAGTATTTTTTATTTTTATTTTATTTTTTGATTTG
Organism: Bretschneidera sinensis; assembly: GCA_023935145.1. Classification (NCBI taxonomy): domain Eukaryota; kingdom Viridiplantae; phylum Streptophyta; class Magnoliopsida; order Brassicales; family Akaniaceae; genus Bretschneidera; species Bretschneidera sinensis. Next base: position 58,645,540 of record CM043702.1, on the reverse strand, counting down.
TTTGTTTTGTTTTCAATTAATTTTTACTCAATCTTAATTGTTAGTTTTTAGTTTAATTTAAATTTTTAGGATTATTTTTTTATTTGGCTGACTTTATTTTATTTTTCTCTTTCCTTTTTGTAACCTAACAAACTTTTCTTGTAGAAACCGCCCGGCCCAGCGCCGCGCCCCTGCATTTGATGCATTGCAGTGCCCAGAATGCGCGCAACACAGGCCAGGCCCAGCGCCGTGCCCTTGCATCTAGCACGCTGCACTGCCTAGATTGCAAGTCTCCAAGCCCATCAGCCCACGCTGTAGTGCCCCTAAGCCCACGCTGCAGCGCCCACCCGAAATCCTGCTTTTTAAAACCCTATATTCTTCCTTCTTCTTCATTTCCACTTGAATAAAACATAGCAGCCCCATTTTAGTCTCTCTTCTTCAACCCTCACAACCCTCACATACCCACTTCCTTTTTCTTTCAAATTTCTTGTTTCCCCATCATCTATTGCTAAATTGCTCACTACTTTTACAGATTTTTCTAGAAATCTCTCTCAAAAGTTTGGTTCCAAGAAGATTTTGGATTCATCATGAACACTTCAAGTTGGTGGTTAGTCTTCTTTCTCCCTAACTTTGGACATCAAATCAGAATTTTAGCAAGAGGAATGGCATACAATTCACTGGGTAGTGCACAATCTTCAACACCTATGCACTCGTGCTTACAAAGGGAGTTTCCTTTACTTTCTCTTTAACATTGAGGACAATGCCATTTTTAAGTTGGGGGTGGAGGAGACGTATTTCTTTTTCATTAAATTGCTTGGTCTTACCTTCCCTTACCTTTTGTTTTAAGCATGCTTTGTGTTTGCCTTGGATGTAATTCACATGTCAATGATATAAGCTTAATTGATATAACATATAGCATTTAGAAGTAGCTAAATCTTGCTTCGGTTTGAGAATAATTTAAGTGTCAATCTTGATTTGGTTAGAGAATCTAGTTTGTGGTAAGATTATATGATTAATCTAAAGCATTTAGAGAAGTTTAATGTGTGATTGCCTTGTGAATACTTTTGCAGTCTCGACAAGCTCTAGAACTTATTTGATAATCACTTGAGGCGAATTCCTAGAATGCATACTACTTAGGATATGATATAGGCCATTTTTGAACCGTTTGAGCCTTTCAAACTTACCATTGCTATATCTATCACTAGTCACCTGTTTGAGCCTTTTTCTTGAAAAAGAATTTGAACCTTGTTTCTTTCAAAAACCCATTTACTTACCTTTATGAGCCTAAAAATATTTTATCCTTACCCTTCTTTTAAAAGAACTTAGTTGTGCACATTTGTTGAGAAGCACTTAAGAGGAGTAAGGATGGAAATATGAAAAACCATAACCCAAGTATATTAAAGAAGATAAGTTGGGGTTTGTGGAAAAGAAAAGAAAAAGAAAATGAAAAAGGAGGTGAATGGGTATTTGCCAAAAATAGAAAAGAAAACAGAAAAAGAAGTGAATTATGGCAAAGAAAGAAGAAGAAGAAAAGAAAAAATGGTGATCTATTGAGAGAAATGCTCGAAGAATGGTTGAAAGAGTTGGGTATTGAAGTAAGGTTATCCAGTGCTTAAAAGTGGTTGTATTTAAAGCTAAGAGATTAAGTTCTTTTACTTGCAAATCCTTCCCGTTCTTCCTTAACCCTTACCTTAGCCTAACATTACAAGCTTATTAAAGACCTATTGATATAATGAAGTGTGATTTTTCTACAATAATGGAGAGTGATTTGACAAATAAGCCTATGGAGCTTGTTTATGTGATAGATGTCATACAATTTATTATGTTTTTAGAGACCAAGACTTGTATTCATGAATGTTATGCATAAAATCATCCGGGTGTTCAGATTAATGGATTGTGGTAAGATGGATGATAAGAGTCGATAACGATTTCAAGATTGATGCTTGGATTACTTTTGGACTTAAATGATATTTAATGATTCTATGTGCTGCGTATTATGTGCAATTTCTGAGACAAAAATGTGAATTGCTCCTTGTTTAACACTAGCATTGCTCTACCTTGTTTTGATTTCTACCATAGAATTCATCTCTCATTTCGCTTGAATTGCTAGGGACTAGCAATAAGCTAGTTGGGGGTTGTGATGAGAGCCATAAAATGCATCTCAACAATGCTTAATCGTTAGCATTTTAGGGTTGATCTCGGTCTTAATCACACTTTTACATGTTAATAACTCTAAAGTGATATTCATAAATCATTGACTTAATTCGATGCATTTTCAAGTGCTTTGAAGTCCAAAAGAAATGGAAAAGATATCATCACTTAAAGCACAAAGTTTTGATACATATAGGAGTGGAAGAGTGGTTACAAAGAGACAAAATGATGAAAAGCATTCAAAACCCAAGAGCCAAAGCATGCCAAGACCAAGAACTTGAAGAAGCTAGGAGCATCAGTGTGCACCGTGGCGTGGCCAGAGTAGTGCCGCACCACCCAGCACCGCACCCCTTGGAATCCCTTCTAGCGTCGTGGCGTGGCTAGGGCAGTACCGCACTGCCCAGCAAGGCACACTCTCAAGCTTTGGATGAGCACTGAGGCGCCCAGAAAGGAGAGGTGCGGCGTGCACACGGTATCCTGACCTAATTAGGACCTCTAAATGACTATTTTGAGCCCATAAAAACCCTTGAACCCTTGTACTATAAATAGGGCACTTAGGGTTGAAGAAAAAAAATCAAGGTCTGGAAACTCAAAGAAGCAGCCTTAATCTCCTCCATCAAAGTGTTCAGCCATGAGTTCCATGGCGAACTAATCTCCAAGCAAGGTGAAGGGATGAATCCCTAGGTTTTTTTGTTATTTAATTCATTTATTAGTTCAGTTGTAATTGGGATTTATTGTCAAATATTGTTATGACTTATTCTTTAATCTAATTAGAAGATTTCCTTTCAATCCGGAGATTGTTCTCTTTGATATAAGTTTAGTCATGCTTGTCTCATGTCAAGGTTGTTGCTCATACAATAAGGGTTCTCAGCAGGTTTATGAGTAATCCCGGAAAAGAGCATTGGCTTGGGATGAAGTGGTTGCTGAGGTACATAAAGGGAAGCCCAGATGTGGGGCTAGTTTACGAGAAGAGGGGTAAGTCCATCTGTCTTGAAGGTTATGCGGATTCGGACTATAGAGCAGACCAGGATAATAGAAGATCTATTACCTCCTACTTCTTCAACTTAAACAGATGCTGTATAAGTTGGAAGGCTCAGTTGCAGCTGGTGGTAGCACTCTCAACAACCGAGGCTGAGTACATAGCAGCAACGAAAGCCATCAAGGAGGTTATGTGGTGCAAAGGGTTGTTGGAAGAGTTAAAGGTCCTAAAAGAGCAGGTGGTGGTGTATTCGAATAGCCAAAGTGTGTTGCACTTGTGTAAGAATCCAGTGTTCCATGAGAGGACAAAGTATATGGATGTTCGGTATCATTTCATTCAGGAAAATGTTACGGAATGATGCATTCATGTGGACAAGGTGGCCACGGAAGAAAATCCTGCAGATTTAGGTAGTAAAGTTCTACCTCTAAGCAAGTTCAATCATTGCCTTGGACTTCTTAGGATTGGAGTCAGTTGATATGATGACTCATGTTGAGTTTGAATCCTGAGTTCTCTGCACAATGGGTTCGGGTTTAATCGCTTAGTCAAAGGTAGAGATTGTTGGTATTTATCTAAGGATTAAATAGGATTGATGAGCTTTTAGCATCAGGTCTCTAGGCCACGGCACAAGGAGTGTGCGACGCGGCCAGTAGAAAGTCCAGAAGTTGAGGATGGTGGTGTGCGCCATGGCTCAAGGTGTGCGCGTCGCGGCATGACCCTGTGCGCCATGGCATAACCACCAAAGCCGCGGCCTCCAGCATGGCAGAAAGTCACCCTCCTTTTGAGCTGCTACTTGCCCTGTTCTAAGCCGTGGCACGAAGGCACACCTGATGCCAATTTTCAGCACTCTTCTTCCGGTGCGTGGGGCTTGATTAAAATACACAGGATGGAGGGCTATGATTGATTGGTCCTCAAGATCTAAGGGTTGAGATTGACTTCAAGATTGGTTCAAGAAGTTGGTGCACTATATGAAGGGTCATCTAACTTCAATCATTACACACAATACAAGATCACATATATAATTCAAGTGCAAGTGTGAGAGTGCAAAGACACAAAACACAAGAGAGGCACTTGAAGAGATCTCATATCAAGAGTGGCTGGTGTTGAGAGAGAGCATACAAGAAGTGGGGTACAAGGGCTTTGTAATTGGAATTTTCTTGGGGAAAATTCCAGGGAAACACTTAGTTCTTATCTCTTTCTTTTCTCTTCTTTCATGTATCAAGAACAAGAGGGTTCTTGAGGAGGTGTTGCTGTAATTATAAGAACTCATTGATTTAGTGCAGAGAGCTCGGAGTAGCTCATGGGGACGTAGGCATTTGCCGAACCTCGATAAAAATTGCTTGTGTTTTTTCTTTGATTGGTTTGTTTCTGTTCATTGCAAGTCATTCTAGACTTGGGTGTTTGGAAGATCACCACCTGGGCATCTTGAGGTGATTTCCAACACTGATTATTCTCAAATTATTATTAAAAAAATTCCACTAAATTCCTCTCATCATAAATCATATCAAATCATCCATCATAGTTTGTCAAGATCCACTAAATTTCATCCCCTCATAATTCGTATCAAAACATCAACCATAGCTCATCAAGAATTTCGTTTATCGCTTTTATTATTAAATCAATTTATTATTCCAAAAGTATTATTTCTCACCTAATAATTTTCTACATGTCCAAAATTCCTATCATACCTATCAATCAATTTTTCATCTACCAACAAAACATAAGTTAATAATTTATTTTAATATTATCACTAGTTATTTCGTTTTTTCTAGATTACTTAAAGTAAATCTAACTCACCATATATCACTTAGAGCTACCCGTGGATCACCTCCTTGCCTTTCCTGCACCTCTCAGCAATTTTCCTCAGTTGCTGATCGTCAACACTTGACATAATATTTATTTTAAATCTCTAACTTATTCTTCAATTCTTCATAATTTACACCATTTGAAAATTCCTACTTTGAATTCCGGGAAATTCCATGTATGCTAAAAATTCAAAAAAAAAATAAACTTCACGTTATTACCTTCTGTTTTTCTTAGAGCTTCCCGTGATTCTTTATAAAATTCTCCCGTAAATCCCTTCAAAAATTTGCTCTTTGAACCTTTCTTTCGGTCCCCAAGTGTTTGGAGAAAATGAGTAGTTTGAATTGAGGAAATGAGAAAACCAAAGAGGATTTCAAAATGAATAAATAAAAGAAGAAAAACTAAACTGTATATAAAAAACCTTTGAAACTCAGCAACCCTTCCCCCCAATTCTCCAGCTGCCATGAAGTTAAACATGTAAAACATGCAAAAGGCCTTCTCTTTACTTGGCAGCAAGTGTTGCTATCTGCTGCCACGTTTTTTCCTCCTTTTTTTTTCATTTTTTTCTTCAACTTCATGCTGCCACGATTTTTTTTCTATTTCCTTTGTAACTACGCCGCACGCATCTAGTTTTTTTTTTCAAATAATAAACTTTTCACATATATTTTATTTTAATTCCATATCGTATTTATTAAATTATTTCTTTACGCTTACTTTACGAATACGGGTATTATAATTATACCCACCTTATAAAAATTTCGTCCCCGAGATTTCCTTACCTAACTCAAGAAACAATTGTGAATAATATTTTTTCGTAATTGTCTCACGCTTTCACGTAATCTCTTCAACATCCTTATTCCGCCATAGAACTTAAACTAATGAAATTATTTTTATTATACAAGACTTATTCTTTTATGTCTAAAGTTCTCACTGGTACTTGTATATAAGCCCAATCTTTCTGAATTTCTATAGCTTAGCTCGAAATATTATGAGATTTATCAAGTAAGAGCTTTCGCAAACGTGAAACATGGAATAAGTTATTTCACTGCTTCAACTTTGGAGGCAAAACCAGGCTATTCACAACTAGTCCAACTTTCTCAATAACCTCAAGGGTCTCACTTACTTCAGACTCAACTTTCCTTTCTTTTTGATCCTCAACACACCTTTTCATGGAGATATTTTTAATTACACCCAATCACCTACTTGAAATTCAAGAGATCTTCTTTTATTATCAGTATAACTATTCAGTTTACTCTGTGCTGCTTTACAGTTCTCTCTAACCAATTTGATCATCTCAGTTGTTAACTCAGTAATTGATGGAGCATACATACACTACAAGGTAAATGACTCCTGCCGGCGCTTTATTTCCGACGCTTCATTACAAACGTTGCAATATATCAACCGCTGGCGCTTTATTTGTGGCACTTCCTTGAAGAGCCGCAATATTCAAAGACCATATAATGGCACTTCAAAGCGCCGTTATATGCGAATCTTATTGCATATTTCAGTGCTTATAAGCGCCGCAATATACCGGGGCTTGAAAGGGTCGGAATATGCTCGAAACCTATTTCATATTTCGGTGCTTGGAAGCGTCAGAATATGCTCCATTTCATATTCTGGCATTTTGAAGCGCCAGAATATGCTCCATTTCATATTCCGACGCTTCGAAGCATCGAAATATGCTCATAAATTTCACTTATTATCATCACCTTCCTTACCGCATGTTTTTCCCCCAAAAATTAGGTCCTGTGCGCCCTTAGCTCCCCCGAACTTCCTCCATAATCTTCTTGCTTCTTCATCTAGCTGTTGTCGTTCTTCATGTTCCTCCATTAAAGCAAAGGTAGTTTTCTTCTTTATTTGAACTCTCTTCGTCTAGCTGTCTAATGATTGTAGAAAATATATTTTTTTTTAAAAGTAAAAAAAAAATGCTTGTAGAAAATATGGTTAGTGATTGGAGCAATGATTTTAATTTGAAGCAAGAAAACCAATTCTCTTTTTGGTGATTATTTAATTAAATTTAATGCACTAAACCCGACACCATGAGGAAGAAGCTCGATACCCGTTTCCCAGCTATAAGTCTTTCTCTTTCAGTTTCTCCTCTTTTCTGATTTTTTTTCTTCTTTGGTTGCTTGGAATTTACTGAGGTTTTGGTTCTGTTAAATTCTTTTTATTTATAAATTTGTTATCTGTTAACTTCATTACGATATTTGCTGCTAATTTCTGTTGCCTTTATTCCTTTGGAGAGTCCCCCATTTTTTAATATCTTTGGCTGCAGTTTTGATGTTGCAATGTGTACGGTAGAGTCTTTTCTTTTTTCGTTTTTTTATATAGAAATTCATTCACTGTACCAACTTAATTGAATTTGAAAGGAACATGAGATTTTAGCTAATTTGGTAACTAAGCTTGAATTGGTCCTTGGAAGTTTGAACCATTTTGCTTGAGCGGTAGCTTTTTAAGTCTATAATGCATTTGAGTTATTAACAGTGTTTCAATGTGAGTTGATATGGCAGAGTATGATACTTCGTTTCTTATAATAAGCTTATTTAGTCAGCTATACCTTTTTTTGAACTGAGAAAGTTTATTCTTGACATTATGATTTCTTTGGGTTTGAGTTCATGCCTATTTCGTTGTTGCATTTTCAAATTATGGAGAGCTGAACATAACTGAATGTTTTATTTTTACCTAATAAAACCTCTTTGAGTTTTGGGGGAATCAAAGATGGGATATTATTAGGTGATCCTGTTCTCATAAGTCGTACAGTTTCACTAGGACCATAAACATAGTTCCAAAAGACCAATAGTATGGCTCTTTTATTAGCTAGTCTTCTTTATTTACATTAGTGTTTAAGGATAATTTCTCAATTTGCTTTTGAGGCAAAAAAATGAAATTGAAGTTCTTTTGTTTCTTAGTTCTTTTCATTGAAACACCTGTAACTAGGATTTTTACAGCAAGAAGGTCATATTCTTTCCTTTTTTTATCCTCTAATTTCTCTCTTCCCCTTTTATCTTATTGTATTAATTGCTTTTTTGCTTGAATGCAGTTTTATGCTCTAGTGTTAATTTTCTTTTTCTTCATTGTCAATTTCCTCTTTGGATTGCTACCGTATGAGGACAAGTTTTCAAACATTGGAGGTTTTATATCAGCGAACTATATGGGACCAAACAGTGCATATGCAAATACTTACAATCCTGGATGGCGAAACCACTCCAACCTCTCATGGAGCAACAATTCCCTGAACCTTCAAGGGCAACAAAGGAACTTCCACCAAGCAGCCCAACCAGTTCAAGAGTCAAAGAAGAGTGGCCTAGAGAGTATGGTAAGGCAATTGATAACATCACAAGAACAGTTTATGGCAGATGGAAGGCAAATTCAAATGGAACAAAGACAAACAATTGCAAAACATGAGCAAACCATCCAAAGATTGGAAGCACAAATGAGCCAAATGTCTAAGGAGCTAAGTGTACAAAGGCAAGAAGAATTTCCAACCGAAACAATGCCTAATCCTGGAGGACATCAGCAACTGAAAACCGTTCCAACTCTCAGAAATGGTAAAACCATAGGAGTTAATGAGCCAGCACAAGCATCTCCAGCTAAGCCATCCACATCCAAAGTAAGTGAAATGGAGAAGTGGAATGCACCTCCCTTCCCTCAAAGGTTGGTAAAGCCAAAGAAAGATAAATTGCTTGATATTTTTGAAACTTTGAGAAAAGTAGAAATTAACATTCCCTTATTAGATGCAATTATACAAATTCCTGCTTATGCTAAGTTTTTAAAAGATTGTTGCACTAATAAAAGAAAGTTTCAGGAACATGAAACAGTGGCTCTAACTGAAGAGGTAAGTGCAGTATTGTTAAGAAAACTACCACCAAAGCTAAAAGATCCAGGAAGTTTTACCATTTCTTGCAGGATAGGTGACCAGTTTTTTGAGCGTGCACTATTTGATTTAGGAGCAAGTGTCAATTTGCTGCCATACACGGTAGTTGAAAAGCTAGGCTTGGGGGAGCTTCAACAAACCTCCATTACTTTCCAATTGGCAGACAGAAGCATCAAAAGACCAAGAGGTATTCTTGAGAATGTCTTGGTAAAGGTAGGTGAATTTATTTTACCTGCTGATTTTATTGTATTAGATATGGAAGAATCTCTTATGCCAATACCTCTACCCATCATCTTAGGAAGACCCTTTATGAGAACTGCTGATACAATAATTAATGTGAAAAAGGGTATTGTCATTATGACGGTAAATGGTGAGATAATAGAATTTAAGATATTTGATGCATTGAAATTACCCGAAGATGATCATGATGATGAATGTTTTGATGAATGTATGATGCAAAGTTCTGTCAAGCAAGCTTTTCAGGTCCATCACACTGATCCATTAGAGGCCACCCTCACCCATAGCGTCACAAGTTTGGACATTAAGCCAAAATCTGAAGATATTACTGATGACATCATTGAAGGTGTGCACTTCCTTGAAGCCTCTCCAAAGCATCCAAGTAAGTTCATTCCTCCGTTTGAAATTCTTGAGCATACTAATACTACTTTTCTCTCATCTATTGTCCAGGCACCAAACTTGGAATTGCAGCAGTTGTTAACAAGAAATCAGACATTCACGGTACATAGACACAGAGTCACACCACACTCTGAAATTACAGTGCAACCAAGAGATGAAGATTTAGCGCTCCAGACTGTCCAGTATGCAGCGGCAACAAGAACAATTGAGCCAAATGCGGGGGAGTTTATGTACTCCCTTCCAAAAGATTAGCGCTGAAGCTACTATAGAGAGCGTTTGAGCACTCTAGACTTGATACACATGTAGCTCAAATGCCTTTATCGAGATCAGTGGTACTGAGGCCACTGAGTATGGAGGTTGAGACCTTGTTAAAGATACTGCCCATAGCTTTAATTCACTATCGCACACAAGATGTTCGCTAAAAATACTAAGTGAAAGACCAGCAGTGAGAGGGTACTCTGTCTGGCTGAAGACATAAAACTTAGTGCTTATGGGAGGCACTCCACAACATATCCTTTTATTTATCATATATTTAGTATTTCTTTTTCTGTTTATCTTTTGTTTTTCTTATAAGTACTTTCAATATATTTTGTTTTCCGGTATTACGTTTGTTTTTCATTTTCAAGGACATAGTGACTACCTCAAGTTCAAGTTTGGGGGTGTGCTACAAGCCATACCAGCCATTTAGTTCTCCATTTCCTAGGTCAGATCTTTCCATATTATGCCCACATTGGGGACAATGTTTAGTTTAAGTTTGGGGGTATGGGAGACACATTCACACACTTTGTCCCAGTTTTTGTTTTTGTAGATAAATGCATGTTCATACCGTTCTGAAAATTTTGGGAGATCTAAAAAAATAATACGATTTGACTTCATAAGTGAGCTTAAAACCTTGAACACATAGGCTAATAATTAAGTTTTAAACCTTAATCACTTACTTTTAGGCATTTAAGGATTCACAAGTTTGAGCTAAACTAACATGAGCACATTAACACATAATTGTGTGGGGTATGACATGTAATTTTAATATGTATATTTCTTCGGCTTGACTGTGAACCGGATGACTTGTTAGATAAACACTTTGGCATAGAAGAATAAAAAAAAAATTGTTATTGCTCAAAAAGAAAAGTGCTCCTAATGATCAGTAAACAAACTTTCCACTGAGTAACTGGCCCTCTTGCCTCAGTAAGCAGTGAGTGTCACGTCAAAAGGTGGGAATTTTGATTGGTAGCATTAAGACCAGTTAGTTTCGTAGCCTTTTTTACTTGAGTTAGTAAGTCCTTAGGGGTGTCTTTACACCTAATGCCCTAAAACCGTATGGCTTGGGAGTCATTGGCTAAATGCTCGCTACATGAGTCAAATAGAAAGCTTAAGGGAACTAAACTTGGCAACAATCTCACAATAAAAGAAAAGAAGAAAAACTATGCCATTTTTTTGTTGATTCTAATAGGAAATTTGGTGAAACTTAAGACATCGAAACACTACACATTAGAATTATTTGGAAACCTAATCTTTTATGTGCTAGTTCACCACACACTAAAGTCAAACTTGTGATGTCTTAACCTGCCTCATGAAAGTGATATGCGTTCAAAACTCTTATTCATTACAAAGATGTGTCTATACTTGTTAAGCTTGCTCATGAATGAACATAATGGTTTTGTGTGATACCTAAACTTTTGTGGACACCATGAATATTGGATTTATCTGTGTGTTTTTATTTTTTCATTCTAATTTTTTACTTTGTATTGCTAAGGGACTAGCAATATGTAAGTTTGGGGGTGTGATAGGGGCTTAAATATGAATATTTAAGCCCCTTAATTTACATTTTTTAAGTCCTAGTTTATGTTAATTTAGTCCATTTTACTTCATCTCTGTGTTTCACATGCTTTTGTAGGGTATTGGAGAAAAAAGAAGCATTTTTGGCACTTAAATGAAGAAATCTGGAAATCCTAGAGTAGCTGTTGGCTAGAGTGTGATCGAGTGCAAGCCCCAGTATGATCAAGCGCACTAGAACTCATGCGCACACAAAGAAGGCTCGAGTGCAGCCTTGCGATCGAGCGCACAACGAATGCGATCGAGTGCACATGTACGGGCGTGAACAGTATAACGGCAGAACCGGTTTTGGAAATAGAGGAGGTTTTGTGTTTTAGGATGTTTAGGGTTTTCAAAGTCTTTTAGGGTTATTCAACCCCTATAAATACACTTGTAAAAACACAGAAAAGACATCCTTCTTTTTATCTTTTGCTTTGGCTTGAAGTTGTAAGCTTTGGAGAGGAATTGATGACTCGTCTCCATAGTATTCTTCGGGTTTTATATTTTGTGTTTAGTTTATGTTATAATGTTTATCATAGACAACATGTGTAACTAACTCTTTATAGGGCTCGATTGAAGCCCTAATTATGCTTTCCTATATATATATTTATTGATTACCTTAGCAAATTGCCTTGTCATGATGCTTTAATTGATTAATACCTGTTTTATTGAATTCCTCATATGTGTGTGTCTGATCAACGTATGCATGTGGTATGGACTTGTTAGTTATATCAATTTGGAGGACTGAGTCTTGGGTCTAACATTAGTAACAAAAGAAATCCACGCCAGATTCTTGGGTTAATTAACATGGGGAACCGGGAGTAGATACCATACCCTAGGTCCTGTGTGGTTGTCGATTTCCATAGGTCCTATGCTCTATTAAGGAACAACTCAGTAGATACCATGCTAAATCCCTTAAGAAAGAAAAGAGTTAAAGTAGATACCATGCCTAACTCGTTGCTTAGGGAAATCAATAGCTTAAGGAGTAGATACCATACCCTTAGGTTGACAACCATTAGGTATTCATAGTAAGGCTAGAGCATTGGCATATTACTCATTGAGAAAGTATGATTAGTGGTGGATATCAAAGCCTTATATTCTCATTATTATTAAATCACATTCAACAGTTATTTTTATCTTCTTTTGTTAAGAAACTGATTCTAAAACGAAATTCACCAATCCCTGTGGAAATGATCTCGCACTTGCACACTATGCTACCATTGACCTTGTGCACTTGCAAGTAAAACAAGTACGATTATTTACTTATTTATTTAGATAGATAAATGCACATGTTTTTGGTGTCGTTGCTGGAGATTGCGCTAAATTTCTTTTTGGAATTATTTTCATTAGTTTTATTTTATTTTATTTATTTTCTTACTCTGTTCTGTTTATATTTTCTTTATCAAAAACCTAATTTTTCTTCTTTTCGTTTTCTTCTACAGCAGTGTTGTTTTTGGCCTTACAATCGAGTGCAAGCTCAAGTGAGATCGAGTGCACTATTGTGATCGAGTGCAGTGCCTTGTGCGCTAGAGCGTAAATAGTCCATAGATTACCCGGGAGTAGTATTCAACTGCTGTACTGAAGCTGTTTTCCTGATTCATGCACGGGCTTCGATCCAGACATCCAATGTTCTTTCCCCTCGATATCAAGCTTGAGCGGACCATCCGACAAAGGCTTAGAAACAACTCAGAAGAGGTAGAAGAAGAATTTGAGGATGAAGCATCAATGGCAGAACAGCTCGAAAAACAGCAATCACCTGAGCGAAGACCTATGAAGTAATCCTTCATCCCACGAAACATCAATTAGCCATCATGCATTGCTTATCAACCAGAGGTGGAAGGCAATTATTACATATCTCTGCAGATACTGAGTGCCTTGACTCATTTTAGAGGTACACCTGCTGAGGATCCACACTTGCACCTTCGGGAATTCTTTGACCTCTGCAAGTTCCAGCATATCCAGGGCCTAAATCAAGAGGGAATTAGGTTAATTCTTTTCCCTTTTTCATTAAAAGATAAAGCTAAGTTGTGGTATAATTCATTGCCTACAGAATCTATCCATACCTGGGAAGAACTATCCAGTAAGTTTGCTCAGCACAAAAGACAAGGCAGATGAGAAAAGAGATTCAATCTTTCCAACAGAGAGATGGAGACCTTTTCTTTGAAGCATGGGGACACTTTAATGAGCTGCTTCTCAAATGTCCACATCATAACCTACTTCAAAATGAGCTGGTACTAGCTTTTTGTGAAGGTCTAAATGACATGAATAAAGGTATTACTGATTCAGGTTGTGGAGGTGTGCTGATGGAGAAGAGCAGTGAAGAAGCCATGGAGCTGTTTGAGGCATTGAGTGAGCACACTCAACAATTCTCATCTAGAGAGAGACAAGGAGTAAGGAGCAAGGGCATGCATGAAGTTAACTTAATTGGTGAAATTCCAATTCAGATAGTTGCTATGGAAAGGAAGCTAGATATGCTTGTAAAAGCCATGATTGCTCAGAACACCTCCCCAAGTCCACAAGCCACATAACACCAGCTATGTGCTTTATGTTCTCAATTTGATCACACTTCTGAGACTTGCCATTTATATTCATCTACAGATCCCAAGCAAGAGAACTATGTGGGACCAAACAGTGCATATAAAGATTCCTACAATCCTGGATGGCGAAACCACTCCAACCTCTCATAGAGCAACAATGCCCTGAACCTTCAAGGGCAACAAAGAAACTTCCACCAAGCAGCCCAACCAGTTCAAGAGTCAAAGAAGAGTGACCTAGAGAGTATGGTAAAGCAACTAATAACGTCACAAGAACAGTTAATGGCAGATGGAAGGCAAATTCAAACTGAGCAAAGACAAACAATTACAAAACATGAGCAAACCATCCAAAGATTGGAAGCACAAATGAGCTAAATGGCTAAGGAGCTAAGTGGACGAAGGCAAGAAGAATTTCCAACCCAAAAAATGCCTAATCCTGGAGGACATCAGCAACTGAAGGCCGTTACAACTCTCAGAAATGGTAAAATCATAGGAGTTAATGAGCTAGCACAAGCATCTCCAGCTAAGCCATCGACATCCAAGGTAAGTGAAATGGAGAAGTGGAATACACCTCCCTTCCCTCAAAGGTTGGTAAAGCCAAAGAAAGATAAATTGCTTGATATTTTTGAAACTTTGAGAAAAGTAGAAATTAACATTCCCTTATTAGATGCAATTAAACAAATTCCTGCTTATGCTAAGTTTTTAAAAGATTGTTGCATTAATAAAAGAAAGTTTCAGGAACATGAAACAGTGGCTCTAACTAAAGAGGTAAGTGCAGTATTGTTAAGAAAACTACCACCAAAGCTAAAAAATCCAGGAAGTTTTACCATTCCTTGCAGGATAGGTGACCAGTTTTTTGAGCGTGCACTATTGGATTTAGGAGCAAGTATCAATTTGCTTCCATACACGACAGTTGAAAAGCTAGGTTTGGGGGAGCTTTAACCAACCTCCATTACTTTCCAATTGGCAGACAGAAGCATCAAAAGACCAAGAGGTATTCTTGAGAATGTCCTGGTAAAGGTAGGTGAATTTATTTTACTTGCTGATTTTTTGTACTAGATATGGAAGAATCTCTTATGCCAATACCTCTACCCATCATCTTAGGAAGACCCTTTATGAGAACTACTAATAAAATAATTAATTTGAAAAAGAGTATTGTCAATATGACGGTAAATGGTGAGACAATAGAATTTAAGATATTTGATACATTGAAATTACCCGAAGATGATCATGATGATGAATGTATGATGCAAAGTTCTGTCAAGCAAGCTTTTTAGGTCCATCACACTGATCCATTGGAGGCCACCCTCACCCATAGCGTCACAAGTTCGTATGTTAAGCCAGAATCTGAAGATATTACTGATGATATCATTGAAGCTGTGCACTTCCTTGAAGCCTCACCAAAGCATCCAAGTAAGTTCATTCCTCCGTTTGAAATTCTTGAGCATACTAATACTACTTTTCTCTCATCTATTGTCCAGGCGCCAAACTTGGAATTGCAGCAGTTGCCAACAATAAATCAGACATTCAAGGTACATAGACACAGAGTCACACCACACTCTGAAATTACAGTGCAACCAAGAGATGAAGATTTAGCGCTCCAGATTGTTTAGTGTGCAGTAGCAACAAGAACACTTGAGCCAAATGCGGGGAACTTTAGGTATTCCCTTCCAAAAGATTAGCGCTGAAGCTACTATAGAGAGCATTTGAGCACTCCAGACTTGATACACATGTAGCTCAAACGCCTCTATTAAGATCAGTGGTACTGAGACCACTGAGTATGGAGGTCGAGACCTTGTTAAAGATACTGCTCATAGCTTTAATTCACTATCGCACACAAGATGTTCGCTAAAAATGCTAAGTGAACGACTAGCAGTGAGAGAGTACCCCGTCTGGCTGAAGACGTAAAACTTAGCGCTTATGGGAGGCACCCCACAACATATCCTTTTATTTATCATATATTTAGTATTTATTTTTTTGTTTATCTTTTTTTTCTTCTTATAATTACTTTTAATATATTTTGTTTTCCGGTATTACATTTGTTTTTCATTTTCAGGGACATAGTGACTGCCTCAAGTTCAAGTTTGGGGGTGTGCTACAAGCCATACCAGCCATTTAGTTCTTCATCTCCCAGGTCAGATCTTTCCATATTATGCCCACATTGGGGACAATGTGTAGTTTAAGTTTGGGGGTATGGGAGACACATTCACACACTTTGTACCAGTTTTTGTTGTTGTAGATAAATGCATGTTCATACTGTTCTGAAAATTTTGGGTGATCTAAACAAATAATATGATTTGACTTCATAAGTGAGCTTAAAACCTTGAACACATAGGCTAATAATTAAGTTTTAAACCTTAATCATTTACTTTTAGGCATTTAAGGATTCACAAGTTTGAGCTAAACTAACACGAGCACATTAGCACATAATTGTGTGGGGTATGACATGTAATTTTAATATGTATATTTCATCGGCTTGATTGTGAACCGGATGACTTGTTAGATAAACACCTTGGCATAGGAGAATAAAAAAAAAAATTTATTGCTCAAAAAGAAAAGTGCTCCTAATGAACAGTAAACAAACTTTTCACTGAGTAACTGGCCCTCTTGCCTCAGTAAACAGTGAGTGTCACCTCAAAAAGTGGGAATTCTGATTGGTGGCATTAAGACCAGTTAGTTTCGTAGCCTTTTTGACTCGAGTAAGTAAGTCCTTAGGGGTGTCTTTACACCTAATGCCCTAAAACCATCTGGTTTGGGAGTCATTGGCTAAACGCTCGCTGCAAGGGTAAAATAAAAAGCTCGATGGAACTCAACATGGCAAAGATCACATCATAAAAAAGACCAGTTAGTTCCGTAGCCTTTTTTATTCGAGTTAGTAAGGCCTTAGGGGTGTCTTTACACCTAATGCCCTAAAACCATCTGGTTTTGGAATCATTGGCTAAACACTCGTTACAAGTGTCAAATAGAAAGCTCAATGGAACTCAACATGGCAAAGATCACATGATAAAAAGAAAAAGAAAAAGAAAAAGCAAGTATTATGCCATTTTTTTTCTCTTTGATAAGGAATTCGATAAAAGTTTGGGCATCGAAACCCTATACGCTAAAATTATGTGGAAGCCCCATCTTAAATGTGCTAACTCATCACACACAACCACAAATTCTGGCTCGATATATGCTCTTGTGAAGCCATGAGTGAGGTGGACTCCAATGGATTAAGGTGCTAGACCTTTCCCATGAATGAGTCCATCATGTATGCTTGGTGGCTTTCGTCCACATCCTCTGATTTTTGTTGTTGTTGGGATGTGTAATAACTTACCACCTACTGTCTTAATGGCATTCACCTCATTCACATTCTGTTGCACCAAGTGTTGACTATGAGATGTGGACTGAGCTTGAGAAGGGAACTTACCTCGCTCAGTCACACTCAAGTAGCTCATTAACTTGGACACTTGGCTCTTTATCTCTTTATGTTCTTCAACAACCTGCACAATTAAAGATTCAAGCCTTTAATTAGTCTTCCCCTGTGCTTCAATAAAAGCATGTAAAGTGTCTTCTAAAGAATTCCTAGAAGACATGGGTGCATGATATGGTTCAAGATATGGTGCAGGGGGTTGTGCAAGCTGCTAGTTTTCAGACTTCCAGCTGAAATTGGGGTGATTTCGCCATCCCGGATTATAGGTATTAGAGAAGGGTGCAGAAGGATTCGTTTACATGCCTAAGGCATTGCATTGTTCCTTATACATCCCTCTCATCTCAAAAAATGTGGGACTCTCTTGGGCGAGATAATCTACCCCGCCACACACAAAACATGGTTCAAAAGATTTTGCATGATTAACCACGTGTGTTGGCTTTAAGCTCTTAGTCTTTAACACCTCTAGTTCCCTAGTGAGCATCTCGACCTTGGCCTTAAGGTTATCCTCTTCCCTAAGATGGTAAATTCCACCACCATTTAGGTTTTCTATAGGTCGTGACCTATTTGTGCTCTCAGTAGCACTAGGTCCAGTCCAAGTGTGAGCTTTTTCAGCAAGCTCATTGAGGTACTCTATGGCTTCATCAGGATCTTTCTCCAAGAACCCACCAATACACATCATCTCTACGAATTGGCGCTCTCTATATGTAAGTCCCTCATAAAAATAGCTCACCAAGCGCCAACTCTCATACCCATGGTGAGGGCACATACTCAATAACTCCTTAAATCTCTCCTAAGACTGATATAAGGTCTCACTATCCTTTTGTGCAAAGGTGGAGATCTGCCTTTTCAAAGCGTTGGTCTTATGTTGGGGAAAGTATTTGCTAAAGAAAGCCCGAGTCATCTCAGTCCACGACCCAATAGATCGTGGTCTTAGTGAGTATAGCTAACTCTTAGCTCTATCCTTCAAAGCGAAAGGAAAGAACTTAAGCCTCACAATGTCATCGGTTTCGTCTTGACTATGAAAAGTCGCGACTACTTCCTCAAACTCTCTAATGTGCACATATGGGTTTTCATTATCCAAGCCATGAAATGTAGGGAGTAACTGAATCATCCCTGGTTTAAGATCTAATTGACGAGTATTGGCTGGAAACATGATGCAGGATGGTGTGGCTGTGCGTGTAGGGTGGAGGTAATCCTGAAGTGTCCTAGCAACATTCTCATTATGGTTATCGGCCATGTTAATAAATCCTCTAAATTGTCACTTGGTTTTCCGCTATTGGTTGATCTAGGCGAGGGTTCACTATCAAACTCGAAAGGAGAGGGTAATTCTAGTTCGGGTCCTCTAATAAATCTACCTCGCAAATCTCTCAGTTTAAACATACACCAAATGAATCAGAGGGGAAATAAATAAAACAAAATAAATCAGAAAATCAAAACTAAGGTAAAGGAACAATATTACCGTATTTGCAAACTGCTGAAAAGAAAAATATTTACAATTTTTCTACCGTCATGTCAAAAGTTGACAATCTTCCTTGCACTTAAGTGCGTTTTCCCGACAACGGTGCAAAAATTTGATTACGCCCAAAGTATAACGCGGTAATTATAGTACAGCTTTGGGGTGTCGATTCCATTGGGAAACAAGATAACTACAAGAGAAGGTGTGAACCTCAACACAAACAATAAAGATCAAATGCCAGAATCTGAATTGTGAGAAAATTGTAATTGTGTAAATAGATTTGATGAATATGATGGATATAATAAAGAAACAACAAGGTTCCGAAAATTTTCCCTAGGTTCGTTGACCTAATCCTAACTTGATTCAGTTGTTTTTATCTCGATTGCAAGTTTCACATCCCAAACAGGCAATCGACAAATATTCAATTAAAGTGCATGTATAAACCCTAATGTAATTGATATGAATTATTCTTTACTTTCAAGCACACGTGACCTAACTTATAAATTATCAAGAGACGACGATATAGCTAAATGGCAATACCGCATCAATGGACAAATCTATAAAAGAGATCTACCGGGCTCAATCACACCCAAACAAATACACATAAGAAGAGTATGACTAGACTTATATGGAAAAGAAGCATGCAATCATCGGACTAATAAAAATCTACTAATTAAATCAAAGAATAAAACATAACAATATTTAATGACAATAATACCAAACTACAACTGAATCAAATAAAGGAAAATAAGAACAACTACACCTAGTGATTCATCCGTTCGCCTTGCTTGGAGACTAGTCGGCCATGGAGGTCATGCTTCCTTGAGTTGCCTCCGGCCTCTCAACGATCATCTCCTCCTTGGTAGTGAAAGCTTCAGCAATTCCTCAGCTTGCCCTCCAAAATTATACTTTGGATTTATCCTAAAAGCCCTCTGGATTGTTCCTAAAGGCCCTCTAGATTCACTCTCTAATGATTTCAGATGAGCTCCGATTGATTGATTGATTCCTAAAGCTGAAGTGGAGGGGGTCTTATATAGGCAAGCTCTCGGAATGCTATGTGTTTGACCGATGTGGGATACTACCCGAGTGCGATCGATCGCAGCCTTAGTGCACTCGATTGCATGTGCGCTTGATCACATGTTGGTGCGCTCTATCGCAGTTGCGCTACAGAGTACTTCTTGGTCGATGTGGGATATGCGCTCGATCGCAATGCTTGTGTGCTCGATTGCATGTGCGCTGCAGAGTAATTCTTGGTCGATGTGGGATGTGCGCTCGATCGCACTGCTTGTGCGCTCGATCGCACTGCTTGTGCGCTCGATCGTAGTACAGGCAGTAATCCATCTTGTCCTTCCAGAAGCATGGGATCTTGGCCTTTTAAGCAACAATCGTTTCTTTTTCTCTTTTAAACTCAAATCACCTGAAAATTGCACTGAAATAAGTCAGTGGTCCAATAATATTACTTTAGAGTTATTAACATATAAAAGCGCAATAAAAACCGAGATCAATCCTAAAATGCTAACAATTAACCATTGTTGAGAAGCATTTTATGACTCTCATCAGGTGACCAACCCACCTGAATTCAAGATGACTTAATTTAAGGGCCAAGTTTCTCACAATAAGCAAACCATTCCCAAGCTTTTTTCCAAGGTGAACATAAAAGGATTAAGGATAGGTGGATGTGGGTTATCAAAGGATTTCTTATTTCTATTGCACTAGAACTGCCAAAAAATTTTGAGGAAGAGGAAACACCCATTACAAGATAAATGACATCCGATAGCGCTTTATTTTTGGTGCTTCTATGAAGCATCGCAATATGAACATATCAATGCTTCTAAGTGTCAAAATATGCATAAACCCAATTAGTATTGCGTTACTTGTAAGGGCCGAAATATGAATACTAACTGCACTATAGTGGTGCTTGAAAGTGCTGAAATAAACAATTATAAAATTTGTCATGTAGTGGTGCTTAAAAGCACCACTATTTGACTCTATCATGTATCGATACTTCAAAGCACCACTGTATGTTCATATACTAGCACCCATATATTGGAGCTTTAAAGCATCAAAGTAGAACTAATTACTTGTCATGTAGCGGTGCTTAGAAGCGCCACTATGTGACTTTGTCATATATCGGTGCTTCAAAGCGCCACTGTATGTCCATATACTGGCACCCAAATACTAACACTTTAAAGCACCGAAATAGGACTAAAACACCTGGTTAAATTGGCATGCATGCTTAATTATTCAGGTGATAGAAAAGCAAATTGTTGTGTGCGCGACCTTCAAATCTTGATAAGCAGTCTCCAGAAAGTTCTTGGCCATGGGTACTTTCATCCTCTTCAATATGTTCTTCTTCCTCTAAGAAACTCTCAATCTATGTTTGTGGTCTTTTTGTCTCTCTCTTACTCCCTTTCTCTCGGTCTCGCTCTAAATTGATAAGAGCTAAATCGGCTATTAGAGATACAGCGTGTTTTGCTTCTTCTTCATCAAGCCGCACACACCTCGTTTGAATCTTGTTTGTACTCTCCTAATCTCTATATCTCTAATAGTTTTTAGTTAATTTGTAGGCTTTTAGTCTTTTTATACAGTTTTATTGATTTGTTTGGCTTTCGAGAAAATTGGGAGAAAATTTGGGGACGATACGGTTTTATTGATTTTTATATGGTATTAGTTAATTTGATGGAATTGTACGAAATTTTAATGGATTGGTTGCATGGCAATGATAAATCTTTTTTCCCCTATGAGAGTTTGAAACTTGTTGTTGTTGTTATTGTTCATCATCTGAATTACCACCACTTCCCATGGAAAATTCCCATATTGATGAGCTAGCTGCGTTAATGAGTTCTAAAATCTCTTTTATTATTGCTAACCAAAAAATCTATATTATTACTTGGTACTTTCCAAGGTTTATGAGTTACTTACTATCAAAACTAAGAATAAATAAAGGCATCTTGATTTGTGATATAATGCATATTTGATGTATTGATCTTATCTCTTAATTCTAGAATAGTAGAATAGTAGTTGAGGAAATTTTCTTTATTAAGTGATGTCGTGGAGATTACAATATAAGAAATAAAGCAGTTATAGTATAATCTTTTTAGCAGTCAGTTTCATGTGTTATTGAAGTCGTTTGCATATTCAGGAATGTTATGCATCATATGTTTGTTCCAAATGGTAGAAGAAGTTGATATATCAGGTGCATATACAAGGACAACTAAACCCTTTTTTGGCTCATTAAACTTTTAAAAAAAATGTACTGCTAGAGACCTTTTTAACAACTTCACTAAACTATTACTACATAGCAGCAAAAACATATACAATACTATTATGCCCCTTTTTTCTTGCAGAAGCACCTCGGGCTGGGTAGTCCTTTGCATATGCAATTCCCCAAGGTATTATCTGAAAAATGTACTTCTGTTAAGATGAATTCATCAAGAATGAAATTGTTGTTTTTAATGTGTTGTTGGTTGGGAAAATCAAATTTCTGTTTGCTTAAATAGATAAGCTGTATTTAATTTCACCATCATGATGTGAAGTCCTAATTGGGGGTTATTTTTTATGAATCCTTAAAGATAATTAAAGGAATCATAAACCAAAGTAAAATTTGAATTGTAGCATTGTGGGTAAGGAATTAAGGATATTGCTTCTGCCTCAGGCAGATTTGGAGCGTCAAACACCTTGCAGACATATTGTTCACCTTTTCCTTTCCTAAACATCAACCTTATTATGGCTGCATGGGAAAACAAATGCCCTCTCGTCGGTTTCTTTGGATATGATATGAACACTCCCCCACCTAGGTCTGCTATGACTGCATCCAACAATCCAGTCATGTAATTCAACACAAAGTTCATTAGACATGGAATAAGCAGTCCAAAATGTTCAGAGTTGCACGATGAATATGATAGCAAGTGAATCAATGTAATATATGATCATCTCTTTATTTTAACTACAAATCATGAGTGGTATTAACCTCTGGGAACTTAGGCCAATTAGCCATAAGATAGAGTGAAATCCCAGAATTGAGCTTTGCTCTTTCAGCTTGTATAGTGTGTTATCTATATCTTTGCCTAAAAGGAAACATACCTAGAAAATGTGCAGCTAAGAGTTCTCCAAACTTATGAAGAATTACCTTGGTTGGTCATGTAGACTGCAACATTGAATTCCTCTGCTATCTTGATAAGTCGAGAGAGCATCTGTGTAAATTTTTGCTGCAAATTGCAACTGGCTTATGTGAGAATATAGAATTTACTTGAACTATGGGTTACCATGGACATCATAAGGAATCTTGGAGTTAACCTGGTGCTCTGCAAGTTCTCCTCTTCCTGTGAAGTCCACTTGCAACAAGTGTACATATTTTTATTGCTTGGCTGAATATGAAAGATAATATCATAACATGCAAAACTCTTTTGCCAGCGATGTTGTAATACCTGTATTCGTAAAGTAATGGTAAAGAAGTAATTTAATAAATACGACATGGAACTAAAATAGAATTTATGTGAAAGGTTTATTATTTGAATAAAAAAATCGTGGTAGCATGAAGTTGAAGAAAAAAAAATGAAAAAAAAGGAAAAAAACGTGGCAGCAGGTGCCAACACCTGCTACCAAGTAAAGAGAAGGCCTTTTGCATGCTTTACACGTTTAACTTCGTGGCAGCTTGAGAATTGGGGGGAAAGGCTACTGAGTTTTAAAGTTTTTTTTATCTACGGTTTAGTTTTTCTTCTTTTATTTATTCATTTCCAAATCCTCTATGGTTTTCTCCTTTCCTCAATTCAAAGTACTCATTTTCTCCAAATACCCGAGGACTGAAAGAAAGGTTGAAAGAGCAAATTTTTGAAGGGGTTTACGGGAGAATTTTATAGAGAGTCATGGGAAGCTCTAAGAAAAACAGAAGGTAATAACGTCAAGTTTTTTTTTTATAATTTTTAGCATATATGGAATTTCCCAAAATTCAAAGTGGGAATTTTCAAAGGGTGTAAATTATGAAGAATTGAAGAATAAGTTAGAGATTTAAAATAAATATTATGTTAGGTGCTGATGATCAGCAACCCGGGGAAACTGTTGAGAGGAGCAGGAAATGAAATGAGGTGAACCACGGGTAGCTCTAAGTGCTACGTGGTGAGTTAGATTTACTTTAAGTAATCTAGAAAAAAAGAAATATGTAGTGATAATATTAAAATAAATTATTAACTCATGTTTTGGTGGTAGATGAAAAATTGATTGATAGATATGATAGGAATTTTGGACATTTAGAAAATTATTATGTGAGAAATAACATTTTTGGAATAATAAGTTGATTTAATAATAAAAGTGATAAGTGAAATTCTTGATGAGCTATGGTTGATGGTTTGATACGAAATATGAGGAGATGAAATTTAGTGGATCTCGACAAGCTATGATGGATGATTTGATGTGATTTATGATGAGAGGAATTTAGTGAAATTTTTTTTAATAATAATTTGAGAATAATCAGGATAGCCAATTTAAATATTCGAATTCATGTTTGTTTTTATGTTATTGTTCATATGCATATTTCATAGCATTGTTCATATGATGGAAAACTATGAACAATGCTGTGAAATATGCATATGAACAATAACATAAAAAAATAGGTTACACGGTTCATATGCATATTGGGAGGGGGCCGGTCTAATTTAAAAACCGTGACAGTCGGTATATGCTGGAAATAAAGGAAAACTATGATAGCCGGTATATGATGGAAATAAATGAAAGCTGTGACAGCCAGTATATGCTAGAAATAAATACCATGACAGCTGGTATATGATGGAAGTAAAATAATCGGGAGGGGGCCGGTCTAAGATAAAAACATGTCGACATGTAGGAAGATGTTCCCTAATAATAATTCATACATTACATCTGTTTTAAATATTAATTGCATTACTGAAATGTTGAAGTGTTGTTTATTATTGTGAATTTTATTTATAAGTGAATGAGTCTCACAAAGAGACAGCTATGGTGAGAAAGAAACATAGAACATTGATAAAATAAGAACCATCTAAATGGTAGACTTTATGCTGTGAACCTCATTACGAGGTATTTATGAAATAATTGATGGTCTTAAGGTGAACCAATATATAAGAAGAAGAGATTGATAGAGAATGAGACTTATGATATGTTTAGTGATAGTAGAATGCTATTATCATGTTATGTGATATATAATTGATTAAATATTGAAAGACCATTTATACAAATTGAATACTTCTAGCAAATTTAATTCACTGAGCTTGTGAAGCTCACCCCTCATTGTACAATGATTTCATGTAGCAGGCAAGACAGATAATTTGGTGAGTTGAGATTTAGACGAAAAACATTTTATGTAAGCCACGTACGTGTCCACATCCTCATACTAATGAGAAAATAAAATAAAATTTTATTTGTAAATATTCATGCATTTTATGTTGTATATTATGTTTAAGTTAATATCAAATTGATGTAAAAATTTCTATTGGTGTTATTTTTTTATTGTTGCATATATGTGTCGTGTTGGGATTTTCAAAATGTGATGACACTGTCTCGAGGGTAGTCAACCCGGGATGGATCGTTACAATTTTGGTATCAGAGCCAGGTTTTATGATTATGTAGACTACATAAAAAGTAAGAAAGTGGAAGATTAAAATAAATTATATTTTAATAGTCTGATGATGACACGTGGACGTGCTAGTGCTAGAGCTAGAGTTAGAGTTGTTGATTTGAGAGGGCATGGTAGGCCCCTAATATTTTTGACAAGTTGAGGTTGAGTCTGAATCTATGGTTCCTAGAAGGGAACATGTTGACAGTATAATTGATATTAGTAAAGTTGTGAGAGAATCTAAAGTTGAAAGAGATGAGCTAAGATAAGCTCTTACACATGCTCTTGAGAAAATGAATGTAACAGATGATAGGATTGATAGCTTATAGCATAGACTTAATGAACAGGTTAGAGCAGTGCCTGAGGTTGTTAATCCAGTAATGATAGACGTTTAAAAAGGGGGGAAAGTGAGTTTATGCATGAGATACAGGGAGATTGTTAAGTTGAATGTTTTGTTGTTTAAAGGATTTATAAACCCTTTTAAGCCTAAGTTATGGGTGAAACAGGTAGAGAGATTTATTTGGTATTTTGCCAATGACTGTCAGGCAGAGGGTCATCTTTGCTACGTTCAAGTTAGAGAAAGAGGCTCAATAATGGTGGGAGGATATTCTTCCTAAAATAAATGCAGATGTTGATAGACTCTTAACCTGTAATAGATTTAAGGAGGTTTTCCTTGATAAATACTTTCCTTAGACCTTTAGAGCCCAACAAGATAGATATTTTATTTATTTGAGGCAAATGGGTTGACTGTGGCTCAGTATGATAGCAAATTCGTGGTCTAGTCAATGGTTGTACCGGAAATGGTTGACCTAGAGGAGAAGAAGTGTAAGAGGTTCATAGATGAACTATGATTTAAGATTTGATCAAAACTATCTTACATGAGGCATTTGAATTATGTCAGATTGGTGGATATAGCACTTCAGATTGAGAAGGATGTGATGGAAATCAGAGGTAGGAGGAATCGGCGGAAGAGGTCTAGATTTGAGGAACCTAGAGATGGTACCAGTATGAATGTGCATGGTGGGAGACCACCCAGATGAGCCATTCCTTGTCACAGAGAACTTTAGTACAGAGTCAGAGGCAAGCAAAATCTATTACTTCTGTAGCTCAGAGTAATATCAGTGGGGACCCTAGATTTGAGAGATAGTTTATAGGAACTGGAAGTTATGGTAAATGTGGGAGTTTACTACTTAGAGGATGTGATAACGTGATAAAAATATTAGAACGTGTTATAGATGTAATCCGATAAGATATTTATCCCAGAATTGTCATAATTTGAAGTGCTTTGTATGTAGAAAATGTGGACATATCAATGTTAGTTGATCCTGGTGTAACCTATTCTTTTGCATCCAATATTCATATAAAGTTGATTTAGTTCCGTTGAATATGATAGATCTTCATTCGATTTTGGGAAAGAATTAGTTATCGACGTATTATATCTGGGTTGATTGTTCCAGAAAGATTGAAGTGTTCAAGATATGGACATGAGGAGTATTTGGCATGCATAATGGATTCTAAAAAGGAAAATAGGAAGTTAGAAGAAATCTTGGTAGTGAAAGATTTTCATGATGTGATACCAAGTTCATCATGTATATCTAATAGCACCCTACAGAGTGACACCCACTGAGTTAGAGAGTTGGAAGTTCAAGAATTTTTAGATAAACAATTTATCTGACCAAATGTATTTGGGGAGCCCCTGTGTTGTTCGTGAAGGAGGAAGATGGAACGATGAGATTATGTATAGACTACAAATAGTTGAATAAGAACAAATATCTTTTACTTAGGATAAATTAATTTTCTGAGAAATTGCAAGGAGTGAGAGTGTTTTCTAAGATAAACTTGAGATCACGTTATCACCAGTTAAGGATAAAGGAGGGAGACGTGCCTAAGACTGCTTTTAGGACACGTTATGGCCATAAGTTTCTTGTGATGTTATTTGAATTGACTAATGTTCCAGAAACATTCATGGACTTGATAATCTTGTGGTTGTGTTCATTA
This sequence comes from Bretschneidera sinensis, assembly GCA_023935145.1. Taxonomy (NCBI): domain Eukaryota; kingdom Viridiplantae; phylum Streptophyta; class Magnoliopsida; order Brassicales; family Akaniaceae; genus Bretschneidera; species Bretschneidera sinensis. Next base: position 58,618,323 of record CM043702.1, on the reverse strand, counting down.
ATGACATCTTTGTGTATTCTAAGAAGGAAGAACAACATGTGAAACATTAGATAGTGTGTTGGAGATTTTGAGTAGAGAGAAATTATATGCAAAGTTCTCTAAGTGTGAGTGTTGGCTGAATGAAATAACTTTCTTAGAACATATAATATCGGGAAATGGCAAAACAGTTGATCCACAAAAGGTAGAGGTAATGTTAAGTTGGGAGAGACCAACTAATGTGACTGAGATTAGAATATTCTTGGGGTTAGATGGTTATTATAGAAGATTCTTTCAGAATTTTTCTATTATTGTAATACTATTGAATAGACTGACCAGGAAAGATGTGAGATTTGTATGGTGAGGGAAGTTTGAGAAAAATTTTCCAATTACTAAAGGAGAAATTGACTATAGCTCCAGTATTGGTGTTTCCTTCTGGTGATGAAGGATTTATGGTGTATAGTGATGCGTCACATCAATGATTGGGATGTGTGTAACCTAGGAAAGCTGTGGTCCATACTTTTAGGCAATTGAAGATTCATGATAGAAATTACCTTACACATGACTTAGAGTTGGCTGCAACAATGTTTACTTTAAAGATTGGAGACATCATCTGTATGGAGCCACTTGTGAGATATTAATGGGTTATAAGAGTTTAACATACTTACCTGCCCAGAGAGTGTTGAATTTGAGGCAAAGATGGTGGATGAAGTTGATTAGTAACTATGATTGTACAATTCCCTATTATCTAGAAAAAGATGAAGGTGGTAGCTGATGCATTGAGTAGAAAGATTTACAAGAAGATTGTCCGCCATTGAAAGTCATGATGTGTAATTGATGATAGATTTAAAGAGATAAGGATGAAGTTGAATATCAGTGATAGAGGATCATAGTTAACGAATATGGTTGTACAGTCATCCATAGTAAAATGCTTTAGAGATGCAAGGTAGAGATGAAGAGATAGAAAAAATTAAGCATTGAGTACTTACTAGAAAGCAATATGAGTTCAAAAATTTGAAATGAGGGTATTTTGGTATTGGAACATGGATTTATGTTCCCAATGATATGGAGTTGAGAAAGAAGATATTGAGAAAGGTACATGATGATGTATATTTGATGCAACCGAGTAACAATAAGATGTTTAGAGGATTGAAATAGAATTTATGGTAGTCAGGATTGAAAAGAGATGTAGCTGAGATTGTGAGGTTGTATGGAGCACCATTAAGCATAGTATCAAATAGAGATGCTAGATTTACATCTTGGTTTTGGAGAGGCTTTCAGAAAGCCACGGTACACAATTGCGATTTAATATAATTTTTCATGCTCAGACAAAAAGGATTATTAGAGTACTATAAGATATGTTAAGGGCAAATGTGATGAGTTTTTCAGTAAGTCGAGATGCTTACATGCCATTGATTGAAATTGCTTATAATAATCAGTATCAAACTAGTATTGGAATGGCACCGATTGAGACATTGTATGGTAGGAGGTGTAGAACTCCTATATGTTCGGAAGAAATGGGAGAGAGAAATATCACTACAAGATAAAAGGCTAACGTCGACATTTTTTTTAGCATATTTCAACGCTTTAAAGTGCCGCAATATGCGATATCGACGCTTATGGCAAGTGTCAGATAAAGCGCCGGTATGTGTGGTATCGAAGTGCCAGAAAGCACCGAAATATACATTTTTTTCTGCACTTCTAAGCACCGCTATATTTCGACCCTTTTAAGTACCGTGATATACTGGCGCTTAGAAGTGCCGAAATATTACGGACAATTATGCACATTGCAGCACTTTTAAGCACCGCAATATAGTGGGTTAAATCACCAATGTACACTTGCCTTGTGTTTTTACATTATTTTGGGTTAAATCACTAATATACGCCTGCCTTGTGTTTTTACACTATTTTGGGTTTAATATCAACACGAATACCTATGTTCTTCAATATATAAAATGTACCACCAAATCCATAAAAATTCAAATATCAATACAGAAGTCATCTCATTTACACAAAAAAACAATCATAGTTAACATATAAATTCATATAAAACTAAGTAATGGAATGAAGTTTGGAAAATTATTTTACCATTACACTTGAAATCAATTATGAGGTCCCCTATTAACCAACTGTTGCAGTAAAGACTTCAGCTCATCAAATTGGGATTGCATATTGTTCATTTGATCATTGTGTTTCGCTGTTATTTCTTGAATCTAATGCTCATGCTTTTGATTGTTTTCTTCTATTTGTGCTTTCAAATTATTTATCTCTTCAGCATAAGCCCCATTGTATCCCATATCATTCCTAATTTGAGCTGAAAGTCCATACACAACTGAGGGTGTAACTCTAAACCATTGAACTCGTACACGACCAGAACTCTCTTAAACCATAAGCTCGGTGAAGACTTCATTTTGTATTTGTAAATTATTGCTAGCATCAGTAGATCCTCAAGTTGCAACAAGTTCGGCCACACGAGCTTCAGCTGTCACCTACAATTACAAAACAATAAAGATTAAACTCCCCCAAAGATTATGCAGCGAAAGTTACATAAAAGAAAAGTTGCTTGTCAGATTTTATAGAAAAACAGACAGAATTTTCCCTATGTTTCCATAAAACCTCATGCAAATGAAAAACAAAAATACAGTCCAAACAAAATAAACCAAACAGAGATCTAAGTTTCAACTAGTTAATTGAGTGCAGACGTTCAAGTTTCTTAAGTTTTCCACATGATTCAGTACTTTCACTAGCATGAATTAGACTCAAACAGAACATGTGATTCCTAGGTGTGATTCCTATCACTTTATGTTCTTTTTGATTTAGTGATCACTTTTGATACTCGAGTTGATTTATTTTTCCAATCTTAGCATTAATGTTCAATTCAAATTTCTTAATCTAGTAATTATTTTTCATCTTCAGATAAAAAACTAGAATTCAATACCCATCTTAGTAATTAATATATATATATATATATATATATATATATATATATATATATATATATATATATATATATATATATTAGTTTTAGTGGTTCCTCTCAGTTGGTTCACTTGTAAAATTGGCCCAGATATTGCATTATTCTGTTCAATGATGATCAATCTCAATCCTTGTAGAAAAAGAATAATATTCCCCAAGAAAACAAACAAAAAAGAAAGTCCAAATCTTAAGCAAGCAGCCTCAAACAACATAGAAGCAAAAGAAAAGAGTAATAGAGTCACTAACCTTAAAAGCTACTCCTATCCTCTCATTGCTCTTTGGGATTAGTGACATGTTTCATTTTCAGAAGATCAAAAATACAACATGGACTGAAGAGAGCCTCTTTTCTAGAGTAGGTTAAGGAGGATAATTATTTGGAAAATTAAAAAAAAAACAAAACTTGTGGTCCATATGGGCAGTGGATGTTAAATGCTGCTAATACAACTGCAATTCAAACTGTAGTGTGCCACCAAACAAGAACTCATCTCCCATGGTCCACTCGGTATTTGTGGAAATTATACTAAAAACATATCTTAATTTCTAAACCAAACATGTACTAGGAAGTGTGAGGCTTTCTTCCTAGGTGTGATTCCTAGAACCTAACTAGTTCGATACTAGTAGATTAATCTACTTGTTCTTGTTATTTATACTTGTATCAAACCTACCAATCGTTCCCAAAATTTACCCTAACCCTTATCCTCCTATATAACACTCGCTTTTAAGTTCCCTTGAACTAGAATACAACTTTATTAACTTTGCAGAGAACTAGTTCTTTTGGAAAGATGTTGCCGCATTGACCACCTTAGGTATGATAAAAAAAGAATAAGTAAATAAGAGAATCCCTAGCAAGATTTTTTTTAAGCTAAAGAGCTTAAGCATCTAAGATCAGCATATCTAGGAAATTACAGGAGCACAACATAAGACATTTGTGCTTATGGAAAGTATAGTTTTAGCTTTCTCTCATTATTGGCAACCAGTTTTGTAGAGATCTATACACGACATTGATCTCTTGATATTGTAATTTTAGTTGAGAAAAACATGTTTCTGATACCATTTTTGGATTCTAATATAAAGACAGATAATTAATTTAATGATACGTAGGTGAATTACGTGAAATCACACGCAACATCAACACTAGCAGGGGACTTGGAAGAGGCTAATGCAATCAAGAAGGTCTTTAAGGACACATCTGAGATTAAAATGAATGGAACTAAGGTAAGAAACTTATGTCCTTTAATTTTCTTGTAAACTTCAATTCACAAACACAAAGAGCATTGTTTTTCTTCAACTTCACATCTAGAATATCCCAATAATCCAATGGGAGCAGAACTACAGAACAATTTAGCTAACATATTTGTTTCATTTTAGTCAATGATTGGACATGGACTTGGAGTTGCTGGTGGACTGGAAGCTATAGCAACCATTAAAGCAATCACCACTGGCTGGTTACACCCAACTATTAACCAAGATGTATGCATTACAACTCCCATAATTAGTGTATTTTTAGATCGAGAGAAATGAGAGGGGAAGAGTACCCTTTCAAATTCTCTCATCTTCGCCCATTTTAAAATAATCATTTCAAGATAGAAAGATAAGGGTAACACTTGGAATCTACATAAAAGCCCGAAACATAGTACCAACCACGATAAAAGTAAGTTAAGTACTATTCTTAACTATCATACATCAAACCATCATATACGTAAGTGAACTTACTTTAACAAACACACAATCAGATCAGAGAATTTACTGGTTCTTTTAAAATATCAAAGAATCAAATCAGTAGCAGCCAAATGAAAAAATAGAAACGAAAAGGAAAAAAATGAGTACCCAGTAACCAGACATCAGCTTATACATTCTCCTTTGAAATGATTAAAGATGAATGCTAAAAAAAAAAAAAACCATCTAAATTCATGCGTAGAAATCTCAAAACCCTAACCCTTTTATCAATTTCAGTGAAATTAATTATTAATTCTATAAAAGGGACAGAAACCCAAGCATATATTACCAACTAATGACCATTTCAATATGAAAACAAAAGAACCACATAAAAGTTACATTCACTAACAAGTCAAATTAATGACTAACCCTTACCACAAATTGTCGTGATACTTCATCAATAAAAGTTCCATCCTTGCATTTATGAGTTTCAGCAAAAAACTACGCACCCAGGCTCATTTCCATGTTTCATCTCCTACCATTTATGAAAAGAGTTCAAACAGTGACTCAAGACACTACATCTCAAATGAAAGATTAGATGAATGAAGCAAATCAACTCACATATTTATCCCGTCTTCTAGCAAAACTCTTTGATCTGGTCGTGTAATGACATTGTTGTCTTTCACGTGTTGTTGTCCCTATAGTAGAATATTTCTACACCAACAATAAACCAATTGAATAATAAATCATTAAAATAAAATAGAAATAATGAGAATTCAAATGAACATAATTATGAAAAACAACATTACTCTGCTCAGAAAACCAGTAGTTTCCATTGGTCTTGATCTACTCCTTTTGGAACATTATTGCTCAAAAATTGTTGTTTTGTTTTGTTCCTCACGTGGTCCCTTTTACGCACATATCTATAGTCCTTCCATTTTTTCCCGATCATCCTCAATAAAAAATTTTTGATCGCCTAAATCATCGGATAATAGAACTTCCTTTACAACAAAGAAAGGAAATCGATGTCAAATAAGAATTTTTTGTGTTAGGGATTATATGCGTGTACAACACCACAAAAAAAAATGGAAGAAAACCCGAATCAATAAAACAAGGTCCTTCTTGTAGTTAGAAGGCACATTCTTCCAATCCTTGTAACCAAGCGGACAAAGGTTCCCTCTCTTTGCAACTTTGCCTAACCAGCTACTTAATATTTGCCCACATTTTTTAATAAGTTGATTACGTGCATTGAAGTGGACAACAATTTTCTCCCCACGTTCGAAGGATCACACTTGTGAGGTTCGCATGACACATGTTTGCTTTCTCACCCTCCCCTCAGAATCTATACATTGAAAACATAAATTTTATAATTAGTATAACAATGTGATATCAAACTAATTATAAAGAGAATGTATTATAATACAAAAATTACCAATTATGTCATACTGTTCACTATCATTGTTTTGACTTTCTGTTGTTATTGGCTCGGTCTCAGAATTGGTTTGAGAGTCATGCTTCCTTGAGTTGCCTCCGGCCTCTCAACGATTATCTCCTCCTTGGTAGCGAAAGCTTCGGCGATTCCTTAGCTTGCCCTCCAAAATTATACTTCGGATTCGTCCTAAACGCCCTCTAGATTGCTCCTAAAGGCCCTCTGGATTCACTCTCTGATGATTTCAGATGAGCTCCGATTGATTGATTGATTCCTAAAGCTGAAGTGGAAGGGGTCTTATATAGGCAAGCTCTCGGAATGCTATGTGTTTTCTGACCGATGTGGGATACTACCCGAGTGCGATCAATCGCAGCCTTAGTGCGCTCGATCGCAAGTGCACTTGATCGTATGTTGGTGCGCTCGATCGTGGTTGCGCTGCAGAGTACTTCTTGGTCGATGTGGGATGTGCACTCGATCGCAATGCTTGTGCGCTCGATCGCATGTGCACTGCAGAATACTTCTTGGTCGATGTGGGATGTGTGCTCGATCACACTACTTGTGCACTTGATCGCAGTACAGGCAGCAATCCATCTTATCCTTCCAGAAGCATGAGATCTTGGCCTTTTAAGCAACGATCGTTTCTTTTTCTCTTTTAAACTCAAAGTACCTGAAAATTGCACTGAAATAAGTCAGTGGTCCAATAATATTACTTTAGAGTTATTAACACATAAAAGTGAAATAAAGACCGAGAACAATCCTAAAATGCTAACAATTAACCATTGTTAAGAAACATTTTATGACTCTCATCATCACCACCGTCGTCATCTTTGAAGATCAATAAGAAATAGTCATCTTGACTCGAAACGATCCCTAAACTCTTGCCTCACTTTTCTCCTTGGGAACAATCAAGATCTTTCAAGGTTTAATACAGGAAACTTGCTGGTCATGCCTCCAACATCCATAGGACAAGAGAAAAGAACTCAGTGTTCACTCAACTTCACTCAAAAAGTTGAGAAACCACCCTGTGGTCACCTTACCGACTAGGGAAAGAAGCTCAACCAAAGAGCAACCTTAAAGACCACCTTCAACGGTCCCTAAACTCTTGGCTTCAATCACCACTTGCCCAGTGAGTTCCCTGGCAACTCTCTTCATCTAGGTAGATAAAACTGTAGCACTCTAGGTAATTCAAACCTTCTAAGAAATAAAATTAGAAGATAGTCAGACTCAACTTACTTATCACCAAACACTTAGGATACATCTAGGTTAGGTGAAAACAAAAGCAACCAAGTTGAATCCGGAGGTCGCACACCCCAAAGACACGTCGACTCAAACAAAGACTCCCAGCCTGAGCAACAGACCAAAGTCACACACTCAAGGTAAAATTCATGTGAGAATCCCCATCTCAGTCCACTTGAGATGCATGATCTCAATAGCCCAAAGTAAGAAACCAAAGCCCCACTCGGACAAGCCTCCATTCAATCACTACTCAGTCATAGCGTAAAAGTTCAAATCAAGATACAAAGTTTAAAAACTTATAGAAATTCTTGTAAACTTTACATAATAAAAGTAGTAAAATTGTAAAGGAAAAATACTGTAGAATAAAAGTACTTGATTACGCCCAAAGAGTAACGCGGTAGTTGTAGCACAGCTTTGGGGTGTCGATTCCACAGGGAAACAAGTTAACTATAAGAAAAAGTGTAAACTTTAATACGAAACGATAAAATCCAAATAAATAAATCTGAGTTTTGATAGTAAAGTATTATGAGGAAATTGTATATTTGTAATGAAGAATATAATAAGGAAACAACAAGGTTCTGGGAATCCTCTCTAGGTTCGTTGCCTTATTCCAATCTCGATTCAGTTGTTTTTATCTCGATTGCAAGTTTCACATCCTAAACAAGCAATCAGTGTATATTCAATTAAAGCACATGTAGACCTTAATGTAATTGTTATGAAGTACTCTTTGATTTCAATTCAAGCACACATGACATATCTTATAGATTTATCAAGAAGTGACAATATATCTCAATGACAATATTGCAGTAATGGACAAACCTAAAAGATAAATCTACCAGACTCAATCACATCCAAACAACTTGGCATAAGAAGAGCATGACTAGACTTATATGGAGAAGAAGCATGCAATCATCGGGTTAAGAAAATCTAGAATAAGAAGAACATAAAGCGCAGCTATCAGATGAATCTAAATTCTTCTTGTTTAATCAAAGAATACTCATAAACAATGTCTTGATAATAAATCCAAATTAAAATTGAATAAATAATGGAAAATAAGAACAACTACACCTAGAGATTCATCCCTTCACCTTGCTTAGAGATTAGTTGGCCATGGGGCTCATGCTTGAACACCGTAATGGAGAAGCTTCCTTGAGTTTTCCGGCCTTCATTCCTTTTTTTCTCAAACCCTAAGTGATCTATTTATAATACAAAGGTCCAAGGGTGTTTTAGGGTTTAAATAATCATTAAAGTCCTAATTAGGTCCTAACTCAGAGAAAGGAACTCGTGTGAGCGCCGCGACCCTCTCTTCTAGGCGCTGCAGCCCTAGCTGGTGTGGCCTTCTCTAGGCTCTGGGCGCCACGGCCCTGCCTTGTGGGCATTGCGGCCCTAATTGGTGCTGATTTGTGGAGGTTCTGGGCACCGTGGCCCTGACTGGTGCTGTTCTGAAGGCCTGACCTTTGTCTACTAAAACTGTCATAACTTTCTCTAAAAAAATCATTTTTACGAGCCATAAAATTCTTCAGAAAATAGACTTCCGGATCTTTCTAAGAATATATGGTTCATCTCCTGGTTCTTCTTGTGTCAATACAGTTTAATTTGCAAAAATGATTGATCTGTAAGGCAATTCTGGAAATTTAGTGAAACTCCTTTCCAAGTCTTGTGAACCTTCACTCCGGTGTTCATTGAGTCATTGTGCTTCAGACAATGATAGCTTTTCCATCTCTTTTGAACATAATGTACCTGAAAATGCATCGAAATAGATCAATGATCCAAGAATGACACTTTAGAGTTGTTAAGGTATAAAAGTGAAATTCAAACCTAGATCAACCCTAAAATGCTAACAATTAACTACTGTACAAATGCATTTTATGACTCTCATCATAACCCCCAACTAGCTTATTGCTAGTCCCTAGCAATTCACGCAAAAATAAGAGATGAATTCTATGGTGGGAATCAAAACAAAGTAAAGCAATGTTAGTGTTAAACCAAGAGTAATTAACTTTTGTCTCTAAAATTGTACATAACACACGGCACATAGAATCATTAAATTTCACCCAAGTCTAAAAGTAATCTAAACATCAATCTTAAAGTTGTTATCGACTCTTAACATCTATCTTACCACAATCTATTAATCCGAACAACCGGATGATTTTATGCACAGCATTCATGAATACAAGTTTTGGCCTCTAAAATATATTAAATTACGGGACATCAATCACAAAAACAAGCTCCATAGGCTCACTTTTCGAATCACTCTCCACTATTGTAGAAAAATCACACTACATTGGATCAATAGGTCTTTAATAAGCTTGTAATGTTAGGCTAAGGTAAAGGTTAAGAAAGAACGGGAAGGATTCACAAGTAAAAGAACTGAATCTTTTAGTTTCAACCACAACCACTTTAAGCACTAGATAACCTTCAACACCTAACTTTTTCAACCATTTTTTATAAGAGTATATCTCTCAATAAGTCACCACTTTTCCTTTTTTTTCTTTTTTCTTTGCCACAATTCACTTCTTTTCTTCTCTTTTATATTTTGGCATAAGACCATTCACCTTCTTTTTCATTTTTTTTTCCACAACCCCCAACTTATCTCCTTTAGTGTACCTGGTTTATGGTTTTCATATTTCCATCCTTACTCCTTTTAAGTGATTCTCAATAAATGTGTATAACTAAGTTTTTTTTAAAGAAAGGTAAGGATAAAATATTTTTTGGCTCATAAAGGTGAGTAAATGGGCTATTGAAAGAAACAAGGCTCAAATTCTTTTTCAAGAAAAAGGCTCAAACAGGTGACTAGTGATGAATATAGCAAGGTTAAGTTCGAAAGGCTCAAACTGTCCAAAAATGGCCTATATCATATCCTAAGTAATGTGCATTCTAGGAATTCACCTCAAATGATTATCAAATAAGTTCTAGAGCTTGTCGAGACCGCAAAAGTATTCACAAAACAATCACACATAAAACTTCTCTAAATGTTTTAGACTAATCATACAATCTTACCAAAAACTAGAGTCTCAAACCAACTGAAGATTGACACTTAAATTAATTTCAAACCGAATCAAGTTTTAACTACTTCTAAACGCTATATGCTATCTCAATTAGGCTCATATCATTGACATGTGAATTAACTCTAAGGCTAACACAAAGCATGCTAAAAACAAACAAAAAGGAAAATGACACCAAGCAGTTCAAAGAAAAATATGAAAAACAGGAATATGTTTCCTCCTTTCCTCCACCCTTAACTTAAAATAAGCATTGTCCTCAATGTGAAAGAAAAAGTTAAGGAAACTCTCTTTGTAGCCAAAAAGTGCACAGAAGCTGAAAATTGTGCACCACCATTTGAACTGCTTCGTATATTTGTCTCTAAAAAAGAAATACGAAAGTAAAACTGGAAAACAACAAAATAATAATAATAAACAAGAAAAATAAATATGAAAAACAAAAATAAAATAAAAGGATATGTTGTGGGTTGCCTCCCATGAGCGCTAAGTTTACGTCTTCAGCCAGACACTGCACCACTCTCACTGATGGCCCCATTGTGGTGCTGAAGATGATGCTCCATACTCAGTGGCCTTAGTGCTAGTCTTTTGGCAAGGAATACTTAAAGTCCACCACATGTGGCTCAAGTATTTTTGGTGATGCCTATTTACTATCAGCAGTAGGGTATTTGATTCCTGCATCCATGTGACTTCTCTCAAGCAACTCCTCAAAGCACGGTTGCCAAGATTTGTTAATAAATTCCTGTGGCTTATCAAAAACATCAACAACATTAACGGTATGGGGATAAACTGAAGAATCATTGAATTCAAAATTATTAGGAATGAATTTCGAAGAATTAGAATTATCTTTGATGTACTCATCCTCTTCATGTGGCTACCATGAGACTCGAAAACATTTACTTCTAGAGTCCTATTTCCAAATGATAATGTCATTAGGCCATTCCTATAATTAATGAGGGCATTGGCGGTGGCAAGGAATGGTCTTCCAAGTATTAAAGGAGTTTTTTACTCCGTGTTTACAGTAGAAACAGTATCTAAAACTAAAAAATCAACAGGATAGTAGAATTTTCAATTTGCAACAAAACATCTTCTACAATACCTCTTGGTTTTCTTACCGATCTATCCGCTAATTGAAGTACCACGGAGGTTGGTTTGATCTCACCTAGACCAAGTTGTAAGTACATGGAGTATGGCATGAGGTTCACACTAGCACCCAAATCTAGCAATGCTTGGCCACAAGATTTGTTTCCAATTTGGCAAGCCATCGTTGGACAGCCCGAATCTTTATATTTGGGCGGTGTCTTGCTGTCAATTATTGCACTTGCTTGCTCCATTAATATTGTCATCTTCTTAACATTATCCCTCTTCTTGAATGTGCATAAATCCTTGATGACTTTAGCATAGTTGGGAATCTATTTTATGACATGAAAAAGAGGAAAATTAATTTTAACATGCTGAAGTTGTTCAAGAATCTCACCTTTTAATGCTGTATTTATCTCCTTAGGTTTAAGGAGTGCTTGAGGGAAAGGCACTAGTGGAGAATAATCATCATGGGCCTCTTATTCCTCGGGGGTTTTATCCCACACGGTGTTAGGATTCAGGATTGATGGTAAAGGGGGTCCATCAATTTTCTTATCGTTGCGAGTGCTTATGGCATTAACCTCTCTAACATTTTGATTTTCAGGGTTGGAGGTTTGTGCCATATATTGTCCCCTTGGATTAGGTTGTGGCTGTGAAGGAAAACGACCTTGCTCTTGAATCATCAAGAAACTAGTCAACTTGGTGAGTTAGCTCTTTATTACCTTTTGTTCCTCTTTGATCGCTTGTTATTCCTCTAACAACCGTTGATTTATTTTTCCTTGATCTTCCACACTCTTGGCATGTACTTGAATAAATGACTTAAACATATCTTCCAAAGGTAAAGATTGTTGAGGTGCATTAGATGAGGTTGCTTCCAGTTTCCATTGGGTACTAGAGTGGGCAGGGGGTTGAATCTCAGATTTCCAACTGAAATTAGGGTGATTCTTCCAACCGAGATTGTAGGTGTTAGAGTAGGGTGAGTGTGGTTTCCCTAAGGGTATACCTAGAGCATTACACTCTGCCTTCATCTCAAAATAAACTGGACAATCCTTAGGTAAATGATATACCCCATTACACATGAAACAAGGCTCATAGGACTCTACCCTAAGAACAGGTTCAGGGGCCCTAGCATTTCTGGTTTTTAAGGCTTCAATTTCCTTAGTTAGGGCCTCTAAACGGGCTTTAAGGTTATCCTCTTCCTTAAGTTGATAAATCCCAGTGGGTTGGTTTTTCCTAGTGCTTTCCATGGCATTTGGTCCTGTCCAAGTGTGGGCTTTTTTCGATAGGTCATCTAGGCAATCTATGGCTTTGTCAGGATCTTTTTGAAGAAAATCTCCATTGAACATTATTTCTATGAATTGTCTTTCCCTATTTAGAAGTCCATCATAGAAGTAGCTAACCACCCGCCAACTCTCATACCCATGGTGCAGACAAGAATTTAACAGGTCCTTGAAACGCTTCCAAACTTGATATAAGGTTTCGCTCTCCTTTTGTGCAAAGTTTGAGATTTGTCTCTTGAGGTTAATGGTCTTATGGGTTGGGAAATGCTTGTGGGAGAAAACTCGTGTCATCTCATCCCAACTACCTATGGACCTAGGCCTTAAAGAGTACAGCCAAGCTTTGGCTTTTTCCTTAAGTGAAAAAGGGAAAACCGAAGTTTGACGGTGTCTACCATATCAACCCTACCTTGAAAGGTTGTTACTACTTCCTCAAATTCCCTAATATGGATATAAGGGTTTTCATTCTCAAATCCATGGAAGGTTGGTAGCAATTGGATCATGCCAGGTTTGAAATCAGGTTGTTGAACATTAGGGGGGAACATGATACACGATGGGGTGGCTGTTCGGCTAGTGTGCAAGTAGTCTTTAAGTGTCCTAGTAACATTCTCATTAGGGTTTTCAGCCATGTTAACAAGATTTCCTAAATTCTCTATTGGGTGTACACTAGGGTTTGATCTAGGCGAGGTTTCACTAACGGACATGAAAGGAAAGGGTATCTTTAATTTGGGTCCCTTAATAAACCTACCTCGCGAATCTCTCGGTCTAAGCATACACCAACTAAGTTTAAAAAGTAATAAAAACAGAACAAAATATAAAAAAAAAAATCAGAAAATTAAAAACTTAAAGAAAGGAACGATAGTACTGTCTCGTCTTAGAGTTGACAATCTTCTTTGTACTTAAGTGCGTTTCCCCGAAAACGGTGCCAAAATTTGATTACGCCCAAAGAGTAACGCGGTAGTTATAGCACAGCTTTGGGGTGTCGATTTCATAGGGAAACAAGTTAACTATAAGGAAAAGTGTAAACTTTAATACGAAACGATAAAATCTAAATAAGTAAATCTGAGTTTTGATAGTAAAGTATTATGAGGAAATTGTGTATTTGTAATGAAGAATATAATAAGGAAACAACAAAGTTCCGAGAATCCTCCCTAGGTTCGTTGCCTTATTCCAATCTCGATTCAATTGTTTTTATCTTGATTGCCAAACAAGCAATCGGTGTATATTCAATTAAAGCACATGTAAACCCTAATGTAATTGTTATGAAGTACTCTTTGATTTCGATTCAAGCACACATGACTTATTCTATAGATTTATCAAGAAGCGACAATATATCTCAATGACAATATTGCAGTAATGGACAAGCCTAAAAGATAAATCTACCAGACTCAATCACATCCAAACAACTTAACATAAGAAGAGCATGACTAGACTTATATAGAGAAGAAGCATGTAATCACCAGGTTAAGAAAATCTAGAATAAGAAGAACATAAAGCGCAGCTGTCACATAAACCTAAATTCTTCTTGTTTAATCAAAGAATACTCATAAACAATGTTTTGATAATAAATCCAAATTACAACCGAATCAATAATGGAAAATAAGAACAACTACACCTAGGGATTCATCCCTTCGCCTTGCTTAGAGATTAGTTGGTCATGGGGCTCATGCTTGAACACCGTAATGGAGAAGCTTTCTTGAGTTTTTCGGCCTTCAATCCTTTTTTTTTTCTCAAACCCTAAGTGATCTATTTATAATACAAAGGTCCAAGGGTGTTTTAGGGTTTAAATAATCATTAAAGTCCTAATTAGGTCCTAACTCGGAGAAAGGAACTCGTGTGCGCGCCATGCCCCTCTCTTCTTGGCGCCACGGCCCTAGTTGGTGTGGCCTTCTCCAGGCTCTGGGCACCGCAACCCTGCCTTATGGGCGCCGCGGCCCTGACTGGTGCTCATTTGTGGAGGTTCTGGGCGCCGCGGCCCTAACTGGTGCTGTTATGGAGGCCTGACCTTTGTCTACTAAAACTGCCATAACTTTCTTTAGAAAAATCATTTATACGAGACGTAAAATTCTCCAGAAAATAGACTTCCAGATCTTTCTAAGAATATATGGCTCATCTCTTGGTTATTCTTGTATCAATACAGTTTAATTTGCAAAAATGATTTATCTGTACGGGCAATTCTGACAATTTAGTGAAACTCCTTTCCAAGTGCTTGTGAACCTTCACTCCAATGGTCATCGAGTCATTGTGCTTCAAGTAATGATAGCTTTTCCATCTCTTTTGAACTTAAAGTACCTGAAAATGCATTGAAGTAGATCAATGATCCAAGAATGACACTTTAGAGTTGTTAAGGTATAAAAGTGCAATTCAAACCTAGATCAACCCTAAAATGCTAACAATTAAGTACTGTAAAGATGCATTTTATGACTCTCATCAGTACTTCATTAAGAAAGAAAAGTATTTACATAAGGAGGCTTTAAGGACAAAAGATATAAGGAAAAAAGAAATCTATCAGTCATATCCTAAAACTACACCTTTTTTCCCCAGTCTTCTTAGCCACCTCGCTCTCAGCCTCCTCAACAACACGTGTCACCTCAGCTACCTCTCCTCTTACTTGCCTTTTGAGTGGAGCAAGGATCTCCAAGCTAGCCCAGTTAATGCCATGCCACCTTTTGGCACCCACTACCTTAGCCGAGTTGAAGCCCTCAGAGTAGTACTATAAAGCTTCCTTTTATCGATCCACTATGAAGTCTTCAAAGCAACAATATTTCTCCATCACATAGGTTTTGACCTGGACCAGCTAGGTCCTCAGCTCTCCCTCAACATCTTTGAGACAAGTTACCTCGGCTCTAAGATGACTTTCAACCTCATGGAGTATAGTAATCTCAGCCCCAAGATGACTCCCAACAACATAAAGTCTTGCCACCTCAACCTTAATGCACTCCACCTCTTCCGCAGTAGACAAACAATTGGCAGTAGTAGAGGTCAAGGAGACCTATAGCCTCTCCATTCCTTTTCGAGCTCGAGGTCGTTAGTCTAGTTGGAGAAAGCGTCAAACTGCGCCTTACCCTCGTCCAAGTGTTTTTTCGATCCTCTTCACTCCTTCAAAGTCCAGTAATAGTATTACTCATAGACTCGAGAGAATTTCTTAGAAAGAATGTGTGCATGTCGGGCTGTATAAAAGATAAATTAGTTTGAAAAAGCTAAGAAAAATGATGAAGAAACTAAAAGTTAAGAAAACAAGACCTCACCTTATAACAGTGGTCCAGAATACGAACAATCAGCTGATGAGAGGTTACCTCCTTCATTAGATCAACATCTGGGGGAAGAACTGAACCCTTCAACAGTTGAAGAACAATGCTCATGTTATCGAAAGTTAAGTCCCTATGCTTCACCTTACAATTCGAATGGTATGTCTTAAAACTCGACTCAAGGATAATAGTGGAACCTTCAAGAGTAGGAGTGAAGCCTTTAAGGGTAGGAAATAAGTTCTCAAGGGTAACACAGACTGAGTTAAGTGGAATAGCATGAAGAGCCACCCCCAAAGAAGGATTCCCCTCGATGTCACCACAACCTCAGTCCCCTATAGGACCTTGAACCCATGCCTTGGCTCCACAACCATCTGTCTTTCAAGACTGGAGACATCAACTCCTTGCACCACAGTTCATTGAACCTCGGTTTGTTACACCTCGGCCAACTGCACCTCGGCCTGCTTGGCCTCTGACCGCCTCACTTTAACCCTTTTAGCTGAAGGCCCCTTTATCTCGGCCTTTTTCCTTTCGACTTGGTCAGAAGGGGTAGGGTTCGTAGTCTTTGCTCTTCTCCTCTCACATGCCATTCTAGAAACTTCAGCTGAGTTGAACATGGCATCTTCTACAAAGAAAGAAATCATCATATTATAATAAATCAAGGACATTAGAATAACTAAAGAATAGAAGTAAGGAATCCAGTTAGTAAAAAGGAAAAAAAATAACGAAGGTACTCTCCACTACCATCAGAAGAACTAGGGTTATACATACTAAGTTGATAGGTCCTTAGTAGTTGCTCATCAAAAAGGTCATTGTCATACATCATGGGCTTAGCTACGTAGACCTTCTTAATTGTCCTTTGCTCCTCATCACTCAAGGCCAAAGGTTCCCTCTGATAAGGAATATCTTTGGAGCTCTACTCCAGCAAAATCTGATGAGATTTTGGCCCCTCCACGAAAAAGTATTGTTATTTCCAACACTTAATCGATGAAGGAATGCCAAGAATCTTCATTCTGCTCATTGGGGAGAAGATGAACCACTCATTGTCAGTGTATTTTTTAAAGGTGTAGAACCACCTAAACATCTGCACTTTGGACTCCCCATACTTCCTACTAACCCCGCGTGCTTTATCAAGGCTAGCACAAACCCCACAATGCATCACATCCTGTTTGGGGAAAGCTAGGTAAGGCGGACCCCATAGTGGTTTATTATCTCCCTAACATTAGAATCAATAGGGAATCTCAACTTCACCTTCAAATGATAAAGGTAGCAGCAGAGAGAGTACGACTTCTCGTCTCTTAGAGGGACATAAGCCATTTCCTAGGGTCTAGGATACCTAACTTTCCATTAGGGAGGGAGGAAGAACTAAGTGGTTACATGTTGTGAGTTTTAAATTACTCGCAAGCGCACGAGTCGTTTGCAGTATAGCGTTGTGCAAGTGCGAGGTCGAATCCACAGGGAATTACGTTGTGAAAATATAATTTTTAATCTAAACTAACTCTATCTTAACCTAGTTCCGAATTTTGAATGATAATTTGTAAAATAAATTAAAATTAAATTAAATTGATTTTAAAACTAATAATAAAAAGCACTAAGGTTTCCGAATCCACCCCACCGAAGTTAAGCATACATGTTCTAAAAATATAGCTTATCAAAACATTCAATGAATCCAACTATAAGACAAAAAACAAAGAATATCCCAACTAAACCAAAAGCACCCGATGTATCCGCTCTTAACAAATCACAAAGGGAATCCAATTTAATCGAAAAACATTCATTGTATCCATCAGATGAAACACAAAGAAAATCCAACAGACAATTTAAACTCAATCAATTATAAGATTAACTCAAATAATTGACAGAACATTTATACTAAAAATTGTCAGATTTGTACAAGCAAATCTGAACTACTACGCCAAACAACGGCGGGGCTTCATCTTCAACCTTAGCTGAAGAGCCTAGCCACTCATAACAATAAAACTATAATAAAAAGTACTAAACATTTAAACTAAAACAACTGAATATAAAGAAATAAATAAACAACTTTACATGGGAGAAATTCCACTCGCTGACGGGCGGCGCTTCCCCTCGTGGTAGCAATGCCTTCGGGATCCACCAGAATGCTAGCGGAAGTCCACCGGTAAACACCAAAGTGGCTCAGGAATTGTACACTGAATGATGAAGTGGAGTGGGTCTTATATAGGCAAATACCACAAGTGGAATGTGTTTCCAATCCGATGTGGGATGTGGGATATAGAAATGTGTTTCCAACCAATGTGGGATGTTGGATTTAAGTCTTCACATGCCCTTCAAAACTTCTGTTCACGCTAAAATCCCGCACAGCCCGCACAGCCTGACCTTTGTCTACTAAAACGGCCATAACTTTCTGTAGAAAAATCATTTTTACGAGCCGTAAAATTCTCCAGAAAATAGACTTCTGGATCTTTCTAAGCATATATGGCTCATATCCTGGTCCTTCTTGAATCAATACAGTTTAATTTTCAAAGATGATTGATCTGTACGGGCAATTCTGGCAATTTTAGTGAAACTCCTTTCCCAGTGCTTGTAAACCTGAAAAACAACGAAAACAACTCAAAGTAACAAATTCCTAAGCTAACAAATGTAAATTAGAGGGCCAAAATATGCAATATTTGGCACTCATCAAATACCCCCAAACTTATAATTTGCTAGTCCCTTAGCAAAACAAAATAAAAGACTCAATGAAAAACAAAGAACATAAAGATAAAGTCATCACTCATGGTATCCAAAAATTTAAGGAACACACATCACCATGATATTCATTCATAAGCAAGCTTAAAAAGATAAACCCATCTTCGCAATGAATAGAAATGTTAAAATCTAATTACTTACAAAAGGCAGGACAAGGCATCACAAGCTTGAATCAATGTAAGGTGAATTAGCATATAAAAATGAAGCTTCCAAGTAACTCTAATGTGTAAGGTCTCCATGTCTCAAGATACACCGAATTTCCCATCAAAAATGAACGACAAAGGCATAGTATTTTTTTTTTTTTTAATAAGGCACGGCTATGTTTAGTTCCCTTAAGCTTTCTAATTGACCCATGTAGCGAGTGTTAAGTCAATGACTCCCAAACCAGGTGGTTTTAGGGCATTAGGTGTAAAGACACCCCTAAGGACTTACTAACTCGAGTAAAAAAGGCTACGAAATTAAACCGACCTTAATATTACCAAGCAAAATTCCACATTTTGACGTGAACACTCACTGCTTACTGAGGCAAGAGGTCCAGTTACTCAGCGAAAAGTTTATTGATAATTTTTTTTTTTTTTTTTATATTTTCCTATGCCCAAGAGTTCATCCAACAAGTCATCCAGTTTCAGTTAAGATAAGGAAAAATACACATTAAAATCACATGTCATACCTCACATAATTTGTGCTAATGTGCTCGTGTTAGATTAGATCAAACATGTGAATTCTCAAAATGCCTAAAGTAAGTAACTAAATTTTAAAAATTTATCACCAGATCATGTGTTCAAAATGTTAAGCTCACCAATGACATCACAT
This sequence comes from Bretschneidera sinensis, assembly GCA_023935145.1. Classification (NCBI taxonomy): domain Eukaryota; kingdom Viridiplantae; phylum Streptophyta; class Magnoliopsida; order Brassicales; family Akaniaceae; genus Bretschneidera; species Bretschneidera sinensis. The sequence goes on along the minus strand of CM043702.1, from coordinate 58,598,906 downwards.
CATAGAAAATGTTTAGATCAACTAAAATTTCACGATAACATGAGCATGCATTTATCTCTATGACGAAAAGATAACAAATTAGGACAAAGTGTGTGATGTGTCTCCCATACCCCCAAACTTAAATTAAACATTGACCCCAATGTGTGACTAATATGGAAAGAGCTGACCTGAGATATGGAGAACTATCTGGACTGGTATGGCTCATAGCATACCCCCAAACTTGAACTGAAGTACGCTTTGTCCCTGAAAAATAAAAACTGGAAAACAAAAAATACTGAAAACAAACATTAATCATAAAAATGCGAAATAATAAATAAACAAAAGAAAAGATAAGCTGTGGGGTGCCTCCCATGAGCGCTAAGTTTAACGTCTTCAGCCAGACCCAACATTAGTAAACAAGCCCAACGAAATGCTCCGCCATCTGATCAATAAATGGGAATGAAAAATGATCAGACCTAGTGGCAGCATTCAATTTACGGTAGCTGATACACACTCTCCAAATTGATCGTACACGAGTTGGAACCAACTTGTTGTCCTTATGCTGCACTACCGTTAATTCAGCACGTTTGGGCATAACATGAATCTGGCTCACCCACTTGCTATCAGAGATGGGATAAATGATCCCTGCCTCTAACAGCTTAATATCTTCTGCCCTCATAACCTCTTGCATAGCAGGGTTGAGCCTTCTTTGTGGCTCCCTCGATGGCTTGGCATTCTCCTCTAACTGTATCGTGTGTATCACCAACGAGGGGTTGATTCCCTTGACATCCTTAATAGTCCATCCTATAGCTTCCTTATGCTCTCTTAAGACGTCCAATAATTTCTCCTCTAGAGCATCACCCAAATCTAAAGCTATGATTATAGGCAAAGAGTCTGCTAGACCTGGGAACTTATACTTAAGATTATCTGGTAAAGGCTTAAGTTCCTTCTTGGGGGTGTCAGGTGCGGCGGTCTCCTCCGTCTTATTGCTTTCTCTAGGATCAGACTCCAAAATGATATTTACTTCATCAAGTAACTTATCTAAGCCCAAGTCCTCTCCAAAGTGAGCAAAGCATGCCTCCAAGGGATCCTCAATACGGGATTCATCCATAGTCTCCTCTGTCCTACTACTCTCCCGAGGAGCAGACTCCACGATAGTATTTGCTTGCTCAAGTAACTTATCTAAATCCAAATCCTCTTCAAACTGAGCAAAGCATGCCTCCATAATGTCCTCAGACTTCCTTTCTTTCTTGGGCACTTGTAGTCTCTCAGGGTAAGGCGCTTTAGGTAAAAACGACCTAGAGAGATCCTTAATAATACAAGTGGCTGTAGATGGCTCAGCATCTCTCTTCTCATTGTTGCTACTCTCTTGCCTTTGGTGCATAGCAGGGCTCTCTTCCACTTGATTGTCCACTTGTCTCCCAGACAAGTATGGGACAGTTGATTGCACTTGTTCCTGCCAATGCATTGGAGTTGAAGAATTTCCCACTGCAAACTGTTCCTTTGGGTTAGGCTCAGATTGACTGGGGAACTCTCCTTCCTCGCCTTCACCCACGTAACTTGCGATCTGATCAATTTGACTCTCTAGTGTGGCAATCGCTTGGGTGTTTTCTATTGTTGCACTCATCACTTCACTCATAGATTGGCTAGTCGCTTTCATGAAATCATTGAGAGCGTCCTCCAATGACTGTGAAACCGACACTGGCGCTTGAATGAGAGCTTGGTGAGCGGGTGATGGTGCTGGATAAGCTGAGTGACCATAATTTGGAATTGGTGGAGGAAATTCGGGAGTGTATTGATTGTGAGCATGGTAAGGGGCTCCTCCCTGATTCATTGGTTGGTTCTGCTCCCATGAAAAATTAGAGTGGTCCCACCACCCTGGATTGTATGTTTCGGAGCAAGATCCATTTGATTGCCAACAACAGTCATTGAAAGCATTCATTTGTTCCATAGGATACTCGGCACAAGCTGGCATTGATGGGCAATACTGTGCTAGATGCATGGGACTAGCACAGATGGAACAGCTTTCAACATTGAAAGTGTTGGCAGCATTGAGGGACGGGCCGGTCATTTTAATGAAATCCTTGAGGGCGTCCTCTAAAGACTGTGAAACCGGCGTTGGATTCATCCACATGATTTTTTTTTTTTAATAAAAAGATAACTAACTAGTAGAAAAATAAAATCATTTTAGACCAAAAATTTTCACAAACCAAACAACTCCCCGGCAACGGCGCCAAAAACTTGTTGTGAGTTTTAAATTACTCGCAAGTGCACGAGTCGTTTGCAGTATAGCGTTGTGCAAGTGCGAGGTCGAATCCACAGGGAATTGCGTTGTGAAAATACAATTTTTAATCTAAACTAACTCTATCTTAACCTAGTTCCGAATTTTGAATGATAATTTGTAAAATAAATTAAAATTAAATTAAATTGATTTTAAAACTAATAATAAAAAGCACTAAGGTTTCCGAATCCACCCCACCGAAGTTAAGCATACATGTTCTAAAAATATAGCTTATCAAAACATTCAATGAATCCAACTATAAGACAAAAAACAAAGAATATCCCAACTAAACCAAAAGCACCCGATGTATCCGCTCTTAACAAATCACAAAGGGAATCCAATTTAATCGAAAAGCATTCAATGTATCCATCAGATGAAACACAAAGAAAATCCAACAGACAATTTAAACTCAATCAATTATAAGATTAACTCAAATAATTGACAGAACATTTATACTAAAAATTGTCAGATTTGTACAAGCAAATCTGAACTACTACGCCAAACAACGGCGGGGCTTCATCTTCAACCTTAGCTGAAGAGTCTAGCCACTCATAACAATAAAACTATAATAAAAAGTGCTAAACATTTAAACTAAAACAACTGAATATAAAGAAATAAATAAACAACTTTACATGGGAGAAATTCCACTCGCTGACGGGCGGCGCTTCCCCTCGTGGTAGCAATGCCTTCGGGATCCACCAGAATGCTAGCAGAAGTCCACCGGTAAACACCAAAGTGGCTCAGGAATTGTACACTGAATGATGAAGTGGAGTAGGTCTTATATAGGCAAATACCACAAGTGGAATGTGTTTCCAATCCGATGTGGGATGTGGGATATAGAAATGTGTTTCCAACCAATGTGGGATGTTGGATTTAAGTCTTCACATGCCCTTCAAAACTTCTGTTCACGCTGAAATCCCGCACAGCCCGCACAGCCTGACCTTTGTCTACTAAAACGGCCATAACTTTCTGTAGAAAAATCATTTTTACGAGCCGTAAAATTCTCCAGAAGATAAACTTCTGGATCTTTCTAAGCATATATGGCTCATATCCTGGTCCTTCTTGAATCAATACAGTTTAATTTTCAAAGATGATTGATCTGCACGGGCAATTCTGGCAATTTTAGTGAAACTCCTTTCCCAGTGCTTGTAAACCTGAAAAACAACGAAAACAACTCAAAGTAACAAATTCCTAAGCTAACAAATGTAAATTAGAGGGCCAAAATATGCAATATTTGGCACTCATCATTACATATTCCAGGTTAGTTTTCAAAATTTAGTTAGGAATCCTCCTAGCCTCGAAAGCCCCACCAATGGAAGTAAATGTTACGTTCTGAGATGATTGCTCCCCACCAAACACCCTCTCCCTACGCTCAAAACCAGTTTCTTTACTCTCAAATTCCACTTTCCTAGGCCTATTAACCCTAGAAGCAAACATGGTGCGAAAGTAAAGGAAAAAAAGAACCTTGCTGAAAGATGAGAAGGAAGGAACCTAAAATCTTGAGAAATCTTGAAAGAAGAAGAAGACTCTTGAAAAGTTCTAACGAAACTTAGAGAATTGGCTCTCTGAAAATTCAAAAACAGACAAGTGGAGAAAAAGAAGGAAATAAAGGGAAAAAGATCCCTTAAAAAGCCCACACGAAATGAACCATTGCCCTAACACGTGGTTAATGCACCACTTACGCTAACATGACCAAAAGTGCTTCAGGCAATTGAAATGTTCACTCAGTCATTAATATGACAGCTTACAGAGGTGCCTCGAGAGAGCCAGTCGCCTCCTCCTAACACATGGACTTAAAAGCATTGATTAGGCCCAACAAGCCCAAGCCTAGAATTAAAGACAATCGCAAAATCCTACATACATGGAATCAAGACCCACATAGCCACAAAATTCCGTCCAAGCCCAACCGAGTTAAAACTAAAATTGTGTAGTCTCACCTCGATTCAGCAAAAGTTGACTACAATAAAAAATTCCTCCTGACTTGGAACTAAAAGCTTCAGAAGCCCACTATGGTCAACAAGAATAACGACCCCAATCATTATTCACAATCCTTCAGCGAAAATTGACTTTAGACATGGAACTAAGAGCTTCTAAAGCCATACAATTCCACTCTGGTCAATAGGAATTATGACTCTAGTCAGCATTCACCATCCTTCAGTGAAAGTTGACTATAGTCAATAATTCCTTTCAACGTAGAACTAAGTGCTTTCGAAGCCATAGAGTTCCACTCTGGTCAATAAAAATTATGACCCAATCATCGTTTGCCATGATTTAGTGAAAGTTGACTACAATCAACAATTCCTCCCGACATGGAACTAAGCACTTCTGAAGCTACACAATTCCACTTTGATCAACAAAAATTACAGCTCCGTCATCATTCACCATCTTTCAGCGTAAATTGACTACAATAAAAAATTTCTCCCAATGTGGAACTAAGTGCTTCTAAAGCCATACGGTTTCACCTTGGTTAAAGGGAATTATGACTCTAATCGTCACCCCTATTGAAGAGGAATCAAAACTTGTGCCGTACAATTCCTACTACATTGGAGTTGTGACATCAGCTATACAATTCTCGTCGAAGTAGAACTAAAACTTTTAAGCCTCATAGTTTCACTTGAGCATAAGAGGAATTACAGCCACAATCACACTTTGATTAAAGATGAATTAAGGTTTCAGTTATACAAATCATAAAAAAAAAAAAAAAAAAAATTGATTACAGCTCCTCCAATCCTACCGAGTTAAAACCAAGACTTCCATAAGCCACATAGTCCTTTTCGAATTAGTAAAAGTTGACTACAGTCAACAACTTCTCCCAACTTGGAACTAAATGCTTTTGAAGCCACAAAGTTCCACTCCAGTCAACAGGAATTATGATTTCAGTCTTCACACCCATCGAAAAGGAATCATGGCTCGCACTGTACAATTCCTATTGTAGTGGAGTTGTGACTTCAGCAATACAATTCCCGCCGAAGTAGAATTAAGACTTCTAAGCCTCATAGTTCCACTCGAACATAAGAGGAATTACAGCCACAGTCACACTCCCACTAAAGAGGGATTAAGGCCCTAGCTATACGAATCCTCCAAGAAAAAAACTATGGCTCATTTGCCTCACAGTTCTACGCACTCAGAAGAAGGGCAAGGCTCTAGTCAAAAACTCCTACCTACATGGAATTACAGGCTCTAAAGGTCACAAAATTCCACCCTGGGTCGACAAAAAATTAAAACTTCAATCACATAACCCTACAGACAACATGGTTTCAACAATATGAATCTTGTAAAAAAAGAAGCTTGGTTTCAATCACTTAAAATTCTGCCCGCGTGGAATTATGACTCAAGTTATAAAATTCCACTTTGGATCAAAAGGAGTTTAGACTTCAACCAACAAAATCCCTACCAAGGATGTGGTTAAAGGCTCCCAAGGCTATACAACCCCACCTAGGATCATTCAAAATTTATGACTTCAGTGAAGTAAACCCTAAACAAATTGGGACTATGACGTCAACCTTACAAACACCCCCTCTGAGTAAGAGCAAATAAATTGCGTGACCTCATCAGGTCAGAAGAGATAATGACTCCAGTCACGTTACTCCTCTCCGAAAAAGGGCTATAGTCAATAAAACTCTTTATAATATGAGAATAAGCCTTTTCGAAGTCCAACAAGCTCCATTTCAGCTCAAATAGGAAATAAGCTTCAAACACAATTCTTGTAACAAGAGCACTAAAGCTCCAATTACAAAGTTTCCACCGGTATAGAATCAAAGCTTCAAGCTATACAACTCCCTGAAAGACAGAACTCCTAGCCAAAACCTTGATTTTGGTCCCATTGAGGTCTCAAGAAAAAATTATAATCCCTTATAAATATCCTTAGATCTCTCTAGGGAGGTGGGGGGCATATGATGTGACCAAAATTACCTAGTCCAATGAGAACTGGACACGTGGATTGTTACCCATGGGCAATGTAGAGATCAGACCTATTCTGACTGTAATGATGGATACACCACCCTATTATTTTAAGATTCCTTTTTTTTTATGTGAGAACTCATAAATAGAGTCACTTCTCTCAAGCACAAGCCTTCTCTCATAGGCTCTTGTAAGTAGATGTCATCACCCATAAGGCTCGAGGTTCAAGACTCACATCCTAGTTGTATCCAACTTCTGAATCCTAAAGACAAGGGTTACCACTCCTATATAGAGTGGTTCCAACATACAAAGCAAGATGATACATCCACAAATATGTAAAAGAGAGAAGATGTCTAAGAGAAAACCAAACGTAGGGAGTAAACAGATAAAGGATAAAGAAAACCACTTTGATCCTCTTCTCCCTTATACTTTCCCACATTAGTATTACTCTAAATCCTCTCATTACTTCATTCCAAATACACCTACTGACTTAACCATTAGAAGGTTCTCCCCGAAGCATAATGCTCCGAGTGGCTTTCCTTACAAGTATACGAATACACTGAAAAACCATAATCACGAACACAAGATCTCTTCATAGATTCTCATCTACTACAAGTCCACAAGCACCAAACAATCTTTCCCTTCGTTGAGGGCCATGAAAGACAAGACAACCCTTATCATCTTTTTTGGTATCAACACTTATAAAGCCTCATATTAATTTTCCAATCTTTCCGCACGCATGGCATTGATCTAACATGGTTAAAAAAGAGATATTGGGTAGAATTATATGAAAAAAAAACCCCTCATAGCATTCTTCAGTTTATAAACTGCAAGTGTTCCCATTGAAAACAATATTCATAATCATTTTCATTTTGACTTTTGAAAAGTAAGAACTTGATGATCATGAGGTAGAGGTAGCAACACTTCTTTGGTTGACTCTATATATGATTTGTGCATCAAAAATGTAAAATAATTTTAACTATAGAATGAACCTGATGGGATAGGCTTCAAGCATCCGTTGGAAACAATCTCTTGATGTTTGCCATCGTTGTGATCATAAAAGTAGGTTGAATTTATGGCAATGGTTCACAAGATGTTCATGCCCAATTTCATGTTAAATAAAAAATATAAGAAGTAATAAAGGGTGAAGTGTGTTTTACACTTATTTTTCAGTTTATTGTTGACCTACTATGCTTTTTCATTTGATTTAACACTTTTTATTAACAACGATGATCTAACCTACTTTTAATCTCTATAGACTCACACAACAACTCTCCTTATCGACAAGTAAGTTGTTAGCCTGAAGAATCAAACTCAAGACTTAATACACCCAAATACATTTGACTTGAGGTAATAATTATTAATTCAGAGGTTGGTTTATTTAACACTTATGATTAAGGATAAGTGCAAGTTTTGAAAGTAAGGGTCCATCTATAGAATTCACCAAACTACATGGGAGAGTAATATTCTTTTTTTTAAATAGTTTGAAAGAGTTAGAATCCCCCTCGCGTTTTATCTCAAGATTTTGGTCGGTCTAGAGTATATTTAGATTAATTTTTGAGGTGTTTAAAGAACAACCCAACCTATGTGGATTATTGACCAAACAACTTGACAAAAGAGCACAAACCACTTACTCAAAAGCTTAGCCCAAGTTGTTAGTAGTAACCCACATGGTGGGTTATATATGATCAGTCTAGGGGATATTTAGATTGATTTTTTAGATGTTTGAGGAACAACCTGACCTATACCGATTACTGGCCCAACAACTTAACAAAGGAGATCAAACCACTTACTCAAAAGTTTAGCTCAAATTGTTAGTAGTAACCCACATAGTGTGTTGTATATAGTTGGTCTAGGAGATCTTTAGATAGATTTTTGAGGTGTAAGAAGATTACAAGCCGAGCAACTTGACAAAGAAACCTAAACCACTAACTCAAAAGCTTAGCCCAAGTTGTTAATAGTAACTTGCATGGTGGGTTAAATACAAAATCCCCCACTTCTCAACAGATCCACAAGATCCCCAATAGATATAGGCTTCCAGAGGCTTAAAACCACCATGCCACTACCACCATTCTTCAACTCACTTCGTCAGATAGAGGGTCTACACCGCTTGATGTAAAATTTGTCCTAACATGGCCAATTGTTGTGGTACTATTTTATAATAACCCAAACAATGAGGATTATTGGCCCAATAACTTGACAAAAACTCCCAAACTACTGACTTAAAGTTTAAGCCCAAGTTGGTAGTAGTAACTCATATGGTAGGTTATATACAGACCAAACACTCATCATGTTCATATAGGATTGGAGTATCACAGTATTAATTGAACCTTTGGGATATGATGTCGTTCTATTTAAGTATCATGGGATTGAAAACTCTGACCTCCTAGTTTAGACTCTAGTTTTCTGTTTAGTTGTTTGTTTTATGTTTACATTCTTGTTTTTTGTTTAAAGTCTTAATGACAAGACAATGGCTTTCCAAAGTCTCATTGATGAGACCATGATTGGATATGATACTCATTTTAGGTTCTCCAATACATGTTTAGATTCGTGTTTAGTTTCTTGAGTCTATAATTTACATTTGATGTTTCGTAGTTAATTTATTTTATTCACCAAATAATCAATTTTTTTTTCTTTTCAAAGTCTTAACTTGTTTTTGGATCAAAGAAAAATGGAGAAAAAGAAAGAGAATGGATATTCTCATTGATGACATTACAATGGGCATGTTCTATGTTTAAATTTGTGTTCTTGATCAACATGGCCCATTGTTTAACTAATTACTCACCTTTACCAAAATCTTAATAGTGAGACAATTCCCATGTCTGGAGTCTCATCAATAAGACCATTATGGGATGCAATCTCTCATTGGCGATGTTTGGGTCAACTTAAAATCAACTTAATTTAAACTTATTTTTTTAAAAATTTTAAAAACTTAATCAAATTAAATAGACCTTACTAAATTTCATTAAATAACAATTAAAACATAAATTATTAGGTAATTTGATTTGATTTAATTAAATTTATAATAAATTTTAAAAAAATAAATTCCAACTTAAAGTGGATTTTAAGCTCACCCAAACATCGTCATCAATAACTCACCTTTAAATTTTGTTCTATGTTCATTTCCTATCGTATGGGAGTATTTACTTCATTGTGGTTCCATGATTACTTCATTGTTCTATGTTTACTTTCATATGTTATATTTAAATTTCTTTGTAGTTATTATTCTTAAGGTAATATTCAATTAGGGCAAGCTGTTTGTTAATGAGAGTTAGGTGCTCACAGCTTTACCTCTTACAATGTGTACGTCTACTGGGAAGTGAGGAAAAACCGATCCAATCAAGGTTGCCCAAAAAACACAAATATGTAGAAAGTAACAACTCTCTTAGAGTATATAAGACAAGAAAAAGAATCTGAAAATTGTGTCTTAAGCTCTTGAAAAGACTTGGTATTTATAGAAACAAATGAACCTAAAAATTTAATTCAAAATTTAAAATAGAAATAATTACAAAATGTGCAACTCTCAATTTATTAGCTATATTAAATAGACAAATAATGGTTATTGAAAAACCATTTGATTGTTACAAAATGTGTAACTCTCAATTTATTATTATATTAAAATGATCAAATTAATAATGGCTATTAAAAATCCATTTGAATGCCATGAATAATTATGAAGAATTTAAAAACTTTTCTAACATAAGCCTTCTCCTAGCAGTTTTGTCAAGGTAATTGTAGATGGTGGTTAGCGTGGTGGTCTGTGATGTAAAGGGTAAATTTTTGGCAGCAATGGCTACTAAGGTTCCTGCAGTGGTTGATGCATTCCATGCGGAGCTTCTGCCAGCGCGGCTAGGTCTGCAATTTTCTCTCTATTTTGGCTACAAGGACGTTGAGCTTGAAGGGGACTCCATTCGTTTGTGTAAAGCAATAAAATCCTCCAGTCCAAATATGTCGCATTGGGGCTCCTTATTCGAGGACCTGGAGTTCTTGGTTCAACAATTTACTGCATATAATTTTCAATTTATCCCTCATTCTGATAAGCGCGCAGCTCATGTTATGGCTCGCCATTCTTTATCTTGTTTAGGAGACTCGATGGTACTTGGAACCACCTCATGTTCTGTCTCAGCTTTTGTTGGATTCTTCCAGTTTGGTTTGATTAATTAATAACATTTCCGTTTCAAATAAAAATGCTTCTCATTTTTTTAATATTGTTTTTAAAACAAAATCTTCAAAATGTATCCTTTTTTATTCTATCATTATTATTAATATTCCCTTAGAAGTTGTAAAATACAGCTAAGACATTTAACTATTTGAATAAGAATTAGACAAATGTAAAATAAATATACTTATTTTTCTTGGAACTTTTTTGCATATTCTTCTTCTCTATCGTTTTTCTTTAGGAAACCCTCTTTTTAAACTTTTTTGTGGACTCCCTTTCTTCTTATTTTTATATTCCTTTTTGTTCTTTTCAAAATGAGTATTGAAAAAAGAAATTAAACAAGAACTTTATGCTTGTGTGTAGAGTAATAATTTTACCAGTGCACAACGCCAAGCCATAGTCTCACCGTTGAGAGTTTGCAAAGAAATTTTTTATTGCTCTAAAATGTTCTGTTCGTCAAGCCAAAAATCAATGTAAAAGTTATAAATTCTTAGAAATTTTTTCGTTTGATGAAATTTATGAGAATTATAATTTTTTTGGAAATCATAATTCCCAAAAAATAAGAAAAATCCAACTCTTACCAAATACATGAAAAATATCAATTCTCACTTTTTATTATAATAAGAATTATATATATCAAATTAAAACTTTGTTCTAATATAAAAAATCTTATCTTAAAAATAATTTTTACTTGCTTATATTTATTTTTCAAAAAAATATGATGTTTTTTTTGTAGCTTAAGAGTATTTTGGTCATTTTAAGAAATAATTTATATTCTAATTTTCACATTAAAATGTTAAGTTAATGCAAAATGATAATGTTACGATAATGCAAAATGGCAAAAATATGAATTATTTTAATGACATAAACTCTTTTTCATTAAAAAGATTTCAAAACTTCTATTAGATAACTCAAATTCTATATATATTTGAATAATAAAAAAATAATTCTCAAAAAATCTAATTTTTAAAAGTTTAAAATCTTGAGAATTAATTTATCTTGGAGTCGATCTTAACTATATGTACCCGCGTGTAGTAAGGTTATAACGACTTTAGAATAGTGGCTTTCCGCGACTCACAGGTTAGCTCCTTCTATTTTTTTTAATTTTTAATTACTTGTTTTATTTTATTATACTATTTTGTTTGATATCATATATGCATGTTGTGTTAAATTTATTTTGATTTCTAAAAACATACATTCCAAAATTGTCTTCTACTTTTTTATCACCAATTATATAATTTTCCAACAGCTAATGTCGTTATTGATTCAAATATGTGTCTTTATTTATAATTTTTTGGTATAACTTTATTTTCTAGAATTTGGTTGAAAATTTTGCATTCTAAATACAGGATATATGTTAATGTAAAAAAAATAGCATGTTGGTATCAAATATAACTCTATTTTAATTCATTTTCAGTTTTGTTAAAGAAGAAAAAATTTGTTTTGATATTTGTTATAAACAGTTTTAAAGATTTGTTCAAATTTTTAAAACAATTTATGTTTGTTTACTTTAAAATACTGTTTAAATATAAATTTTAATAAAATCAGTTTTATATATGTTATAAATTATAATAAAATTGTTATATTCAATTTTAAATCTATTTTTAATAACAGTTAAAAATACTTAAATCAGATTTTTTTTAAAAAACAATTACATATAAATTTCAAATCTGTTATAATAATCAAACAGATACGGTTTAATTTTATAAACAGATTTATTGATAATTTGTTTTTGATAAAACGTTTAAAACGGAAAAAAATAAAGCAACCAATGCAGAAATATCATTATTACAAAGTTTTAGAATATTTAATATCTTATTGAAATTTGTTTTCTGTTGTAATTTGCACATTACTTAAATTTGATATATTTCGCAAATAACATACACTATTGTATAATTAATTAGGTTTATTTTGTGTTAATCTTATTCATATAATTTTGAGTGTTTAAAATATTGAACCTAGATTTTATTATTCACAGAAACTTAATTTGCCCTAAGTAGTTCCTAGAATGGTATCATACGAGGAAGCCAATAATGTAAAACCCGAAAAATTTGATGGACTCTTTTTAAGGAGATGGCAAAAGCAAATGATGAATTGGTTAACGGTGTTAGGTTTCATACCCGTTCTAGAAGACTCAACTAAACCTAAAGATACATCAACTGTCGAATCTAAAACCCCTAAGTACACCCTCAAGCAATAGAGTACTATTGTCACAAAAGAATTCTTAATGCCCTTTCTCCACATCGTTACCGTATTTACCATTATACCAAAAGTGCTAAAGATCTATGAAAGGCCTTAGAAGATGAGTATGGTATAGATGATGCGAGTATAAAAAGTTTTAATATTCCAACATTTAACAAATACCGCATGGTAGATGGTAAATTAATTAATGATCAAATTCATGAATTTCAAAATCATCTTAGAGGTGTAGAGGATAATGATACTAAGTTTAGTGAAGATTTTAAGGTTTCATGTCTTATAGATAAAGTTTTACCTTCTTGAAGTGAATTTTCAAATGGCCTTAGACATAAATAAGGTACTTTGACCTTAACCCAACTTTTCAATTCTCTTAGAATAGAAGAACAACATAGGATAAGTTTCAAGCCAAAAAATGAGATAGATGCCAAGGTGATTATAGTAGAACAAAATAAAGCCTCCAACTGATTTAAGCCTAGGGGAAAAAACTTCTAGAATAAAAATTAGAAAAATAAAAGTAACAATTAACCTAATAACATTAGGCCCAACAACTCACCCAATAATTTTCAACCCAACCAAAATCATCAAAACCAACCCAATTGTTCCCATAACCCAAATTCTAGGAACTCTAAGGAAAATTTGAAATTAAAGACTGTGCTACGTATATGGAATGATTAATCATATTGCCTAAGATTGTTACTACAAGAAGACTGGTGAGTATAAGCCTAACTTTGGGTATAAAGGCTCTCAAGTAAATATGCTAGAGAATGGAGAACCCTCTATTAGGTCTAAATCTAAACATTTTTTAGTAAACTTTACTTATGAAGATAATGAGTGATGGTTAGATTCGGGAGCTAATATACATGTTTGTTTGAATTGTTCATTGTTTAAAACGTATCGGAACTCAAGGGGATGAAGAGTGAATCTAGCAAATGGTGCCACTACACGAGTGCTAGGAATTGGAAGAATTGATATGGAATTGGAAGAATTGATATAAAATTGACATCTGGGAAGACATTGATTCTTGAGGATGTACGATATGTTTATGATGTTAGGAGAAATCAAGTTAGTGAATTTTATCTAGTTTAACATGGTTATAAGCTTATTAAGGAAACCAATAAAGTTGTAATAAGTATAAATTATACTTTTATTGGAAAATGATTTATTTATAATGGTTTATTTAAATTAAATATCTCAAATACTTTGAATAATGTCTCTCATTTAGTTTTCGATATTGAATCTAATAATGCATGACATGGAAGATTGGGCCATATAAGCCTTAGGAAAATAAAGAATTTGATGGATTTGGGTTTAATTCCTAATGTTTTTTTAGATATCAAATATAAGTGTGAGATTTGTATACAAACTAAATAACCTAGAAAGCCTTATAGACATGTCAATCAAAATACAAGTCTCCTAGAACTCATTCATAGTGACGTTTGTGATTCAAACCGACCTCCAACTAAGAGTGAAAATAAATACTTCGTAATATTTATAGATGATCACTCATAATATTGTTATGTCTATCTCATCAAAACAAAAGATGAAGTATTTAATAAATTTAAAGCCTATAAGAATGAAGTTCAAAATTAATTAGAGAAGAAGATTAAAATTCTTAGGTCTGATAGAGGTGGAGAATATAGTTTTGAATGAGTTTAAGGGTTTTTGTGAAGACAATTGGATAATTCATGAGGTTACTCCCTCTATTCTCCTCAATCAAATGGTGTAGTTGAAAGAAAAAATAGAACATTAATGAATATGGTTAATTCTATGTTACTAAGTGATAAGTGCTTCAATAGTCATATTTAAGCCCCCTAATTTACACTTGTTAGACTCTTTACTTATCTATTTTAGTAGATTATATTTCACTTTCGTGTTTTGTGTGTTTTTCACAGGACTTGGGCAAAAAGATAACAAAATGGAGCTTTTAGAAGCAAAAGCCAAGTTCTGCCCTCCAGCAAGGTGCGCTTGAGCGCACCTCCCTTGTGATCGAGCGCACTTGAAGAAGGCTTGAGCACACACATACGATCGAGCGCATCCCGCATACGCTCGAGCGCAATTACTCCAGAGGCGGCAGAGCCAGAATTGGAAAGAAGTATTCCAACTCCAAATAGGAACTTAGGGTTTCGAGACACCATAAGGATCCTATAAATAGCCCTGTAAAACACATAAACCATACCTTTTGTTCTAGATTCGAAGTAGAGAGCTTAGGAGAGGAATTGACGACTTGTCTCCCGAGGCTTCTTCGGTTTTAGTTTTCTGTTTATTTTACTTAGCATGTATAACTAAAACTTCTATAGGGCTCGATTGAAGCCCTAGTTATACTTTACCACATGTTCATTCATTGATTATCTTTGCTATAGCCTTGTTAGAATATTTAACTTGATTAATACCTGTTTATATTTACATTCCACATATGTATGTGCCTAATCAACGTATGCATGTGGTATGGATAGGTTAGTCGAATCAATTTGGATGACCGAGTCCTGGGTTCGACATTAGTAACAAGGGATATCCACACTGGATTCCCGGGTTAATCAACATAGGAAACCGGGAGCGGACCAAGCCCTAGGTCCCGTGTGGTTTCCGATCTCCACAGCCCTCATGCTCTCTTAAGGAACAACTCAGTATACACCCATGTTGAATCTCTTAAGAGAGAAAAGAGTTAGAGTATACACCATGCCTAGCTCGTTGCATAGGGAGATCAATAGCCTAAGGTGTGGACCAAGCCCTTAGGTTAGCAACCATTAGATACTCATGATAAGGCTAGAGTATTGAAACCTTACTTAGTGGGAAGATATTAGTGGTGGATATCGTAGCCCTATGATCTCATTATTGTTATTTACTCACACTCAAACTGTTATTTCTCTTTTAACTTGAAGAAACTAATTTTAAATAGAAATTCACCAATCCCTGTGGAAATGATCACGCACTTGCACACTATGTTACCACAGACCTTGTGCACTTGCAAGTAAAACTAGAACGGTTATTCGCTTAATTATTTAGGTAGATAATCGTCCAACAAGTTTTTGGCACCGTTGCCGGGGATTGCATTAAATTTCTTTTAGAATTAATTTCTTGTTTAGTTTAATTACCGTTATTTCTTATTCTATTTTTAGTTTTGATTATGTTTTTACCTTATATTTAAAAAAAAAAAAAAAAAAAAAACCTAATCAATTTTCTCTGTTTCAGGTACTCCAAGAAGCTTTTTGTGCCACTTGCGATCGAGTGCAATTGAGGCAGATAGTAATCCGAGCAGCAATATTTAACTGCTGCACTCACATAACTGCCACTAATTCATACACGAACATTAGTCCAAGAATCCAACATTCCTTCCCTTTGATCCAGAGTTTGAGAGGTCTATCCGACAAAGGCTTAGGGATAACCCGGAAGAGGTAGGAGAAGGGAGTGAGGAAGAGATACCAATGGCAGAACAAATAGTTGATCAGCAGCCACCTGAGCAGAGGCCGATGAAGCAATCCTTCATCCCGCAGAACATCGATCAACCTTCGTGCATTGCATATCAACCTAAGGCGGAAGGAAACTATTACATATCTCCGCAGATACTCAGTGCACTAACTCACTTTAGGGGTACACCTAGTAAGGATCCACATTTGCACCTTCGAGAGTTTTTCGACCCCTGCAAGTTCCAGCACATCTGAGGCCTAGACCAAGAAGGAATAAGGTTAACTCTTTTCCCTTTTTCCTTGAAAGATAATGATAAATTATGGTATAATTCTTTATTTGCAGTTTCCATCCACACTTGGGAGGAATTGGCGAGTAAGTTTCTAAGGAAGTTCTTCCTAGCTCAGAAGACGAGACAAATGAGGAAAGAAATATAATCCTTCCAACAAAAGGATGGAGATCTGTTCTTCGAGGCTTGGGGACACTTCAATGAGCTACTACTCAAGTGCCCACACCACAACCTACCCCAAGATGAACTGGTACAAGCCTTTTATGAAGGTTTAAATGATTCTAACAAAAACATTGTTGATTCAGGTTGTGGAGGAGTGCTGATGGAAAAGAGCAGCGAAGAGGCAATGGAACTTTTTGAAACCCTAAGCAAGCACATGCAGCAGTTCTCCTCTTGAGGTAGACATATAACCAAGAGTAAGGGTATGTATGAGATAAGCTTAAATGGAGGATCATCTCTTCAAATGGCTGTTGTGGAAAGAAAAATTGACTTATTAGTTAAAGCCATGGCCGCTCAGAACACCTCAACTAATCCATCAGCTGCACCACTACAGGTATGTGCCATTTGCTCACAATTTGATCATGATACTAATGCTTGTCCCTTATATTCATCTACAGATCATGAGCAAGCCAACTTTACGGGACCAAATAATTATCCGCCGAAGAACAATCCCTATGCAAACACATAGAACCCTGGATGGCGGAATCACCCGAACTTCTCATGGAGTAACAACCAAAATAATCAAGGGCAGCAAAAGAATTTCCAACCAGCAGCCCAATCTGCTCTTGAACCCAAGAAGAATGACCTCAAAATTCTTGTAAGGCAACTAGCGACTCAGCAACAACCAATCCTGAATAAACATGAACAATTCATGGAAGAGTCAAGGCAATTTCGAACTGAAATGAGGCAAATCACTGCCAAGCACGATCAAGCTATTCAAGGACTAAAGGTATAAATGGGACAGTTGGCCAAGGAATTAAGTAGCAGAAAGCAAGGAGAGCTCCTAGCCCAGCCACTACCTAATCCAAGAGGACACCAGCAGCTAAATGCCATAATGACCTTAAGAAGTGGAAAGTTCATCGGTACCAACGAGCCTACACAAGTGTCTCCAGACCAAACCTCTGCATCTAAGGTAAGAGAGATAGAAAAGGTAGATACACCTCCACCCTTCCCTCAAAGGTTGGTAAAGCCTAAAAAGGAAACTAAAATGATTGACATATTTGAAACCTTGAAAAAGGTAGAAATAAATATTCCTTTATTAGAGGCAATAAAACGACTACCTGCTTATGCTAAGTTTTTTAAAGATTGTTGCACTAACAAACGGAAGTTTCAGGAGTATTAGACGGTAGCCTTGACCGAAGAGGTAAGTGTTGTATTATTGAGAAAGCTACCACCTAAATCAAAAGATCCTGGTACCTTCACTATTCCTTGCAGGCTAGGTGACCAACTTTTTGAGCACGCATTTTTGGATCTAGGAGCAAGTGTCAATTTGCTACCTTACAGTGTATTCAAGATACTAGGTTTGGGGGAGCTCCAACCAACCTCCATTACATTACAATTGGGTGACAGAAGCATCAAACGACCAAGAGGAATCCTCGAGGATGTTTTGGTAAGAGTAGGTAAATTTATTTTACCAGCTGATTTTATTGTATTAGACATGGAGGAATGCCATATACCTGTAACACTCCCTATCATTTTAGGTAGACCATTTATGATCACTACTGACACAAACATTAATGTAAAAAGAGGCATTGTCACAATGAGAGTAAATAATGAAGAGATAGAATTTAAAATCTTTAATACACTGGACTCCACAAACACTAATGATAAGTGTCATAATGTGAGCTTCCTACAAAGTATTGATGAGAAAATTGCTAAGGCCCATTACACAGTTCCATTGGAGACCATTCCCAACCAGGCTGACACAAGATTGGATGTTAGGCTAGAAGATGATAATGTGATTAAAGTTATCAAAGGGGTTGTGCACACCATCAATAACACACCCAAGCGTTCAAGTAAGTATAATCCTCAAGATAAAAATCGTGCACTTACTAATACCATGTCTCCTTATTTCATTGACCAGGTACCAAAATGGGAGACAAAACAGCTATCAATGGAACTCAAACCACTGGATGGGGGCCCTAAGTGCCTTCTTCAAAGGATGTAGCCTTAAAAGCTACCATAGGGAGCACTTTAGCAAATTCCACTTGCATAACAAATGGCTCAAGTGCCTCTATCGAGGTTAGTGGTACTGAGGCCACTACAAGCTGGTACGACTGTATCGTTCCTATTGTTATTTTAATTCATTTCTTTATATTAAACTCTTTTTACTATTAGCAAATTTCTGCCTTGCGATTGAGCACACACCACATGCACTCGCGCGCCACCTCACCTTGCATTGCGCACGAGCGCATTACCCCTCGCACCTGCGCATCAGTACGATCGAACACACTATGCTCGAGCACACTCGAGGCAGAGCAGCCACATGATGGTTTTTAAAACACTTATCTTTCCTATTTTCTCCATTACGCTCAATCACAAGCTAATTTCTCATTGTTCGCATTCACCCCTTCTCCAACTCCAAAGAAGCATTACCAACTCACCACGACCCTCACTACTCACACCACCACAAACATCCTCCATCCCATTTATATACGTTAAAACCCATCCCCTTCCTTGTTCACAACCACCTCAAATCCACATGATAGGAATTTTAAATTGTTTTCCAAATATCACGAGCACACACCAGTTTCTTTACAATATTTTTCTACTCTTATATGCTATTCTGTGTGTTGATGGAATTTTTCGTGTTTACAGGAGGCGGGGGCCGTCTTTGGATACTATACACAAGCTTCGTATATTTGGTGCACAACAACTGTTTGCTAAATTGCCTAAGCAAGAGCGCTCGAGCGCTGAATATCTACGATCGAGCGCACTACCCCTCTTGTGATCGAGCGCACAGTATCTACGATCAAGCGCAATTTTGACAGTAACACAGATCCGGATTTTGAAACATGGTTTCCACATCCCGTGCTTCTAGCAGTCGCTATCATTCATCCCTGTCCAGTTTTGAACAGCGTGAAATACTATTCGAGACAACATTTAACGTAGAAAAGGACTTCAAGATTTTGGACACAACAAGATGGGCGGTCCAAGAATTCAAGCACCAGGGTCTCAAGCGGCCATTCAAGCCAGTTTTCTCGATGGCATACACATGATTTTTGGTCAGTTTCTATGAAAACCTGACCTACGACTGCACCAATCCAGAGATTTTATCTTCATCGGTCCAGGGCAGGATCATAGAGTTGACCACCACTGACATAGTCGACTCTCTACACTGCCCCACCAGAGGACAGCCACATAGAGGAGTAGCCCAACTCGTTCCCTCTCCCACACATCATTAAGGACATGTGTACGGGGTAGTATGCTGACCGCTACAACAATGCGGGAAGTCGGTCGAGGTTGCTTCCCCGTCTATGGTTTGTCAATTCAGTCCTGCAGCGTAATGTGTGCCCTTTGGGGCACAAGACACAGAGGTGGAATCAATTCTTACAAGTTCTCTACACCTTTCACCAGGGTCACTCGTACTCTATCCCAGTGGTCATATGGAGTCAGATACACAAGTTCTAGGATAGGGTGCATAACCGGCAGACGACCATAGCCAATGCTTGGGGTCTTCCTTTCCCCTTCTTGCTTAGTTATATCTTCAAGAAGAAGAGGATTAGAGGATCCTCTATAGATGGCCTAGTTAGTGACCATCCTTTCTTTGGGAGAGCACAGTGGAGCCTCAACCAGTTTCACATGCCCCGAGGACCCCGGGCACAGATACCTGCCACTGAGCCTATTACGGATGATTTGATGGAGGTCGAGCATCCATCGGTGAGCCGTTCATGAGAGGAGGATCAGACAGACATGGGATCCATGGAGTATCAGCATTTCCTAGATGAGCTATCTTCCTTCCGCTATGAGCTGTCCGACATTCGTCGGGAGGATCGTGAGGCAACCCGTCTAATCCATCAGTGGATCAATGGGTTAGAGGCACAATTCACACAACAGGAGGTGATGCTGCAGGCCATCCTTGACTGCCTACCTCCTGCACCCAGTACCTCTTCGACTGCACCCATAGACGATCAACAGTGAGAGATACCCCATCTAGCTGAAGACATAAAACTTAACGCTCATGGGAGGTACCCCAACATATACTTTTCATTTTAGTACTTTTCTTTTAGTTATAGTTATAATTACATGTCGAGTTTGCATATTTTGTTTTCCGGTACAACATTTGCTTTCCTTTGTCAAGTACTTAGTGCGTGCATCCAGTTCAAGTTTGGGGGTGTATACAACCAAGCAAGCAACCTAGTTCTCCATCTCCTAGATCAGATCTTTCCATGCCACACACATTGGAGACAATATGCATTTTAAGTTTGGGGGTAGTGGGAGATACTAGATACTATCACACACGCACTTGAAACGCATGCACACACCAAAGTCCTAGTTTTTTTTTTAGGAAGATAAATACATTATCAATGGGTAAAACAAAAATTTTGATTGATTTAAAAATTTAATAACACTTCATTAGTAAGCTTAAAATCTAGAACACATAATCTTGTATTAAGAATTTTACAAAGTTTAGTTACCTACCTCAAGGCACCTAAGAATTCACAAGTTTGATCCAAATTTGCACGAGCACATTTAACACGCATTTGTGTGGGGTATGACATATAATTCTCTTGTATATGTTTCCATAATCTAACTATAATCAGATAACTTGTTAAAAAGAACCTTTTGGCCTAAGAAAAATAAAGAAAATTGTTCATCATGAAAAAAGTGATTAAAAAAAATGATCATTAAAAACTTTCCACTGAGTAACTGGGCCTCTTACCTTAGTAAGCATTGAGTGTTCACGTCAAAAGGTGGGAAGTAAGCCTTTAACGATCATAATAACAAATTTCCACTGAGTAACTGGGCTTCTTGCCTTAGTAAGCATTAAGTGTTCACGTCAAAAGGTGGGAATTTCATTTAGAAGCATTAAAACCTGTTAGTTCCGTAGCCTTTCTGATTCGAGTTAGTAAGGCCTTAGGGGTGTCTTTACACCTAATGCCCTAAAACCATTTGGTTTGGGAGTCATTGGCTAAACACTCGTTACAAGGGTCAAATAGAAAGCTCGATGGAACTCAACATGGCAAAGATCACATAATAAAAAAGACCAGTTAGTTCCGTAGCCTTTTTTATTCAAGTTAGTAAGTCCTTAGGGGTGTCTTTACACCTAATGCCCTAAAACCATCTGGTTTGGGAGTCATTGGCTAAACACTCATTACAAAGGTCAAATAGAAAGCTAGATGGAACTCAACGTGGCAAAGATCACATAATAAAAAAGACCAGTTAGTTCCGTAGCCTTTTTTATTTGAGTTAGTACGTCCTTAGGGGTGTCTTTACACCTAATGCCCTAAAACCATCTGGTTTGGGAGTCATGGGCTAAACACTCATTACAAAGGTTAAATAAAAAGCTCGATGGAACTAAACATGGAAAATATCACATCATAAAAAAGACCAGTTAGTTCCGTAGCCTTTTTTATTCGAGTTAGTAAGGCCTTAGGGGTGTCTTTACACCTAATGCCCTAAAACCATCTGGTTTGGGAATCATTGGCTAAACACTCGTTATAAGTGTCAAATAGAAAGCTCGATGGAACTCAACATGGCAAAGATCACATGATAAAAAGAAAAAGAAAAAAGAAAAAAAACAAGTATTATGCCATTTTTTTTCTCTTTGATAAGGAATTCGATAAAAGTTTGGGCATCGAAACCCTGTACGCTAAAATTATGTGGAAGCCCCATCTTATATGTGCTAACTCATCACACATAAATCAAACTTGCGATGCCTTAGGCCAGCCTTAGATGAGTAACATGAGCTTTTGAAAATCATTTTACAATACAAAAATGTGTTTTTATTTTAAGCTTACTCATCAACGGTTATCATCGTTTTATGCACAACCTAAAATTTTGAATATCATGGAAATGAATTTATCTTTACTTAGTCTTTAATTTTATATTGCTAAGGGACTAGCAATATGTAAGTTTTGGGGTGTGATAAGTGCTTAAATAGTCATATTTAAGCCCCCTAATTTACACTTGTTAGACTCTTTACTTATCTATTTTAGTAGATTATACTTCACTTTCGTGTTTTGTGTGTTTTTTACAGGACTTGGGCAAAAAGATAACAAAATGGAGCTTTTAGAAGCAAAAGCCAAGTTTTGCCCTCCAGTAAGGTGTGCTCCAGTGCACCTCCCTTGTTATCAAGTGCACAAGCACACGAGCGCACTTGAAGAAGGCTCGAGCGCACACATGCGATCGAGCACATCCCGCATACGCTTGAGCGCAATTATTCCAGAGGCGGCAGAGCCAGAATTGGAAAGAAGTCTTGTGACTCCAAGTAGGAAGTTAGGGTTTTGGGACACCATAAGGACCCTATAAATAGCCCTGTAAAACATATAAACCAGACCTTTTGTTCTAGATTCGAAGTAAAGAGCTTAGGAGAGGAATTAATGACTCGTCTCCCGAGGCTTCTTCGGTTTTAGTTTTCTGTTTATTTTAATTATGTTTAGCATGTTTACTTTACTTAGCATGTGTAACTAAAACTCCCATAGCACTCGATTGAAGCCCTAGTTATGATTTACCACATGTTCATTCATTGATTATCTTTGCTATAGCCTTGTTAGAATATTTAACTTGATTAATACCTGCATATATTTACATTCCTCATATGTATGTGCCTGATCAACGTATGCATGTGGTATGGATAGGTTAGTCGAATCAATTTGGATGACCGAGTCTTGGGTTCGACATTAGTAACAAGGGATATCCACACTGGATTCCCGGGTTAATCAACATAGGAAACCGGGAGCGGACCAAGCCCTAGGTCCCATGTGGATGCCGATCTCCACAGCCCTTATGATCTCTAAAGGAACAACTCAGTATACACCCATGCTGAATCCCTTAAGAGAGAAAAGAGTTAGAGTGTACACCATGCCTAACTCGTTGCATAGAGAGATCAATAGCCTAAGGTGTGGACCAAGCCCTTAGGTTGGCAACCATTAGATATTCATGATAAGGCTAAAGCATTGAAACCTTAGTTAGTGGGACGGTATAATTAGTGGTGGATATCGTAGCCTTATGATCTCATTATTGTTATTTACTCACACTCAAACTGTTATTTCTCTTTTAACTTGAAGAAACTAATTTTAAATAGAAATTCACCAATCCCTATGAAAATGATCTTGCACTTACACACTATGCTACCATAGACCTTGTGCACTTGCAAGTAAAACTAGAACGGTTATTCGCTTAATTATTTAGGTTGATAATCGTCCAACAAGTTTTTGGCACCATTGCGTTAAGCCCCTTAATTTACATTTGTTAAGCCCTAGTTTATGTTATTTTAGTCCATTTTACTTCATTTCTGTGTTTTACATGGTTTTTATAGGTCTATGAAGAAAATGAAGCATTTCAGAAGCTTTTGGAGCTTAAAAGGAAGAAAACCGAAAAAACCTGGAGCAGATGATGTCTGATGTTCGATCGAGCGCACCAGGAAGGGCAATTGAGCGCAACATTGCGATCGAGCGCACTCTGCTCGCGATCGAGCGCACATGTACGGGTGTGAACAGTAAAAACGGCAGCACCTGTTTAGGAAATAAAACAGGTTTTTGTGTTTTAATAAGATTAGGGTTCCAGGGTCTTCTAGGGTTATGGCACCCCTAAAAATAGACTTGTAAACACAGAAATAGGGCAGGGAAAAAATTCCAGAGGAGAATCAAAGAGGCCAAAATTGGCCAAAGAAAGCTTAGTGGTGGATCCCTAGGGGATAATCCCAAAAGGGGGAGGAAGCTTGAGAATGAGATTGTGGAGACGAATTGATGACTCTTCTCCATAGTGTTTTGGGTTTCTTCTTTCCTTTACTTTTATTTTATGATAATGTGTAACTAAATACTTAGTAGGGCTCGATTGAAGCCCTAATTATGTTTACTTAATATTTCAATATTGGTGCCTTTGCAATGGTTATATGATGATGTTTAACTTGATTAATACCTGTGTTTATTTAAATTCCTTATATGTGTTTGTATGATCAACTTATGCATGTGATATGGATTAGTTAGTTGAATCAATTTGGATGACCGAGTCCTGGGTTTAACATTAGTAACAAGAGATATCCACACTGGATTCTCGGGTTAATCAACACAGGAAATTGGGAGCGGACCAAGCTCCTAGGCCCCGTGTGGTTGCTGATCTCCACAACCCTTATGCTATCCTAAGGAACAAATCAGTATACACCTATGCTGAATCCCCTAAGAGAGAAAAGAGTTAGAGTATACACCATGCCTAACTCGTTGCATAAGGAGATCAATAGCCTAAGGTGTTGACCAATCCCATAGGTTGGCAAGCATTAAATATTCAGAGTATAACTAAAGCATTGGCATATTGTTTTATTATATTATAGCATAATTAGTGGTGGATATCAAAGCTCTACACTTTTATCATTATCTTGTTTCTTGTTTCTTGTTTTATCCTTATCAATCCAAACTCATATTTTCTTTATCCTGTTTTATATTGTGAAACTAATCCTAAAATTGAAATTCACCAATCCCTGTGGAAATGATCTCGCACTTGCACACTATGCTACCACATACCATGTGCACTTGCAAGTAAAACTAGAACGGTTATTTGCATATTTATTTAAGTAAATAATCATCCAACAAGTTTTTGGCGCCGTTGCCGGGGATTGTGCTAAATTTCTTTTTGGAATTATTTTCATTAGTTTTTTATTTTATTTTATTCTGTTCTGTTTTATTTATTTATTTTTTTTATCAAAAATCATATTTATTCCTTCTTTTCGTTTTCTTTTTTTGTTCAGGTGTGCAGAGGAGGAGTTTCTGTCCTCATTGCGATCGAGCGCACTCCTTGGTGTGATCGATCGCAGGCCGAGTGCGATCGAGCACTGTTCTTAGTGCGCTTGAGTGCAAAGGCTCCAGAAAGTACCTGAGCAGCAGTTCTGAAACTGCTGCACTGAAGCGGTTCAACTGATTCATGCAAGGGCTTCGATCCAAAAATCCAATCTTTTTTCCACTCAATATAGAGCAAGAAGTAAAAAGCAAGGGCATATATAAAATAAACTCAAATGGTGGATTTCCAAATTGGGTGGATGCTATGGCAAGAAAGGTAGATATGCTTGTAGAAGTCATGATTGCTCGGATTGCCTCACCTAGGCCACAAGCTACACCACTCCAGGTATATGCTATTTGTAGTCGTTTTGATCACACTACTGAAACTTGCCCTTTATATTCATCTGCAAATCAAGAGCAAGCAAACTATGTGGGACCAAACAACTACGATCCATATGCAAATACCTACAATCCAGAATGGTTAAACCACCAAAACTTCTAATGGAGCAATGATCAAAATGCATAGAACCTTCAAGGGCAACAAAGAAACTTCCAACAAGCAGCCCACTCAGTTCCCGAATCAAAGAAAAGCGACCTAGAGAGTCTTGTGATGCAGTTGGCAACTAAGCAACAACAATTAATGACCTCACAAGATCAGTTTATGGCAGAAGAAAGGCAATTTCGGACTAAGATAAGACAAACCACTACACAGCATGAACAAGCCATTCAAAGATTGGAAGTACGAGTGGGGCAATTGGCTAAGGAGCTAAGTAAACAAAAGCAAAGTGCTGTTGAACAAGTTTTTCATGACATCATTAAAACTGTGCACCTCTTAGAGGCCTATCCAAAGCATCCAAGCACCAAATTTGGAGTTGAAGCAATTGCCGAAGTATTTGACTTATGCTTATATGGGAGAGAATAAGACATTACCTGTGCTAGTTGCTGCAAATCTTAGTTTTGGGGAAGAATAAGGCTTGGTCCGGCTGAAGACGTTAAACTTAGCGCTAATGGGAGGCACCCCAGACATATCCTTTTCATTTTAGTACTTTTCTTTTAGTTATAGTTATATTTACATGTCTAATTTTCATATTTTGTTTTCTAGCACAACGTTTATTTTTCTTTGTCAAGTACTCAGTGCGTGCATCCAATTCAAGTTTGGGGGCGTGGACAAGCAAGCAAGCAACCGAGTTCTCCATCTCCCAGGTCAGATTTTTCCATGCCACACACACATTGGGGACAATGTGTATTTTAAGTTTGGGGGTAATGGGAGATAGTAGATACTATCACACACGCACTTGAAACACATGCACGCACTAAGTCCCAGTTTTTTTTTTTTTTAAAGATATATGCATGTTCTTTTGGTAAAACAAAAATTTTGGTTGATTTAAAAATTTGATAACACTTCATTAGTAAGCTTAAAAGCTAGAACACATAGTCTTGCAATGGAACTTTTACAAAGTTTAGTTACCTACCTCAAGGCACCTAAGAATTCACAAGTTTGATCCAAATTTGCACGAGCACATTTAACACGCATTTGTATGGGGTATGACATATAATTCTCTTGTATATGTTTCCATAATCGAACTAAAATCGGATTACTTGTTGAAACGAACACTTTGGCGTAAGAAAAATAAAGAAGGAAAAAATAAAGAAAAATGTTCATCATGCAAAAAGTGATCAAAAAGCTTCTAATGATCAGTAAAAACTTTCCACTGAGTAACTGGGCCTCTTGCCTCAGTAAGCATTGAGTGTTCACGTCAAAAGGTGGAAAGTAAACCTTTAATGATCATAATAAATATTCCCACTGAGTAACTAGGCCTCTTGCCTCAGTAAGCATTGAGTGTTCACGTCAAAAGGTGGGAATTTCATTAAGAAGCATTAAAACCTGTTAGTTCCGTAGCCTTTTTTACTCGAGTTAGTAAGTCTTTAGGGGTATCTTTACACCTAATGCCCTAAAACCATATGGTTTGGGAGTCATTGGCCAAAAACTCGTTACAAGGGTCAAATAGAAAGCTCGATGGAACTCAACATGGCAAAGAAAAAAAGATCGCATGATAAAAAGAAAAAGAAAAAAAAAAACAAGTATTATGCCATTTTTGATCTCTTTGATAAGGAATTTGATAGAGGTTTGGGCATCGAAACCCTATACACTAAAATTATATGGAAGCCCCATCTTGTATATGCTAATTCATCACACACAAATCAAACTTGTGATGCCTTAAGCCAACCTTTGGTAAGTAACATGAACTTTTGAAAATCCTTTTTCAATACAAAAATGTATTTTTATTATAGGCTTACTCATGAACGGTTATCATAGTTTTATGCACAACCCAAATCTTTGAGTATCACGAAAATGAATTTATCTTTAAATTTTGTTTCAACATAGTCTTTGTTTTGTATTGCTAAGGGACTAGCGATATGTAAGTTTGGGGGTGTGATAGAAGCTTAAATATTCATATTTAAACCCCTTAATTTACATTTTTTTAAGCCCTAGTTTATGTTATTTTAGTCCATTTTACTTCATTTTTGTGTTTTACATGGTTTTTATAGGTCTATGAAGAAAATGAAACATTTTGGAAGCTTTTGGAGCTTAAAAGGAAGAAAACCGAAAAAACCTAGAGCAGATACTGTCTGAAGTGCGATCGAGGGCATCAGGAAGGGCGATTGCCGAGAATTTCCAAAAACTTGTTTGGACGATTATCTACCTAAATAATTAAGCGAATAACCGTTCTAGTTTTACTTGCAAGTGCGCAAGGTTTGTGGTAGCATAGTGTGCAAGTGGGAGATCATTTCCACAGGGGTTGGTGAATTTCTATTTAAAATTAATTTCTTCAAGTTAAAAGAGAAATAACAGTTTGAGTGTGAGTAAATAACAATAATGAGATCATAGGGCTACGATATCCACCACTAATTATACCTTCCCACTAACTAAGGTTTCAATGCTATAGCCTTATCATGAATATCTAATGGTTTCTAACCTAAGGGCTTGGTCCACACCTTAGGCTATTGATCTCCCTATTCAACGAGTTAGGCATGGTGTATACTCTAACTCTTTTCTCTCTTAAGGGATTCAGCATGGGTGTATACTGAGTTGTTCCTTAAGAGAGCATGAGGGCTGTGGAGATCGACAACCACACGGGATCTAGGGCTTGGTCCGCTCCCTGTTTTCCATGTTGATTAACCCGGGAATCCAGTGTGGATATCTCTTGTTACTAATGTCGAACCAAGAACTCGATCATCCAAATTGATTCGACTAACCTATCCATACCACATGCATACGTTGATCAGGCACATGCATATGAGGAATGTAAATATAAACAGGTATTAATCAAGTTAAATATTCTAACAAGACTATAACAAAGATAATCAATGAAAGAACATGTGGTAAAGCATAACTAGGGCTTCAATCGAGCCCTTTAGGAGTTTTATTTACACATGCTAAGTAAAGTAAACATGCTAAACATAATTAAAATAAATAGAAAACTAAAACCGAAGAAGCCTCGGGAGACGAGTTGTCAATTCCTCTCCTAAGCTTTCTACTTCGAATCTAGAACAAAAGGTCTAGTTTATATGTTTTACAGGGCTATTTATAGGGTCCTTATGGTGTCCCGAAACCCAAAGTTCCTATTTTGAGTCGGAAAACTTCTTTCCAATTCTGGCTCTGTCGCCTCTGGAGTAATTGCGCTATAGCGTATGCAGGATGTGCACGATCGCATGTGTGCGCTCGAGCCTTCTTCAAGTGCGCTCGTGTGCTTGTGTGCTCAATCAAAAGGGAGGTGCGCTCGAGCACACCTTGCTGGAGGGCAGAACTTGGCTTTTGCTTCTAAAAGCTCCATTTTGTTATCTTTTTGCCCAAGTCCTTCAAAAAACACACAAAACACGAAAGCGAAGTATAATCTACTAAAATAGATAAGTAAAGAGTTTAACAAGTGTAAATTAGGGGGCTTAAATATGACTATTTAAGCACTTATCACACCCCCAAACTTACATATTGCTAGTCCCTTAGCAATATAAAACTAAAGACTAAGTTAGAACAAAATTTTAAAGATAAATTGATTTCCATGATATTCAAAATTTTAGGTTGTGCATAAAACGATGATAACCGTTCATGAGTAAGCTTAAAATAAAAACACATTTTTGTATTGTAAAAGGATTTTCAAAAGCTCGTGTTACTCACCTAGGGCTGGCCTAAGGCATCGCAAGTTTGATTTGTGTATGATGAATTAGCATATATAAGATGGGGCTTCCACATAATTTTAGCGTACAGGGTTTCGATGCCCAAACTTTTATCGAATTCTTTATCAAAGAGAACAAAAATGGCATAATACTTTCTTTTTTTTTTCTTTTTATCATGCGATCTTTGCATATTGAGTTCCATCGAGCTTTCTATTTGACCCTTGTAACGAGTGTTTAGCCAATGACTCCCAAACCAGATGGTTTTAGGGCATTAAGTGTAAAGACACCCCCAAGGACTTACTAACTCGAACCAAAAAGGCTATGGAACTAACTAGTCTTTTTTATTATGTGATCTTTTCCATGTTGAGTTCCATCGAGCTTTCTATTTGACCCTTGTAATGAGTGTTTAGCCAATGACTCCTAAACCAGATGGTTTTAGGGCATTAGGTGTAAAGACACCCCTAAGGACTTGCTAACTCGAATCAAAAAGGCTGCAGAACTAATAAGTTTTAATGCTTCTAAATAAAATTCCCACCTGTTGACGTGAACACTCAATGCTTACTGAGGCAAGAGGCCCAGTTACTTAATGGAAAGTTTTTAATGATCATGTATTTATCTTCTTAAAAAAAACTGGGACTTTAGTGTGTGTATGTGTTTCAAGTGCGTGTGTGATAGTATCTAGTATCTCCCACTACCCCGAAACTTAAAATGCACATTGTCCCCAATGTGTGTGGCATGGAAAGATCTGACCTGGGAAATGAAGAACTAGTTTGCTTGCTTGCTTGTATACAGCCCCAAACATGAACTGGATGCACGCACTAAGTACCTGACAAAGGAAGACAAACGTTGTGCCGGAAAACAAAATATGCAAAGACATGTAATTATAACTATAACTAAAAGAAAAGTACTAAAATGAAAAAGATATGTCTAGGGTGCCTCCAATGAGCGCTAAGTTTTACATCTTCAGCCAGATGGGGTATCTCTCACTGCTGATCGTCTGTGGGTGCAGTTGAAGAGGTACTGGGTGCAGGAGGTAGCTTCTG
The DNA here is from genome assembly GCA_023935145.1 of Bretschneidera sinensis. Taxonomy (NCBI): domain Eukaryota; kingdom Viridiplantae; phylum Streptophyta; class Magnoliopsida; order Brassicales; family Akaniaceae; genus Bretschneidera; species Bretschneidera sinensis. Next base: position 58,568,545 of record CM043702.1, on the reverse strand, counting down.
GTGTAAATGCACTCGATTGCAAGGAGTATTGCGCTCTATCGCACTGCCTTAAGTGCTGATGTTATGTGTGACAGAAACTGGGAATTGAGGTGGGTCAGGTGCTTGTGGATCAGCTATGTAGTGCACAGTTTGAAGTGTCAGGTCCTCGTCCCGAGGAGGTATTATGAGATCGAGGTAAGGTTTGAAGCGGTGTCCATTGACTGTGAAAGTTTGATTGTTGTGTGAGTCATGAATTTCCAAAGCTCTATGAGCGAAGACCTTGGTGACCACATATGGACCAGCCCAACGGGATTTTAATTTGCCAGGGAACAACCTTAATCTTGAATTGTAGAGTAGTACCCTTTGTCCTATGTGAAACTCTTTTCGCATTAATTGTTTGTCATGATAGGCCTTTGCCCTTTCCTTGTAAAGCTTGGCATTCTCATATGCATCATATCGCAACTTTTTTAGCTCATTTAAGTGTAGCCTTCTTTTCTCACCCGCTTGTTTCATGTCAAAGTTGAATTGTTTAATTACCCAATATGCTCGATGTTCAAGCTCTATGGGTAGATAACATGCTTTTCCAAAGACTAGGCGGTATGGGGGACATCCCAATTGGTGTCTTATAAGCTGTCCGGTATGCCCATAGGGCATCATTGAGTTATAAGGACCAGTCCTTCCGACTAGGATTTACTGTTCTCTCCAAGATGCTTTTGATTTCTCGGTTATTTATCTCCACTTGGCCACTAGTTTGAGGGTGGTATGGGGTGCCAACTTTATGGGTGATTCCATATTTTCTGATGAGTGCAGCAAAAGAATGATGATGGAAGTGGCTGCCTCCATCATTGATGATCGCTCTTGGTGTTCTGAACCGGGTAAAAATGTTATCCTGTAGAAACTTTATCACCACTTTGTGATCATTAGTCTTTGAGGGGACTGCCTTGACCGATTTAGACACATAATCCACTCCCACAAGAATATATAAATTACTAAAAGAATTAGGAAAGGGACCCATGAAATCAATGCTCCATACATCAAAAAGTTCTACTATGTGGATATTTTGTAGGGGCATTTGATTTCAGGATGAGATGTTACCTGTCCGTTGGCATCTATCACATGAGCTGCAGAATGTGAAGGCGTCTTTAAATAGATTAGGCCAATAAAAACTGGATTGTAGTACCTTAAGTGTTGTTTTCTTGGCCCCAAAATGTCCTCCACAGGCAAACTGGTGGCAGTGTTGTAATAAGCTCAAATGCTCCGAGACACACCGTCGTATGATTTGATCGGGACAAAATTTGAAAAGGTAGGGATTGTCCCAATGGTAATGTCGAGACATAGACATTAACCGCTTCTTTCCTTGTGTTGTCATACCTGGGGGAAAAACTTTAGCAGTTAGATAATTGACATTACAGCATTCCATGGGAGTTTTACCTCTAGGGCGAATAATTACTCATCAGGGAAGTTCTCATTTAAAGGCAATTCATTTGTATCGTTCTCATAGGGTAGTCTTGATAAGTGATCTGCAACCACATTCTCACTGCCCTTCTTATCTTTGATTTCCAAATCGAATTCTTGGAGTAGGAGCACCCATCTGATTAACCTAGGCTTTGCATCTTTTTTAGAAAATAGATATCTCAAAGCAGCATGGTCAGTGTAAACAATAACTTTAGAACCAATCAAATACAATCTAAACTTCTCTAAAGCAAAAATAACAACTAACAATTATTTTTCAGTAGTAGAGTAGTAAAGTTGAGCATCATTTAAAGTTCTAGAAGCATAGTAAATAACATGAGGTACCTTATTGATTCTTTGACCGAGGACAGCTCCTAAGGCGAAATCACTAGTATCACACATTAATTCAAATGGAAGACTCCAATCTGGTGCCATCATTATTGGGGCAGAAGTTAAAATTTTCTTCAAGGTGTTGAAAGCTATCATGCAGTTATCGGTCCACTCGAATTTGGTATCTTTAGTTAACAATGCACATAGAGGTCTTGAGATCTTGGAGAAATCTTTGATGAATCTTCTATAAGAACTGGCATGCCCGAGAAAACTTCTAACACCCTTGACTGTAAGAGGGGGGAGGTACTTTGAAATGATGTCTATTTTAGCTTTGTCTACCTCAATACCTCTGTTGGAGATAGAGTGACCCAACACAATGCCTTGTTGAACCATGAAGTGACACTTCTCCCAATTTAGTACTAAGTTACTTTCTTCACGTCTCTTTAGGACACTTTCCAAATGATTTAGGCATTCATCAAAATTGGAACCAAAGACACTGAAGTCGTCCATGAATACCTCAATGTATTTTTCCACCATATCGAAAAATATGCTCATCTTACATCTTTGAAAAGTGGCTGGTGCGTTGCATAATCCGAATGGCATCCTTCGATAAGTAAATGTACCGAAAGGGCATGTGAAGGTGGCTTTTCTTGATCTTCAGGTGCTATAGCAATCTGGTTGTATCCACTGTACCCATCCAAAAAGCAATAGTAGTTGTGGCCAGCTAATCTTTCTAACATTTGATCAATGAATGGTAAGGGAAAATGATCTTTTCGAGTGACCTTGTTTAATCTTCTATAGTCAATACATACTCTCCAACCAGTTATTTTTCTTGTGGGTATAAGCTCTTCATTTTCATTCTTCACTACTGTAATCCCACTCTTTTTAGGAATAACTTGAACCGAGCTTACCCACTTATTGTTAGAAATAGGGTAGATAATGCCAACATCTAAGAGTTTCAATATCTCGGCTTTTACTACCTCTTTCATGTGCGGGTTAAGTCTTCTTTGAGCGTCTCGAGTGGGCCTTCCTTCGTCCTCAAGGGATATATTATGCATGCATTTGGACGGACTTATTCCCTTAATGTCAGCAATGGTCCATCCAATGGCAGATCTATGCTCCCTTAAAACTCTTAATAATTTATCTTCTTCTCCAATACTCAAATTAGCAGCCACAATTACCGGTAATGTTTTCTTCTCTCCCAAATATGCATAAGTTAGATGTTCTGGCAGCTGCTTTAATTCCAAAATTGGTACCTGGACAATAGAAGGAAGAAGAGTGGTATTAGTGGGCATGAGAGTTTCAAATGGATGAGCATACTTACTTGAATGTTTTAGGGAAGCCTCAAAGAGGTGCACAGTTTTCATGATGCGATTAGTGATATCTTCCGATTCTTGCTCAATATCCACAGTTGTAAGGCTATGAGTGAGAGTAGTCTCCAAGGGATCAACGTGCTGGACTTGAAAAACTTGCTCAACAAAATTATGTATCATACATACATTAAAGCAGTCAATATCATCTTGAGGTAATCTTAATGCATCAAATATTTTGAATTCTATTTTCTCCTCATTTACCTTCATACTTACTGTATCCTTTTTCACACAAATTTTTGTATCAGCCGTTCTCATGAAGGGTCTTCCTAAAATGATGGGAAAAGGTAATGGCATAGGGCATTCTTCCATATCTAACATAATGAAATCTGCGAGTAAAATGAACTCACCTACTTTTACTAGGACATCCTCAAGAATACCCCTAGGTCTTTTTACACTCCTATCTGCCAATTGCAAGGCAATGGAAGTAGGTTGTAGCTCCCCCAATCCTAGGGTTTCAAATACTGTATATGGTAGCAAATTTACACCCACCCCCAAATCTAGTAATGCTCGCTCAAATAACAGATCACCTATCCTACAGGGAATAGTAAAACTACCCGGATCTTTTAGTTTAGGTGAGAGTTTTCATAATAGCACAGCACTTACCTCTTCAATTAAGGCTACAGTCTCATGTTCTTGAAACTTTCTTTTATGAGTGCAACATTCCTTTAGAAATTTAGCATAAGTTGGGATTTGTTGAATTGCATCTAACAAATGAATGTTTATTTCAACTTTTCGCAAGGTTTCAAAAATATCAAGTAATTTATTCTCTTTATTTTGTTTTACTAACCTCGGCGGGAAGGGTGGTGCATTCACCTTCTCCGTCTCCCTTACCTTTGATGCTGTTACAGATTCATCGGTCCCTATTACTTTACCATTTTTGAGGGTCGTGATAGCTTTAAGTTGTTGATGTCACCCAAGGTGTTGAGCTGGAATCGCCCTTTGCTTTCTACTACTCATCTCCTCAGCTAATTGTCCCATTTGTACTTCTAACCTTTGGATGGCTTGTTCATGTTTTGCTGTGGTTTGCCTTAGTTCGGCCCGAAACTGTCTTTCTTATGCCATGAACTAGTCTTATGAAGTCATGATTTATTGCTGCTGAGTCGCTAGTTGCCTTACAAGAATTTCGAGGTCATTCTTCTTGGGTTCATGAGCAGATTGGGCTACTGGTTAGAAATTCCTTTGTTGCCCTTGATTATTTTGGTTGTTGCTCCATGAGAAGTTCGGGTGATTCCGCCATCCAGGGTTGTATGTCTTTGCATAGGGATTATTATTCGGCGGATAATTAATTAGTCCCACAAAGTTGGCTTACTCATGATCTGTAGATGAATATAAGGGACAAGCATTAGTATCATGATCAAATTGTGAGCAAATGGCACATACCTGTAGTGGTGTGGCTGATGGATTAGTTGAGGTGTTCTAAACGGCCATGGCTTTAACTAATAAGTCAAATTTTCTTTCCACAGCTGCCATTTGAGGAGATGATCCTCCATTTAAGCTTATCTCATACATACCCTTACTTTTGGTTATATGTCTACCTCGAGAGGAGAACTGCTGCGTGTGCTCGCTTAGAGTTTTGAAAAGTTTCATTGCCTCTTCATTGCTCTTTTCCATCAGCACTCCTCCACAACCTGAATCAACAATGTTTTTGTTAAACTCATTTAAATCTTCATAAAAGGCTTGTACCAGTTCGTCTTGGGGTAAGTTGTGGTGTGGGCACTTGAGTAGTAGCTCGTTGAAGTGTCCCCAAGCCTCGAAGAACAGATCTCCATCCTTTTGTTGGAAGGATTATATTTCTTTCCTCATTTGTCTCGTCTTCTGGACTGGGAAGAACTTCCTTAGAAACTTACTCGCCAACTCCTCCCAAGTGTGGATGGAAACTGCAGGCAAAGAATTATACCATAATTTAGCATTATCTTTCAAGGAAAAAGGGAAAATAATTAACCTTATTCCTTCTTGGTCTAGGCCTCGGATGTGCTGGAACTTGTAGAGGTCAAAGAACTCTCGAAGGTGCAAATGTGGATCCTCACTAAGTGTACCCCTAAAGTGAGTTAGTGCACTGAGTATCTGTGGAGATATGTAATAGTTTCCTTCCGCCTCAGGTTGATATGCAATGCACGAAGGTTGATCGATGTTCTGTGGGATGAAGGATTGCTTTATCGGCCTCCGCTCAGTTGGTTGTTGTTCAGCTATTTGTTATGCCATTGGTATCTCTTCCTCACTCCCTTCTCCTGCCTCTTCCAGGTTATCCCTAAGCCTTTTTCGGATAAACCTCTCAAGCTTGGGATCAAAGGGAAGGAATGTTGGATTCTTGGACCGACGTCCGTGCATGAATTAGTGGCAGTTATGTGAGTGCAGCAGTTAAATACTACTACTCGGATTACTATCTGCCTCAATTGAGCTCGATCACATAAGAGCGTGCGCTCGATCGCAAGTGGCATAGAAAGCTTCCTGGAGTACCTGAAACAGAGAAAATTGATTAGGGTTTTTTTTTTTGAAACAAAATATGAGGTAAAAACAGAATCAAAACTAAAAATAGAATAAGAAATAATGGTAATTAAACTAAACGATAAATTAATTCTAAAAGAAATTTAGCGCAATTCCCGGCAACGGCGCCAAAAACTTCAGGTTGTGGAGGAGTGCTGATGGAAAAGAGCAGCGAACAGGTAATGGAACTTTTCAAAACCCTAAGCGATAACATGCAGCAGTTCTCCTCTCGAGGTAGACATATAACCAAAAGTAAGGGTATGTATGAGATAAGCTTAAATAGAGGATCATCTCCTCAAATGGCCGCTGTGGAAAGAAAAATTGACTTATTAGTTAAAGCCACGGCCGCTCAGAACACCTCAACTAATCCATCAGCCGCACCACTACAGGTATGTGCCATTTGCTCACAATTTGATCATGATACTAATGCTTGTCCCTTATATTCATCTACAGATCATGAACAAGCCAACTTTGTGGGACCAATTAATTATCTGCCGAAGAACAATCCCTATGCAAACATGTTCAACCCTAGATGGCGGAATCACCCAAAATTCTCATGGAGCAACAACCAATATAATCAAGAGCAGCAAAGGAATTTCCAACTAGCAGCCCAATCTGCTCCTGAACCCAAGAAGAATGACCTCGAAATTCTTGTAAGGCAACTAGCGACTCAGCAACAACAAATCCTGAATAAACATGAACAATTCATGGAAGAGTCAATGCAATTTTGGACTGAGATGAGGCAAATCACTGCCAAGCACGATCAAGCCATTCAAGGACTAGAGGTACAAATGGGACAGTTGGCCAAGGAATTAAGTAGTAGAAAGCAAGGAGAGCTCCCGGCCCAGCCACTACCTAATCCAAGAGGACACCAGCAGCTGAATGCCATAACGACTTTAAGAAGTGGAAAGGTCGTCGGTACCAATGAGCCTACACAAGTGTCTCCAGACCAAACCTCTGCATCTAAGGTAAGAGAGATAGAAAAGGTAAATACAACTCCACCTTTCCCTCAAAGGTTGGTGAAGCCTAAAAAAGAAACTAAAATGATTGACATATTTGAAACCTTGAAAAAAGTAGATAAATATTCCATTATTAGAGGCAATAAAACAACTACCTGCTTATGCTAAGTTTTTAAAAGATTATTGCACTAACAAACGGAAGTTTTAGGAGCATGAGACGGTAGCCTTGACCGAAGAGGTAAGTGTTGTATTATTGAGAAAGTTAACACCTAAACTAAAAGATCCTGGTAGCTTCACTATTCCTTGCAGGCTAGGTGACCAGCTTTTTGAGCACGCATTATTGGATCTAGGAGCAAGTGTCAATTTGCTACCTTACAGTGTATTCGAGACACTAGGTTTGGGGGAGCTCCAACCAACCTCCATTACATTACAATTGGCTGACAAAAGCATCAAACGACCATGAGGAATCCTCAAGGATGTTTTGGTAAGAGTAGGTAAATTTATTTTACCAGCTAATTTTATTGTATTAGACATGGAGGAATGCCATATGCCGGTACCACTCCCTATCGTTTTAGGTAGACCATTTATGATCACTGCTGACATAAACATTAATGTAAAAAGATGCATTGTCATAATGAGAGTAAATGATGAAGAGATAGAATTTAAAATCTTTAATACACTGGACTCCACAAACACTAATGATAAGTGTCATAATGTGAGCTTCCTACAAGGTATTGATGAGAAAATTGCTAAGGCCCATTGCACAGTTCCATTGGAGACCATTCCCAACCAGGCTGTATTGAGATTAGACGTTAGGCTAGAAGATGATAATGTGATTAAAGATATCAAAGGTGCTGTGCACACCATCAAAAACACACCCAAGCATTAAATATAATCCTCAAGATAAAAATCATGCACTTGCTAATACTATGTCTCCTTATTTCATTGACCAGGTACCAAAATGGGAGACAAAGCAGCTATCAATGGAACTCGAACCACCAGATGGGGGCCCTAAGTGCCTCCTTCAAAGGACGTAGCCTTAAAAGCTACCATAGAGAGCACTTGAGCAAATTCCACTTGCATAACAAAGGGCTCAAGTGCCTCTATCGAGGTTAGTGGTACTGAGCCCACTACAAGCTGGTACAACTGTATCGTTCCTACTGTTATTTTAATTCATTTCTTTATATTAAACTCTTTTTACTATTAGTAAATTTTTGCCTTGCGATTGAGCGCACACCACATGCGCTCGCGCACCACCTTGCCCTGCATTGTGCACGAGCGCATTACCCCTCGCACCTGCACATCAGTATGATCGAGCGCACAAGCACACGAGCGCACTCGGGCCAGAGTAGCCACGTGAGGGTTTTTAAAACACTTATCTTGCCCAGTTTCTCCATTACGCTCAATTGCAAGCTACTTTCTCCTCGTTCGCACTCACACCTTCTCCAACTCCAAAGAAGCATTACCAACTCACCAAGACCCTCAATACCACTCTAAAAATCACTGCTCACACCACCACAAACCTCCTCTATCCCGTTTACATACGTTAAAACCCATCCCCCTCCTTGTTCATAACCACCTCAAATCCACACGGTAGGCATTTTAATTTGTTTTCCAAACATCACGAGCATCTACCGATGAGCCCTTCATAGGAGGAAGATCAGACAGATATGGGATCCATGGAGTATCAGCATCTCCTAGATGAGCTATCTTCCTTCCGCTGTGAGCTGTCCGACATTCGTCGGGAGGATCGTGAGGCAGCCTGTCTGATCCATCAGCGGATCGATGGGTTAGAGGCACAGTTCACATGACAGGAGGTGATGCTGTAGGCCATCCTTGACCGCCTACCTACTGCACCCAGTACCTCTTCGACTGGACACAGATGATCAGCAGTGAGAGATACCCTGTCCGACTGAAGACGTAAAACTTAGCGCTCATGGGAGGCACTCCAGACATATTATTTTCATTTTAGTACTTTTCTTTTAGTTATAGTTATAATTACATGTCGAGTTTGTATATTTTGTTTTCTGGCACAACATTTGTTTTCCTTTGTCAGGTACTTAGTGCGTGCATCCAATTCAAGTTTGGGGGTGTATACAAGCAAGCAAGCAACCTAGTTCTCCATCTCCCAGGTCAGATCTTTCCATGCCACACACATTGGGGACAATGTGCATTTTAAGTTTGGTGGTAGTGGGAGATACTTGATACTATCACCCACGCACTTGAAACGCATGCACACACTAAAGTCCCAGTTTTTTTTTTAGGAAGATAAATACATGATCAATGGGTAAAACAAAAATTTTAGTTGATTTAAAAATTTGATAACACTTCATCAGTAAGCTTAAAAGCTAGAACACATAGTCTTGTAATAGGAATTTTACAAAGTTTAGTTACCTACCTCAAGGCACCTAAGAATTCATGAGTTTGATCCAAATTTGCACGAGCACATTTAACACGCATTTGTGTGGGGTATGACATATAATTCTCTTGTATATGTTTCCATCATCTAACTATAATCAGATAACTTGTTGAAAAGAACACTTTGGCATAAGAAAAATAAAGAAAAATGTTCATCATGAAAAAAGTGATTAAAAAGCTTCTAAAATGATCATTAAAAACTTTATACTGAGTAACTAGGCCTCTTGCCTCAGTAAGCATTGAGTGTTCACGTCAAAAGGTGGGAATTTCATTTAGAAGCATCAACATGGCAAAGATCGCATGATAAAAAGAAAAATAAAAAAAGAAGATTATGTCATTTTTGTTCTCTTTGATAAGGAATTGGATAAAAGTTTGGGCATCGAAACCCTATACGCTAAAATTATGTGGAAGCCCCATCTTATATGTGCTAACTCATCACACACAAATCAAACTTGCGATGCCTTAGGCCAGCCTTAGGTCAGTAACATGCGATTTTGAAAATCCTTTTACAATATAAAAATGTGTTTTTATTTTAAGCTTACTCATGAACGGTTATCATCGTTTTATGCACAACCTAAAATTTTGAATATCATGAAAATTAATTTATCTTGAAAATTTTGTTCTAACTTAGTCTTTAGTTTTATATTGCTAAGAGACTAGCAATATGTAAGTTTGGGGGTGTGATAAGAGCTTAAATAGTCATATTTAAGCCCCCTAATTTACACTTGTTAGACTCTTTACTTATCTATTTTAGTAGATTATACTTCACTTTCGTGTTTTGTGTGTTTTTCAAGTGCGTGTATGATAGTATCTAGTATCTATTATAATCATTAAGGCTTACTTCCCACCTTTTGACGTGAACACTCAATGCTTACTGAGGCAAGAGGCCTAGTTACTCAGTGGAAAGTTTTTAATGATTAGTAGAAGCTTTTTAATCACTTTTTGCATGATGAACATTTTTCTTATACCAAAGTGTTCTTTTCAACAAGTCCTCCGATTATAGTTAGGTTATGGAAACATATATAAAAGAATTTTGTGTCATTCCCCACACAAATGCGTGCTAATTATGTTTGTGCAAATTTGGATCAAACTCGTGAATTCTTAGGTGCCTTGAGGTAGGTAACTAAACTTTGTAAAATTCCCATTACAAGACTATGTGTTCTAGCTTTTAAGCTTACTAATGAAGTGTTATCAAATTTTTAAATCAACCAAAATTTTTTTTACCAAATGAACATGCATTTATCTTTTCTAAAAAATAAAAAAAAAACCTGGGACTTAGTGTGTGCATGTGTTTCAAGTGTGTGTGTAACAGTATCTAGTATCTCCCACTACCCCTAAACTTAAAATACACATTGTCCCTAATGTGTGTGGCATAGATAGATCTGACCTGGGAGATGGAGAACTAGGTTGCTTGCTTTGCTTGTAACACACCCCTAAACTTGAACTGGTTCCACGCGCTAAGTACTTGACAAAGAAAAATAAATATTGTTCCGAAAAACAAGAAATATAAATACTAGATATGTAAACATAAATATAAACAAAAGAAAAATACTAAAATGAAAAGGATAAGTCTGGGGTGCCTCCCATGAGCGCTAAGTTTAACGACTTCAGCCGGACCAAGCCTTATTTTTCTCCAAAACTAAGATTGGCAGCAACTAGCATAGGTAGTGTCTTATTCTCTCCCATATAAGCATAAGTTAAGTGCTCTGGCAACTGCTTGAATTCCAAGTTAGGTGCCTGTACAAGAAAAGGGGAAAAAATAGTATTAGTAGGCATATGAGGGTCAAAAGGATCGGTGTACTTACTTGGATGCTTTGGAGAGGTTTCTAGAAGGTGCACATTTTTGATGATGTCATCAGTAACATCCTTAAATTTGGGCTCGATTTTCGATCATGTGACACTATAGGTAGGAGCAGTTTCTAATGGATCAACGTGTTGGGCTAGAAATTCTCCCTATTTTCTTTCACTTAGCTTTTTAGCAATTTGCCCCACTTGTACTTCTAGTCTTTGAATAGCTTGCTCATTCTTTGCAATGATTTCCCTTTGCTCAGTCCGAAATTGTCTTGCCTCTACCATAAACTGCTCTTGCGAAGTCATTAGCTGTTGTTGTTGAGTTACCAATTTCGTCACAAGATTCTCTAGGTCACTTTGCTCAGTCCAGAATTATCTTGCCTCTGCCATGAACTACTCTTGTGAAGTCATCAGCTGTTGTTATTGAGTTGCCAATTGCCTCACAAGATTCTCTAGGTCACTTTGCTCTGATTCTGGAACTGATTGGGCTGCTGGTTGGGAATTCCTTTGCTGCCCTTGAAAGTTCAAAACATTTTGATTGTTGCTCCATGAGAAGTTGGGGTGGTTTCTCTATCCATGATTGTAGGTATTTGCATAAGCACTGTTTGGTCTCACATAGTTCGCTCGCTCGTAATCTGTAGATGAATATGAATGGCAAGTCTCAGTAGTGTGATCAAATTGAGAACATAAAGCACATACCTTGAGTTGTGTGGCTAGTGGATTAGGTGGGCTATTCCGTGTAGTCATGGCTATTACAAGCATATCTATCTTCCTCTCCATAGCAACATCTCTAGCTTTCACCATTGGTGCTTCTCCCTCGACTGAATTAGTTGAAAATCTTCTGTGCAGTAGTTTTAGTACAACTGCTCGGGTACTCTCTGGAGCTTTTGCGCTCGAGCACACCAGGAACAGCGCTCGATTGCACTGGGTGTGCACTCTGCGCTCGATCGCAAGGCCAGAATTTGCTCTACTGCAGACCTAAAACAGAAACAGAAAAACATAAAAACAAAAAAATTTAGATTTTTGATAAATAAAATATAAACAGAACAGAAGAAAATAAAAATAAAATAAAATAAAACTAACAAAAATAATTCCAAAAAGAAATTTAGCACAATCCCTGGCAACGGCGCCAAAAACTTGTTGGAGCGATTATCTACCTAAATAAATATGCAAATAACCGTCCTTGTTTTACTTGCAAGTGCACAAGGTTAGTAGTAGCATAGTGTGCAAGTGCGAGATCATCTCCACAGGGATTGGTGAATTTCGATTTAGAATTAGTTTCACAAAGTAAAAATAAATGGGAATAAATATTGAATTTAGACAATAATAATAAAGACATAGGGACTTGGTATCCACCACTAATCATGCTACCCCAACAAAACAATATGCCAGTGCTCTACTTATGCTATGAATACCTACTGGTTGTCAACCTAAGGGCTTGGTCCACTCCTTAGGCTATGGATTTCTCTAAGCAACGAGTTAGGCATGGTGTATAATCTAACTCTTTTCTCTCTTAAGGGATTCAGCATGATGTATACTGAGTTGTTCCTTAAAAGAGCATAAGGTCTGTGGAAATCGACAACCACACAGGGCCTAGGGTTTGGTCCACTCCCGGTTTCCCATGTTGATTAACCCAAGAATTCGGTGTGGATATCTTTTGTTACTATTGTTGAACCCAAGCCTCGGTCATCCAAATTGATTCAACTAACTGATCCATACCACATGCATAAGTTGATCAGACACATACATATGAGGAATGTAAATAAAAATAGGTATTAATCAAATTAAGAATTACATCATAAGTATTGCAAATGTGCCAATATTGAATTATTGATTAAACATAATTAGGGCTTCAACTAAGCCCTTACTAAAAGTTTAAGTACACATAATAAAAATAAAGGAAAGAAGAAACCTGAGAGAAGAGTCGTCAATTCTCCTCCACAGTTTCCTTCTTCGATCTTCCCAAACAAAAACTAAACTAAAAGGAAGATAAGCTCCTCAAAAGAGAGATATGCTTTCTGTGTTTTACAAGTCTATTTATAGGGTTCTAAGGATACTTGGAAACCCTAATTTCCAAAATAGGGCCCTAACCCTAATTTCCAAAACAGGTGCTGCCTTTTTACTGTTCACTGTCGTATGTATACGCTCGATCATGAGCAGAGTGCGCTCGATCACAAGGTTGCGCTCGATCGCCCTTCCTAGTGCGCTCGATCGCACTCCAAACAGTATCTGCTCTAGGTTTTCAAGTTTTCTTCCTTTTAAGCTCCAAAATCTTCCAAAATGCTTCATTTTCTTCATAGACCTATAAAAACCATGTAAAACACAGAAATGAAGTAAAATGGACTAAAATAACATAAACTAGGGCTTAACAAATGTAAATTAAGGGGCTTAAAAATGAATATTTAAGCTCCTATCACATGGTAAAAAGAAAAAGAAAGAAGAAGCAAGTATTATGCCATTTTGTTCTCTTTGATAAGAAATTCGATAAAGGTTTTGGGCATCGGAACACTATACACTAAAATTATGCGGAAGCCCCATCTTATATGTGCTAATTCATCACACACAAATCAAACTTGCGATGCCTTAAGCCAACCTTAGGTAAGTAACATGAACTTTTGAAAATCCTTTTACAATACAAAAATGTGTTTTTATTTTAAGCTTACTCATGAACGGTTATCATTGTTTTATGCACAACCTAAAATTTTGAATATCATAGAAATGAATTAATCTTTAAAATTTTGTTCTAACTTAGTCTTTAGTTTTATATTGCTAAGGGACTAGCAATATGTAAGTTTGGGGGTGTGATAGGAGCTTAAATATTCATATTTAAGCCCCTTAATTTATGTTTGTTAAGCCCTAGTTTATGTTATTTTATTCCATTTTAATTCATTTCTATGTTTTACATGGTTTTTATAGGTCTATAAAGAAAAGGAAGCATTTTGGAAGCTTTTGGAGCTTAAAAGGAAGAAAACTAGAAAACCTTGAGCAGATACTGTCTTGAGTGCGATCGAGCGCACCAGGAAGGGCGATCGAGCGCAACCTTGCGATCAAGTGCACTCTGCTCGCGATCAAGCGCACACATACGGCAGTGAATAGTAAAAAGGCAGCACCTATTTTGAAAATTAGGATTAGGGCCCTATTTTGAAAATTAGGGTTTCCAAGTATCCTTAGAACCCTATAAATAGACTTGTAAAACACAGAAAATATATCTCCCTTTTGAGGAGCTTATCCTCCTTTTAGTTATGATAAGTGCTTAAATAGTCATATTTAAGCCCCCTAATTTACACTTGTTAGACTCTTTACTTATCTATTTTAGTAGATTATACTTCACTTTCGTGTTTTGTGTGTTTTTCACAGGACTTGGGCAAAAAGATAACAAAATGGAGCTTTTAGAAGCAAAAGCCAAGTTCTGCCCTCTAGCAAGGTGTGCTCGAGCGCACCTCCCTTGTGATCGAGCGCACAAGCACACGAGCGCACTGGAAGAAGGCTCGAGCACATCCCGCATACGCTCGAGCGCAATTACTCTAGAGACAGCAGAGCCAGAATTGGAAAGAAGTCTTCTGACTCCAAATAGGAACTTAGGGTTTCGGGACACTATAAGGACCCTATAAATAGCCCTTTAAAACACATAAACCAGATCTTTTGTTCTAGATTCGAAGTAGAGAGCTTAGGAGAGGATTTGATGACTTATCTCCCAAGGCTTCATCAGTTTTAGTTTTCTGTTTATTTTAATTATGTTTAGCATGTTTACTTTACTTAGCATGTGCAACTAAAACTCCTATAGGGCTCAATTGAAGCCCTAGTTATGCTTTACCACATATTCATTCATCGATTATCTTTGTTATAGCCTTGTTAGAATATTTAACTTGATTAATACCTATTCATATTTACATTCCTCATACGTATATGCCTGATCAACGTATGCATGTGGTATGGATAGGTTAGTCGAATCAATTTGGATGACTGAGTCCTGGGTTCGACATTAGTAACAAGGGATATCCACACCGGATTCTAGGGTTAATAAACATGGGAAACCGGAGCGGACCAAGCCCTAGGCCCCGTGTGGTTATCGATCTCCATAGCCCTCATGCTCTCTTAAGGAACAACTCAGTATACACCCATGCTGAATCCCTTAAAAGAGAAAAGAGTTAGAGTATACACCATGCCTAACTCGTTGCATAGGGAGATCAATAGCCTAAGGTCTGGACCAAGCCCTTAGGTTGGCAACCATTAGATATTCATGATAAGGCTAGAGTATTGAAACCTTAGTTAGTGGGAAGGTATAATTAGTGGTGGATACTGTAGCCCTATGATCTCATTATTGTTATTTACTCAAACTGTTATTTCTCTTTTAACTTGAAGAAACTAATTTTAAATAGAAATTCACCAATCCCTGTGGAAATGATCTCACGCTTGCACACTATGCTACCACAGACCTTGTGCACTTACAAGTAAAACTAGAACGGTTATTCGCTTAATTATTTAGGTAGATAATCATCCAACAAGCTTTTGGCGCAGTTGCTGGGGATTGCGTTAAATTTCTTTTAGAATTAATTTCTCGTTTAGTTTAATTACCATTATTTCTTATTCTATTTTTAGTTTTGATTCTGTTTTTACCTCATATTTTGTTTCAAAAAAAAAAAACCTTAATCAATTTTCTTTGTTTCAGGTACTCCAGGAAGCTTTTTGTGCCACTTGCGATCGAGCGCACTCTCTTATGCGATCGAGCACAATTGAGGCAGATATTAATCCGAGCAGCAGTATTTAACTACTACACTCACATAACTGCAACTAATTCATACACGGACGTCGGTCCAAGAATCCAGCATTCCTTCTCTTTGATCCCGAGCTTGAGAGGTCTATCCAACAAAGGCTTAGGGATAACCCAGAAGAGGTAGGAGAAGGGAGTGAGGAAGAGATACCAATGGCAGAACAAATAGTTGAACATAAACCACCTAAGCGGAGGCCGATGAAGTAATCCTTCATCCCGCAGAACATCGATCAGCCTTCGTGCATTGCATATTAACCTAAGGCGGAAGGAAACTATTATATATCTCCGTAGATACTCAGTGCACTAACTCACTTTAGGGGTACACCTAGTGATGATCCACATTTGCACCTTCGAGAGTTCTTTGACCCTCTACAAGTTTCAGCACATCCGAGGCCTAAACCAAGAAGGAATAAAGTTAATTCTTTTCCCTTTTTCCTTGAAAGATAATGCTAAATTATGGTATAATTCTTTGCCTGCAGTTTCCATCCACACTTGGGAGGAGTTGGCGAGTAAGTTTCTAAGGAAGTTCTTCCCAGCCCAGAAGATGAGACAAATGAAGAAAGAAATACAATCCTTCCAACAAAAGGATGGAGATCTATTCTTCGAGGTCTGGGGACACTTCAACGAGCTACTACTCAAGTGCCCACACCACAACCTACCCCAAGACGAACTAGTACAAGCCTTTTATGAAGGTTTAAATGATTCTAACAAAAATATTGTTGATTCAGGTTGTGGAGGAGTGCTGATGGAAAAGAGCAGCGAAGAGGTAATGGAACTTTTCGAAACCCTAAGGGAGCACACACAATAGTTCTCCTCTCGAGGTAAACATATAACCAAGAGTAAGGGTATGTATGAGATAAGCTTAAATGGAGGATCATCTCCTCAAATGGCCGCTGTGGAAAGAAAAATTGACTTATTAGTTAAAGCCATGGCCGCTCAGAACACCTCAACTAATCCATCAGCCGCACCACTACAGGTATGCGCCATTTGCTCACAATTTGATCATGATACTAATGCATGTCCCTTATATTCATCTACAGATCATGAGCAAGCCAACTTTTTGGGACCAAATAATTATCCGCATGATGAGTGCCAAATATTGCATATTTTGGCCCTCTAATTTACATTTGTTAGCTTAGGAATTTGTTACTTTGAGTTGTTTTCGTTGTTTTTCAGGTTTACAAGCACTGGGAAAGGAGTTTCACTAAAATTGCCAAAATTGCCCGTACAGATCAATCATCTTTGAAAATTAAACTGTATTGATTCAAGAAGAACCAGGATATGAGCCATATATGCTTAGAAAGATCCAGAAGTCTATTTTCTGGAAAATTTTACGGCTCGTAAAAATGATTTTTCTACAGAAAGTTATGGCCGTTTTAGTAGACAAAGGTCAGGCTGTGCGGGCTGTGCGGGATTTCAGCGTGAACAGAAGTTTTGAAGGGCATGTGAAGACTTAAATCCAACATCCCACATTGGTTGGAAACACATTTCTATATCCCACATCCCACATCGGATTGGAAACACATTCCACTTGTGGTATTTGCCTATATAAGACCCACTCCACTTCATCATCTAGTGTACAATTCCTGAGCCACTTTGGTGTTTACCGGTGGACGTCCGCTAGCATTCTGGTGGATCCCGAAGGCATTGCTACCACGAGGGGAAGGGTCGCCCGTCACCGAGTGGAATTTCTCCCATGTAAAGTTTTTTATTTATTTCTTTATATTAAGTTGTTTTAGTTTAAATGTTTAGCACTTGTTATTATAGTTTTATAGTTATGAGTGGCTAGACTCTTCAGCTAAGGTTGAAGATGAAGCCCCGCCGTTGTTTGGCGTAGTAGTTCAGATTTGCTTGTACAAATCTGACAATTTTTAGTATAAATGTTCTGTCAATTATTTGAGTTAATCTTATAATTGATTGAGTTTAAATTGTCTGTTGGATTTTCTTTGTGTTTCATCTGATGGATACATTGAATGCTTTTCGATTAAATTGGATTCCCTTTGTGATTTGTTAAGAGCGGATACATCGGGTGCTTTTGGTTTAGTTGGGATATTCTTTGTTTTTTGTCTTATAGTTGGATTCATTGAATGTTTTGATAGGCTATATTTTTAGAACATGTATGCTTAACTTCGGTGGGGTGGATTCGGAAACCTTAGTGTTTTTAATTATTAGTTTTTAAAATCAACTTAGTTTAGTTTTAATTTATTTTGCAATATCATTTGAAATTCGGAACTAGGTTAAGATAGAGTTAATTTAGATTAAAAATATATTTTCACAACGCAATTCCCTGTGGATTCGACCTCGCACTTGCACAACGCTATACTGCAAATGACTCGTGCGCTTGCGAGTAATTTAAAACTCACAACACCGCAGAAGAACAATCCCTATGCAAACACATACAACCCTGGATGGCGGAATCACTCGAACTTCTCATGGAGCAACAACCAAAATAATCAAGGGCAGCAAAAGAATTTCCAACCAGTAACCCAATTTGCTCCTGAACCCAAGAAGAATGACCTCGAAATTCTTTTAAGGCAACTAGCGACTCAGCAACAACAAATCCTGAATAAACATGAACAATTCATGGAAGAGTCAAGGCAATTTCGAACTGAAATGAGGCAAATCACTGTCAAGCACGATCAAGCCATTCAAGGACTAGAGGTACAAATGGGACAGTTGGTCAAGGTATTAAGTAGCAGAAAGCAAGGAGAGCTCCCGACCCAGCCACTACCTAATCCAAGAGGACACCAATAGCTGAATGCCATAACAACCTTAAGAAGTGGAAAGGTCATCGGTACCAACGAGCCTACACAAGTGTCTCCAAACCAAACCTCTGCATCTAAGGTAAGAGAGATAGAAAAGGTAAGTACACCTCCACCCTTCCCTTAAAGGTTGAGGAAGCCCAAAAAGGAAACTAAAATGATTGACATATTTAAAACCTTGAAAAAGGTAGAAATATAGATTCCTTTATTAGAGGCAATAAAACAACTACCTGCTTATGCTAAGTTTTTAAAAGATTGTTGCACTAACAAACGAAAGTTTCCGGAGAATGAGACGGTAGCCTTGACCGAAGAGGTAAGTGCTGTATTATTGAGAAAGTTACCACTTAAATTAAAAGATCTTGGTAGCTTCACTATTCCTTGCGGGCTAGGTGACCAGCTTTTTGAGCACGCATTATTGGATCTAGGAGTAAGTGTCAATTTGCTACCTTACAGTGTATTCAAGACACTAGGTTTGGGGGAGCTCCAACCAACCTCCATTACATTACAATTGGCTGACAGAAGCATCAAATGACCAAGAGGAATCCTCGAGGATGTTTTGGTAAGAGTAGGTAAATTTATTTTACCAGCTGATTTTATTGTATTAGATGTGGAGGAATGCCATATGCCTATACCATTCCCTATCATTTTAGGTAGACCATTTATGATCACTGCTGACACAAACATTAATGTAAAAAGAGGCATTGTCACAATGAGAGTAAATGATGAAGAGATAGAATTTAAAATCTTTAATACACTGGACTCCACAAACACTAATGATAAGTGTCATAATGTGAGCTTCCTACAAGGTATTGATGAGAAAATTGCTAAGGCCCATTGCACAGTTCCATTGGAGACCATTCCCAACCAGGCTGACACGAGATTGGACATTAGGCCAGAAGATGATAATGTGATTAAAGATATCAAAGGGGTTGTGCACACCATCAAGAACACACCCAAGCGTTCAAGTAAGTATAATCCTCAAGATAAAAATCGTGCACTTACTAATACCATGTCTCCTTATTTCATTGACCAGGTACTAAAATGGGAGGCAAAGCAGCTATCTATAGAACTCGAACCACTGAATGGGGCCCCTAAGTGCCTCCTTCAAAGGATGTAGCCTTAAAAGCTACCATAGAGAGCACTTGAGCAAATTCCACTTGCATAACAAAGGGCTCAAATGCCTCTATTGAGATTAGTGGTACTGAGCCCACTACAAGCTGGTACGACTGTATCATTCCAACTGTTATTTTAATTCATTTCTTTGTATTAAACTATTTTTACTATTAGCAAATTTCTGCCTTGCGCTCGAGCGCACATCACATGCACTCGCGTGCCACCTCGCCCTGAGTTGCGCACAAGCGCAGTACCCCTCGCACCTGCATATCAGTACGATCGAGCACACTATGCTCGAGCGCACTTGGGGTAGAGTAGCCACGTGATGGTTTTTAAAACACTTATCTTGCTCAATTGCAAGCTACTTTCTCCTTGTTCGCACTCACACCTTCTACAACTCTAAAGAAGCATTACCAACTCACCACGACCCTCAATACCACTATAAAAATCACTGCTCACACCACCACAAACCTCCTCCATCCCGTTTACATACGTTAAAACCCATCCCCATCCTTGTTCATAACCACCTCAAATCCACACGGTAGGCATTTTAAATTATTTTCCAAATATCACGAGCACACACCAGTTTCTTTACAATATTTTTCTCCTCTTATATGCTATTCTGTGTGTTGATGGAATTTTTCGTGTTTACATGAGGTAGGGGCCGTCTTTGGATACTATACACAAGCTTCGTATATTTGGTGCACATCAACTGTTTGCTAAATTGCCTAAGCGAGAGCGCTCGAGCGCCCAATATCTACGATCGAGCGCACTACCCCTCTTGCGATTGAGCGCACAGTATCTACGATCAAGTGCAATTTTGACAGAAACACATATCCGGATTCTGAAACATGAATTCCACATCTCGTGCCTCTAGTAGTCGCAATCATTCATCCCGGCCCACTTTCGAACAGCGTGAAATACTGTTCGAGACAACATTTAACGTAGAAGAGGACTTCAAGACTTTGGACGCCACAAGATGGGTGGTCCAAGAATTCAAGCACCGAGATCTCAAGCTGCTATTCAAGCCGGTCTGCTCAACGACATAAACACGATTTGTGGTCAGTTTCTACGAGAACCTGACCTACCACTGTACCAGGCCAAAGATTTTTTCTTCTTCAGTCCAGGGCAAGTTCATAGAGTTGACCACCACTGACATAGCTGGCTCTCTACACTGCTGCGATGAGTCCCCACTAGAGGATAGCCACATAAAGTAGCAGCCTGACTCGTTCCCTCTCCCACACATCATTGAAGACATATGTTCGGGGCAGTATGCTGACCTCCACAACAATGTGGGGAGCCTGTCGAGGTTGCCTCCCCGTCTATGGTTCATCGATTCAGTCCTGCAGCGTAATGTGTGCCCTTTGGGGCACAAGAAATAGAGGCGGGATCAGTTCTTACAGGCTCTCTACACCTTTCACTGAGGTCACTGGTACTCCACCCCAGCGGTCATATGGAGTCAGATACATAAGTTCTGGGATGGGTGCATAACCGGCAGACGACCACAGCCAATGTTTGGGGTCTTTCTTTCCCCTTCTTGCTCAGTCATATCTTCAAAAAGAAGGGGATTAGAGGATCCTCTATAGATGGCCCAGTTAGTGACCATCTTTTCTTTGGGAGAGCACAGTGGAGCCTCAGCCAGTCGCACATGCCCTGAGGACCGTTGATGAGTCCAAAATATTGCATATTTTAGACCCTTAACTTATATTTGTTATGCTCTTAGTTAGTATTATTTTACTTTATTTTACGTTTTTCTTGTGTTTTGTGTGTTTTTACAGCTTTGTGGAGAAAGTGCAGCATTTCAGGTTGATTTGAAGCTTCTGGAGACATTGCGCTCGATCGCAACAGATATGCGATCGAGCGCACCAGCGCTCGAGCGCACCTGCCTTTGAACGAGCGCAAGGTCAACATCCCACATCGAAATAATTGAAGTTCAGTGCATTTGCGATCGATCGCAGCAGACATGCGATCGAGCGCACATGAGATCGTGCGCACAAGACATGCGATCGATCATACCTGCGATCGATCGCACCACACTGCGATCGAGCGTACCTGCGATCGATCGCACCACACTGCGATCGAGCGCACACGGGCCTGTATCCCACATCGTTTCTGCAACCTGTTTTACTCCGGGTCTCCCTCTATATAAACACCATTTGGCTTCATAATCCAATGTACAATTCCTGAGCCACTTTGGTGTTTACCGGTGGATGTCCGCTAGCATTCTGGTGGATCCCGAAGGCATTGCTACCACGAGGGGAAGCGCCGCCCGTCAGCGAGTGGAATTTCTCCCATGTAAAGTTGTTTATTTATTTCTTTATATCCAGTTGTTTTAGTTTAAATGTTTAGCACTTGTTATTATAGTTTTATAGTTATGAGTGGCTAGATTCTTCAGCTAAGGTTGAAGATGAAGCCCCGCCGTTGTTTGGCGTAGTAGTTCAGATTTGCTTGTACAAATCTGACAATTTTTAGTATAAATGTTCTGTCAATTATTTGAGTTCATCTTATAATTGATTGAGTTTAAATTGTCTGTTGGATTTTCTTTGTGTTTCATCTGATGGATACATTGAATGCTTTTCGATTAAATTGGATTCCCTTTGTGATTTGTTAAGAGCGGATACATCGGGTGCTTTTGGTTTAGTTGGGATATTCTTTGTTTTTTGTCTTATAGTTGGATTCATAGAATGTTTTGATAGGCTATATTTTTAGAACATGTATGCTTAACTTCGGTGGGGTGGATTCGGAAACCTTAGTGCTTTTTATTATTAGATTTTAAATCAATTTAATTTAGTTTTAATTTATTTTGCAATATCATTCACAATTCGGAACTAGGTTAAAATAGAGTTAGTTTAGATTAAAAATTATATTTTCACAACGCAATTCCCTGTGGATTCGACCTCGCACTTGCACAACGCTATACTGCAAACGACTCGTGCGCTTGCGAGTAATTTAAAACTCACAACAAGTTTTTGGCGCCGTTGCGGGGGAATTGTTTTGTTTGTGAAAATTTTTTGGTCTGAATTGATTTTATTTTTCTACTAGTTAATTTAATTAGTTTAAAAAAAAAAAAAAAAAAAAAAATTATTTTTGCTTTATTCTGTTGCTTCTGCTGGTTAGTATCTCATTATTTTTCTGATAGTGTATTCTTGGTCGGAGATCCTTGAACTTAGATTTGACACATTTAGATCCCGACTTAGAAAGAACTCTTAGGAGACAGAAAAGAGCGCTAGTTGAGAGAGAGACTGTTGAGATGGGAGAAAATTTTAATCAACCTGAACATGTAGAGCAACCTAGAGCTTGGAACGTGGACTCCACTACATCCCTTAGGGATTTGTTCGCACCCGTTGCGACTAACTCATCTTCCTGCATAGTGTTGCCACCAACCAATGCCACACACTTTGATTTGAAGCCACATGTTATCCAACTCCTACCCTCATTCCATGGCTTAGATCTTGAAAATCCTTATAGTCATGTGAAGAAGTTCAAAGACATTTGTGCTACATTCAAATTCCAGAACTTCTCTGAGGAGTCAGTCCATCTTCGACTTTTCCCTTTCTCCCTTCACGATAGAGCTAGGGCGTGGTTGGACTCCAACACGTCCGGATCTATCACATCTTGGGAAAACCTACTTAGTAAATTTTACCATAAGTTTTTCCCAATGTCTAGAGTGAATGAGTACCGTAAGGAGATTAGCTCTTTCACTCAGGACGAGGATGAGAAGTTCTCTGAAAGCTGGGAGCGCTTTAAAGAGTTACTGATCAGATGCCCTCCACATGGATATGAGAAGTGGAGACTCGTTCAATTCTTCTACCAAGGGTTGACTCAACCCAACCGTAGCATGATCGAGTCTATGAATGGGGGGCATTCTTGAGTCTGACAGGAGATGAAGCATATATGGCGTTGGACAAGTTGTCCGACAACTCACAGCAGTGGGATTTTTCAAGCTGTCGAGATAAGTCCATTCGTGCTCCTAAGAGGGGAGGCATCTATGAGGTCCGAGAGGACGCTGATTTGAGGATAAAGTTAGATGCCCTCACTAAGAAGATTGATGCTCTCACTGTGAGCCAATCCATCAATGCTGCCAACACATTCAATGTTGAAAGCTGTTCCATCTGTGCTAGTCCCATGCATCTAGCACAGAATTGCCCATCAATGCCGGCTTGTGCCGAGTATCCTATGGAACAAGTAAATGCTTTCAATGACTTTCGAAGGCAGTCAAATGGATCGTACTCCGAGACGTACAATCCAGGGTGGCGGAACCACCCAAATTTTTCATGGAGGCAGAACCAACCAATGAATCAGGGAGGATCCTCTCATCATGCTCAAAATCAATATCCTCCCGGATTTGCCCCACAAATTCCTAATCATGGTCGTTCTGCCCATCCAGCACCTTCACCTGCTTACCATGCACCTGCTCAAACACCAGCGCCAGTTTCTCAATCACTTGAGGACACCCTCAAGGAATTCATGAAGGCGACTAGCCAAAATATGAGCGATGTGAGGAGTGCAACAATGGTAAACACCCAAGCAATTGCCAAGCTGGAGAGTCAAATAGGGCAAATTGCAAGTCACTTGGGTGAGAGAGAGAAAGGAAAGTTCCCCAGTCAGCCCGTGCAAAACCCAAAAGGACAATTTATGGTTGAGAGTTCATCAACTCCAACGCACGGGGAGGAACAAGTACAGTCGATTGTCACACTAAGGTCTGGGAGACAAGTGGACAATCGAGTGGAAGAGAGCCCTGCTATGCAGCAAGGGCAAGGGAGTGGCAACACAGAGAAGAGAGATGCTGAGCCATCTACAGCCACACCTACTGAGAAAGATCCTCCTAGGTCATTTTTACCTAGAGCGCCCTACCCCGAGAGACTACAGGCGCCCAAGAAAGGAGGGAAGTATGAAGAAATTCTGGAGGTATTCAAGCAAGTCCATATCAATATCCCATTTTTGGATGCCATCCATCAAGTGCCATCATATGCCAAGTTTTTAAAGGACTTGGTCACTATCAAGAGAAGGACGAATGTCCCAAAGAAGGCATTTTTGACCGAGCAGGTCAGTTCAATCCTTCAGTGCAAGCTACCCATCAAGTATAAGGACCCGAGGTGTCCTACCATCTCTTGCACGATAGGAGTCAGCCATATTGAGAGGGCCCTTTTGGATCTAGGGGCGAGTGTGAATCTTCTACCCTACTCAGTCTATGTGCAGTTGGGGTTAGGAGAATTGAAGCCCACATCCACGACGCTTCAATTGGCTGACAGGTCAGTGAAAAGACCACGGGGGATAGTTGAGGATGTTTTGATAAAAGTGGATAAGTTCTATTTCCCCGTGGATTTTATTGTGCTTGACACAGAACCGGTTCAGAATGTAGGGATTCAAATACCGGTGATTCTAGGGCGACCATTCTTAGCCACGGCTAACGCCCTAATCAATTGTAGGACAGGGGTGATGAAGATCTCCTTCGGAAATATGACAGTGGAGTTGAACATTTTTGATATCACTAGGCAACCACTGGAATATGATGAAATGAGAGATGTATGCTTGATAGAGGAGATTCTTGAGGATACTGTGGATGAATCAAGCATTGAGGATCCCATGGAGGCATGCTTTGCTCACTTTGGAGAGGACTTGGGTTTAGATAAATTACTCGAGGAAGTAAATGCCATTTTGGAGTCTGATCCTCAAGAAAGCAAGGAGGAGGAGGAGAAGGTGTCACCCGAACCTCAACAGAAGGAACTTAAGCCTTTACCAGATAATCTTAAGTATAAGTTCCTGGGTCCAGCACATTGTTTGCCTGTGATAATAGCTTCAGATTTGGGAGAGGCTCAAGAGGAAAAATTATTAGATGTTTTAAGAGAGCACAAGGAAGCTATCGGCTGGACCATTGAGGATATTAAAGGAATCAGCCCCTCGGTGGTGATGCACAGGATACACTTGGAAGAAGATGCTAAGCCATCGAGGGAGCCGCAAAGAAGGCTCAACCCTGCTATGCAAGAGGTTGTAAGGGCAGAGGTTATTAAGCTGTTAGATGCAGGGATCATTTATCCCATCTCTGATAGCAAGTGGGTGAGCCCCATTCATGTCGTGCCCAAGCGAGCTGGGTTAACGGTAGTAAAGAATAAGGACGACGAGTTGGTGCCAACTCGTGTGCAGTCTGGGTGGAGAGTGTGTATAGACTACCGTAAGCTGAACACTGCCACAAGGAAGGATCACTTTCCACTTCCATTTATTGATCAGATGGTGGAGCGTTTGGCTGGGCACGAGTATTATTGCTTTTTGGATGGTTATTCTGGATATAACCAGGTCCCCATGGACCCTGAAGATCAGGAGAAGACGACATTTACCTGTCCTTTTGGGACCTTCGCCTACCGTCGCATGCCTTTTGGGTTATGCAATGCACCTGCCACTTTTCAGCGGTGCATGGTCAGTATATTCTCTGACATGGTAGAGCGGTTCTTGGAGATTTTCATGGACGACTTCTCCGTCTTCGGTTCAACATTTGAGGAGTGCCTGCACCGTCTCTCTTTGGTTTTGGTACGGTGCAAGGAGAAGAACCTGGTGCTTAATTGGGAGAAGTGCCATTTTATGGTCAAGCAAGGAATTGTACTGGGGCATATCGTATCTCATCGAGGGATTGAGGTCGACAAAGCGAAGGTGGATTTGATTTCCAGCCTTCCACCCCCACGTACGGTGAAAGAGGTTCGATCTTTTCTGGGCCATGCAGGTTTCTATAGGCGATTTATCCAGAATTTCAGCAAGATCGCCAGGCCCTTGTGCAAGTTGTTGCAAAAAGATGCCCCATTTCTATTTGATGAGGATTGTAAGAAAGCATTTGGGGATCTGAAGGAAATTCTGACGTCCACACCCATTATTCAGCCACCTAACTGGGGTGTGCCTTTTGAGATTATGTGTGACGCATCAGACTATGCTGTTGGAGCTGTTTTGGGGCAGCGTGTTGATAAACTTCCCCATGCTATCTATTACGCAAGTCGAACTCTAAACGACGCACAACTCAATTATTCTACCACTGAGAAGGAGTTGCTTGCAGTCGTTTTTGCACTAGACAAGTTCAGATCCTACTTGTTAGGATCTAAAGTCATTATCTACTCGGACCATGCTGCATTGAAGTATCTTTTCTCTAAAAAAGATGCTAAATCTCGTCTTATCCGATGGATCTTGCTACTTCAAGAGTTCGACATTGAGATTCGGGATAAGAAAGGTTCGGAAAATGTGGTGGCGGACCATTTGTCTAGATTGATTGTGGAATTCAGTGAGGCTGCCACTCCCATTTCTGAGACCTTTCCTGATGAGCAATTGATGCACATTGCTCACAGTCCCGCACCATGGTTTGCTGACATAGTGAACTATCTTGTCACCGGACACATGCCCTTGCATTGGGGGAGGCAAGATAAATCAAAAATTTTGGCCATGGTAAAACACTTTTTCTGGGACGATCCTTACCTGTTCAAGTATTGTCCTGATCAGGTCATTAGAGGATGTATTCCTGAGCATGACCAATCTAATGTCATCGCCTTTTGTCATGATCATGCATGTGGAGGCCATTTTAGTGCTAAAAAGACCGCTGCAAAGATTTTGCAGTGTGGATTTTATTGGCCTACCCTGTTTCGGGACTCTCACACCTACTGTATATCTTGTGAGCGTTGCCAAAAGCTAGGGAGTCTTTCTAGGAGAAATATGATGCCCCTCAACCCTATTCTGATTGTTGAAATTTTTGATGTGTGGGGCATTGATTTCATGGGACCATTCCCAAACTCCTTTGGCTACTTATACATTCTAGTTGCTGTGGACTATCTGTCCAAGTGGGTGGAGGCCGTTGCGTGCAAGACCAATGACCACAGAGTTGTGGTCCAGTTCTTGAAAGACACTATTTTTGCTCGTTTTGGTACGCCTCGAGCAATCATAAGTGATGGAGGTAAGCACTTTTGCAACAAGATCTTTGAGCAGTTGATGAAGAAATATTGTATCACGCACAAAGTTGCCACCCCATATCACCCACAGACGAGTGGTCAAGTGGAAATCTCAAATCGCGAGATCAAACATATTTTGGAAAAGACTGTGAACCCTACTAGAAAGGATTGGTCTTTGCGATTGACGGATGCACTGTGGGCATATCGGACAGCCTTCAAGACGCCAATTGGCATGTCTCCCTATCGCATTGTATACGGAAAGGCATGTCACCTTCCGGTTGAATTAGAGCATCGTGCGTATTGGGCTGTCAAGCAACTAAATTTCAATCTTTCAAAGGCTGGCTCACAACGAAAGCTCCAACTCAATGAATTGGAGGAGCTGCGGAATGATGCATATGAGTGTGCCCGATCATACAAAGCACAAATGAAGAAGACTCATGACCAAAATATTTTGAGACGAGCTTTTGAGCCGGGTCAGAGAGTTCTTCTTTATAATTCACGCCTGCATCTTTTTCCAGGCAAGCTCAAATCCCGATGGTCAGGCCCATTCATTATTCGATCGGTTTTTCCTCATGGGGCCATCGAGATTGAGGATCCTAAGAATGGTAATACTTTCAAGGTAAATGGACAGAGGCTGAAACCATTCTTAGAGTTGAGGAGTCCGGACATTGAGACGATACTGTTGGAGGATCCTAGTTACTCAGATTGAGTGTAGTATTCTAGGGAGAGTCTGGCTGAAGACGTAAAACTTAGCGCTCATGGGAGGCACCCCACAGCTTATCTTTTCTTTCGTTTATTTATTATTTCGCATGTTTATGATTAATGTTTGTTTCCAGTATTTTTTGTTTTCCAGTTTTTATTTTTCAGGGACAAAGCGTACTTCAGTTCAAGTTTGGGGGTATGCTATGAGCCATACCAGTCCAGATAGTTCTCCATATCTCAGGTCAGCTCTTTTCATAGTAGTCACACATTGGGGTCAATGTGTGATTTAAGTTTGGGGGTATAGGAGACACATCACACACTTTGTCCTAATTTGTTGTCTTTTCGTCATAGAGATAAATGCATGCTCATGTTATCGTGAAATTTTAGTTGATCTAAACATTTTTTGTGATGTGATGTCATTGGTGAGCTTAACATTTTGAACACATGATCTGGTGATAAATTTTTAAAATTTAGTTACTTACTTTAGGCATTTTGAGAATTCACATGTTTGATCTAATCTAACACGAGCACATTAGCACAAATTATGTGAGGTATGACATGTGATTTTAATGTGTATTTTTCCTTATCTTAACTGAAACTGGATGACTTGTTGGATGAACTCTTGGGCATAGGAAAATATAAAAAAAAAAAAAAAAAAAAAAAAAAAAAAAAAAATTTATCAATAAACTTTTCGCTGAGTAACTGGACCTCTTGCCTCAGTAAGCAGTGAGTGTTCACGTCAAAAGGTGAAATTTTGCTTGGTAATATTAAGGTCGGTTTAATTTCGTAGCCTTTTTGACTCGAGTTAGTAAGTCCTTAGGGGTGTCTTTACACCTAATGCCCTAAAACCATCTGGTTTGGGAGTCATTGACTTAACACTCGCTACATGGGTCAATTAGAAAGCTCAAGGGAACTAAGCATAGCCGTGCCTTAATAATAAAAAAAAAAAAAAAAAAAAAGAGAGAATAAAAACTATGCCTTTTCGTTCATTTTTTATGGGAAATTCGGTGAATCTTGAGACATGGAGACCTTACACATTAGAGTTACTTGGAAGCTTCATTTTTATGTACTAATTCACCTTACACTGATTCAAGCTTGTGATGCCTTATCCTGCCTTTTGTAAGTAATTAGATTTTAACATTTCTATTCATTGAGAAGATGGGTTTACCTTTTTTAAGCTTGCTTATGAATGATTATCATGATGATGTGTGCTCCTTAAATTTTTGGATACCATGAGTGATGACCTTATCTTTATGTTCTTTGTTTTTCATTGAGTCTTTTATTTTGTTTTGCTAAGGGACTAGCAAAATATAAGTTTGGGGGTATTTGATGAGTCCAAAATATTGCATATTTTAGACCCTTAACTTATATTTGTTATGCTCTTAGTTAGTATTATTTTACTTTATTTTACGTTTTTCTTGTGTTTTGTGTGTTTTTACAGCTTTGTGGAGAAAGTGCAGCATTTCAGGTTGATTTGAAGCTTCTGGAGACATTGCGCTCGATCGCAACAGATATGCGATCGAGCGCACCAGCGCTCGAGCGCACCAGCGCTCGAGCGCACCTGCCTTTGAACGAGCGCAAGGTCAACATCCCACATCGAAATAATTGAAGTTCAGTGCATTTGCGATCGATCGCAGCAGACATGCGATCGAGCGCACATGAGATCGTGCGCACAAGACATGCGATCGATCATACCTGCGATCGATCGCACCACACTGCGATCGAGCGTACCTGCGATCGATCGCACCACACTGCGATCGAGCGCACACGGGCCTGTATCCCACATCGTTTCTGCAACCTGTTTTACTCCGGGTCTCCCCCTATATAAACACCATTTGGCTTCATAATCCAATGTACAATTCCTGAGCCACTTTGGTGTTTACCGGTGGATGTCCGCTAGCATTCTGGTGGATCCCGAAGGCATTGCTACCACGAGGGGAAGCGCCGCCCGTCAGCGAGTGGAATTTCTCCCATGTAAAGTTGTTTATTTATTTCTTTATATCCAGTTGTTTTAGTTTAAATGTTTAGCACTTGTTATTATAGTTTTATAGTTATGAGTGGCTAGATTCTTCAGCTAAGGTGAAGCCCCGCCGTTGTTTGGCATAGTAGTTCAGATTTGCTTGTACAAATCTGACAATTTTTAGTATAAATGTTCTGTCAATTATTTGAGTTCATCTTATAATTGATTGAGTTTAAATTGTCTGTTGGATTTTCTTTGTGTTTCATCTGATGGATACATTGAATGCTTTTCGATTAAATTGGATTCCCTTTGTGATTTGTTAAGAGCGGATACATCGGGTGCTTTTGGTTTAGTTGGGATATTCTTTGTTTTTTGTCTTATAGTTGGATTCATAGAATGTTTTGATAGGCTATATTTTTAGAACATGTATGCTTAACTTCGGTGGGGTGGATTCGGAAACCTTAGTGCTTTTTATTATTAGATTTTAAATCAATTTAATTTAGTTTTAATTTATTTTGCAATATCATTCACAATTCGGAACTAGGTTAAAATAGAGTTAGTTTAGATTAAAAATTATATTTTCACAACGCAATTCCCTGTGGATTCGACCTCGCACTTGCACAACGCTATACTGCAAACGACTCGTGCGCTTGCGAGTAATTTAAAACTCACAACAACCGTGGTCAAAGATACCAACCGTCGAGCATCCACCGGTGAGCTCTTCATGGGAGGAGGTTCAGACAGGCATAGGATCCATAGAGTATCAACATCTCCTAGATGAGCTATCTTCCTTCGGCTATGAGTTGTCTGACATTCGCCGAGAGGATCGTGAGGCAGCCCGTCTGATCCATCAACGGATCAATAAGTTAGAGGCACAGTTCACACGACAGGAGGTGATGCTGCAGGCCATCCTTGACCGCCTACCTCCTGCACCCAGTACCTCTTTGACTGCACCCACAGACGATCAGTAATGAGAGATACCCCGTCTGGCTGAAAACGTAAAACTTAGCGCTCATGGGAGGCGCCCCAAACATATCCTTTTCATTTTAGTAGTTTTCTTTTAGTTATAGTTATAATTACATGTCGAGTTTGCATATTTTGTTTTCTGGCAAAACATTTGTTTTCCTTTGTCAGGTACTTAGTGCGTGCATCCAGTTCAAGTTTGGGGGTGTATGCAAGCAAGCAAGCAACCTAGTTCTCCATCTCCCAAGTTAGATCATTCCATGCCACACACATTGGGGACAATGTGCATTTTAAGTTTGGGGGTAGTGGGAGATACTAGATACTATCACACACGCACTTGAAACACATGCACACACTAAAATCCCAGTTTTTTTTTAGGAAGATAAATACATGATCAATGGGTAAAACAAAAATTTTGGTTGATTTAAAAATTTGACAACAGTTCATTAGTAAGCTTAAAAGCTAGAACACATAGTCTTGTAATACTTGCCTCAGTAAGCATTGAGTGTTCACGTCAAAATGTGAGAATTTCATTTAGAAGCATTAAAACCTATTAGTTCCATAGCCTTTTTGATTCGAGTTAGTAAGTCTTTAGGGATGTCTTTACACCTAATGCCCTAAAACCATCTGGTTTTGGAGTCATTGGCTAAACACTCGTTACAAGGGTCAAAGAGAAAGCTCGATGGAACTCAACATGGCAAAGATCACATGATAAAAAGAAAAAAAAAGCAAGTATTATGCCATTTTTGTTCTCTTTTATAAGGAATTCGATAAAAGTTTGGGCATCGAAACCCTATACGTTAAAATTATGTGGAAGCCTCATCTTATATGTGCTAACTCATCACACACAAATCAAACTTGCGATGCCTTAGGCTAGCCTTAGGTGAGTAACATGAGCTTTTGAAAATCCTTTTACAATACAAAAATGTGTTTTTACTTTAAGCTTACTCAGGAACGGTTAACATCGTTTTATGCACAACATAAAATTTTGAATATAATGGAAATGAATTTATCTTTAAAATTTTGTTCTAACTTAGTTTTTAGTTTTATATTGCTAAGGGACTAGCAATATGTAAGTTTGGGGGTGTGATAAGTGCTTCAATAGTCATATTTAAGCCCCCTAATTTACACTTGTTAGACTCTTTACTTATCTATTTTAGTAGATTATACTTCACTTTTGTGTTTTGTGTGTTTTTCGAAGGACTTGGGCAAAAAAAATAACAAAATGGAGCTTTTAGAAGCAAAAGCACATGAGCGCACTTGAAGAAGGCTCGAGTGCACACATGCGATCGAGCACATCCCGTATACGCTTAAGCGCAATTATTCCAGAGGCGGCAGAGCCAGAATTGGAAAGAAGTCTTCTGACTCCAAATAGGAACTTAGGGTTTCGGGACACCATAAGGACCCTATAAATAGCCCTATAAAACACATAAACCATACCTTTTGTTCTAGATTCGAAGTTGAGAGCTTAGGAGAGGAATTGACAACTCGTCTCCTGAGGCTTCTTCGGTTTTAGTTTTCTGTTTATTTTATTTATGTTTATCATGTTTACTTTACTTAGCATGTGTAACTAAAACTCCTATAGGCCTCTTGCCTCAGTAAGCATTGAGTGTTCACGTCAAAAGGTGGAAAGTAAATCTTTAATGATTATAATAAATATTCCCACTGAGTAACTGAGCCTTTTGCCTCAGTAAGCATTGAGTGTTCACATCAAAAGGTGGGAATTTTATTAAGATGCATTAAAACCTGTTAGTTCCGTAGTCTTTTTGACTCGAGTTAGCAAGTCTTTAGGGGTGTCTTTACACCTAATGCCCTAAAACCATCTGGTTTGGGAGTCATTGGCTAAACACTTGTTACAAAGGTCAAATAGAAAGCTCGATGGAACTCAACATGGCAAAGAAATAAAACATCGCATGATAAAAAGAAAAAGAAAAAGAAGCAAGTATTATGCCATTTTTGTTCTCTTTGATAAGGAATTCGATAAAGGTTTGGGTATCGAAACCCTATACACTAAAATTATGTGGAAGCCCCATCTTGTATGTGCTAATTCATCACACACAAATCAAACTTGCAATGCCTTAAGCCAACCTTAGATAAGTAACATGAACTTTTGAAAATCTCTTTTCAATACAAAAATGCGTTTTTATTATAAGCTTACTCATGAATGGTTATCATAGTTTTATGCACAACCCAAATCTTTGAGTATCACGAAAATGAATTTATCTTTAAATTTTGTTTCAATATAGTCTTTGTTTTGTATTGCTAAGGGACTAGCAATATGTAAGTTTAGGGGTGTGATAGGAGCTTAAATATTCATATTTAAGCCCCTTAATTTACATTTGTTAAGCCCTAGTTTATGTTATTTTAGTCAATTTTACTTCATTTCTGTGTTTTACATGGTTTTTATAGGTCTATGAAGAGAATGAAGCATTTTGCAAGCTTTTGGAGCTTAAAAGGAAGAAAATCGGAAAAACCTGGAGCAGATACTATTTGAAGTGCGATCGAGCGCACTCTGCTGGCGATCGAGCACGCATGTACAGGCACGAACAGTAAAAACGGTAGCACCTGTTTAGGAAATAAAATAGGTTTTTGTGTTTCAATAAGATTAGGATTCCAGGGTCTTCTAGGGTTATGGTACCCCTATAAATAGACTTGTAAACACATAAATAGGGTGGGAGAAATATTCTAGAGAAGAATCAAAGAGGCCAGATTGGCCAAAGAAAGATTAGTGGTAGATCCCTGGGGGATAATCCCAAAAGGGGGAGAAAGCTTGAGAAAGAGACTGTGGAGACAAATTGACGACTCTTCTCCATAGTGTTTTGGGTTTCTTCTTTCCTTTACTTTTATTTTATGATAATGTGTAACTAAAAACTTAGTAAGGCTCGATTGAAGCCCTAATTATGTTTACTTAATACTTCGATATTGGCGCCTTTGTAATGGTTATATGATGATGTTTAACTTGATTAATACCTGTGTTTATTTAAATTCCTCAAATGTGTTTGTATAATCAACTTATGCATGTGGTATGGATTAATTAGTTGAATCAATTTGGATGACCAAGTATTGGGTTCAACATTAGTAACAAGAGATATCCACACCGGATTCTCGGGTTAATCAACACGGGAAACCGGGAGAGGACCAAGCCCCTAGGCCCCATGTGGTTGCCGGTCTCTACAGCCCTTATGCTCTCCTAAGGAACAACTCAGTATACACCCATGCTGAATTCCCTAAGAGAGAAAAGAGTTACAGTATACACCATGCCTAACTCGTTGCATAGGGAGATCAATAGCCTAAGGTGTGGACCAAGCCCTTAGGTTGGCAAGCATTAAATATTCAGAGTATAACTAAAGCATTGGCATATTGTTTTATTATGTTAAAGCATAATTAGTGGTGGATATCAAAGATCTACACTTTTATCATTATCTTGTTTTTTGTTTTATCCTTATCAATCCAAACTTATATTTTCTTTATCCTGTTTTATATTGTGAAACTAATTCTAAAAACGAAATTCACCAATCCCTGTGGAAATGATCTCGCACTTACACACTATGCTACCACAGACCTTGTGCACTTGTAAGTAAAACTAGAATGGTTATTTGCTTATTTATTTAAGTAAATAGTCGTCCAACAAGTTTTTGGTTCTAGATTCGAAGTAGAGAGCTTAGGAGAGGAATTGACGACTCGTCTCCCGAGGCTTCTTCGGTTTTAGTTTTCTATTTATTTTAATTATGTTTAGCATGTTTCCTTTACTTAGCATGTGTAACTAAAACTCCTATAGGGCTCGATTGAAGCCCTAGTTATGCTTTACCACATATTCATTCATTGATTATCTTTGCTATAGCCTTGTTAGAATATTTAACTTGATTAATACCTGTTTATATTTGCATTCCTCATATGTATGTGCCTGATCAACGTATGTATGTGGTATGGATAGGTTAGTCAAATCAATTTAGATGACCGAGTCCTGGGTTCGACATTAGTAACAAGGGATATCCACATCGGATTCCCGAGTTAATCAAAATGGGAAACCAGGAGCGGACCAAGCCCTAGGTCCCATGTGGTTGTCGATCTCCACAACCCTCATGCTTTCTTAAGGAACAACTTAGTATGCACCCGTGTTGAATCCCTTAAGAGAGAAAAAAAGTTAGAGTATACACCATGCCTAACTCGTTGCATAAGGAGATCAATAGCCTAAAGTGTGGACCAAGCCCTTAGGTTGGCAACCATTAGATATTCATGATAAGGCTAGAGCATTGAAACCTTAGTTAGTGGGAAGGTATAATTAGTGGTGGATATCGTAGCCCTATGATCTCATTATTGTTATTTACTCACACTCAAACTATTATTTCTCTTTTAACTTGAAGAAACTAATTTTAAATAGAAATTCACCAATCCCTGTGGAAATGATCTCGCACTTGCACACTATGCTACCACAGACCTTGTGCACTTGCAAGTAAAACTAGAACGGTTCTTCGCTTAATTATTTAGGTAAATAATCGTCCAACAAGTTTTTGGCGCCCTGTCTGGCTGAAGACGTAAAACTTTACGCTCATGGGAGGCACCCCAGACATATCCTTTTCATTTTAGTACTTTCCTTTTAGTTATAGTTATAATTACATGTCGAGTTTGCATATTTTGTTTTCCGACACAACGTTTGTTTTCCTTTGTCAGGTACTTAGTGCGTGCATCTAGTTCAAGTTTGGGAGTGTATACAAGCAAGCAAGCAACCTAGTTCTCCATCTCCCAGGTAAGATCTTTCCATGCCACACACATTGGGGACAATGTGCATTTTAAGTTTGGGGGTAGTGGGAGAAACTAGATACTATCACACACACACTTGAAACACATGCACACACTAAAGTCCCAGTTTTTTTTTTAGGAAGATAAATACATGATCAATGGGTAAAACAAAAATTTTGGTTGAATTAAAAATTTGATAACACTTCATTAGTAAGCTTAAAAGCTAGAACACATAGTCTTGTAATAGGAATTTTACAAAGTTTAGTTACCTACCTCAAGGCACCTAAGAATTCACGAGTTTGATCCAAATTTGCACGAGCACATTTAACACGCATTTGTGTGGGGTATGACATATAATTCTCTTGTATATGTTTCCATAATCTAACTATAATCGGATAACTTGTTGAAAAGAACCCTTTGGCATAAGAAAAATAAAGAAAAATGTTCATCATGAAAAAAGTGATTACAAAGCTTCTAAAATGATCATTAAAAACTTTCCACTGAGTAACTGGGCCTCTTGCCTCAGTAAGCATTGAGTGTTCATGTCAAAAGGTGGGAATTTCATTTAGAAGCATTAAAACCTGTTAGTTCCATAGCCTTTTTGATTCGAGTTAGTAAGTTCTTAGGGGTGTCTTTACACCTAATGCCCTAAAACCATCTGGTTTGGGAGTCATTGGCTAAACACTTGTTAAAAGGGTCAAATAGAAAGCTCGATGGAACTCAACATGGCAAAGATCACATAATAAAAAAGACCAGTTAGTTTCGTAGCCTTTTTTATTCGAGTTAGTAAGTCCTTAGGAGTGTCTTTACACCTAATGCCCTAAAACCATCTAGTTTGGGAGTCATTGGCTAAACACTCGTTACAAGGGTCAAATAGAAAGCTCAATGGAACTCAACATGGCAAAGATCACATGATAAAAAGAACAAAAAAAAGTAAGTATTATGCCATTTTTGTTCTCTTTGATAAGGAATTCGATAAAAGTTTGGGCATCGAAACCCTATACGCTAAAATTATGTGGAAGCCCCATCTTATATGTGCTAACTCATCACACACAAATCAAACTTGTGATGCCTTAGGCCAGCCTTAGGTGAGTAACATGAGCTTTTGGAAATCCTTTTACAATACAAAAATGTGTTTTTATTTTAAGCTTACTCATGAACGGTTATCATTGTTTTATGCACAACCTAAAATTTTGAATATCATGGAAGTGAATTTATCTTTAAAATTTTGTTCTAACTTAGTCTTTAGTTTTATATTGCTAAGGGACTAGCAATATGTAAGTTTGGGGGTGTGATAAGTGCTTAAATAGTCATATTTAAGCCCCCTAATTTACACTTGTTAGACTCTTTACTTATCTATTTTAGTAGATTATACTTCACTTTCGTGTTTTGTGTGTTTTTCGCAGGACTTGGGCAAAAAAATAACAAAATGGAGCTTTTAGAAGCAAAAGCCAAGTTTTTCCCTCCAGTAAGGTGCGCTTCAGTGCACCTCACTTGTTATCAAGCGCACAAGCACACGAGCGCACTTGAAGAAGGCTCGAGTGCACACATGCGATCGAGCACATCCCGTATACGCTTAAGCGCAATTATTCTAGAGGCGGTAGAGCCAGAATTGGAAAGAAGTCTTGTGACTCCAAGTAGGAACTTAGAGTTTTGGGACACCATAAGGACCCTATAAATAGCCCTGTAAAACACATAAACCAGACCTTTTGTTCTAGATTCGAAGTAGAGAGCTTAGGAGAGGAATTGACAACTCGTCTCCTGAGGCTTCTTCGGTTTTAGTTTTCTGTTTATTTTAGTTATGTTTAGCATGTTTATTTTACTTAGCATGTGTAACTAAAACTCCTATAAGGCTCGATTGAAGCCCTAGTTATGCTTTACCACATGTTTATTCATTGATTATCTTTGCTATAGCCTTGTTAGAATATTTAACTTGATTAATACCTATTTATATTTACATTCCTTATATGTATGTGCCTGATCAACGTATGCATGTGGTATGGATAGGTTAGTCGAATCAATTTGGATGATCGAGTCCTGGGTTTGACATTAGTAACAAGGGATATCCACACCGGATTCCCGAGTTAATCAACATGGGAAACCGGGAGCGGACCAAGCCTTAGATCCCGTGTGGTTGCCAATCTCCACAGCCCTCATGCTCTCTTAAGGAACAACTCAGTATACACCCATGTTGAATCCCTTAAGAGAGAAAAGAGTTAGAGTATACACCATGCCTAACTCGTTGCATAGGGAGATCAATAGCCTTAGGTGTGGACCAAGCCCTTAGGTAGGCAACCATTAGATATTCATGATAAGGCTAGAGCATTGAAACCTTAGTTAGTGGGAATGTATAATTAGTGGTGGATATCATAGCCCTATGATCTCATTATTGTTATTTACTCACACTCAAACTGTTATTTCTTTTTTAACTTGAAGAAACTAATTTTAAATATAAATTCACCAATCCATGTGGAAATGATCTCGCACTTGCACACTATGCTACCACAGACCTTGTGCACTTGCAAGTAAAACTAGAATGATTATTCGCTTAATTATTTAGGTTGATAATCGTCCAATAGTTCTGGTGTACCCGAGAATTTATTGGGGGAAGCTATCCTGACATCTTGTTATATATTAAATCAAGTAACATCTTAAAATAATGAGGAAACTCCTTTTGAAAGCTGGAAAATAGAACTCCAAGGTTTAATATTCTAAAAATGTGGGGGTGTCTAGTTAAGGTAGCTATATCCAAATCAAAGAGAAAGAACATATGACCCAAAACTATAAATAATGTTTTTATAGGTTATGCCCAAAATAGTAGTGCAAACAAGTTCTTAGTGATAAACTATGAAATAAGTGAAATATCCAATAACACAATAATTAAAGCTAAAGATGGAACATATTTTGAGATATCTTTCTTTTTAAAACTAAAGTGTGTGTTCAACCATCTAAGGTCCAATTAAATGAGGACATACCTTCTAGCTCATCCCTAAGAGATAAATCTAAAACTTATTTTGAACCTATAAGAAGTAAGAGAGCTAAAATTGAAAAAAAAATATTGGAGATGGATTCTTTGCGTTTTTAGCAAAACGAAAACCTTCTACCTATAGTGAGGTTATGTCTTGTGGAGATGCACCTTTTTGGAAAGAAACGATTGGTGATGAATTTAAATCAATAATACAGAATAATACTTAGGTTTTATCTAACTTACCTCCTAGGAGTAAACCTATAGGTTGTAAGTGGGTTTTCAGAACAAAAAAAAAAAAAGAAGTTAAAACCTGGTGGAAGTATAAATAAATATAAAGTTAGGTTAGTAGCTAAGGGTTTTACATTAAAAAAAAAAAGGGATAGATTATTTTGATACTTATTCACTGGTTGTTAGGATCACTACTATTAGAATTCATTTAGTACTAGCATCTATACATGACTTGGTAAAACATCAAATGGATATCAAGATAGTATTTTTAAATAGAGACTTATATAAGGAGATCTATGTGGAACAACCTAAAGGGTTCAAAGGTAAAGGCCAAGAACATAAAGTATGTAAACAAGTAAAATCATTATATGGTTTGAAACAAGCTCCTAAGCAATGACATGAAAAATTTGATAATGTTGTTTTGATTTATGGTTTTAGGATCAATGAACATGACAAATGTTTGTACTAAAAATATTTTGGCAAGGAACCTGTGATTTTATGACTATATGTTAATGATATCTTAATTTTTGGGATAAATTTAGTTGTGGTGAATAATATGAAGTCCTACTTATCCAATAATTTTGAGATGAAAGATTTAGGAGAGGCTCATATAATTTAAGAATGGAGTTAGAAAGAACTTAAGAAGGGATAATTTTATCTCAGTCTAAAGATCTAGAAAAAATGCTTAAATTTTTTAGATATTATGATATTAAGTTTGTAGCTACTTCGTATGATTCGAGTTTAAGTCTAAAGAAGAATTTAGAGGAAGCTGTATCCCAATTGAAATACTCTTAGATAATAGGATCACTATTATACTTTACGAATAGAACAAGACTTGATGTTTCCTATGCAGTTGGGAGACTTGGCAAATGTACTAACAATCCTAGTAGAGAGCATTAGATTGCCTTGGAAAGAATTTTGAAATATAGTATAGGAACTTTGGGATACTCTTTACATTATAGAGGTTTTCCTAATGTGGTAAAAAGGTATAATGATGCAAATTGGATTACTGATATTTAGATGTAAAGTTTACTACTAGATATGCATTTGTACTGGGAGGTGCAACAATATCTTTGGGATCTAAAAAACAAACAATAATATCTAGAAGTATTTACAATTTGCATAAAGGCTGAGTGGTTAAAAAATCTATTGATGGATATTCCTATTGTGAAAAAACTTGTACCCTCCATACATATACATTGTGATTGTAAAGTTATGATAGATCTTATACGATAATCTCATTCTAATAAGAAGATAAACAGACATATCCAAATGAGATAAAAGTTAGTTAAATGATTGTTGAGTAGAAGCATTATATCTCTAGATTTTGTGAGATCTGAAAGGAATATGATGACAACTTAACTAAAGGACTACCCGTAAGGGGTATACTTGATACATTGAGGGGGATGAGCTTAGCCCACAGGGATTCACCAATAAGGGTAGCCCAACCTTTGTGATTGGAGATCCCGTGAAGAATTTTCAAAGGGTAGGAACAACTCGCAGCGAATGACTCAATTTTTAGCTCTAATTTTGAGGAGCATGTTTCCATGAGAGAATCTCTTTCCCATCCCTAAGGTGACAATGCTTATTAATATGATGTTCAGGATTGGTATATACCATTAATGAGATCAAGGCGGGTATTGCCGCGATGTACTTCTCACAAGTATCCTTGGAGGCTCACTTAAGTGAAAGTTGTTGTGAGGCCGTAACAATAGGATTTAGCTATTCTTTAGAGACTCTCTTGAGAATGAAGATAAGAGAGCATGTGTAAAGACCTATCCCAGGTTGGCCACCCCCGAGACAGTGTTGTCACATTTTGAAATCCCAACACGACACATATATGCTACAATATAAAAATACCAACTGAAATTTTCTATATACATAAATCCTCAACCCTTAATAGGGGAGTTACATTATTAAAATCCTAATTGAAACATTATATACAACATATGATGCATGAATATTTACAATATATATTTTTTCTCATTAGTTTGAGGATGTGGACCATGTGCCTTACAGATAATGACTCAATCTAAATATCAGCTCGCCAATCTATCTGTCTTGCCTATTACTTGAAATTATTTAACAATGAGGAGTGAGCTTCACAAGCTCAATGAATTAAATTTACTAGAAGTATTCAGTTTGTATAAATAGTCTTCCAATATTAATTCATCTATATCTCACATAATTTGATAATAACATTCTATTATTACTACTCATATCATAATCCTCTTCCTTTATCAATCTCTTCTTCTCATATATTTAATCATCTTGAGACTATCAATTCTATCTCATAATTACCTCATTATGAGGTTCACAGTATATGATCAATCACTGAGATAATTCTCATCATATCATACTTTCATACTTCTTTCTCATCATATTTGTCTCTTTGTGAGACTCATTCATCTACCAATAAATTTACAATCAAGGATAACACTTTAGCATCTCAAGCGATAACAATCAATATTTAAAGTAAATACAATACATGAATTTAAATGTTATTATTATTTGGAAATGTCTTTCCACATGTCGACATGTTTAGCTTAGACCGACTGCCTTCCCGGTTCTTTTATTTTATTTAGACCAGCTACCCTCCGATTCTTTTATTTCTAACCTATACCGGCTATCACAGTTTTCATTTAGATCGATTGTCTTCCTGGTTCTTTTATTTCCAGTATATACCGACTATCACGGTTTTCATTTAGACCGGCTGCCTTCCCGGTTCTTTTCATTTCATGCATATGCATATGAACAGTAATATGAAATATGCATATGAGCAATAATATAAAAACAAGCATACATTCAGATATTCAATTTAGCTATCCCGCACTTTCTCAAAATTATTATTTTATCACATTCATTAAATTATCTCCTCATATATCATATCAAATTATAAATAATAGCTTGTCAAGAATTTTATTCATCCTTTCATTATATATTTAATCAATTCATTATTTCAATAATATTACTTCTCATATAATAAATCGTTAACACATCAATTATTCTTATCATACCTATCAACCAATTTTCATCTATAATCCAATCATAGGTTAATAATTAATTCAAATATCATTACCTTATATTTCATATTTATCTCGATTACTAAAAGTAAATCTAACTCACCATGTAGAACTTAGAGCTACCCGTGGATCACCTCCTTGCTTTTCCTATTCCTTTCAGCAATTTCTCCCGATTGCTGATCGTCAACACTTGACATAATATTTATATTAAAATTTCTAATTTATTATTCAATTCTTCTAGAATTCATACCCTTTAAATATTCCCACATTGAGTTTCAGGAAATTTCATGTATACTAAATTTCAAAAAAATAAAATTCACATTATTACCTTTTGTTTTTCTTAGAGCTTTCCTCGAATCTCTATAAAATTCTCCCATAAACCTCTTCAAAATTTTACTCTTTCAGTTCCTAAGTGTTTAAAGAAATAGAGTAATTTGAATTGAACAAAGAAGAAAACCAAACAAGATTTGCTAGAAATTAAATAAACAAAATAATAAAAAAATAATTTTTATATATATTCAACCTTAGCCACCATTTGTGAGAATTGTGCTGGCTAACATGCATTTCTTGCATGTTAGATTGACAACACCTGTTGTTCACGTTTTTCTTCTCTATTTTTTTTTCCCTAACGTCCAAATTTCTTTTTCTTTTTCTTTTTCTTTTCTCGCTAACATCTAGTTTTTTTTTCCAAAAGAATTATTTTATTCAATAATAAATCTTTCATATACATTATTTTAATTCTATGTTATATTTACCAAATTACTTCTTTTCCTTTACTTTAAGAACACGGGTATTATAGCATGGCCATTAATAGTGCTAACTCGTGAACCTAACCTTATATCTAGGGGTGGAAATTTTGGACACGACACGACACGAAATAAAACATGTTAGTGTTAAGTATAATCGAGTTCGTGTCATAATCGTATCGACACGATTATGACACGGAAAAATCGTGTCGTGTCGCGGGTTGACCTGCCAACCCGAAATTACACAATTAAATTCATGGGTCTGATGGGTCGTGTTGACACGATTATGACCCATGACTTGCTTATAACCTATTTAAAAAATTTGTCTATTACATTAAAAAAAAATTCTTAGTGTGTGTGTGTGTATATATATGAAAATAAACCCTAATTCCTATTTTCACCACATCACAAACACAAAACACTCCCTCACAGACTCACTCAATAGTGGTGCATCACAGAGTCTACAGACTCTCTCCCCTCTCCCAATATGTATGATAGTTGATAAGATAATGTTTATGTTATTAATTAGACTTTTTTATGTATATTTGG
Organism: Bretschneidera sinensis; assembly: GCA_023935145.1. Taxonomy (NCBI): domain Eukaryota; kingdom Viridiplantae; phylum Streptophyta; class Magnoliopsida; order Brassicales; family Akaniaceae; genus Bretschneidera; species Bretschneidera sinensis. The sequence continues at coordinate 58,525,315 of CM043702.1, read as the reverse complement.
ATCATGAATATGTTGGAATTTGGATTATGAATGATTAAATGGATGGTTATGTAATATAACTTATATTTACTTATGTAATAAACAGGTCGTGTCTGGTTAATCGTGTTGTGTTGTCATGTCTAACATGTTAGTTGTGTCGTATCAGGTTATCGTGTTTGATAAATTAGTTGTGTCGGGTCTAACACGACCCGTTTATTAAATTCGTTAAGTGTGTTCTGTCGTGTTACCCGTTTAATAAACAGGTTGTGTTAGTGTTAGGTTTTCTTGACACGATTAATAATCGTGTCGCATTCATGTCGACCCATTTAGTATTATACCAAATTTCGACACGAAATGAACATGACCCGTCAACTCGAATTACCACCCCTACTTATATCAAATACTGTGTGTGTGACTTGTTAAAGTTTGATAAATTAAGGAGCCTAATTCAAGGCATAGTCCATTACGGCTCCATCAGACGAATACTATCAGCACTAAGTGTAGGCTCAAATCCTAAAGACTCATACACCTATTTCTTAGTACAAGAGTTGCCCTTATATACTTTATATATTTTATTTTGAGTTTCAAAATCTTAAAACTTGTGGGGGATTGTTAGAAAAGTTGAAAATATCAAGCTGTCATCGACAAAGAACAAATGAGTGATACTAGTACCATTAGCACTAGCCCTAACACCATGTATGGCCCCCAATTTTTCCTTTCCCTTCAAAATCAACCACAAACCCTATGCACACAATAAAAACAAATACAAAGATAATGGGCAAACCTGTCGCAATCCACGGGAAGGAATAATAGATACCTCCGTGTCACCATTTAATAACACCTAATATGAAACAGTTGAAACACAGTGCATAATTAAACCCACCCAATTTGCATGGAACCCTAACTTCAACATAACCCCTCCAAAAAAGCCAATTCCACTCTATCATACGCCTTGCTCATGTTTAATGTTAATTCCATATATTATTCTCTACCTCTTATTTTATTCTTCACGTATGCATGAGTTTGTAAGCCATCAAAATATTATTGGTAATATGCCTACTCAGGACAAACACACTTTGAGGAGACCAAATAATAGTGGAAAGAACAATTTTCAACCTATTGGCAACCTTGCCAATAATTTTATACAAAATGTTGCACAAGCTAATTGGACGAAATTGTATAATGGTATCAGGATTTTTGGTTTTAAGGATCAATAGAATATATGTAAAATTCAACTTTGGATCCAAGACCCCCCATGCAAAAAATCTATTACTTTTTTAACTACATCAACCCGCATAGTATGCCAATATATTTGATAAAATAAAGCACACATATTGTCTGGACCCAGAGATTTTGTTGGGTACATCTAAAACAAAGTAGTGCGAATCTCATCAGAAGTGAACTCAACCCACAACAAAGTATTCATATCAGTCGAAACTCGCGAGTCCATAAGGTCCAATGCCTGATTAATACAACAAGGATAAAAGGAGGACAGAATATTCTAAAAGTACCCATACGGAATATCGTCTAATCATGTATCGTCATTATGCCAAATACCCTCAAAATCATGTAATTGATCAATCGAATTCTTTCGGAGGCGAGTGGTGGCTCTCTTATGAAAGAACGAAGTGTTCTTATCACCTTCTTTAAGCCACTGAACTCTAGATCTTTGCTTCCATATAATCTCATCAACTACTAAGATCTGATTCAACTCACTAATAATTCATCTCTCAGCCTCCAAATTATTAATTGACACTCGTTGTTACCTGATCGATGCAATAGTTCTCGCGGCCTTTTCAACTACCTATTGGATCCCTTAAAGTTCTTCTCATGCTAAGAATATAATCTATAACCAGTCATTTGAATTTGATCACAAATATCCCCTCCACTACCGTTAGGTTCCTAGAATCACTAATAATTCATTTACTCTTCATGTCGCACCCATAATTCCTCAAAACGAAACATATACAATTGTCTTCCATGATGCCTTTTCTTCAGTCGATTAACATCCAAGACAATAGGAATATGATATGAATAATAAGCAAACAAATAGAAAACAAAATAATTGGCTTTTAATACACACCACTCTGGAGTAGCAAAGAATCTATCAATTCTTTCACGAACATGTACCTCTGGATCTCTATTATTTGCCAATGTAAACCATTGACCACTATATCCCAAATCCTGAAAATCGCACTCGTCAACCACACTTCGAAATTCCCTCATTTTCCCCTTCAGTCTACCTAAAACTCCCCATTTTTCATGAAATAGCAATATTTCGTTAAAATCCCCTCCACACATGCGTGGTAAATCACACTTCCCATTAAGGAACCAAAATAAATCCTATGACTCAAGTCTATGAGAAGTAATAGGGCTCCCATAAAATCCCGTAAACCACTATTTATTGGAACCACATACTGTGTCAATTATATTAATATCTATATGAAAATTCAAACATTATTCAGAAGAACATTTATGTCACCATTCCAAAATAACGCCAAACCTTTACATCTCCCTTACAAACCCACTATAATCCCACATTCTAATCCAAATCTATGTTTTACATAGTTCATCTCACTAACCCACAACTTTGTTTCCATAAGAAAGACTATATCGAGAGTTTCTCGTTTGAAGACCTCACCAAACACACGAAATTCACTAGGATTCACGAGACCCCGTCTATTCCAACTTAAGATCCTCATCTTGATTGGCAAAGCAGTCTAATTGCCTTCGCCATGTCAATAACATTGTTCAAAACTCCCATTTGAATAATCTTAGCCAAGCGTCACTTCTTCATTTCCCTAGACCTTAAAACGACCCCCTCAGCCTTAGTATATAGCTGAAAACTAGCCTTCTTTAACCCACTACCCATTTTCACAACCCCTCATCTTGACCAAGTCATTCACTTCTAAGTGGTTTCGACTCTCACCCTCAATAAATTGCCCTCCCCTTCCCCCATATCAACATTTTAGATTAAGGCATCAATAAGGATATCATCACTACTCCCCAACCCGTCCCTATCTTAACCAAAACTAGAATCACCAACATCAACCTTTGAGGAGACAATTTGTTTGAAATTATTAGCCCCCCTCGATCAACACCCTGATTACCGTTACTTAGCCCCACTTCCACCTTCTCCTTTAAAACCAAACGTAGTTAGGAGTTGACAACCTCCTTAATAAGCTAAAAAGACATTGATACCATAATAGTAGCATCAACACCCTCATCTTACTTCCTCCCCTTGATATCTACCTGAGATTGAGAACATACTACCTTTGTGTCTCTTTCTTTAGCCGATCTTACTAGATGTTCACTCACACTATGACCTCCATTCGAGTTCAGCATACTTGTATTTCTACCAAATGAAGGTTTTCGACGCTCTAGTATTCCTTGTAACCAATCACCATACTATTTTGTACCCCCACCATCAACAAGACCTTGTTGTACAACCTCACATTCTTTATCAATATGTCCTAGACAACAATAAACATAACAAAAATCTAGTAACCTTTCGTACGTGATTGGAATCCACCTAGTCTTTGTCTCTCTTGCCAAAGTAACCCTAGCCCCCTGTCTGAATGGTTTAGTGACATCAAAATAAATCCTGACCCTCAAATAGCTCCCCCATCCCATACTAGATTCATCAATCTCAACCTTTTCAACAATCTCAAACTTTGTTCCCAACATAGTGCCTACCACCTCTATCATGCAACCTATAGGCAAATCATGGAACCGAATCTATAATAGGGCATGTTGAAAACTAAAATCAAACAATTGAACAACAATGTTATAATATTATAACATCAGTAGATGTATATCAAAAGACCAAGGCCCTTGGTCAACGACCCAATCCTTGTCTTTTTCAATGTGAAATTGAAACAAGAACATGTTACCTCCGAGACCTCATGCCTAGATAGACTTAGTAGTTCGCCACACCAACTTTATAGTATTCATCAACCACTCCCCATGAAACAATCATATTGTCAACAATTTGCCCACAAGACCATAATGTTCAAATGCCAAACCACGTGTCACAGCTTATTCCTCGATATTTTCTGTCCCCTTCACCTCCTCAATGAGCTTTAAGGACTTGAATTTCTCCAAAAGATCCTCTTCTATAACTTAACACAACCTAGAGCCCTAGAGAAACCTTTGTTGTAGAGAAGACTAGAAGACGAGAAGCATTAAACCATTAACAAATTTTTATAAAATAAAGAAAAATGATAAAACTATTTTAATTGAGTAAAAAGAAAACAATAAAATAGAGAAAAGAGAATAATAGCAATAATATTAATAAAAAATGTAAGAGCAAAAGGCCAAAAGACTGTGGTAGGCGAAGCAACATTGAGACTTGTCCTAAGAATCTTTGAATTTGGATTTGGATTGGTTTAAGACCTGATTTCAACCAGAAAATATGAATCGTTGTTAACCAGTAGAGGTGGGATTATTGATCTGTACGGGTGTGGGTATAGATTTTGAGACCCCTTAGAGGTTGATCCGTGCCCAATAAAATGGAAGTTTTGACTAGAGATACATATTTCACGCAGTCCCCTGGCGCTTAGCCCTAACTCACTTTTCTCAGTTCTCTGAACTCTGATAATATCATAGATCTCTCTCACTCCCGCTCTCACTCTCTCCGTCTCTGGCTTTCTCTCTGTTCTCTGAACTCTGATAATATCATAAATCTCTCTCACTCTCGCTCCGGCTCTGGCTCGCTCTCTCTCTTTACTGGACGGCGGCGGCGGCTTTATCGGTAGTGTCGATAGAGACTGCTACCAACGGGCATCTCTCCCGTCTCTCCTACTCTCACTTGGACTCCCTAAATCCTAAATCTCCAATTCTTCCTTAATTACCAGTTACCAGGTAACTCTCTTTATCTCCCTAATCCCTAAATCGCGCTAATCAATTTCTCTCACCCTTCCACCACGTACGATCCTCTTGGTTGATTCAGGGTTAAGGTAATTCTCTCTTTCTCTCTTTCTCTCTCTCTCTCTCTCTCATTGTTCACTGTTTTTTGGATATTCAAGGTATAATATGTTTTTTCTTTCTCTTTCTCTGTTCTATCTTTGTGTCTCTCTCTCTATTTGTTAATTTCTCTGTATGAACCTTCCCTCACTTATCACTAATTTTTCCTCAGATTCAACCACTGTCCTTTGCATAGATCCAACCTTCATCCTACACGCCGATTCAACCCCGTCCTCCAACCAACCTTTACGTCTTTGTCTCTCTCTGTCTTTCGGTTTTAGGATTCCTTCCTATACTGTTTGCGTGATATTTTCTTTTGAAAGTGGACCAAATGTATTTATGGGGAAATCTGTGATGGGTGGTTGACAAGTTTTGATTTAGTCCCAATTTAACTATTCGAATCGCTATTTGTAATTATCTAACCATGATTAAATTTTCGTATTATTGATCATGAGAAGAATAATTAATTAATCTTATTTCAGTATTTGAGTTTTTTATTGGGTACGTACTTGAATTGAGAATTGGGTACGAACTTGAATTGAGAATTATTATGCGGATTCTATGAACTGGACACTGATATTAGTGAGTGAACTCTTGTTTTCAATGTGTATTGATTTCAAATTTTAGTAGTTTACTGAGAGTTAGAAATTGGGCTGAAATGTGAGTTTGCTAGTTGGGCATGAGCTTGAATGAGGGACTTTAACTGAAACTGCAGTTTTTCTAGTTGGAATTGGAATTTTTGTGGCGAAAAGGCACATATTTTTGTATGAGATACTTGTTAATTTATTACTTTTTGTTAACATATGGTAGCTGTTTCTTGTTCACTAATATAATGGTGTATAACTTTATATGAGGAAGAGTGGTTTGATGATTTTTGTGTAAATATAATAATCCTGTATATCTTTTTAGGTGAAGGGAACAGTTTTTTGTATCGATTCCAACAGGGCATTAGTGAGTTTCGTTTGCATTTTTGGTACTACTTATTATGCTCACATTCTGCTGCCACCATAACTAAGATTTCTGTAAGTTCATTTTCTTTTTAGTTTTGTTCTAAAAATATATTTGTAATTTTTAGATGAGAATGAAGAACTTAAAGATTAACATCTTATGGTGAATCTCTCTACCGGTAATGGAAGTGAATGGAATGACTCTTCTAACATCCTTGACCGTGTTGTGTAATGAAATTTTCTTAATTTTTAATTAAGATACTTATGTTTAATTTGGATAATGTTGAATTTATATTTTATTCGATGTAGATGTCAAACAATTAAGGATGGGAAGTTTATGTAGTGTTTTTTATACGGTATTGCGTGTTGGACAGAGAATTGTCATTGATAGCCTTAGCTGTTTGTGTTGGTGATATATCTCTTATTTTGTTACCTGTTTATTTCTTTTGCTAGTTATTTAGTGGAGTAATGTTATCAAAAATGGAGATTCTGTAATGTTGACAACTAACAACTCTCTAATGAACCCAGTAATGCTGCAACTCTCTGACGCTTGATTGGAGTAATGCTGTTAATTTTTGGTGAACCCAGTTACTATTAATGAAGCTTGTAAGATGCTTATATTAATGAAGCTTTTACGCATCCATGTGCCTAGAGTTGGTTATGTGTTATGGCCTATTTTAGCTAGTACGTGCTTGGTGATCTCGCCTGTGTGTGGTGTGTGTTGCTTGAACTGGTGTGCGCCCTTGGGCACACTTGTTGTTTGCTAAGTGCTTGTTACACCTTGCCTGTATTCCTTGTTGCGTGATTCTTAGATTGTTATGTGATATCTTTTTTGCTTGCAGAGTGTGCAAGCCTTAAAGCTACTCGAGTGAGTTAGGCTGACTTGCTTGGGGGGACCAAGACAAGTGCCGCACAGTCCTACGCCTTTAAGGGAAAGTGCTAGGACCAGTTGGTATCTCTAATGCTGACAATTCATCTGATAAAAAATTAATTTCCATTTTTGATAAAAAAATAGACTGATCAATTTTAATAGTGACCCGCATGTTTACCCGTTTTTTAATGGATTGGACACGAGCATGAGATAATAGACCCATTAAGAAGCAAATATTTTTAACATGTTCCAATTGACCCGTCACCCCACCTAGCTTGTATCTGGTCTGGCACACCCGTTTCAAAAAAAAAAGGCTTATCTCGGGTTTGGATTTTTCTGAGGATCTTCTTTCTCAAGGGTTCCCTGTTCGCAGCTGCGTCGTGTTCCCATCATCTCTCTTTGCAATCACCATTAATGAACTAACCTTTTCTCTTTTGACTACAATCAAATAGATTTCTATTCTGCCTATGTCTACAACGAAATTCCAGCCGCAGAACTAATCTTTTCTACGTTTAGAGATTAAATATAAGGAATTGAATTCGGTTTTCTTTTTTGTTGAGGGTATATCAATGAGAAATTTTTTATTGATCTCCCCTTGAGATTAAGCCATCTCAGTAGCAGCTCGTGAGATTCCATAGGCGCTCATCATAGCAGCTTCATATCATCCCGTCAGTACAACTTGCTTTCAGATAAATTCTACAGCCTAGGTTATATTGCTATCTCTAGGTATGGTCCCTTTTCAATTGTTGCTTGATTGCTTGTGTTACTAGGTTTCAATTTCAGTTTATTGATAAGGATGGATTAATTGAATCAATAATATGTTTATTAAATTGTTTAATTGAGTGCTCGGTGAGAGAATTGCTTAGCTTGATTTGACAAAGCTTGAAACAAATGTTCGGGTGTGATTTCGGTGTTTCTGTTTGAATTTTGAATTGTATCAAGATGCCGATTATTAATTACCGAGTTCAGTTTGACTCCATAAATCATCTGCAGAATGAGATGCTAGACGGTTAAATGTGTTGTTTTATGTATGTTAGTTGATGCTGCTAAGCCGATTATATATATCATTGCGAATAAAGATTTGTATCAATAGAATTGGATAAGAAAATACTACTAATTAATTGGATCTAGAAGTTGATTTGATAACAGTTGTTACTTGCCGCAAAGGTTTATGTAATCTGAAACATAGAAATTAGAATGGACTCATTTATGGTTAAGCTTAGTTAGTTTAATAGTGCCACCTTCTGGATTTGTTGAATCCTGATTATTGGTTGATCCTAGTACAATGAGTAGATGCAAAACATGTCCTGCACAATGATTGTTTTAATGAAATGCTTGTTTGGAAGAATATCTTATTCTTGTTGTTTCAATTTTACTGATCTCATGTTGAATGCTTTTAGATTTATCTTTACTTTTCATTTTTTCAAGTTCATGGATCTACGGAAAGAGATTTGAATCGTAGTCATGCTAGTAGTGGAGTTTAGGCTAAGTCCTCATGGCAGCACTATAAGCACTGGTGGACAGTGAGATTGATTGAAAACTAGAAAAAGTGTAATAGAATAAAAATCCCTTTTCTCCATTTTATTGTTGGTTCTGTAGCAAGAGATATATTTCTAATGGGATAGATGATACCAATTTTGGTAAAGTCACTACTGTTGAGGTAGCTAAAGACAGAAATTATATTTGTTTGTTTGTTTTTTATTTGCATTGCTTTCTAGCATTAAATTAAAGGCATTGATGTTTTCTGCTCCATGTTTTACAATGCTTGAATTGGTTTTAGTCTAGTTTTAATTAGTCTATTATTATTCAGATTTCTTTTACTTATAAAAGAAAAATATTGTTCAGATTTTCAGGAGTCTTGATATTTTATTGATTTTATGCATAGTCCTTGATAAGATTATAAGAAGAGTTAGTTTTTGTTTTAGCTGTGTTTTTATTCTGTTTTATTAATGGCTGATTGAAGAATGACCATGTCTTCGGATGAATTGAATTAGTGGATATCTGATATACTTGATGAATTGAAATTGGGGAAAGCTACTGACTAGATTAGATTTTACAAATTCTGTCAAGGGCATATATTAATCTTTCCACTTCATGGTAGAGAAAATAGGTTTAGGTGGATTGATGGAGGTAATTTAGTCTTTCTGTTCATTAAAAGAAAAAAGAAGAGGAATAAACATTAAGGAAAAATAGTAAAAAAAAAAGTTTAAAAGAGAGATCTTTCACTTTTTACTCATAAAATAAAAGAGGTTTAAAAGAGAGGAAGGGAACCTGATTCAAATATGCTCTAAATACCATCTGGACTGATTTATAAGTTTAGCTTCTTGCTTTTTTCATTTTAATCCTATGGGTATTAAATGATGCCATACATGGGCTTTGGACCCAAAGCTTAATCACAAAGGTTTTGGTATAAATATGTGTTGGAATTAGTTTGGTTCGGATTATTCGGTTTATGTTCAATTATAATATGTAGTAAAATTGTTTATTAAGGTTTTGAATCTTAATCTAGACTCTTTACATTTCATTAATGAATTACTTAATAGGTTTGAATCTTGTGATGGTCCAAATACAAAATTTTAGTAGATCCATGCATTGAACATATTAATTTGACTATTGGGTTAGCACTTATCATAAACAAAATTGACTATTGGGTTAGCATTGCACGTGTGAGTTTGAAAATTCTTTGGGATTGGGTTAAATGGATTGATGATTCATCACTTGGATTTGGACGAAGTCCATCAAAATAAATCATATCTTTGGCTTATTTGAATTAGAGCCATCACATGAATCCAATTACTTTAGTTTTTTACAAACAAATATAAGTGTCATGTATAGCTTTCATTCTGTTTAATAGTTTTTATTTATTTTATTGTTAAAACACACGTACACACCACTCAAACTTGGGGCCTTTAGGATCAAGGGCCTCAGCCTTAGACAGTGAGCCAAGGACCTCATGGTATGATTGCCTTTAATAGTTAGTAACTAAATAAAAGAAGAGGATTGGTTTTCTGGTCCATTATGAGTTTCATATGTGAAACGGATTCCCATTCTCATGCCATTAGGTCACATTGGATATGTGATCATTGGAATAATTTCTATAAACTCAAATAGTGGATATGCGAGCATGATAATTTGTATGCTGTTGTTGGGCAACCAAATGGAGCCTAGGGTTTTTCCTATGAAAATACTTACTTGTACCGAACCACATAGTTGTTTCATTATCAATTCAAGTGTCCCATCATCTTTTTTCTTTTCTCTTTCCTCACTATTCTAAATTATTGAGAACTTGTCAAGTTTGTTGTATCACTTGCATAGAGTTTGTACTCTAAAGTGAAAGTTTATGATTCAGTTATCATACTAAGCGTGTTTTAGTGTCGTGATGTAATTCTTATATATGCTTCTTAGGTGTTGAAACTTCAATAATTGCTAAATTTTTTTGTGGGGTGCTACAGTAAGTTATACGGCAAACTAAACATGGAAGAAGATGATGATTATGTTGAGTACGTTCCCGTGGCAAAGCGCCGAGCAATGGAAGCGCAGAAAATACTTCAGCGAAAGGGAAAGTCTTCTGCATTAGAGGAAGAATCTGAGAAAGCCAAACTTGCCGAGGCCAAACCTAGCTTGCTTGTTAAGGCATCTCAGCTTAAGCGTGATGTTCCTGAAATTAGTCCCACGGAGCAGATATTGCAACAAGAGAAGGAGATGATTGAGCACTTATCAGATAGGAAAACACTCATGTCAGTTCGCGAATTGGCCAAAGGAATCACATATTCCGAGCCTTTGTTGACAGGGTGGAAGCCCCCATTGCACATTCGGAGAATGTCCAAGAAAGAGGGTGATTTGATATGAAAGCAATGGCATATTATTGTTGATGGTGAAGATATTCCACCGCCTATCAAAAACTTTAAGGACATGAAGTTCCCGAAGCCGATTTTGGATAAACTGAAGGAGAAAGGTATTGTGCAGCCGACTCCAATTCAAGTGCAAGGTCTCCCCGTGATTTTATCTGGTAGATATATGATCGGGATTGCATTTACAGGTTCAGGCAAGACATTAGTGTTTGTTCTTCCATTGATCATGATAGCATTGCAGGAGGAGATGATGATGCCTATTGTTCCGGGTGAAGGTCCGTTTGGTTTGATCATTTGTCCATCTAGAGAGCTAGCCAGGCAGACCTATGAAGTGTTGGAACAATTTTTGGATCTGATGAGAAAGGAAGGATACCCGGAATTGAGGCCGTTGCTTTGTATTGGGGGAGTGGATATGCGTTCACAGTTGGATATTGTGAAGAAAGGTGTGCATATTGTTGTGGCAACTCCTGGGAGGTTGAAGGATATGCTAGCAAAGAAGAAAATGAGTTTAGACAATTGCAGGTAAGCACTATTTATTCCACTATTTGAACCTACCACATACTTTCATTGGGATTGGATTTTACCTTGATAGGAACTATTCAGCAGTTCACTTCTTCTATCATCTGCTTTTTGACATTTTTTTCTTGCTTATTGAACATTCCAAGCATTGTTGTCAAGATACTTTATTTGTTGTGACATTGATATGTTCAATAAGATCAATGTTTTCTTTGCCTTCTGTTGACAAAAACTGCACATGGCTTGCTATTTGTATTGCCCTCTCCACCCCCCTCTCATTCTCATGTGCATAATGATTTTCACACTGCTGCTTTTTATTCCCAAGGTACTTGACATTGGATGAGGCAGATAGGTTAGTGGATTTGGGATTTGAAGATGACATAAGAGAAGTGTTTGACCACTTCAAAGCTCAACGACAAACTCTTCTATTCTCTGCCACCATGCCCACAAAAATTCAGAATTTTGCTAGAAGTGCTTTAGTAAAGCCAGTTACTGTTAATGTGGGAAGAGCTGGAGCAGCAAACCTTGATGTGATTCAGGAGGTTGAGTATGTCAAGCAAGAGGCGAAGATTGTCTACCTTCTCGAGTGCCTACAGAAAACCCTGCCCCCTGTTTTAATATTTTGTGAGAACAAGGCTGATGTGGATGACATCCATGAATATCTACTCTTGAAAGGAGTTGAGGCAGTAGCCATTCATGGAGGCAAGGATCAAGAAGAGAGAGAGTATGCCATTTCATCCTTCAAAGCCAGCAAGAAAGATGTCTTGGTTGCAACTGATGTTGCCTCGAAGGGTTTGGATTTTCCTGATATTCAGCATGTGATCAATTATGATATGCCTGCAGAAATTGAGAACTCTGTTCACAGGATTGGACGAACTGGAAGATGTGGTAAAACAGGAATAGCTACCACATTTATAAACAAGAATCAGAGTGAAACAACACTGCTCGACTTAAAGCACTTGTTGCAAGAAGCAAATCAAAGGATTCCACCTGTGTTGGCTGAGTTGAATGATCCAATGGAAGATGTGGATGCAATCACCAATGCAAGCGGGGTTAAGGGTTGTGCTTACTGTGGTGGGCTTGGACATCGTATCCGCGATTGCCCCAAATTGGAGCATCAAAAAAGTATGGCAATTGCAAATTCCAGAAGAGATTATTTTGGATCTGGAGGTTATAGAGGGGAAATTTGATGTGCATCTCTTTAGCGAATGCATCTCCTTCGGATAAACTGTTAGTTTGACGAGCAGTTTTGAAGTACTTTTTAGTTTGTAGTAATTGAAAAAGAATAAATCTTGTGTTTTGTTGTTAATGATGCTCGGTAAGTTGTCTTATCAACTTTGGTGCAGTGGAATCTGTTTATGTATATCAGGATGACCGACCAGCATAGGAAAGTTGCATATTCTTGCAGGGGATAGAATGCTTGGAAACATGCCCAGGTAGAAACAATATAAAGTTGGAACCTGACTCTCATTGCCATATGGTGAGACAGCACATACCACAACTAGTTATCTTTCTTTTTTTCTTTTCTTTTTCTCCTTTTACTTTCTATGAGACACTAGTTCGTTTTTATTTTTTCAAATATATATTTGTAATTTACAGCAATGATTTAACTTATTCTCAATCTAGATTCACCCAGACAATAATTCTCTCTATTCATATTTGTTTGTGTGAGGAATCGATTTTAAGACCTCAGTACCCAAGTGAGAAATAGTCATGAGAAACAGTCATTGAATCGACTAGTTCTCTTTCTTTTTTTCTTTTTCTTTTTCTCCTTTTACTTTCTATGAGACCGCACGTACCACGACTAGTTCTCTTTTTTTTTTTTTTTTTTTTTTTCTTTTCGTTTTCTCCTTCTACTTTCTATGAGACAGCACATACACAACTAGTTCTCTTTCTTTTTCTCCTTTTACTTTCTATGAGAGACGTTATTTTTTCAAACATATATTTTTAATTTATAGTGATGATATAACTTATTCTCAATCTAGATTAACCCAAACAATAACTCACTCTATTCATATTTGTTTATACGAGGAATCGACTTTAAGACCTCAAGACATCAAAGTGAAAAATAATCATTGAATTGAAAGCTGTTATTTTATTTTACATAAATTTCAAAAAAAAAAAAAACTACTAGGTGCTTTTATATCTCCAACCAAGAAAAACACAAACAGTAGTGGTTACAAAAGGATTCATGGCATCAATTGAAAATATTTGCACCCTTTCATTGACTTCCTCTAATGCTAACATATATATCAGCAGCCCTGTGGTCTCTGGTAACAATGCAAGAATTTGAATCTCTAGATAGAACTTCTGACAGACCAATCCCCTTCTCTCCATCCTCCTGTATAAACCACATGCATTTCTATTTTTGATATTTCTATTATATCAAACCCAGGTAAAAGGCACACACGAACAGGAATAAGAAAATTTTCTATATTATTAACAAATGTAATTGGCTATAGCAAAATGCATTACCTCGAATCGGTTGATGATCAAAGAAATACCTTCAGATCTATGTTCTTGATTCTTTAAATGGAGGGAATGATGTATTGTCTGAAACTGCTGATATATCTCATTCACCAGTTTTTTACTCTCTTCCACAGTTTCACAGAATGCTTGCTTCATAACTTCATTTTCCTCTTCAAGAATCTGCAATCGCTCATTTAGTTGTTGCTCTAAATTTTTTTTCCACTTGAGCAATTCACTGGCGGTTTTTTCATAAGCTCATTTGCTTTTAGAGCCCTTAAATGATCTGTCAGTATTTTCTTACCATTCAACACCTTCAGTTCCAAGCAGTACTGATGTAATTCTCTTTCCATCTTTGCCATCACATCTTTCCTGTAGAAAAGTTTACTGTGTTCACAAGTCAAATCATCTGAAATTTCACTCGATGCTAATCTGGTTCCATCATGGCTTGTACGCTTACTGCTGCTTGTAGACTTGAACTTCATAATTTCTGAAAGCTTCTTTCTTGAGGAATTAATTTCTAGCTCAAGTGAGGCGATTTCTTTCTCCTTCCTATGCAGAATTTCTTCAAGTGTTTGCAAGAAATACAAATTTTCAGCAGCATGTCTGTTCGAACCTTGACCATCCATACAATTTCGCGAAGAAGAACGAAGAAACACCAAGACTATCCGAGTAAATATAAAGCTTTAAGCCTAGTAGTAGAAATGGTTTATGATTTATAAAATCGTTTTTAAAACAATTTGCGGTAAAACAGCAATAGAGTAACTGTTTAGTATTTGGTAAAAACAAAAGTGGAAACAGTCTTCCAAAACAAAGTTCAATTTTTAGAAATCAAAACCGTTTCATAAACCATTTTTTAAATATGTTCGGTCTAACTTTTATTTATATGAAGTAAAAAATATCCTAACTTCTATTTATGGGAAACATAAACCATTTCATAAACTTTCACAAACGGGTAACAATATAAATCACAACAAGAAAACTAACAAGAAAAAATATTACAAAAGGATTAGCCAATTGGAACTTGTTTCTAATACTTTTGAAGTGCTTAAGACTGTAGAATGGTGGCTTAGGCTCAATTGGTAACCAGATCGAACCCCCCACCCCTCAATTATAAAAAGAAAAGACTATAATAGTAAGGATGGCCTTTGGTGCTCTTGATAAAACATGGAAAGAAAAAAGGAAGTTGGTTGAAGAACATGATAGTGAATGTGAGTGATAGTTGCTTACCTGACAGAGTTGGTGAGGCAGAAAACATCTTAAGAATTTTTCCTCCGTTGCTTGTCTTCAAAGAGTAGTCCTTGAAATCTCTCTTTGCTTTTCTTGTTTGAGAGAGAGAGAGAGAGAGAAAGGAATGAGAAATTGCAGAGAGAAATGAAAGGGAAATTGCCAAGCACTTGCAAGTAAAATGTCTTCACTCTTTATTTGTCACCGTTATTTCAGTTTTCCTTAAACATGAAGTTATAATAGTCGGCAATTTAAGAACAATGAAGTCACTAAACAGCTATAAGTTCAGCTTATTAGGAGGCAAACTTTGGCTCTATTAAAGCAGAGCTTTTATACGTGAACTCAAATGTGCACCATGCGCCTTTGGCATATAAGACCAAACCCCCCAACATTGTCTTAAAAGGCATAAATCTTATAGCCAAATATGAATACCGGTCCGGATCCTGTTTTGTTCAATTTTTTAACCAGAAGTTTTTAACCGGAAGTCCACTTTTTAAACGGAAGTCGACAATAGTTACAAAGGCTAAAACTTCACATCATTTAAAACGAACTCGATGGTTACAATAGTCACGCCGTCTCAAGTTTAAGGGATCACCGTTTGCTCTTTTGTAACGCTGTGAAAGAGGAAAAAAACACATCTTAAGAATTTTTCCACCTTTGCTTGTCTTCAAAGACGACTCGAAATCTCTCTTTGCTTCTCTTGTTTGAGATAGAGAGAAATGAATGGGAAATTGCCAAGCACTTAAATAAAATGTTCACTCTTGATTTGTCACCACTATTTCAGCTTTCCTTAAAGAGGAAGTTATAATAGTCGGCAAATTACGAACACTGAAGTCACTAAGCAGCTATAAGTTCAGTTTATTAGGAGGCAAACTTTGGCTCTATTATTGCAGAGCTTTTGAGCTTATGTTCGGTCTCTGTAGATAGCATTTTTAACACATGCTCTGCAGTAGAATTAAGTATAAACACATGGACGACAGTGGAATTAAGTATAGACACATGAGTGGCAGTGATGTTAGATGTAGTAGTAAGACATGAGCGTCCGCGGAGTTAGGTGTACTAGATTTTTTTTTTAATAAAAAAAACATAGAATTAGGTGTAATAGATGCACCTAAAAATATCTTATAAATTTGGTTGAATAAAACGGAGAAAAGTACAGAGATAAAAAGGAAAAAGAAGAGCAACTAAGAGAAATTATTGAAGTAGAGAAAAGAAAAACAAGAAAGAAGAAAAGAGAGAAAAACAAAACAAGGAAGAAATACAGAAAAATAATCAAGAGAAAATTAATTTGTAGAGAGTTGTATAAAATCCATGTAATCTCCCATTAATAGTAAAAAAAATTCTCTACTGCTCTTGTGGAGTAGGCCTCATAAATCGAACCACGTAAATATCTATCTTTATTTTACTTCTTTTTAAGCCTTTAATTCCCTTGTCAATACAAAAGTAAATTCTTTCTTCCTTATCCAAAATCTCAACTCAACAATATTTTTCTACTGATCAAATTCAAAAATTATTGTGTGGATTTTACGAGTTGGTCTGCTAGCAGCTCCACGATACAATAAATTTTCAAATCTGTAAATTTCATGTTTATATTTTTTACGATTCCACTTAGGAAAGTGATTTTTTTATTTTATTAAAAACACAACATATTGCGCACTCACATGACGATCTTGATCCACTAGCATCAGGCACTCCTAATGGATGGAATAAAGATCTCACAAATTCGCATTTGGTGACACGAATAAATGTCATACAGGAGGAAAATGCGACGTTCAAACAATTGTTGTTTAATATGCAGGCTATGATTAAACCACTGGTGGCAAATGCACAAAGTGTCAAATAGAAAGAAGTTGTCATTGTTGAGAATGGAGGTTTTGATATAAGGACTCAACCTTCCGTAACCACACCTTGAGTAGTAGATCTAGAAACGAGACATCATAGTTCTAGAGCAAAGAGCTCTATAGAAAAAGAGCAAGAAGTAAAAAAGACGAATGAAGAAACCACAATTTTAGTTATGCCCATAATAGAGCCTGAAGAAAGGCCAGATCAAGATCTACTTGGAGTTTAAGGAGTCTTTGTCCCTACAGCTACTTATAAAGGATGACCTAATTCTTCTCATACTCCAACATCAACCTTTATTACTCGAGAAGATCTAGATTTTATTGTAAGAAGCTCCACAAAGAAGTATGTCTCTATAGCAGATGACTTTAGCTTTCTACCGCCTTATCCTAAAGCAGTGATAAAGAAAGAAAATCCTTAAGGCTATGAGGCATCAATCTTTGAAAAGTACACCTATAAGAACGAATATGTAAGGGAGCATATCAAAAGATTCCTAGATACTATGGGATTCTCTAGAGTTGATAAGGATTTGTTGATAAGAGAATTCTCTAAGAGCCTTACTGACAAGGCATACACCTGGTATGCGAGGTTAAAACTCGAAAGTTAGCAAGCTGGACCATGATGGTGAAATTTTTTTGGCAAAAGTTTTACACCATCCCATGTCAGTATAAACTAATAGATCTGGCACAAGAGTGCCAAGGCCCTTTAGAAAATATGGAGAGCTACATTGAAAAATTCATAGTAAAAACGCTTGAGTGTTAAGACAAGACCAATGAAGACATTCTGGTAAAACTTTGTATTACATAAATGTGTGATGAATACAAGAATCTTCTTGAAAATTTGGATATAAATTCTTTTTTCTATTTTCAAGAGAAAGCTAAGAGGACCAGCGCCTTTGTTACCAGGATTTTGAGAACAAAGAGAAGCCAAAATGCACCCATGGCAATGGTAGTTGAATAAGCAAAGCATGATGACAAGAGCCTGAAGAGAAAGCCTTATCATCGAAGAAGAGACATAGAGGAAAGAGAAGAAGCTCCATCATTTTCGTTCTCTAAGGATAAAGTGATGGATATCATGAAGGATTGGATCAGAAACAGTCAAATCAGGCTACCACCACTGTATAGGCAAACTACTCAGGTTGAAATCAATGGCCCCAAGTTCTATCAGCTATATAGATCTACCACACAACATAAATATGAGTGCTTTAGTCTTAGGTATATCTTTGACAAAAAAGTGAGAAGTGGAGATTTTATCCTCACACAGTCAGAATAAAGCATAAAACAAAATGATTATGCATCTCGAAGAGGAAGAGAACACTAGCACCTCTGTTATCCACAAGCTAATGAAGTCGTGGGCAGTAATGATCAATTCCAGAGCACATACATGTACTATTATGGCCTTATTATAGAGGAAGTAGTAGAGGAATAAGAACATGAAAGATTGGCTGAATCCTTAGCAAATACACGATGTTTCATCATTTTTTTTGTTAACATTACCTTAGGAGAAGATTGTATAAAAAGAGAGGTTGCCTCCGCATTGCTTAAAGACACCAAAGGGAGTGCAATATGAAGGCAAACAGAGTAAGAAGAATGGCAAAGTCTAGAGAAAGAAGTCTTTTCTTTGCTCCAAAAGACAAGCTAGTACCAGGTGAAAGTCACAACAAACTGTTGTACCAATAGAGAGCAAGTTAGAAAAACAACTAGAGGGATCCCTAAGACTGTCTTGCTCGATGGTCAAATCTATTACTACTTATGATCCCGAGTATCAAGTTTGTACAACAAAGGCTAAAGAAGGAGAAATGCCCAAGGTCAGAGAGGAGACAAAGAAAATCTACCAAAAGAAAACAAGAAAGAGATGGATGAGGTAGAATGTATTAATCTAGCTAAAGAAGAAAAAAAGAAAGAAAGGCAAACTGATATTTCAAAAAATTTCAATCAGCTAAGAAATGCCTTATTTTAGTTTGAAAGGAATATGTTGATGTCTTTACCTGAAAGCATGAAGAGATGTCTCATGCTTTGGTTGCGCATCACTTGAATCTAGTTCTTAAAAGGAAACCAGTTAAGCAATCACAAAGGCGAGTATCTCATGAGCAAAAATTCATTCTCAAGATAGAGATAGAAAAATTTCTAAAAAGAAAGAAGATAAAGGAGGTGTCATATCCTACATGGCTGGTGAAGCCAGTCTTAGTACCAAAGAAAAATGGGGAAACTCAAGTGTGTCAAGACTTTCATCCACTCAACGATGCTATGTAAAAGGATGACTTTTCATTGCCCAACATTAACACCTTGATTGATTCAACAACAACATATGAAATGTTTTTTTTCATGGATACATTCAGTGGCTATCATCATATAACAATGGCTCTTGGAGATATAAAGAATACAACTTTTAGAACTCTATTTGGAAACTATTGCTACATAGTTATACTATTTGGACTCAAAAAAAGTGGAGCCACATTTCCAAAGGTAATGACGATGATATTCAATGTGTTGATTCATAATGAGATGGGGGTTTATGTTGATGATCTTGTTTCCAAGTCGTGAAAAAGTGAAAATCATCTAGAGCACCTTTGGAAAATATTCAATTAGTGCAGAACTTTCAGAATGAAACTCAATCCGCTGAAATGCGCCTTGGTGTAGAAGCAGACAAATTTCTCTTATTTGTTATTAACAAAAAAGGCGTTGATCATGATCTAGAAAAAATAGAAACCATTAAAGAAATGAGTCATCCTGCTAGCATCAAAAAGCTCAAATCATTCGCATTTATTACATTCAAAGACTTATCCCTGCACTATTAGAGCTATTGTCACCTATGATGCATTTGTTGAAGAAATATGTTCCTTTCATATAGAGGTTACAACAACAGCAATGTAATGAGCCATCCCCGATTGGGCCCTACCCGAGGAAGTATCATTACCTTTCAGTCCCGAGCACCCTAACCTACATGCAATCACATATAAAATTTACCAAGAATACAAACATTTACTAAAAACATCCCAAGCTCATACAATTACAAATTTATAATTACAATATAGCAAATTTAACATTTAACACAAGTGAAAGAAACCTTCCTTTACTACAATGTTCTTTTACAACAACTAATCCCAAAATCCTAACAAGGACTCTCATAGCTAAGGATGCCGCCACTAAAGGCCTTAATTAGGACTTCTTTCGAATTTGACCATCAAGTCCCCAACAATTAATTGAAAAGTTAGCAACAAAAAAAAAAAGATGAGCTAAAAAGCTCAGTGAGACACACTTTACGAGAAATAATCGTATTAGAGAAAATTAAATTTTTAATTATAACTATTGCGGCTAAATAGCTATTTTTCCCACTGAGGTTTGAATACTTTAACATTTTGACCACTGACATTCAAAAGTGTGCAAAACGACCATTAATGTTTGTAAAATTTAACAAAAAACCACCCTCATTAACTACTCTGTCCAAAAGGACGGAAACAACCTGTTTAATGCAATGGTGGCAGCTGAGTTGTCTTTGGGCCCACATAAATTGTAGGAGGGAAAGTTCCTACCATTTTTTACCTCCCTTCTCTGTACTCTACCATGCACCATAAAAATAGAGCCCTTCTTCACCCATCATCTTCTTCACCCATTCTTTGCAAGAGATCTATTCAAAGCTCTCTCCAACTTTGTCTCAAACGGTGTAGAATGTCAATTCACTCTCTTATCTTGTAAACCCACAAAACTTAATTAAGAAACCAAAAAATCACCTAACACCAAAAACTACCCAAAAATCTCACTTCACTTGTTCCTCTCTATACTTGCTGGTATTGTTTGGTATTCTTTTAAATGAAGAGGTGGACCCTGAATCTGTGGTATCCATTTGTGGTCAACTAGTTAAAGGCTACTTCATCATTCACTGCCCAAAAGAGATAGAATTTAATGGTCTTAGGTCATTAAATCAGTGGAATGGATAGTATTCAAACAAATACTCCATTGATAGGGGTCCTCACAAGAGTGATACAGATATAACTATAGTCATTTTTTATGCAGCCAATTTAAGAGTTATGTCTCACAACACTAACATTTTTGTCTTATCAATAATCTATTTTATCAGGCATGCTCCATGCATGTATTGCATTTAAGTTGGCTGGTACAATCAATACTAGTAATAGTTCAAGAAACATTATGCTTGTGGTAGAACGAATATTGGGGGATATGGTCCTGCATTCAGATCAAAAGAAAAGAAAAGAAAAGGATAAAAGATAAGGTATTGCACCATTTTTGATTTCATTCTTGATTTCATTCTTGAGGATTTAGAGAATATTTACATGGAATTATGTTAATGATAATAGACTTAAGAAAGTGAGCATAGTGATTTATTTGAAACTCTTTTCTCATTTTGGATCATTGATGTGGCATACTAAGCAACAAAACAGAGAAGGGGTAGGATATAAAATGATGGAAACCCAATTTTTTTTTATTAAATCTTAAGGGGTGATTATGATGTTAATGAGAAATAAAGTATGCTAGCTCACCTAGGAATCATTTTCTTTTCCCTTTTTTTCTTATTCTTTTGAATAATTGCAAGAATATCGATACATTACATTATGGTAAAAGGCCAAAGGCATGAGCACTCTTGCCAATAGTCTATTCTACATGATTGCATTTTAATTCTATTTAGCTTAGTTACATATGAAAAGAAAAAAGAAACTGTAATGGTTTTTTTTTTTCTCATTTTCTATACATCTTGCTACAAGTTGGCAAAAAATGATTTTCTCAGGCATTTCTAAATAGGTTCAGCCAATTTGTCCTAGTCAGCATATGATGCAATATGATGATAATACTCCTAATACTTAGCTTGCTCTAGTTTTGATAGGATCGTATGCTTCTAAAGAGGTACTGTGGGATATGATTTTGTCTTTAAAATTACCTTCTAAGCTTTTTGTTTTTATTTGGAATTGGAAATGCATTCATAGTAATTTTCTCACCAGACATGTCCTTTTTAGGGGTGTGCTCTTATCTGATGCTTATGTTTTCGTGGAGAATCTGAAATTGTTGAGAAAATTTTCTTAGGATCTCCTTTGGCCAGAGTTTTGTGGTGTGCTTATGATTAATCTATTAAGAATTTAAGATTGATGAGTTGAAGTATTTTTTTATTTCTCTCTAACTCTCCCGATAGCATCAGTAGTGTTCTAATTTTCATTTGGATTTTAAACTCATTATGATTGGCTGATATGATGTAGACTATTTGGAAACTCATAAATGATATGTGCTTTAGGGACAACCATGTTGATCCACGTATGGGCGTCTCTCTCTATTCAAGGAGAATGTATCTCAGTTGATAAGGGCATCTAATTATCTTGCTTCTTTTCCTGAACATGTCGATAGTTGCTAATACTTTCTATTTTTGGAATATGATTATCTTGCTTCAATTATTCCTCAGGTTTTTCACTGCATTAATTCAAAAAACCTAGGATTTTTTTTTCAGGAAGCCAAAACAGAAATTAAAAGCAAAACATAAATGCTTTGCGTGCTTTCAAAAAATAAAAGCATATACACTAATAAGGGGGGAAAAAGAATCAATGAGATCTTAATTACTCACTAGATTTCGAAAACTGGAGTGATGGGCTTTTCTGGTGAGTCATGTACCAAAGAAACGGTAGGTTACATGGTATTCTTACTTATAGTTCTCTGCAATAGTTTTAAACATTCAAAATTAGTTTAAATACAGGAAAAAAACAATTGAAGCTAGTATAATGTTTGGTTGCAGAGAAAACATAGGAAAATTATAGCATCTTTAAAGAGAATAAGTGAAGAAGATGATGGGTGAAGAAGAATAGTGAAGGCAGAGTACAGAGAAATGAGGGAAAAAAATTGCAGGAACTATCCCTTCTACAATTTATATGGGCCCTAGAGACACCTCATCTACCACTGTGGCTCTGAGTAAGCTGTTTTCATCCTTTTGGATGGTGTAGTTGACAGGGGTGATTTTTTGTTAAATTTTACAAATATTAATGGTCTTCTTGCATACTTTTGAATGTCAGTGGCCAAAATGTTAAAATTTCCAAACCTCAATGGCAAAAATGATTGTTGAGGCTAGCTATAGCATATTATTTATAATAGTTTCTAAGTGTAAGAATACTTATCTTGTATGTTCTCTAAATATTTCCTTTAGCTTTCCTCCAAGTGTTTATATTTAGTTCTTATACCATTATAGAACCATTTAAACTATAAATCACAAGTTTCCTTAATTATATACTATGTACTATTTTTAGTACATTCACACATCATAATCGTAAAACAATTATATAAGCATCTTCATTCAACGTCTCTATATTTCACAGCAAAAATCATGTCCTTCTCTGGTCCAACACATTATATCATAACATGGCCCACACGGGCCAATTATCAAGCATGCTCCTCATGGGACAATCCTCATAATTTATATGTCCATGAAATGCAATGCCATGCTATATGATGCAATGCATTAAACAAATCACTACCCCTCACTAGGCTAATATCATCATCATGAGGACGTCTCTCCATGTATTGGTATATCAAATCATCATATCATAATCACAATGGATCCCTCTTTTGGGGTCCTATACGTCCAATAATGTTCAGTGTCCCTACACTTCTTGTGGGACCTACTGGCCTCACCCATCACTCCCCCCTCAATAATACGCTAACTGTTGAAATGCAAAATGCATGAAATGATATGCATACAAGAAATCATCAATTATTTACATTGCATTTCATAAAATTTCAACCAAGCATATTCATTTCAATTCCACACATCACAAATCCTCAACACAACCACCTTGAATCATTTCAAGACTCATATCATGCACAATTATTTCTCCACCTACATCCATTTTTCATAACACTAATTCTTACTATTTTCATACCAAAGTTCATATTTATTCTTCATAAAGTTTCTAGAGTTTATACTTATCAAAATAGATCATATTTTTATTCTTTATCACTCAATTTTATATATTTTAAATACTCTTACTAAAGGTAAGGTGTACTCACTTTGCTTAGCGATCTTACTACTTCTTTGTCTCTCAATGATTTCCCTAAATACCTAAGAACGAATAACACTTAATCTCATTATTTTAAATCATTTAGAATAATCTCTAGCAACCTCAAGGTGTTTTGAAAACTTTAAATCTCAAGATCACACTTCGCGCAAAACCAAAAGTCAAAGAAATTGAGGCTTTAAGCTCTTTTTCAAACATCTATTTGAATCTAAAAAAAAACTTCAATTGTATTTTAATTGAATACTAACATTTTAAAGGTATTTTAATCATACTTCAATTGTATATAAACATTACAATTATTTTGGAAAGGTTTCATGTTCAAAAACTAAAGAGAAAAATCATTTTTTCAAAAATCAGCATGATCCAGTCGATTGGGTCCTTTAGAAACAGCACAAAGACCTCATTCAGTTGACTGGTCTCCCAAATCAGTCAACTGGGTCACCTGATACCAACAAGAATCACTTCGAAAATTCATCTTTTCCCCTAAATTTCTTCTTGATTTCAAAATATCCTTTCAATTGTTCAAAGACACAAGTTTTCTAAGTGTTTGAAGTCAAAACTTTACATTACCCAAGAGAAAGTTTGAACCCAAAACTCCCAAATTAACCAATTTTGCTCAAATCTACTTTTTGAAACAAATCTATATTCTTCAAACATTTTCTTGAGAAAATCTTCAACTTTACAACTCAAAAAATTAAATTCTTAGAGAAATCAACACACTTGATAATTAAAGAAAAGGAAAACAAGCTTTTACCTTGAGTTTTATAAGAAAACTCTCAACTTTTCCTTCCACTTCTTCTCTTCCTCCTCCTATTCTCTTTTTCTCATTTTTTGACTCTTTCTCTCCTTTATGCTCAGTGGTTCTAGAGAAATCCAGCACAAAGTGCTGGATTATCTCCCCCTCTCCCCCTATTTATAGGCAAAGCCTTTAAAATTTGTAAAATCACCCTTTAAATTACACTTCTCCTTATTTTTTTACCACAAAACTTTCTAAATAAATAAAACTAACCCTCCATCTTATAATTCTCTTACCACCTACCAAAATATTTCTTAAAACTCCAAAAGTTCTCCCAATATAAATGTTTATTATCAAATTTTACTTATTCTCAAGCCCCACACAACTAAGTACGAATTAATTATTAATCAAAATTGAACAAGTACACTCTTTTATGCATCAAAGCGAATCTCTGTACTTTAAATATTCCAAATAAAATACGAGGTTCTACAATTCACTCTCACTAATAAAAATTTTGTCCTCAAAATTTTCTTGATCAGGGCTCACAATACAATAGGAATATCTATTTCCTAGGTTCATTTCACATTCTCGAGTATGCTTCTCAAACCTTCTATCTTTATTATAATTTGCGATTTACAAAACTGAATTCTATTCCATCATCATCTTGGAATTCCTATGTATCACCGATAATCGAATATTGAATCATTAAAAAAATCAAAACACATCATTTAATCTTACTATAGATTTCCTCAACCTCAAAGTTATTAACTCTTGCTAATCGATTCATCTAACTGCACCTCAAACTACAAGTGCTCAACCAAAAGTATTACTTATTAAACATTTCCTTCTTACATCTCCCTCTTTACTCATGTGTTTCAAAGACAAGATATTTACCATCTCCTACTACACTCCAATTTCTTAAATTTTTACCTTAACCTTATATTTCAAGGGCCTCAAACGTAGTACTACCTTTAAAGCGCGTCTCTCCTTAAGCCGTCTCTTCATAGGATCACTTACCAGAATCTTGCTTTCTCCAATCCCTCATTCATTCCTTTCCTCTAGTAGAACTAAAAGACACTTAGACATTATTAACATCACTACACCAATTCCTTACTCAATTCAACTTATCCCTTTACCCAACTTCCGATTCCTTTACTCCATGGTTCCCACTGCTATCAACTATAAGTCAATCTATTAATCATTTTAATACATTTCTAGTATTCCTCAAGGAAGATATTCAAATTGTAATTTACTTTCTTTATTCAGAACATTTCTTAGCCTTAATGCAACCTTGTCACTTATTGCTTTCAATTAAACCTTAACTCGTCTAATACCAATTGGGGTATGCTTACTGATATTCCTTATATAACCTATAACCATAGAAAAAGTTAAGCACCTTATTCTCCATCACAATACCAAATTGATCAATCTTTTCTTGTTATTGCTTTCAATTAAACCTTAACTCGTCTAATACCAATTGGGGTATTCTTTTTGATATTCCTTATATCACCTATAACCATAGTAAAAGTTAAGCACCTTATTCTCCATCACAATACCAAATTGATTAATCTTCCTTTGTTAGCAATATTATGTCATTTACCAAATCATCATATCATAATAATCCAATTACTTTAATTTAATTAGGCAAATCTTCATGTATAATTCCTTCCTTTATCATTCAACTCTTAGTTGTCTTCTCAATCAACTTAGTAAGTTTCACATTTTGATCTCTACTTGAAAATGGAGACTACAATGGAGTTCAACAAATAAAAGTAAGATAGATTATCTAATTTATTTTCAAGGTGCTTTATACACATAAAGCATGTTAACAATTTATTTTACAACCAAAAAGAAATTTAACTAACCTTTCTTACTAAGAAAATTTTCACGTGCAGTGATAATCCTCGAAGATTCTGTGCACTTTTTTGGAATTGATGAATTATAAAGATTGGTTTAATTGAGGATTAGAATACCAAATGTGAATAATTTGTTGCTTCCTATTCTTATACATACATGTTTCATTGAATAGTACCTCTCAACTATGAATAATTTGTTTTTTAATTTTCATAGTCCCATAAGCGATAACCAAAATCCTCTCTTCCATATCAAATGAAAGCACATTTCACAAACTTCGGATCTAATTTCTTCCTACTATCTTTATCAATATGTGCATAGCCAATAGAACCAAAATTTCTGAAGAAAGAATAGTTCATCTATTTTCCTGACCATGCCTCTTATGGAATTCCTCCATTCAATGCACTAGATGGACTCCGATCTATCAAGAAAACTACAATATCAACTATTTCTGCCCAAAACTATAATGGCAACCCCCAATGAACCCTCATACTCCTTGCATGTTCCCGGATGGTTCTGTTCATTCTTTATGCAATACTGTTATGTTATAGTGTTTTTGAAACTGTTTCAATTCTTCTAATTCCGTTTATAGCACAATACTTCTTGAAGTTTCCATCACGGTACTCACCATCATTATCAAACTTGAGACACTTCACCTTGTTCCATGTTTTAGTTTCTACAAGAGCTTTCCATTTCTTGAACACATCATAAATATAAGATTTATCCCTAATTGCATAAACCCATGTCTTTCTAGTTGTATCATAAATAAAGGAGAAAAAGTAAGATTTACCTCTGAAAGATTTTACTTGAGTTGCTCCACATACATTGGTATGGACTAGTTCTAACCTTTCTGTATTCTTTTCTCTTACTCTTTTCTAAAAACTGACTCTCTTCTGCTTCCGTACATATAATCTTCACAAAACTCAAAATCATCCCCTTTTAGATCATGTAGTAGATTTCTTGAGTCCAGGTTCTTCATACCTGTCTCACTCAAATAATCAAGCTTGTGATGCCAATAGTGTAACATTCCCATATGTAAAAGCTAATGCAACAAATTTTTCATTAGAACTATTAAATATATAAATTACCAATCAAATTACCCTTAGCCATTTCTAAAGACCCTCTTTGAATTTTCCATTGGCCACCTCTGAGGCTAATAAAGTAACCTTTACTATCCAACTAGCTTACTGAGATCTGGGTCTTCTTCAAGTCCAGAACATGTTTGACTTTTCTCAACTTCAAGTGCCCACAGTTAGAAAATTTTAACAAGAATGTTCCTTTCCATACAATCTTACATTCTTAACTGTTTCCCATGATCACATGTCCATAATCACCATGAACATAATCATGAAAGTAGTTCTTATGAGAGGTACAATGGAAAGATGCAACAGAGTTAATGAACCATGCATCAGATTTAACATCTACCGATGTAAGCAAACATACATCTCCATATACTGAATCAAATTTATTTACTACGCCTACCTCTTCATCACTCTCATACTTACCCTTTTTGTTGTTCTTATTCTTGGCCCAATAGTATTTTCTCATGTGACCAATCTTGCCAAAATTCTAGTATTTCCCCTTTATCTTCCTATTTATTTTCCTTTTACATCTACTCTTTGACTGTGATCTGCCTCTAGACTGTGACTTCTTACCCTTTGAATTGTTCCTCTCTCATGCTATATTCCCTTTGTTTCAGTTGACAATATGATTCTAGACAAAACCTTTGTGCTTTTTTTACGTGTCTCATCAGTCAGTACACAACTTACCACATTGTCGAACTTCAAGTTTCTAGTAATTGTATTACTCACCACCATTACCAAGTTATTCTAACTCTCTAGCAAAGAACACAGGAATAGTAGGGCTCTATGTTCATCATTGAATGTCACTTCCAAAAATTTTAATTGGTTAATGACCATATTAAATTCATTTAAATGATCCACTACTGATATATTATTAGCCATAGTCATATTAAACAATTTTTTCATTTAGAAAACTTTATTAGATGCAGAGGGTTTTTCATATAACTTAGCTAGTGCAGCCATGACTTAAATAGTCATCTTCTCTTTAGTGATATTGAAAGCACCCTACGATGTAAGACACAATCTCACCATTGCTAATGTCTTCTTGTCCAAAATCTTCCAATTAGCCTCCTTTATGCTCTCCGACTTCTCTCTTACTAGCAAGAGATATAAATCATTATGGTAAAACAAATTTTCCATCTGCATCTTCCACCATTGAAAATTATGTCCGTTGAATTTCTCAATCTTCATTTTTCCTTATTCTACCATTACTCCCACTCAAGTGAAAAACTATCATGTTCACTTCTTAAACCAGGCTCTGATACCATTTATTAGAGATTTAACAACATAGTGGAACAGTAAGAGCAAAAATAAAGAAGAAAAAAAATCACATTTTGACACAAATACATGGTTCACCCAATTTGGGCTATGTCCACAAGAAGAAGATTTCACTATTCTCACAAAGATTACAATTACACAACTCTCGTATTTCTCTCACACTCTTTTTTTTGTTTCTCTCATTGGCACTGTTTTCACTCGCAATTTCTTAACCCTAACCCTTATATTTTATAGACACTAAATACTTGTTCTATTAGGACTCACCAAGTATATAATTATTCTATTAGATCATAATTTCCAAGTAAAATCCTTATCCTTTAAGAAATTCGACTTCGAGTAAATTATTAAGTCTTTATCAATTTGCTGAAATTTGAATTTACATCAACAACTCCTTATCCTTCAAGTAATTTGACTCTAAGTAAATTACTTTATCTTTATCAGTTTGCTAAAATCTGGATTCACATCAACACCCTTTTTATTTAACTTTCAAGTAGGTTTAAAAGCATATATTTTTAGCTTTGTTGGATGGATTTTGATAAAAAAAATTTAAGAGGTTTGAAGAAATGTAAGGAAGAAATTTTAGAAGTTTTTTGTAACAATCTTGAGATTTGGTGTACAGTAGCATAAACTGAGTTATGAGTAATGTGGATCATGTAAATCTAAACCTAGGAAAGTATGGAGTTGATTTGGATTTGCAAAGATTTCATAAATTGGAGATTTTGGGGGAAAATTTTAAGCTTTTTGAAGAAATTTATATTTGATTTTGGGTGTCCAAAGTTTCTGAAAAAATTTCTTCATAATTTTGGAAACGTAGTCGACTTTCCTCCTAACATAGTTGACTATCCTCTTGACATAATCAACTTCCTCTTGAAACAATCAACTATCCTCCTGACATAGTTAACTATGTTTATAAAAAAAATTCAAATCTTCTTTAATTCCTTTGGTCTTTTGGATTCTAAAAATTTCCTAATTGAATCAAAATTTCTAATACATTTAGTACACAAGTTAAAAATTTTGTGAGTGTTTAGTTGTCATTACAAAAAATCAAGCGCTTGATTTAGACTTAAAGTTAACGAAATGGAAATGAATTAACGAGAACAACCAAAGCGCTCTAGCTAATTTCTCATAATGGTTGCATCCAAAGTGTGCTCATGTCATTTAAAGTATATGAACAACATTAGAGTTTCATAGTGTGCAAACATAATTGAGGATGTTGGAACTAAGTGTTGTTTGTATTAGGTTCTAGTACGGACTACGTGATGGATAAAGGAATAGTTTGAAGTTGGGTTGTTGATTGCACGATGAAGTGAGTTCATATTATCTCTCGTACTTGAGAAGGAATTAGAAACTCAAAAATCTAATAAATTGATGGATAAAGAAAATTAAGGATTTGACTATGATTATGAATTTGATATGTTGGGTGATTTTTTGTATGTGTGAAAATATACATATATATATGTTCAAATTTTATAGTGTGATTTTTTACATGGATTGTGATTGGATGAAATGGATGTCCTGAGATGGTTGTAGTGATCACATGTGCAAGTTTTGCTTTCTTTGTTGATATGTTTGTGTGATGATTGTGAATGTATTATAGGATCTTTATATCTGAGAAAAGTTGAGATATGATGAGAAGGCTCTTCGGATCCGAGAGAAGTTAAGATGAGATGAGTAGGATCTTCGAATCCACGAAATGTTGCGATGAGCTGAAATTAGCTGAGATGAGATGAGATGTTTAACATATCAATACATGGATAGACATCCTTGTTATGATATTTAATATGAGATGAGATGAATAATATGAGTTGAGAATATTGTAGGACTTTCGGGTCTGAGAACTGGAATGAGAGAAATATAAATGTAACTTTATTGCGTGCATCATTTTCTATGATGATTGTTTTGGTGACATGAATAATGGTGTGATTATGAATGTGGATTGTGTGAATGTTGTACAGTGTGTGGTATTTTTGTGTGAGGATTGTCTCCCTTGATTTGATGAAAATGATGAATATAAGTTGACCCTTTAAGACAAAGGTAATCACTTAAAGACACCACTTAATAATTGGATAAGCAATAGAGATTGGTAAACCAATTTAAAAAATTGATTACTTTTAGTAATATGAATCTCACTATGCTTTTTAAAGCTCACCCCCTCTATTTTATTTTTCCCTTAGATGGGTTGCTGGTCTTTAAAATAGTTCTAAATTGAAAGCTGACAAGTTGACTTTATCTAAGGTGGTCTAGGAACGACATCTTCAACGTTGTTTCAAGTCTAATGTTTTGTAAATTGTATGTGTGTGTGTGTGTATATATATATATATCATAGTGTACATTGTAAACGAAATAGTTTGAATTGTATAAATCGTAGTGTACATTGTATTAATTGATTTGATTTTTTAAATGATAAAATTTGCATTGTTATGAATTATAGGCATGACTAGTCAGGTTAGTACTCGGTGATTAAATGTCACGATTCTGTCTCAGATAGGGCCCGCATGGGATGGGTCGTTACACTTTTTTTATAAGAGCTTTAGGTTTAAAGTTTTACAGACTTCACTTATATGAGCATGGTGTTTGTAAAGAGTTGGGTTATGTTGTGTAGAGTTAGATGATCCTATATACGAGTCATAATTGATTGTGGAGCGAGTTTGTTGTAGGAAATCTCAAAATTGAAATTGAACTAATTTTTATGTTTAAATGTTGAATGAGTAAGTAGTTTGTGATGATCTTGTTTATTGGTGAATTTTTATGGTAAAGCTCTTTGTAATAGTCATGGATACAAATATTTTAATGTGGTAGTAAATTTTTGATATATATAGATATGAGTTGTGGTATTTTGTGGACTAGTTGAGCAATTATACGGTGAGAATGTGATAAAAGTAGGTGACTTTCCTGAGGTGATTTATTTAATTAGAGAAATTTATATTGATTTTTGAGATTTGTTAGTATTGTGTTGGTTAAATGATTTAGAGATGCTTCTGTGGAGGATCTTCTAAAGATAAGAATAAACTATATAATGTTTTACATAAGTAATAGTTATTAAGGATATTGCAAACTCGAATTAAATAAAGTCATGAATGCGTATATGCTTGGATGACTATGACATTTGAGTCAATTGTGGATGAATATGATGTAATAACATTTGAGATGATACTGAATCCAAAGTGCTTTTAATTTGCAGGATATGTTAGCTATTAGGAAATGTGAGAAAGTCCAAAAATTTGATGAGGTACTGCCCAAATTCGGTAGAAATGATAGGAATTCTTGATCTTAGAATACAAAACAAAGATTGTAGAAAAATAAAGATATGTTGGTAGAATTTTAATAAACTAACAAGTGTAAAAAATGATGAAAATTTTTGGGATAAATGGTTGATTAAGTAAATAAAGCATTATTGAGAGTAATAAAAATAAAAAGGGGGAGATAATTTGAGTAAATGAAATGATAATATTATATTAACTATAAGAGAAATTTTTGTGATATATAGAGTTTTGAGAAGGGCAACATGTGACGACCCATCCCCGGGTGGGCCTTACTCGAGATGGTATCGTCACCTTTAACCTTTGAGCCCTAACCTAAATGTCATGCACATACATTTTCATACAATACAATTAACAATTTATCAATCTTAAACAATTCATCTCATGTACAATCATACTCATACAATAAAATTAATGTGTCACTTTCATTTTATCCATATAATTTATAAACATTCAAATTTATCTTTTTTTTAAATACCTAAACAATATTTTTATAAGAAAATGATTAGACTCAAGACAACTCTGAGGATGCAGCTTCCAAACCACCCATACACTCTTTAACTAACATCTCTCAATTAGTGCTAGCTTCCATAATTGGTTGCCACCTAGAAGAAAAATAAAACATAAAGAAGGGGATAAGTTTCAAAAAGCTTAGTGAATAACACATTATTCAAAGTACCTGATTTTTCATTTTGTTTACCAATCCTTGTTATACATTTAACTAATTAGCATAACACTCTAAGTCATTTCCATATCTTTTAAATTTTAAATTTTTATATTTCTTATATATCTTCAATTCAAGAAAAAGTTTCTATCATATAATGGTGCTATAGACCTTACTATAATAACAAATGAATTTATATTATATGCACTCGTCACACAGTCTCACAATTTCCACATCACAAGCAATCAACTAGCATGCACAACATCATCATGTCACACAAATCAACATCATGTGCCCTTCACTGGACCAATCACATCATGTGCCCCTCATTGGGCCAATCACATCAATCATTATATGAAATGCAATGCAATGTTTTGGTATTTGTCTAAGGATTAAATAGGAGAAGAAGTCAGCTTCAGATACAGCTGTGTGCTGCGGCCTAGGAGGTTTGCGCCGCGGCCTCCTGCAAGGGATACAAAATGGAGAAGACCTGGAGGAGGTGTGCGCCCCAGCTTAACCTACCCTATGCCATGGTGCCCAAAAAGGATAAAGAAAGTGCCCTGGTCCGCGCCATGGCCCAACCCATCCAAGCCTCAGCACAAAGCACCAAGCCTCAGCACGCCCTGTTCCAAGCCTCAGCATGAGGCACACCTGATGCTTTTGTTTCAGTATTCCAAATGATGCGTGGGACATGATCAAAACACATAGGATCACTTAGGATTGATGAGGGGCTATGATTGATTGGTCCTCAAGATCTAAGGGTGGAGATTGACCTTCAAGATAGGTTCAAGAAGTGGTGCACTATATAAAGGGTCACCTAGCTTCAATCTCAATATATGTGTGAGAAATAACTTGTGATGAGAATGACGTGTGAATGTGTGTGAAATAGAACACATGGTTGTGTGAGAGTGCAAAGACACCAAACACATGAGAGATCTCATTGGAGAGGCTGGTTGTTTAGAGGGAGAAAGTAGTATAGATTGGGGATTCAAGGAATTTATAAGAGGAATTTTCTTGGGAAAAATTCCAGGGTAACTCAAGACCTTATTACTTTCTTTTCTCTCTTCTTTCGTTCTTCAAGAACAGTGTTAAGATCAAGATTAGATTGTGTTCTTGAAGAGGAGTAGCTGCAATTGTAAGAACTTATTGATTAGTGCAGAGGGCTCGGAGGAGCTCACGGGGACATAGGCACATTGTCGATCCTCGATAACAAATTGTTTGTGTTCCTTCTTGCTTCGTTTACTGTTTCTTTTCTTTACAAGTCATTCTAGACTTGGGTGTTTGGAAGATCACCACCTGGGCATCTTGAGGGTGGTTTCCCAACAGTGGTATCAGAGTCGGAGGAGCTTTGGATAGTCCCCTAGATCATACCCTGCACCATATCATGCACCCTCATCCTCTAAGAGTTCTTTAGAAGACACCTTGCATGCTTTCATTGAGGCACAGGGTAAGATAAACCAAAGGTGTGAAGCATTAATCACACATGGTGTGGAAGAGAATAAGGAAATAAGGAGCCAAGTGTCCAAATTGATGGGCTCCTTGAGTGTAAATGAGCGAAGTAAGTTCCCTTCCCAAGCTCAGTCCATACCCCATGGTCAACACATGGCACAAGCAAATCTGAAAGATGTGAATGTCATTGTGACACAAAGTGGTAAGTCATTACACATCCCAACAATGAACAAATCAAAAACAACATGCCTCAAGGTTCCAGAATCTTCTAGTCAAGTCTAGCCAACTCCAAAGTCTTTTAGGATTGTCTAGTTTCATCATCCAAGTTCTAGGATGTTCCGAAATCTTCCTGGAGCTTCCACATCCTTCCAGCACCTTCTAAAATCTTCTAGCACCTTCTAGAATCTTCCAACGCCTTTTAGCACATGTTAGTGTACTCTAGAATATTCTAGAGTCTTCCAGGCTTGAGTTGAGTCCATCCAACTCTAGCTTCCTCTAGACAACACTAGAACACTCTAGAACTTTCCCATGTAGTAACTTGTAGAAAAGTCTAGATCCTTTGAGCAAGCACCATTCCTTTGAATTTTGCGGGACAATTTGAGTAGGACATGACACCCTCCCCCACTCAAGTTCGCGACGCCCTTGTCGCGCCTTCAAGCTTGAACCTCTCTATGTGGTATTTGAATTGCCACAAAGAGTCTTCGGGTTCCCAGCTCGCCACTATGTTCCGAGTATTCTTCCACTTTACCAAGTATTCCCGATAACTTGACACACTCTTTTGCCAAATCAGGCGATCCGCCAAGATAGAGTCCACCGAGGTAAGGCTTCAACATGCTTACATGAAAGACTGGGTAGATTTTAAGCTTAGGAGGGAGTTGTAGTTTGTAAGAAACCTTACCCACTCGCTTAAGGACTGGAAATAGCCCTTCATACTTCCGCACCAAGCCCTTGTGAACCTTCCGCAAGGTCTTGAACTGTTGGGGCAACAACTTTACAAGGACCAAATCCCCTTCCTGAAACTCAACCATCCTCCTTTTCTTGTCAGCCCACTTCTTCATCCTTTTGGTTGCCTTGTTCAAATATGCTCGGGCTAACTTAGCTTGCTCATGCCATGCCTTAGCAAATTTGAAGGCAGCAGGACTCTTCCCTTCATAGCTTGTGGCCAAAGCTGGTTACTGTCCCATGATGATCTCGAAGGGACTCTTGCCAGTGGACTCACTCCGCTGCAAGTTGTAAGAGAATTGGGCCACATCCAGCAACTTAGCCCAATCATGTTGGTTGGCACTAACAAAGTGCCTAAGATAAAGTTCCAACAATGCGTTGGCACGCTCCGTCTGTCCATCGCTCTGTGGATGAAAGCTTGTGGAAAAGTTCAAGTCCGATCCCAACAACTTGAACAACTCTGTCCAAAACTTCCAGGTAAATCGCGGGTCTTGGTCGCTCATGATATTGGACGGGACTCCCCAATGCTTCACGACATGCTTGAGGAACAACTGCGTGGTCTCGTCGGCGGTGCAATCCACTGAGGCAGGTATGAAGGTTGCATACTTGCTGAAGCGATCAATGACCACGATTACGCTCCAAAGCCCTCCGATTTTGGCAAGCAAGTGATGAAGTCCATCGAGACACTCTCCCATGGTCTCTCCGGAATAGGCAACGGTTCTAATAAGCCACCCGGTGCATGTTGCTCCGTCTTGTCTTGTTGGCATACAAGACAAGTTCTCACATAGGCTTCAACATCATCCCATAGTTGAGGCCAATAGTAAATAGACTTGATCAATGCAAGTGTGCGTCTCATACCTGGGTGACCAGCCCATAGTGAATCATGGCACTCCTTGATCATCTCCTTTCTTAAGTTCCTCCACTTCGGCACATAGATGCGATTTTCCTTGGCGTAGAGTAATCCGTCACTCATCCAAAATTGCCTCATCTTTCCTTCCTTGATAAGGGTAATGAGGTTTTGTGCCAAGGCATCATGCTCTAACCTTTTTTTTATCCTTTCCAGCAAGGGACTGCTTGGTCTACTCAAGGCTGCTAACTCCGCCTTTCGACTCAACGCATCGGCCACCACATTCGCTTTGCCAGGCTTGTACTCAAGCTTGTAATCGAACTCCGCCAAGAAATCTTGCCACCGAGTTTGCTTGGGACTCAACTTCTTCTGAGTTTGGAAGTAGCTAGTTGCTACATTATCCGTCATGATCACAAAGTGAGAACCCAACAAGTAGTGTTGCCACACCCTTAGGCAATGAATGATAGCCGTCATCTCTTTCTCTTGCACCGTGTAGCGGCGTTCGGTGTCGTTAAGCTTGTGACTTTCGTAGGAAATTGGATGCCCTTCTTGCATCAACACTCCACCAATGACAAAGTCGAAAGCATCTGCGTGTAGCTCGAATGTCTTGGAGGGGTCTGGTAGACAAAGCACTGGCTCTTTACTAACAGCCTTCTTCAAGTCTTTGAACGAGGCTTGGTATTCGCTTGTCCATTCCCAAGACTTGTTCTTCTTAAGCAGGTCAGTCAGTGGGGCTACTCTTGTTGAATATGACTTGATGAATCTCCTGTAGTAGTTCACAAGTCCAAGGAAAGACCTTAACTTGGGGACCTTAGTGGGAGGTTCCCATTCCTGGATGGCTTTCACCTTAGCTCCGTCCATCATAAGCTTCCCATCCTTTATCCTATGCCCCAAGAACATCACCTCATCTTGGGCAAAGGAACACTTCTCCTTCTTGACATATAGCTCATTTTACCTTAGGATTTCGAACACCTTTCTCAAGTGCTCAAGATGTTCTTCCAAAGTTCAGCTATATATCACAATATTATCGAGATATACTACCACAAACCGATCGAGGTAGGGATGGAAAAGCTTATTCATAAGAGTGTTCATAAGAGTGCACAATGTAGCAGGTGCATTGGTGAGACCAAATGGCATAACTAGGAACTCATAGGCACCGTACCTGGTCACACACGTGGTCTTGGGCTCATCTCCCTTTGCTATGCGAACCTGGTAGTATCCCGATCGCAAGTCCAGCTTCAAAAAGTATCTTGCGTTCCCTAATTGATCGAACAAGTCGGCAATGAGCAGGATAGGATACTTGTTCTTCACCGTGATCTTGTTTAGAGCCTGATAGTTAATACACATCCTCAGTGAGCCATCCTTCTTCTTTTGAAAGAGTACCAGGGCACCAAATGGAGCTTTGGAGGGTCTAATGAAATCAGCATCCAGCAATTCATCGAGTTACTTTCGGAGTTCTGCCAACTCTGAGTTCACCATCCTATAAGGACTCATTGCTGGTGGTCTTGTGCTAGGCTCCAACTCGATTTCGTGATCCACCTCCCTCTTTGGAAGTAACTGTTTAGGCAACGCCTCTGGCATCACGTCTTGGAACTCGTCCAGGACAGCTTGCACCTCCGTCGGCAAACCTTGTTGTGGTGACGCCTCCTCACCATCAAATTCCTTCAAGATGGCCAAGTAACTCTCTTCTTCCCTCTTCAATCCCTTTTTGAACTGAAGTGCTGAGAGAACTTAGGTAGTAGGCTTGGTGGACCTTTTCGTTGGTACCACACAAGCCTTTGAACCATCCATAATGCACATAGAGTTTGAAAATGGGACAAGGAAAGCCCTAACCTGGTCCAAAAACTCCATGCTGAATACCACCGAGAAGTCGTCCATGGGCACCACCGACAAGTCTACTTGGCCAGTCCATGCATCAAGACTGACCTTCACTCCATGAGCAACTCCTTGGAGAGGTCGTGCTGCAAAGTTTACCGCTTTGAGGGAGCCACCTCCATTGGTAACCTTGAGACCGAGTCTCTTGGCTTCCTCAAGTTAGACAAAGTTGTGTGATGCACCTGTGTCGACCAAGGCTTTGGCGACCTTCCCATTGATGGTTGCATCCACGAACATCAAGCCCTTAAAGGTCTTTGGCACATTCTGCAATGCATTAAGCAGTTTCATGGATCCCATTGTTGCGCCTTCATCCTCTTTGCCTCCTTCTTGGTCATGCGAGGCAACTAAGGCATTCAACGCCTTCCTTTTCGGACACTCCCGTGCCCAATGCGGTCTATCGCATATGAAACATGTCACTCAAGGCTTTGAGGCACCACAATCCTCCTTTTCTTTCCCTTTATCTCGTGGCTTGAACGAGGAGCCTTCTTTATGATTCTTGTGGCCTTGTCCTTTGGCATGGCCTCCTCCACTCTTTCCTCCACTAAACTTCTTATCCGTAACCTTTGAGCCTTCTTTGTTTGTGGAGTAATCAATGAGACTTTCGGCAACCGCAATAGTTATGGCTAAGTCTTGGACACCACGTCGCTTAAGCTCAAGGTTAGCCCATGATTGGAGACCATCCATGAAGAGGAACAATGCATCCTTATCAGACATGTCAGGGACTTCTAGCAGTAGAGTTGTGAACTCCTTGACATAGTCTCTTATGCTACTTGACTGCTTTAACCGTCGAAGCCTCCTCCTTGCCTCTTCTTTGG
Source organism: Bretschneidera sinensis (assembly GCA_023935145.1). NCBI lineage: Eukaryota > Viridiplantae > Streptophyta > Magnoliopsida > Brassicales > Akaniaceae > Bretschneidera > Bretschneidera sinensis. Next base: position 58,486,846 of record CM043702.1, on the reverse strand, counting down.
CATTCACTAGGAAGAATTGGCTCTTGAACTCCCTTTTGAAGTCATCAAAGGAGTCTAGTGTGCATACCCCTCATTGCACATCTCCATGCCTTCGTCTCCACCACAGCATGGCAGTGTCAGACAGGTACATGGCAGCGGTTCAGATCTTGCTGGCATGGTCCGTTATGCCGGTAGCCTCAAAGTATTACTCAAGCCCCCATAGAAAGTTCTCAACTTCCCTAGCATTTCTAGCACCATTGAACGTCTTTGGCTTGGGGACTTCCACCTTCTTGGCCTCAATGATGGTGGTTGTAGTAGCTCCCGAAGCCATAGCCCGTTTGCAAAGTGCTAGATCTCCACCCATATCCTCAACTCTAAGTAACACATTATTAATTTCTCTTTGGACAAGATCACGTACCTTGGCTAGTTCAGCCTTCAACCCATCGATCTCTTGCCTTAGCCCATCGTCTAGCTCATTGAGGGACATCTTGACTGCCGCATGGATCTCCGCATCCTTGGCCTCTAAGCCGCTGCAGCGTTCCTCCAAGTTGTCCACCCGATCGAACAACTCCCCTAAGCTGCCCTGCACACTCCCCACGCGTGCCTCCAAGCTAGAGATCATGTCTTTCGACTTGGCTCGAGACTCTTTTGATGGTGGCTTCTGAACTTCCTCACGCCCACGCTCCATTGCTGGAACTTCCATGTTTGGTGTGGATGAGGCACCGGTCTTCATTATGTCGAGGATAGATATACTTTAACTAAATGCTCTGATACCAACTGTCACGACCCTAGACTTCAACTAGCAATCGTGCAGCACTTAGCACGGTCCGTTGTACTAAGCCTGCCTTCTAACCCGAAACAAACACTCAAAAGAGACTAGAAAGGGACTTAGAGATTTAGAGGATTCAAGAGCAAAGTGAGAACACAAGAGAGTTTGTGAAGAATGCTTTGTATTACTCTAGAGAGGTTTTCTTACAACTTCCCAAGATTTCCCAAGATTGGTTACAAATGAAGGCTAAGAGGCCTATTTATAGTTGTGGCACCAAGCTTAAGGTTATGCCATAAGTTTCTAGATCCTACCAAGTCTAGAATGAACAAGAACATCTACAAAGTTCTAGTTCTTATCTACAACATGCCTTAAGGTTCCAGAACCTTCTCGTCAAGTCTAGCTAACTCCAGAGTCTTCTAGGATTGTCTAGTTCCTTCATCCAAGTTCTAGGATGTTCTGGAATCTTCCAGTAGCTTCCACATCCTTCCAGCACCTTCCAGAATCTTCTAGCACCTTCTAGAATCTTCCAGCGCCTTCTAGCACATGCTAGTGTATTCTAGAATATTCTAGAGTCTTCCAGGCTTGAGTTGAGTCCATCCAACTCTTGCTTCCTCTAGACAACACTAGACCACTCTAGAACTTTCCCATGTAGTAACTTGTAGAAAAGTCTAGATCTTTTGGGCAAGCACCATTCCTTTGGATTTTGCGGGGCAATTTAAGCGGGACGTAACAATAAGCTCCCTTATGTTATGGATGATTATAAATTTTGTAAGAGTCATGTTATTGGGACAACCTATTAAAACACCCACTTTATACATTTTGAAAACTTAAGTGATAATTACAACTCAAGTTTTCATGGTGTTTTTTTTAGGGTGTTTAGTGGGAGTGTCCCACAATCTTTATTTTTTTTTAATGGTAGAAAGAAGATTTGTTGAAGGAGGATTATTTGCCAATATTTTGTTAAAAAAGTTATCCAATATCATAATTAATTGGAGAGATGCTATAATAAAAAGATAACTATAATTGAGAAAAATAAGACTTGAAAATCGGTGAAACTTGCCACAGATTACAAATGGAGTCTATGAAAGTATTCCATTAAGCCGATAAATGGAGTACTTAGAATTATAAGAAGTTTGAAGCAGAGCAGTCCCCACCTCTACATTTAGTTGTTTCTGTGTTTAGACACTTGGTACCTGAGAACTTGATAAATGAAAAGAAATTAAATAATTCAATAACAAAGATGAGATAGAAATTGAGCATACATAGTTTGCAAAAATAAGAAAGGTAAAGCCAACTATAAGTAAATATTGAGAAATATTTTGCTAATTAGGATTTACTCAACAAATACATTTACAACAATAGTATCATATGATGATTAACATCAAAACATTTGCATACCAAAGGAAAAAACAAATCATACAAATAATAAACACACAACTACCATTCATTCGCTTAACATACATACATATGTTATTGAAAATAAACTACCTAGTAGTGGTGGGAAATTATAACTCTCTTAATGGAAATGAGATATATAATGAATTTTAAACTGATAAGGCTCCCTAGCCTAGCAAAATATACTATGTCTGTGATTTCTATCAAATCTTATCCTTAGAGATTTACATAGGCTAGAAGGCTTTGTCAAACAATTAAATTATTTCATAAAAAATCTAAGTGAGTTAATTGATATGAAATTGCAGTGCTGTCATGAATAGCAAACCATGTAGATTTCGATAGAAAACAATGTGTTTAATGATTCATAACTTGAGGTTAGTAATTTAATTTTACTTTGTTTCTTCCGCAACAAAGCTAACATCATTCACTTAACATAATTACATATTTATGTGTGTGATCCTTTTAAGATTGGACTTGTGCTATTATCAATTGTTGGCTAAAATTTGTTTATCAATCTGATTTAAAAATTACTGTTTAGACCTCATTTAATTTGTCAAACAAGTTTGACCCATATAAATTGTGAAACATCAAGTATTGAATATTATGTACAACAAAAATAAATAAAACTAGGTATTACATAAGTACATGATATGTTACAAAAATATTAATTCACCTATAAAATTACTTAAAGAAATGAATGATGTTGGTGGACTGAAAATATCCAAACATCAACTAAACCAAATTTTCTTGCAGTTGCTCGATCTAACCTTATTTAATCTTGCTCAAATATCAAATCGTATAAACTCTTTACAAATAAACTTCAAAAGTTAAAACGCATTTAGTTTTTACTGCTCATTTTTTAATTGTCTCACACGAAACAATGTTTCCAAATTGAGAAGCACAAGTGTATGATTTTGTCTTTAGAAAGATATCCAAATTATGGAAGTTTTATACTAAGGGCTTTAAGCAAACTTAACAATGGTCATGTACGAGCTAACCATTGTGAAAATTGATTTATATAACTTCTATTTAACATTCATCCAAATCCCAACTACATACTGTTAACCATAAGGAAAAATAACATTCCGTTTTGAAATACTTGGGATGAACCTTATTTAAGTAACTAAACTCGATAATTCAACTAAACTATTGCATCATGATAGAAAAACAGAAAAGAGTAAACTATTGTATAAATATCAATTTTCGATTTTTCTTCTTTTATGGCATTTATTGTGATGGCTTCGGAACTCTTCTCTTTGTTTTCTTCAAGCAGAATATTGATCCCTTGGTAAATAACTCCATCAACTAAATTTTTCTGTTTCATAGTTATGTTTTTCATCCCAAGTAAAGCCATGTTCTCCACGAAAGGAACTATATTAAAAAAACATGATGCTTCCTTGATTCAAGAGATTTTTAATTGTTCGCTTCTTGGATACTCTATGGTTAAATCATCAAGATTCTCATGTATTAAAAATCTACCATTTCTGGTAAAACTAAGCAATCGACGAATCAATCCTTGTGGTATGACATTAAATTGTTTAATCCAAGAATCGGTGACACCATACTCTTTCATCACCTATACATGGTATTCGACATGAGATAAGGAAATTAACGCAATTGATTCTTTGAATGCCACCAGAGATGTCATATCTTCCCTTATACCATCAAAAAAATTTCCAGGAAACAATTCTCTTAAAAAATTTCATCAACAATATTAAATGCAACAATTAAGTCAAAAAATTTGTTTATTGTATAAGAAGCCATCCAATGGAACGCTCTATTAACAACAACATCCGATTTTCCATCAGTGAGATAGGGAGCAATAGACCCAATTGCTCTCCATGAATTTTTGCTTAGTTGTTAGAGTTGGTGCATACTTCACGGGTTCAGATCTGTAGAACCCCCGACGACGACGGGGTCATGTATATGTTTTGGATCTGGTTTTTTGCTTGATGGTTTGGGCTTGAGCCCATGAATAACCATAGTTTTGCAGCAGGGCAGAAACAATAATTAGAACATCTTAAGCTACTTATAAATACTCTCTATGTACTGAGCACACATTGTAACGAGAGATTTGTGAGGTTGATAATAGTGAAACTTCTGGCAGGACGTAGCCCTATTCTATGGTGAACCTGGGTATATTATGTCTTTATTTTCTTTCTGTTTATAATTTGTGTGATTGAAAAGTCTCAAATCATTCAATTGGTATCAAAGCTTTGTGTTCTAGGATTAACGATCAGAGATATCGATTAGAGCACGATTGAAATCGAGAAGTTCGGGAAGGAAGAACTTCGAGTTATGGAAACTGAAGATGGATGATCTACTCTTGGATAGGGATCTGTGTATGGTGATAGTCGATGAGATGCCAAAGAGTACGATAAGCATGACGGTAGAGTCCACGATAGAGGTGACATGGCCGATGGTAGGTTCGGTATCATCTGCAGCGGCCATCACGGAGTGGGAGAAGCTCTATCGAAAGGCACGAAGTCTAATTCGACTGTGCCTAGCCGATTCTATCCTGGTAAACATTTCTAGAGAGAAGACTATGAAAAACTTTGGAAGAATTTGGAAAACCTTTATTAGAGTACATCTCTCGTAAACAAATTATTTTTGCGAAAGAAGTTGTCCAACCTTCGGATGGTTGAGAGCAATTCTTTCTTTGTTCATCTACATGAGTTCAACACTTTGATAGGTCAATAATTGTCTATTAGTGTTGATTTGACGGATGACGATAAGGCTTTTACACTACTCTATTCACTTTTTGATTTGTGAGATAACTTGATAGTTACGATTGATAGTGGTACGACTGATCTATCCTTTAAGAATGTCGTGGCAGCCTTATTGTCTGAGGAGATGAGGCAGCAGGGTACAAAAAACTCTTCAAAGGAGGCCTTATCTATGAGAGGGCGAACCCATGATAGAGACTACAAGGGGTCTGGTGATAAACCCAAGTTTAGGGGGAGATCTAAAAGTAGGGATAAATCTAAGTTGAAGTGCTGGAAGTGTAGGAAGCCAAGACATCTGAAGAAGGATTGCAAAAGTAAGAGTGTGAACCCTGAAAAGCGGACAGATGAGAGATTAGCTTCAGGAAATAAGAACCAAGATGATGATGATGTTGACTTAAATATGGCATCCTGTTTCACTCAATCAGATCGAAGAGTTTGGATAATTGACACAAGAGTATCCTTTCATGTGACACCTCACAGGGACTGGTTTCGTGAGTATGAAACCTTTGATGAGGGAAACATTTAATTGGGAGATAACTCTCCGGTGAAAATTATTGGTCATGGGAAGGTGAAGTTGAAGATGAATGATGGGACGGTCAGGACACTTCCAAGTGTGATGCATATTCCGCGCCTCAGTAGGAATCTGATGTCAGTCGGCAAGATGACAGATGGGATAGTGCATTTCAGCTATGACAAAAATTCATGCAAGATGACTCATGGATCGCTAGTAATCGGACGAGGTGTTCTGTATGGTACATTGTGCAAGTTTCTGGGAAGTACAATACAAAGTTAGTGCAGTGGAGGTTTTATCTTTGAGAAGGCGACTGATGATGAGGTGAAGTCCTCTATTTTGTGGCATCAGAGGCTTAGGCATATCGGTGGAAAGAGACTATCTATTTTATCATCAAAGCAAATGGTGAAGGGAGTCCCATATTGTTCCATAGGATTTGATTTTTGTGGCATTGTCTACATGACAAGAAGAACCGTGTGAGTTTTAAGTCCGCTGGAACGAGGGCGAAGAGTATTCTGGATTTGATACATAGTGATGTGTTTGGGCTAGTTCCAGTCCAATCTCTTGGAAAATCAAGGTATTACATCTCTTTAATTGATGATTTTTCAAGGTATGTATGGATTTACTTCATTAAGAGTAAAGCTGAAGCATTTGGTAAGTTTTATGAGTTTAAAGCATTTGTAGAAAATCATATGGAAAGAAAGATAAAGGTACTAAGAACAAATAATGGAGGAGAATTTTTGCTCAAACAAGTTTAAGCAATTCTGTGTGGCTAGCAGCATTACAAGACAGAAAATAACTCTATATACACCTTAATAGAATGAGGTGGTTGAGAGGTTCAATCGGTCACTCATGGAGAAATCGAAGAGTATGTTGAGTTGTACGGGCTTGGAGCCAGAGTTATTGACAGAGGTGGTGGCTATGACATGTTATCTGAAGAACATGTCACCTACATAAGCTTTGTAGGATCATACACCATTTGAGGCACTATTCGAGAACAAGTCGAGTTTGGCTCATGTTAGGCTGTTTGGGTGTGATGTTTATATGCATGTGCCAAAAGAAGAAATGAACAAACTTTACAGGAAATCAGTGAAGTGCATTTTCATGGGTTATAAGAATGGGGTCAAAAGGTACATGTTAAGGAATCTAGAAAACATGAGTACAGTTTTTAATAGAGATGTTGTGTTTAGAGAAACACAAAGGGATGTGGCAGCTGTCCAAGATGTTTCGGAATAACCAAAGCAGATTCAGATTGATCTTAGCCCGGGAGATAAAGAGTGGGAGACAACCCCACAGATTGCATCGGATACTTCAGATTCTAAGTTGGTTGGGTCTGAGCACGATATTCATGTTTCTGATGTAGAGGATGAGGATGAGGATGCTGGCTCGAAGGTAGAGACCATGCCTATCAAGTGGAGATCCACACGGGTTAGGAGGCCACCCATCAGGTATTCCCCTAGTGCTTGCAGTGCATTATATGCTTTAAATATTACTAGTGATGATCCTAGCACAGTGAAAGAGGCGAGGACCTTAGAGGATGCAAATCTGTGGGAAGATGCTATGAAAGAGGCGATATAAGCACTAGATAGGAATAAAACATGGAGCCTTATAAAATTTCCTAGAGATAGGAACGCATTTGGGTGAAAATGGGTTTTCAAGAAGAAAACAAATGCAGATGGAATGGTAGAAAAGTACAAGGCACGTCTAGTTGCAAAGGGGTACTCGCAAATAGAGGGAATTGACTATGGTGAGATATTTTCTCCGATAGAAAAGTTGACATCTATCAGATTTGTCTTATCCATGGCAGCTACTTATGATCGAGAGGTCGAGCAAATAGATGTGAATATATCTTTCCTTCACAGGGACTTAGAGGATGAAATTTACGTGAAACAACCTAAAGGCTTTGTGAGCAAAGGCAAGGAAGAGCTAGTTTGTAAATTGAATAAGTATTTGTACGGACTAAAGCAGTAACCACAACTGTGGTACCAGAAGTTTCACACATGCCATTCAGATTGGGTTCACTCACAGCTATGCTGATCACTGCGTCTATGTGAAAAGGTTAGGGGTTGATTTTGTCATTTTAACCTTGTACATTGATGATATGCTATTGATTGGAAATAACAGGAAGATGATTAGCACTATGAAGGCATCGTTGGCAAGATAGTTTGACATGAAAGACCTAGGGCCAGCAAACTTTATCTTGGGTATACAAATAAAGAGAGATCGTGAAAATCAAAAACTGTGACTAAGTTAGAAAAAATATATTGAAGAAGTGTTGAAGAAATTTAACATGTTTGACAGTAAGCCGGTAGGGACTCCCATGCCTTTGAGAACCAAGTTATCTTCGGAACAATGTCCGAAGATGGAGGAAGAAGCTGAAAAGAAGGCACACATACCTTATGCTAGTGTTGTTAGAAGCTTGATATACATGATGGTGTAAACGAGACCAGATATTGCCCAAGCAGTGGGAGTATTGAGCAGATATATGTCTAATCCTAGGAAATAGCATTGGACTATAATCAAGAGAGTTTTTAGATATCTTCGTGGCACGTTAGAGTTTGCATTATGTTATGGAGGTATGGGAGGTAAGAAGAATCTTGATATTGTAGGATCGATTGATGTTGACTGGGTAGGAGACATTGATAGTAGAAAGTCTACAAGCGGATATGTTTTCAATCTGTTTGGTGGGGCAGTGAGTTGGATAAGTAAGAGTCAAAATGTTGTTGCTCTTTTCATCCACAAAAGTAGAGTATATGGCGATAACTAATGCTAGAAAGGAGGCAGTTTGGCTTCACAGGTTGTGTGCTGAGCTTAGGTTTAAACAAGGAGCAGTGAAGGTGAAATATGACAGAAGGTGCTATCTTCTTAGCAAAGAATTGTGCATTTCATTCACGGACGAAGAACATTGATATCCAATATCACTTCATCCGGAAAAAGATTGAAGAAAATGTGATAATCTTGGAGAAATTTGATACAACACTGAACAACACAGATTTTTTTGACTAAAGTAGTTAGTCTAGCAAAGTCTGAGCGGTGTGCTATTGAGATGGGCTTGAAGAAACCCACTTTTGAGAAGTTTTCTATGTGTGTGAAGTATTACCAAGTGGGAGATTGTTAGAGTTGGTGCATATTTCTAGCCATGTACATGTTTTGAATCTGGTTTTTTGCTTGACGGTTTGGACGTGGGCCCATGAATAACCGTGGTTTTGAAGCAGGGCCAAAACCCTAATTAGGGCGCCTTAAGCTGCTTATAAATATTCTCTATGTGCTGAGCGCACATTGTAACAAGAGATTTGTAAGGTTGATAATAGTGAAACTTCTGGCAAGATGTAACCCTTTGTTGGGGTGAACCTGGGTATATCGTGTCTTATTTTCTTTCTATTTATAATTCGTGTGATTGACAAGTCTCGAATGGTTCCTTAGTGATTAAACCTCAACCTCGGGGACACTATATCAAAATATGGAAACTCATTTAAATGGTGAAAGATTCTTATAACTTTATAGTCATGAGAGCGGTAATCATAACCAAATCCAAGAACAACATGATTGTTCTTAGCAACAAACTTGTGGGAAATGCAAGATTGATGACATGCAGATCCTAAAATTCCTTTTAGAGGGATTCCAGAAATACAATGTCCGACCATAATAGCTTATGATACTATCGGTTAAGCAAAGTTACAGTTTCAAACGGGACTTCAAATTCTGAGTGCTTAGTATGTCTCATCATCGTCATAATATAAGGTGCATAGCTTTTAATCAGCAAACATCATTAGCATATGTAACAAGTAGGGATTACCAGATAGAGAAAACTTGTGGAGATGCACGGCAGTGAAAGACAAATCACCAATCAAACGCGCACACATGATTCTAACAAGAGATTTGATTGGTAATCTTGCCAAAATATCAGCCACCATCTCCTCGGGGAGATCCTTCCTCAAAATTTGATCCATTGTTACTAATATAGGCACCACTATGAATCGAAAGTGTACCTTTTCTTTCACAATAAGTTGATCTTTACTTCTATATAACAATTGCACTGCTTCTTTCATTAATATATAAGAAAATTTATAAGTTTTGCATGAGATGCCAGTTGCCAAATGAAACACAGTTGATTTGTATACGTGGACAATGGTTAAGAGTGTTATTTCAACGTGTCCATGATATATAATAAGGATTTTAGTTTTTGTGAGATTAACTCTATGTAGAGGTTTTTCCTCTGTTCTTTTTATCTAAACCGTTCTTAGCTGAATGTTTTGTTTACCCGCAAACAAAATATCATCGTTTTTAGATCTAAAAAAGAAAACTTTTAATAGAAAAAACAAAACTATAGGCCGAGGAGGAGTAAAAAAAAAACTAGAAAATCACATAAGAATATATATATATATATATATATATATATATATATATATATATATATATATATATATATATATAGACACACACACACACTAGCATCTCAACAAGTGTTAACGTGCGTGTTGATTTGTTTTTTTTATCACATTAAACGAAACTATCATTTCAATACACGTGTGATGATTTGCTTTTCTATGAAATTAAATGTTCAATTGGATAACACGAAATAATGAGATGAATAAAATAAAAAAAATAATAAAAAGAACTTTTAAAGTATGCACACGTATAGTTGTAAGATTAAAAATACTTTTCATTAGTTTTTATTTTGTTAATCTCATTATTTCATGTTATCCAATTGAACATTTAATCTCATAGAAAAGCAAATCAACATGCGCATATTGAGATGATACTTTCGTTTAATTCGATAGAAAATCAGATCAACACGTGCATTAGCGCATGTTGAGATGCTAGTATTTCGTTTAATCAGATAAAAGAGCAAATCAATACACGCGTTAGTGCGTGTTGAGATGCTAGTATCATCTAACTGAAAGCATGCTTTTAATCTATAGTAGAGATTAATTATCCGAGCGACTATATAAACAAGTATATGAAAGTTCAAGCTTGAATGATACTACATGTTATGCCAAAAAGAATCACACACACGCAAATTATATACCCAACTAATCTCGTTCAGTCACTTTGTTGATGCTGAAAATCTATCTGTCAATGGAACCTAATCCTGTGCACATGAAAGTAATAAACTCTAAAAAGAAATCCCCTCAAAGTTTAGGGGACTCTCCGATACTAAAGTGAGATAGGTTTAAAATTAAAATAACTTAAAACTGAATTTGAACAACCAAAATATTTGAATCCGAATTGAAACCTAAATTGACTAAGGCTTTTTTTTTTTTATAATAATGAAGTACTTGTTAAAATATTAGTTATCAAATAGAAATATTATCTAATCGAATATTGAAATTTACTTTTCTTTGAATAACTTATTATGAATAACAATTTTGCAATGAACACTTGAAATTATCAGCAAGAAAACAAATGGGGATCAATAATGTGCTTTGAACGGATCAATTTTTCCCTTTATATTTCGGATTGGTTTTATACCTTTCATCCAAGCTCAGCCGTTGACATGATATATATATTTAAAAAAATTATTTTACAAATTAATATTATCAATGATGTTAAAAGAAATTCCAGAAATAAATTGAATATAACAGACATGGAGTTCTTGTGATATAGAGAAAGGAAAGAAACCCAAAAATAAGTAAAGTAATATCAGCATCTTAATTATTGAAAAAAATAGATATTACACTAAAGCAAAAGGGAGTTATGCTAAAGTAAAAGAGAGTTTGAGAGAGTAGAAATCTATTCTCCTTTTTCATCTGTTAAGATACAGGACTAAGACAACATATATAACATTAACTGACTAACTAGAAATAGTTATAGCACTAACTGACTAACTATAATTAGTTACAAAACCAGCTAATATACAATTAGACTAGTGACAGCTAGGAAGCAGTAAATCTAATATTTACAAAGCTTAATACTCCCCCTTAAGATGGACTGTGAATATTTTTAACATCCATCTTGGATAAGAGAGGAAACAACAAGGAATAAGGTAAAGCTTTGGTAAAAACATCTGCAAGTTGATGTTGAGATCGAATCGGCATGAATTTGATAAAGCCTTCAATGACTTTATCACGAATGAAGTGGCAGTCGATCTCTATATGTTTAGTCCTCTCATGAAATATTGGATTCGAAGCAATATGAACAGCAGCCTGATAGTCACAAAAAAGAAGTGCTGGAGAGGAAACATCCACCTAAAAGTCTTTCAACAATTGATGTATCCAAACCAATTCACTAGCAGTGGAACCTAAAGCTCTGTATTTTTCCTTAGCAGAGGATCTTGAAACTGTGGTTTGCTTTTAGCCTTCCATGAGACCAAAGAGTCACCAATAAAAATACAAAAAATAGTGACAGACTTCCTTATCCAAACAAGAACCTCAATCAGAATCTGAGAAAGCCTTGACCAGGATTGGATTTAAGATATCTAAGAAGATGATGGACAGCTTTCAGATGAGGTAAATGGGGTTGAGCCAAAAATTGACTTAGTTTGTGGACAGTAAAAGTGATATCCGGTCTAGAAAGAGTGAGATAAAGAAGACGACCAATAAGACGTCGATACTGAGATATATCAGTAAGGAGATCACCATCAGTAGCACTAAGCTGAACTTTAGGATCCATAGGAACATTTGCAGGCTTACAAGCAAGATATTCTATGTCTTCAAGTAACTAAAAGGTATAATGTCTCTGAGATAGAACAATTCCTTTGGCCGATTTAGCAATCTCAAGGCCAAGAAAATATTTCAAAGATCCCAAGTCTATGAGTTTAAACTGACTGTGAAGAAAACACTTCAGAGAGTCTATAACTTGAGTTTTTGGACCAGTGATGATAATATCATCAACGTAAACCAGCAAAGCAACAAAAGAAGACCCCAAACCTTTGGTAAACAAAGAGTAATCAGACTTAGACTCAGTGAAACCAAACTGAACAAGAGCTTGAGAAAATTTTGAATACCATTGTCTCAAAGCTTGCTTGAGACCATAGATGGACTTATGAAGTTTGCAAACTAGTTTTCCTCACTGTTTAAGATTCTCCCCCTTACTACCATAACCATGAGAAAGATCTATATAGACTTCTTCAAATAAGTCCCCATTAAGAATAGCATTGTTCAGATCAAGTTGAACCAAATCCCAATTTTACCTTGTGGCAAGAGCCAACAAGACTTTGACAGTAACCAACTTTGCCACAGGAGAGAAGGTTTCAATGAAGTCAAGTCCTTCTTGTTGAGTGTATCCCTTAGCCACCAACCGGGCTTTATGTCGTTCTATAGAGCCATCAGACTTGTATTTTATCTTGTTAATCCATTTACAACCAATAGAATGTTTCCCTTGTGGTAAAGAGACAACTGACCAGGTGTTGTTGAACTCCATAGCGTCTAATTCAGCTTTCATAGCATCCCTCCATTGTGAAACGTTAACAGCCTGGTGATAAAATTGAGGCTCATACTGAGAAGAGACACTCATAACAAAGTTCTCGTGAGAAGAAGATAGAGATCCATAAGACAAATAATTGGTCAAAGGATATAATGTATCACAAGTAGGAAATTCCTTATGAGACAGTAAATTGCAATGAAAATCTCTGAGATAAGATGGAGGTTTAGTGACCCTTGAAGACTGTCGAAGAGGAACTTCATCAAGAGAAGGATCATGAACTGATAAGTCAAGAACAAAAGACTCTTCATGCTGACTAATATCAGAGATGTCTTGAAGATCAGTTTGAATAGGGGCTGTAAGCTAAAAAACTATAGGAACCTCAAGAGAAGATATAAGCAAGACAAGATCAGGGAAAGGATCAACCAACTTGTCTGAAGCAACCACAGTGTGAAAGGGAAACATTTCCTCATGAAAAATAACATCTCTTGAGATAAAAATCTGCTTGGATTGAACATCATAGAGCTTTTATCCTTTCATTCCAGGAGGATAGCCAAGTAGAACACAAACCTGAGATCGAGGTTGAAACTTGGTTCTATGAGCAGTGAGAGTTGAAGCAAAAGCCAAACAACCAAAAACTTTGAAAGATGAGTAATCAATAGCATTCTTGTAAAGAATTTCATAGGGAGTTCTATGATTAATTAATGGAGAAGATGTCCTATTGATGAGAAAGGTAGCAGTGAGAATATATTCACTCCAAAATTGAATAGGAACTCTGGACTGAAAGTACAAAACTCGAGCAACATTAAGCAAATGTTGATGTTTTCTCTCCACAACCGAGTTTTGTTGTGGCCTGTCCACATAAGAGAACTGATGTAACACACCCTTTGCATTAAAAAATTCAGTAAATGCCAACTCAGGGGCATTATCATATCTGAAAACTTTTATTTTGGCATTAAACTGAGTAGCTATCATATTGAAGAACTTGGGAATAATAACACTAACATCTAACTTCTGTTTAAGTGAGAAGATCCATGTAAAACAAGTGCATTCATCCACCAAAGTCAGAAAAAATCTATATCCAGAATGTGAAGAAACATGATAAGGGCCCCAAATATCTCAATGAACCAAATCAAAGGGAAATTAGGACATGTGGTTATGGGAATCAAAAGACAACCTTCTTTGTTTGGTTAAAGGACAAATATAACAAGGAATAGCTTTATTGAATCCGGAACTGTCATAATGCAGCTGGTTTTTCAAACTATCCAACCTTTTGAAAGATAAATGGCCAAGTTTATTGTGCCAAACATGAGAAGAAATACTATTAACATAAGCTGTAGAAGCAGAACTCAAAGTAGCAGCATCAAGCACATAAAGGTCTTCAAACTTTTCACCCTTGCCAATCATCGTCTTGTTGTTGAGGTCTTGAATTATGAAGTAATCAGGAAGAAAATTGAATATAAGCTGTGAAGCATTCGTAAGAGCACTCACAAGAAGCATGTTAAATTTAAACTGAGGACCAAACAAGACATCTTTGAGAATTAACATATTACTTAGCCTAACATCACCACTAAAACTGACAAGAATTCGAGTATAATTGGGCAAAGTGACAGTAGAATTCTGTATAGATCGCATAGAAATAAAAGCAGCAGCATTGGAACATATATATCTGGTAGCACCTGAATCAACTTTCCAAAACTGAGTGGAAGAGAAGATAAGATTCAAGGAAATTGAGAAACATATGCCTGTAGTATAAGAAACAACTGGAACATCATGTTGATCATTAGTTGTCTTAATAGAAGTGGCCAAATGACTGGAAAGCATGGACATTAGCTGCTGGTACTAATTGGTATTGAGATTCTGAATAAAATTCCCAACATTACCCTGTTGATCATTCTCGGCATCTAAACTGGAGTAGAACTGATTGGTGACTTGATTAACAGCGGTATGACAGTTAGAATATAGAGGATTATCTCTTTGTTTTTCTTTAAACAAGGCAGATAACCATGGATTTTGTAGCGTTTCTCAATGGTATGACCATGAAAGTTATAATGGGTACAAAAAGGTATCTCCTTCCTGTGTCCTTTATAAACCCAGAATAATGATTTCCAGAATTATAAGCACCAGTCTTGTTGGAGTTAGCATTCTTGACAACAAAAGCCATAGTACTAGCAGGATCATAAATAGAGCTTGTATGAACACCAACTTTCTTTTGATGTTCTTCTTGAGAAATCAAAGCAAACAACTTGTTTATGGGTGGCAAAGGATCCATAAGAAGCAATTGACCTCTAACTTGAGTAAAAGAATCAGGCAGCCCCATAAGAAATGACATGATATACTCCATTTGGTAATGAGAATTAAGATCCTTCACTCCACCACAAGTACACTTTCCACAAGTGCAGACTGGCCTACAATTGCTTAATTCCTCCCATATAGTCTTTAGTTTAGTGAAATAAACACTAACAGAATTTTGATCTTGAACATGATTCATCAATTGATGACGTAACTGAAAAATTCTAGGACCATTCCTCTGTTCGAATCGATCCTTAAGATCAAGCCAAATCTCATAAGCAGAATCAGAGAATATCACACTAGCAGAAATTTCTTTAGAAACAGAGTTCAAAATCTAGGAAATAACAACATTGTTGTTCCTGATCCATGAATTAAGAAGGTTGAGATCATTACCTTTAGGTTTTGTGATCGAACCATCAATAAATCCAAGTTTGTTCTTCACCGATAAGGCGATTAGCATCACTCGACTCTAGGAGGCATAGTTATCTCCAGTTAAATGTTGCGAAACAAGTACAATGCCTGGACCATCAGAATGATGAAGAAAGTAGGGGCTTGAAGGTTCATCAATGGCGGATTTTCCATTCGATGACTTAGAGTTGAGAGAATTTCCAGATCCTAGAGTTTCCATAGAAATCGGGGAGGAAGAACAATCTGCGCTCAACGATCTTGGAGAAGAAGATGCTTCAATCGAATCGAATCGAATCAGAGAAAGAGAATAGCAGCGATTTCCTCTGATACCATATTACGCTAAAGCAAAAGGGAGTTACACTAAAGTAAAAGAGAGTTTGAGAGAGTAGAAAACTATTCTCCTTTTTCATCTGTTAAGATACAGGACTAATGACTGACTAACTAGAAACAGTTACAGCACTAACTAACTAACTAGAATTAGTTACAAAACCGCTAATATACAATTAGACTAGTGACAGCTAGGAAGCAGTAAATCTAATAATTACAAAGCTTAATAATAGAAACTTAAGAAGTAATATTTGATTATAGTATAAGTCTGCAAGATCTCAATTCCACACAAAGAGGGATGCAGAGAGGGGTGGGTGTGGTGTTACGGGACCATGGTGGGGTGTTCTTACGTGGTTTCATGAAGCCTATTTATGGCTGTTATGGTTCAGAATCCTCAAAGCTTATGTCGTGCGTGAAGGATTAATGCTAGGTTTGCCTGCTAAAGAGTTGGATCGGAGAGGGTGGCCATGGCGGGAGATTCAACTACTGTGATTCTGTCTTGCTGTTATGCAGAATAACTCTTTGTCACAGCCTCAAAGGCTTCATTATTGAGGATATTAAAACTCTTGCAGCTGTGTTTGCAAATGTCAAATTCACTTCCATTCGTTGAGTAGGAAACACAGCAGCTCGTATGTTTGGTCAAAGAACAGTGAATGCTTCTGGTGATGTTTTTCTATTTGATGTGGCTAATGTTTTCCTTGAGCTTTGTCTTTTGTCAGATTTTTCTGCAGTTTAATTAATTTAGCATTTCCTGAAAAAGGATAAAAGAATGGTTTCGTGAGAAGTTCTGGGGACAAAGCAAGATTGTGAAAGAAGAGATACCAAAAGAATGAAACACAACACAGTTTCTAGAGGCTCTACTAACAGTACTTACATCATACTATAAATGTTAATAACAATTCTTCAATAAGCATGTACACAAAGAAATCTATTCATTAATAATCCATCATAGTATATAAGTGTAATAAAATAGTTTTCTCTTCCTAACACTTCGAAATTTATGATGAAAAAGAGAAAAAATGTCTTTTTTATTGTGAAGCTTGTTGCCCCACTTCAGCTCTGCATTTAAAAAAGTCCAAGAGTGAGTCACTGATTGAGTTATTTCTTCAAATCCAACCTAAAATCAGACAGCTCACAATCACAAATCAATAGATTACGATTGAAGTTAGCACCATTTAAATGAATCCTAATTGTATTTCTCCAAAGAGTTCAGAGAACGCCTTTAATCGAATCATCATCATAATAAGATCCATATATTCTCTTCATTCTCTTGCTATAATACTTCATCAGCCTTGTCTATTTCCAAATTACTCGAACTGGTAAAAGGACCAATATTAGGGGTAAAAACAAACTCTCCAGCATCAAGAGATACACATTTACAAATGTTTGTAAGCACTGTAAAGTTGAACAAAAACTTACGAAACTCATTCCCACCAGCCATGGTTTCACATCAAAGTCCCAACCAATCAGTGCCAAACAAAATAAAAATAAAAATAAAAATAGAGAGAAAGAAATAGATGGGAGAAAAATGACCGGAATAAAAGAAATATAGAATTTAGGAGGCATATTTTTCTCCATCATGTTCCTCAAGGCAACAACTAATATTAAACTATGGTGCAGCAATATAAGCATTTATTGCGAATTCATAAAACTGGCTTTCGTATAGAAGTATAATTTCAAAAAATAATTTTTTAGATGTAATTAACCCTCGGTAGCCCAATAGTAGTCGAATTTGGGGCTAAATGGTAGGCACACGGTCCTGGGTTCGATTCTTCTATAATCATACTCGCGATTTAAGTGGGAAGCAGCATCAAGGGTTGGTATGCTATTTTCTCCCCAGTTTGGGCCTGTAGAACAGACTTCAATTCTTTCATTCAATCAAATGATTCTTTCACAATAATGGAAAAAGTGCAGGAGAGTGGCTTTGTTTTATATGATCTAAAAATGTGTGGCTTTGAATAGATCAACATCCAATGAACATAAACACATATATTAATTTAATTCAACTAAACAAACACACCCTCATTTGACCAGTGAGATTCCAATCAGGGCCCAATTAAGAATCTGAGCTAATTTGACACCATTTTTCTAAACAAAGGGAGCTAGCACACACTAACACCTTTGCTTTGAAGACTTGTTTGCCCAGGAGATACAGCAAATATGCTACCAGTCACCAAGATATCAAAGGAATCAAAGAGAAATATCCCCTGGGTACTTGAGATTCAGAAGGGGAAACATGCCTCTCTGGCCCGTCGATGGTGCTGGAACAGAACACCTTCTTGAAGGTTCCCTCAAAGAAGCATAACCCAGATCGAGGAACGCTGACATGAGCCTGAATCCTGCTCCTCAAGCTTAGAACTGAAGGTGTAAATAACCCAGTTGCACTGACCATTTACACACACAAAGAAAGCACTATCTATAGGTGGTAGACTTATTAAGTCTTCCAAGAAAAAGTGCAAATTAATAATATAAAACCGGAACAGGTTCAATCGTCTACAAATTAACATACGAAACTAAACACTGAAAACCAATGTTGTTAAATGAATGCAATGCATTGTCATAAAGAAACAATAAGGTTAGGGATTATAAGGTTCCTGGAACTACTTTAAAAAAGCTCTTTGCTTTTTCTTTTTTTTTCTTTTTTTTTTTGTGCTTAAAATTACATATAGAACTCAAACATGTCAGAAAATAAATTTAGCAAAGAGCAAAGCCAGTGGGTATAATTTGCTATGGTTATGCATGCAAAATAACAGGCTCGGGACATGTCAATTATTCCTAATTTCCCATGACTAAAATTGGTCTCCAACAACGCTAAAAGAGCACGTAAAACACAAAAAAATATAAAGATCAAAGAATAACTCACAATCTCTATCAGGACATTATGCCAATATCTATAGCCATTGTTAAGGCATGACACTCCATCCAAACTCTAGAAAAAGTTCAAAAAAGTCAAAGAACTGTTAGAACTGCAAGAATTTTTGGAAAGCAGCATATATACCCAATAAAATTTATGGGCTATTGTAGGTACTGCTCTTTTCCGCCTGAGACCCATCTATACGGCTCATTACCCAAGGCCACTCCTCTTAAAGAAGGTGGATATGGCGAGGGTGCAGATTACCATGAGTAGGCATATGAAAACAAGTGAAACCTACCAAGTCTAATACAAACCCTTTATAAGAAGTAAGGAGGCTCCCATGATGGGTGCGCTTTTAATGCATTAGACAAGGAGCCGTTTGTCATCCAAGCACAAAGCAAGGATGACGGGTAAGGAGCCGCCATTTGACCTTGAAGGGGATCAAATCCCTTGTCATTGGTCTATGTGAGAAATTCCAAAACTCGGGAGATTTGAGAACAAAAGGGTGACGATTTAAAGCTCTCTCTCTTACCTGGACCGAAGTCAAGCCCTTTGTGCTTCAAGAGAATTAATTGAAAATTTAATTCAAGTATTATTATCATACACTACTAATAAAACCAAGCATGTATTTTGCAATTTTTATTCAAACAAAGCAACACCAAATATTAACTTTAAAGTAATACGGGAAAAGTAAATATATAAAGGAAATAAATTGCTTTGACTATGAAGAAAAAAAAATATTAAAACTACTTGCAAAGTATGGATGAGAAGTAAATTACAATGCACACATTTAAACTAGGTGGATTAATTATGTAAGTTAAACTAGATGGATTGAGACTAAATTATTTTAAACTAGATGAATTAAACTTGAAGACTAAATTGAATGAATCAAACTAAGCTACTTTAAACTTGTAGGATTTGGTGGAAACCTCTTACAAGTGGTGCAAGAGTGAGTGTTCGTTTGGTGAAGTTATTTCGGAGGGATAATCTTCTGCGTGTGGTTTCAAGATAGAGTATGTTCGCTCAAGAAAACTAAGTTCCATCATCACCAAAAATAGTTTGTGAGTCTAAGCGAACTTCATCAATCTAAGAGGACTTTCTCAAGGTTTGTAACGTGGTCAATGGTTTATAAAGCTAATGAAGGAAGGGATACTCGAAAGGCTTAAAAGGTGTTTTAGGGTTCCTATAAGCCTAGGATTACCTTTTAATTTTTTTCCTCCTTTTTTTTGACTTTCTTCTCCTTCATCAATTATTCTCTTCATTTTTTCATGTCTTTTGACTTTCATCTCCTTCAATCATCCTCCTTATTTTTTCTTCTTTTTTTTCATCTTCTTCATCGATCGTTCTTTTCTTTTCTTCTTTTTTTCTTTTTTTTGTCTCATTGTTTTGTTTACCCTTTTGGTGTGGCCTGTTCTTTTGAAAAATTTCATCGTCAAATATATTGATGTCGGAAAGAAGTGGAATCTGCTCGGGTATACCGAAGGGAAAAATCTGCTTGGGTCGATCCACCTAAGTAAAAAAAACTACGGTGGGGGAATTGATTTGGGTTGAATCTGCTCTGGAATGAATCCACTGGGGTCCCTAGAGGCTGCCATGTGTCGAGCCTTGATTGGATAGTGGGAAAACAATCATTGGCGAGGTTTGTTTTGAAAGAAATCCTAATGAGAGAAAAATCTTGATGAATGGAAAAAAAATAGAATGGTGGCCTCTCGTTGTCTCAAATCCAACCGCTTAGCCTTTCCAAACCAAATATTTTATAGGTTCAGGATTACAAGTGAACTTCCTAATGTTTCATTTTGCTTAAATATTTAGGTGTATAATGCATATATACTATGAAATGTTTTGTTTTTATTAAAATGGAACAGATTTAGTACCCAGATTAAGAGTCAGGGTTCATTTGTTTTAGTTTTTTGTTTTCCAAATCAAGTTCGTTGAGAAGGAATTTTATAACATATTGAAAACATAGCACATTCAAAATCAGACATCTTTTCATTAACATGGGGAATGCATTTGAATAAGAGGCAGAGACAGTATTCCCCTGCTCATCATTACGAAGAAAGGATTCAAATCTTTGATTCAAAATGGTATAACCATTCGAGTTCTTTATTGATTCTCTTATACTAACTTGCATCCATCACATGCTCTGAACTTGGCTGCCATTCTCAATTTCGATTTGTTTCTCAAACACATCCTTTTAGTTTGATGTCCATCGACCCGTTGCTCATGCCTTTGAATCTGTTGTTCATACATTATAATAGGGCCTACCATTGACATCATATTTCCATCCTTATCCGTTGCAATCTTCAAAGTCGAGCCATCTGGATCCAAGAATTCTTCAATTAGGGCCATGAGGCCCCAAAATTCGACACTACTCATCTCCTCGAAGTTGGGCTTGGAAGGGTTAGTATTCATGGTTTTGCTTAGGGTTGTGTTTAGGGTTTGGTTTATGGTGGCGGGGTCAGGTGTTGTGTTTTACGTGAAGGGGTCAGGGTTATGTTAAGGGCTAAGGGGTCAGGGGTTGTGTTTAGGGTGGATGGGTCGAGCGTAGTGAGTAATTCTTTGATCATGCTAAAGAAGTTTGGTGAGGCATAATTAGGCATGGGAGCTGAGTCGTTTGTAAGTTTTTCCATTGAAGGTGAGACTTGACTCATAGAAGACCTGTTCTTTAGCCTTCCACTACAGAATCGGTACCAAAATGAGGAAGGACTGCTCCTGTCCCGGACCTATGACTCTTATTTACAAAAAAAAAAAAAAAAAAAAACATTTTTTAAATTCTTCATTCTATGAATCCTTTTTGCCATCCTTGCTTATCTGAAGTATTACTTTAACTTTGTCAATGAGTTTCGATTTTGCATACAAAGGGCTACTGAATAAATTAAAGTCTACATGCAGATAAGTTCTCAATTAGCCCAATTAGGTGGAGACAGAAACATAAAGGAAAATTTCCTCTGATTAAATTACAATCAAATTTTCTTGGTTTTCTCATGGTTAAATAAGGTGGATTTGACATCAACAAGCTTCCCAAGGGGGTCAGACTCTACTAATGATTTAGGCTAAACCCAAGAAGCTCAAATGAAGGATAAAGATTGCCCTTTACATGGATCGTTCCACTGGATCTATGGGCCCTTAGTCACTTTAATTTGGGCTTCTCAGTTATATCAAACTACCTTAACTAATGGAAAATTCCTCTATTTTGAAACAAATTGGGCTCAATGTTGGGCTCATTTCATTTGGTTATAATTTAATCAGAAGAAATTCCCTCCGATTAAATTCCAATAAAACTTCCTTAGTTTGGGCCCTTTTAATCCTTTATGAGTTTTCTCATAGTTAAATATTGTGGGTTTGATATCACTAAATTTCCCCAGAGATTTGGAACATAGTGGTGATTCGGGCTACATCTAAGAAGCCCAAATGAATGATGAAGTTTTCCCCTTACATGGATCTTTCCACCTAATCCTTGGACCTTTAGTCCCATTCATTTTAGATTTCTTGGGTTAAGTCCCAATCACCACTAGTTTCTTTTGTAGACTCCTTAATAAGGTCAAACTAACAAGACTTAACTAAGAGAAAATCCACTGTTTTGGGCTAACCTAGACCCAACATTGAGTTTAATTTATTTGATTGTGATTTAATCGAAGGAAACACTAAATTTCCAAACATGTTATCAAAAAAATTGATTTTATCTTTTTTTAAACATATAAGGTGAAGGCAAACACATAAAAGCAAGAAAAAATGGATAGAAAATGGTCCCTGTCCTAGATGGAAAGGTTCTAGGGTTTGCTTAAAAGAGGGTAGGCTCGCCTTATAACTCCGGTGGGCTCAGGTACGCCGTGGCTAGAAGGATACTATCATGCTCCTCTATTGGCCTGAAAAGTGGACCATAAGAGTACAAATGCATTTGACAAACCTTCATTACATGGATAAGCACCAAGAGGAACTTGTCCCACACCAAGGGCTAAAGATGAGCAAATGAGGGTCACGCTAGGAACAAAGAGGAAAAAGGCTCCCAATTTATTTCTTCGAGATCAAAAGGTAAGTGCTAGTGTGCAAAGTGAAGTTTGAAATAATTACTCAAATTAAAATTTCAAAATATTTCCAAGAAACACTTTAAGATTAAATCTTCCCAGTGGAGTCACCAACTGTAGGTACCACTCCTTTCCGTCTAAGACCTATGCATCTGGCTCATTACCTAAGGCCACTCCATTTAAAGAATGTAGATATAGCGGAGGGTGCAGATTACGATGAGTAGGTATATGGAAAAGAGTGAAACCTTCCAAATCTAATACAAATCCTTTATAAGTAGTAAGGAGGCACCCATGATGGGTGCGCTTTTAATGCATTAGACAAGCGGCCATTTGTCATCCAAGCACAAAGCAAGGATAACAGGTAAGGAGCCGCCATTTGACCTTGAAGGGGGTCAAATCCCTTGTCATTGGTCTACGTGAGAAATTACAAAGCGCAGGAGATTTGAGTGCGAAAGAGTGAGGATTTAAAGCTCTCTCTCTCTTAACTAAACCGAAGTCTATTCCTTTGTGCTTCTAAGGAATTAATTGAAATTTTAATTCAAATATTATTATCATACACTACTAATAAAACCAAGCACATATTTTGAAATTTTTATTAAAACAAAGCAACACCAAATATTAACTTTAAAGTAAGGCAGTAAATGTAAGTATATAAAGGAAATAAATTACTTTGACTATGAAGAAAAAAAATATTAAAACTACTTGCAAAGTATGGATGAGAAGTAAATTAAAGTGCGTGCATTTAAACTAGGTGGATTAATTATGTAAGTTAAACTAGATGGCTTGAGACTAAATTATTTTAAACTATATGAATTAAACTTGAAGACTAAATTGAATGAATTAAACTAAGCTACTTTAAACTAGAAGAGTTAAAAAATAAGAATTAAGCTAAATAGATTTAAACTAAACTATCTTAAAGATGAGATTCAAAATAACTAGTAACATTTTTAATGGGCCAAAGGGGGCCCAAAATTTTTCTTAAAGAACTAAAGTTCACATGTAATTAATGACAACTTAAAATAAAACATCTAACTTAGAGAACATAAAAATTCTTAAGGTACTAAACTAGGGGAAAGAACTTTAAAACTACCGTTAACTTAACATTGCATTTAACGAAGTGACTACATATGACTAGTAACTAATTAAAGAAATACATATAACTAATGAAAGAGAAAATGCTAAGAAACTAGTAATTATCTTAAGATGAAACTTTCTAAGTGAGCTAAATTAATCTAGTCTATTTTCAAGGTGGTTTAAACACATGAATCATGCTAGCAAATTATTTTGCAAAAAAAAAAAAAGTATAAACTTAACCAACCTTCTTTAGCTAAGGAAGATTTATGCATGCTAGGATTATCTTCGGTGATCCTTTTGCTCTTGTGGACTTAGTGAAGTTGGAAGAATGATTTGAATGAAGACTATAAGACCAAAAAAAAAAACCAAAGATTGACCGAAAATTATGAAGAACTCTCACTAGTTCTTCTTTTGTGTTTCACTCTTTCCTCTTTTCTCACCTTTCTTGAACATTCTCTTCTCTTTTTCTTTTTTTTTTATATTTCTCTCTTTGATCTTCCTATTCTTCTCTATTTTCCTCTCTTTTTCTCACTTCTTTCTTTCTCTCTAAACTTTCTCTCTTTTTTTGCATTACTTTGCCCTAGTGATGTGTTCTTTTTTGTGTTCGCAAAGGGGGGGTATTTATAAGAGAAGTAAGGGCTGGCGAAGAGATTAAAAAAAAATCAAAATAATGGGTGAAAAAAAAGGTGCATGGCTGGTCATATAGGAAAAGGGAAAAGTAGTTTCAACTTTTGAGATGAAAAAGGTGTTTCACTTTAATGGTGTAAAGGTGGGGTTAGAGAAGTGAGTTGTGGTAAACCAAGTGAAAAGTGAGAGGAAAAATACTTTTAGGTGGCTAGACATGGGGAAGAGAGAGGGGTTTCTTTGAGATAAAAAAAAAGTGAAGAAGAATGTTTACAAAAAGGTGAACAAGAAAGGATATTTTGGAGTGTTTTTAAAAAAGAAAAAGCAAATGCAAAAAATGTGAGGAGAAACTCTCCTTGCTTTGGACGACCAAAAGGGGTGGAAAAGACACAATTTTTTTTTTGGTTTTTGATAAATAATAAAGTAGAAAAGTTTAGGGGGAAAAGTGCAATTACAAAGCGAAAGAAAGGAGAAAAATGCTTCACATTCTAAAAAAAAATTGTTATTTTTTAAGTGCTGTTTTTGGGGTATAAAAAGTGATTTTTGGGTAGAAAAATGTGTTATTTAATATTTAGGAAAAGGTGGAAGATTAATAAGGTAACGTTCAACTAACTGAGCAAAAGGAGAAGAAGAGAAACTCCTTCTTTTTGGTTCACATGGGTGTCAAACGAGGAAGAAAAATCAACTACTCTATAAGGGTATTGTTGTTCCTTTTTAGGTGAAGAAAGTCTTATTTTGTGTGGAAAAATGGTAGCATTTGGTATTAAAAAAAAAAGAGATTAGGGAATATAGGAGGGAGATGTGAGTTCAAAAAGAAAAAAGAAATAGTGAAAATCCCTCATTATGGCTAGCCACTTAGGAAGAGGAGAGAGACATTTTTTTGGTTATAAAATGTAACTTTTACTTTGAGGAAAGTGAACCAATCAAGGAGTGCAAAGTGGATGGTGAAATTGGAAGTTCACCCTTAAAAATCAAAAGTCTTCTTGGTCTTAATATTGGGCCAAAAGTGTTTGGTCTTAGGAAATATCAACGGGCTTTAGTGGGTTTTGGATTGGGCCAAAGTTTAAATGAAGACTTTGGTCTTGGATTAGTTGAATCAAATAAGGTCAAATTGATTTAAACCCAAAGTGAATTAAATTGATTAAACAAAAGGGTCTTTCAATTGCTCCTACTCCCCAATTAAACCCAAACTTCCTCATTTACGAAGTCTGAGCATGCTAAGATCAATGATTCGTCATAGGAACCCGCTCGTGGTCTGTTAAAAAATTTTGGAACGAAATTGGGTGTCTACAGCCGTCAAAATCAACTATACCCAATAATTTTTTTTTTTGAAATAACAAAAAAAGAAAGACTACCTCATAAATTCGTAAATTTGGAAGGGAAATTGGGAAGCAAGAAATAAATTAGGTAACTTATCTTTTGAGGAAGTAAATTAGTGTTTCATGAGAACTGAAACATAACAAAAGTAAACTAATGATTCACAAAACCTAAAACGAATACAAAAATACCAAATTAGTGTAACAAATACAACAATAAAACAACTTCATAAATTCACATACGTAGGATCTAAACAATTATTACCTTTTAAGGAAAAAAAAAAGAACTTTGATTCCACCCAATTTCTGTTTACCTTTAAGGTAGGAGGAATTGAATGAGAAAACATACACTTATTTTGAAAACGCTCTTCACTGAATTGATTTAAGCTTCCTTGAAAACCCAAAAATCTTATTTTTTCTTAGTTTTACACTTTCATTAGTTGTTCCACCAGAGCAAACCCCTCTTTTGTTTTTCTACACTTTAATTCAGAAAAACAACTTAATATAAACCTGATAAAAAAATTGATAGATTAAGAGTCTGTTACACATAAGGATAATGAAAACTAAAATTCCAAAATTTTTAATTCCTTCTTTTTCCAACATGTCAAGAGAACCCAAACAGAACTCGAAGAGAAAGACACTTATTTTAATACCCGTATTCGTAAATAAAAGATAAAGAAGTAATTTAATAAATACGATATGGAATTAAAATAATATATATATGCGAAAGATTTAATCTTTATAAAACAATTCTAAAAAATCAGACGCATGGCGGTGTAAAAAAAAATGTCCAGATAAAGGAAAAAGAAAAAAAAGTTTTTTTTTAAACAAAAAAAACCATAAATTGTAAAATTGTGCTGCATGTTATGCAGCTGTGAAATTTAAAACTATGGAAGCGGTGACGCCGCATAAAATATTTTATATATTGAATTGTTTTATTAGTTTTACCAAATCTTGTTTGGTTTTCTTCAATCTCAAATCTAAATTACTTTATTTCTTTAAACACTTGGGGACCGAAAGAAAATTTGAAAGAGTAAAATTTTGAAGGGGTTTATGAGAGAATTTCATAGAGAATCACGGGAAGCTCTAAGAAAATCAGAAGGTATTGACGATCAGCAACCAAAGGAAATTACTGAGAGGAGCAGGAAGGGCAAGGAGGTGATCCACAGGTAGCTTTAAGTGTTACGTGGTGAGTTAGATTTACTTTAAGTAATCAAGATAAATATGAAATATATAGTGATAATATTTGAATAACTTATTAACCTATGATTTGATAATAAATTAAAGTTGTTTTATGGGTATAATAAATATAATTAATATGTGGAAAGTTATTATATGAGAAGTAATATTATTGGAATAATGAGTCAATTAAATAATGAAGGGGATAAATGAAATTCTTGATGAGTTATGGTTGATAAATTGATGTGATATATGAGGATAAGAAATTAACGAAATTGATCAAATAGTAAATTGAGAAAAGGTAGGATAGCTAAATTTAATGTCTGAATACATGTTTGTTGTTATATTACTATTCATATGCATATTTCATATCATTGTTCATATGCATACGCATAAAATAAAAGAATCACTGGTATATGCTGAAAATAAATTAAAACCGTGACAGCCAGTATATGCTGGAAATAAATGAAAACCGTGATAGCTTGTATATGTTGGAAATAAAAAAACCGGGAGGGGGCTGGTCTAAATGAAACAAAAGAACCGGGAGGGGGCCGGTCTGAGATAAAAACATGTCAACATATGGGAAGACGTTCCTTAATAATAATTCATACATTGCATCTGTTTTAAGTATTGATTGCATTACTGAAATGCTGAAGTGTTGTTTGTTATTTTAAATTTATAGATGAATGAATCTCACAGAGAGACAGTTATGGTGAAAAAGAAACATAGAAGTAAGACATGATAAGAACTATCTAAATGGTAGACTATATGTTGTGAACCTCATAATGAGGTAATTATGAGATAATTGATAGTCTTAAGGTGAACACATATATATAAGAGGAAGAGATTGATAGACAATGAGACTTATGATATGTGTAGTGATAATAGAATGCTATTATCAAGTATATGGGATATAAATGATTAAATATTAAAAAACTATTTATAGAAATTGAATACTTCTAGTAAATTTAATTCGCTGAGCTTGTAAAACTCATCTCTCAATGTTAAATGATTTCAGGCAAAAAGCAGGACAGATAGTTGGTGAGCTGAGATTCAGGTAGCAAGCCACGTGGTCCACATCCTCAGACTAATGAGAAAAAAACAAAAAAAAAATATTTGTAAATATTCATGCATATTATGTTGTATACAATGTTTAAGTTGAGATCTGAATGATGTATCTCCCCTATTAAAGGTTGAGGATTGATGTAAATTTGCAGTCGATAAATTTTTATTGTTGCATATATGTGTCATGCTGGGATTTTCAAAATGTGATGATACTGTCTTAGGGGTGGCCAACGCGGGATAGGTCGTTACACCTACTAATTCCAAGGTCAGCAGTTTCATCTAAATTCTCACATTTTTTTCATCAACCAAATGGTCCTAGAACAACAATAAAACAACTTCATAAATTCAGATATGTAGGATCTAAACAGTTATTACCTCTTAAGGAAAGAAAAAAAAGAACCCTAAGTAGGAGGAATAAAGGGAGAAAAACATACACATATACTGAGAACTATTTTCATCGAATTGATTTAAGCCTCCCTGAAAACCCAGTAATCTTCTCTCCTAGTTTTACACTTTCATTAGTTGTTCCACCATAGAAAACCCCTCATTGTTTTTCCTACACTTTAATTTAGAAACAACTAAATATAAACCTGACAAAGAAACTAGCATACATTAAGGGTCTGTTATGTATAAGGATAATGAAAACTATTAATTCCTTTTTCTTTCCAACATCTCAAGAGAACCTGAACAGAACTCAAAGAGAAAGACACCTAGTAATTCTAGGATCAACAATTTCATCTGAATTCCCACATATTCCAGTCAACCAAACGGTCCAAGAAAATTTTAGAATATAGAAAGAAATAGAAACTTTACATGTGTACTTAGAAATAGCACGTAAATCATAAACTCACGAAAAAACAATGAGAAGCAGAATAATCCTATCAATACTATTTGATTAGGCAATTTGAAAAGAAAAGGAAAAGGAACAAACATATTTCTCCTAGGTTTACATCAAGGCTTGTTTCATCATCTGAGGAACCATTGAAGTCCTAAACAACCAGAAGTTAAGAAATCCAAAACCTAAACCTTAACAAATACATTTATTTAAACTGAGAACCCTCTTTACAAAATTGATGTAAGCCTCCCGGAAAACCCAGTAATCTTCTTCTCTCCTAGTTTTACACTTTCATTAGTTGTTCCACCAATGCAAACCCCTCATCTTTTTTCCCACACTTTAATTTAGGAAAAACAACTAAATATAAAACTGACAAAGAAACTGACATACATTAAGGGTCTGTTGCATCTAAGGATAATGAAAAATACAATTCCAAAATTTTAAATTCCTTCTTTTTTCCAACATCTAAAGAGAACCTAAATAGAACTCAAAGAGAAAGACACCTAACACCTACTAATTCTAAGATCGGCAATTTCATCTGAATTCCCACATTTTCCCATCAACCAAACGGTACTAGAAAATTTTAAAATATAAAAAAATGGAAACTTTTCATGTGTATTTAAAAATAGCACCTGATTCATAAATTTGCGAAAAAATGAGAACTAGAATAATACTATTTGATTAAGTAATTCGAAAAGAAATTAAAAAGGAAAAAGCAAACCTCTCTTGGGTTTACAACAATGCTTGTTTCATCCTTTGAGAAACCATTGAAGTCTAAACAACCAGAAACCCAAACATCAACAAATACACTTATTTATAAAGATGAAATAGAGAGAGAACTTACTGACACAAGTCAATGGAGAAATTACTTTTGAGGAATGGATGAAACAGAGAGAAAATTCACAAATCCTCAAATAAAATAAAGTGATAAAGAAATGAGAAAGAGAAGAGATGAAGCATCGATATAGGAGGGCATTTTTAAATTAATATGGTTTAGTTAGTGGTAGTGGGTACTTTTGAATTTGAAACTCCATTTTAGAAGGAGGGAGAGACCAAGTGAATTTGGGGGTCCTGTGAAGGAGGGAGTGTTGAATTGGAACAGATGAGGGATAAAAAGAACATGGGAGGGTGAAGTTATAGGATACCTGGGTTACAGGATACCTAGGTTATAGGAGACATGGGGTGTGTGAGAGGGATAGTTGAGGTGCAATGAAGTAGGAGGGGTAAAGAGATTGTGAAGACTGGGAACATGGGAGACGTGAGGTGCGTGAGAGTGAGAATGGAGGTGGGGTAAATTTTGGAAATTTACGATTTAATATCTGATGATTTCAAATTTTAATAATTGGATAACAACATTTTTATTTTTTCAAAAAGTAGGAATTACGATTTTAAACCTGATAACACAAATTATAAATAATTATTTAATGGGTTTTTTTGTCTTTTGAAAGAGGACACCAAAAGGATCCTCTGGCTTTATTAATAGTATAAATATATAACTATCCCATAAACTCTTCTCTAAAGCATTCGTGAGACTCACTCTCCTTTCCTCTGTGTGGTATAAGTTTACTGACATAACATCAATTTAGAGGGACAACATATAATTAATATTCCCTCCGTCCCATATATATTGATATGTATAGAAAACCTAAAATTTCTTTCATTTGTTTATATTTTTTTCCTATTTATATGATCAACTAAAACAAATTAAGCATTGCTTTGTAAGATAAACTAGTAAATGATATTAATATATATTAGATTTATTTCAATTTAGTATTAACTCTTTGATTTTTATTTTGCTTGTTTTGATATTTTGATCTATGATTTTGATTACAAATTTATTTATTTTATATTGATTACTCTCACCATATTATATTTTTACATGTATTTACTATAATATAATTATTATAATTATATATATTTTATTTGTGTGGAACCAAGGGTTCGACCATTCACCCATTGATTAAACCAGTGGTTCGACTGGTTTGATGTCTGGTCTGAATTTGATAACTATACTTGTAATTACCGATCCTGAGTGGGCCCTACTCGGAACGGCTCCATTACCTTTTAGCACGAAGCACCTTGACTCAAGATGCAACCATGCAAAGACTTATCAACATACAAACATTTATTCAAACATTACAAATTTCATAATCATCTTTACACATCCAGACAATTTACAATATAAGGAAATCAACATCTTTAAAACTTACAAGAGACACCAATAAAAGGAATACTTTCTCTACTACACTTTACTTGTACATCTTTTATGAATCATGACATAAACAGTTTTCTAGACTCTCAAAAGAATTAAAAAAGCGAGGATGTGATGGACGAGGACTTTTTAAGGACCCTTTTCAACCTTAAATGCCAATCTTTTGGTACTTTTCCTTAAAAGTTAGTAAAAATGAAGGAGGTGAGCTAAAAGCTTAGTTAGTAAACATCTTCCAAGAAGTACTCGTCATGGGAAAAAGCATCTTAAATTTGAAATCTTATCATCTAAGTCATTTCGTAAATATAGATATAATACAATTTGTATCTATTAAATTTCATTGTAGTCCATTTTTTATTAAATAAGAAAAACCTAAATGGGAATGAATATATTCATTTTTTTATACTTTCATTTCTATCTTTCATAGAAAATAACAACCATTACATGGGACTTCACGTATTTTAAATAATCAGATAAAACAAAATTTAACCTTACCTTTCACATCATAAGAGTAAACTATTCATTTATAATATTCATCTCGATATTTTCCAACAATGTCACAAGTTGCAAAAATCCATATGTCCTTCATTAAATCAATCACATCTTATGCCCTTCATGGGCCAATCATCATATATGCCCCTCATGGGCTAAATCATCATATATGCCCCATCATGGGCTAAATCATCAAATACACCAACCATCCATGAAATGAATGAAATGCGATGCATGTTCAATTCTTTATTCAATTCGTTTCATTTCATCTCATTTTCAATTCATTTCATTTGCCACTCATTGGGCTAGTCATAAAATAACGGGGACGTCTCCCCACGTACCGGTACGTTCTAAGCATCATTAACATCATCATCATTATATAAACAACTTTCAATTTCATTTCTCGGCCTCATCCAACACCCCCTTGTTAGAAGGATGTTTTCGACCTAACATAATAATCCCATTTGTTAGAACGGATCATGCAAATGCTTTATGCAATAAGAATGCAAATCATGATCTAACACCTTCTAAATTAAGAATTTATCAACCAGTTTCATCATAAATTCAAAACACTCCAATTAATTTTTACTACAACCAAACACATCACAAGATCTCAAATATAGATACATATATATGTATATATATGTATGTATGTATATACATATGTATGCACATGTATATACATATATACATATGTATATATATACACATGTGTATATGTATGTGTATACACACACACACACACACACACACACATATATATATACACACACACATGCATATATAAGTCAAACTCAATATATTGTTATTTAGCATTTAGTATACACTACATACCTTACTCATTTTCCATTCACTATTTAATTCAATGATTACTAGGAGTAATGTGAAAACTCACCTCGCTACGCGATCAAACTTCTTCCTTTCTCTCTTAAATATATTCTCACTAGCACCTAAGATCGGATAACACTTAATCTCATTAATTTAAATCATTTAAAAGAATACTTAGCATTCCCAAGGTGTCTTACACACTTCAATTATCAAGAGCACACTTCGAACGAAATAAAAAATCAAAGAAATCGAGGCGTTAAGCCCTTTCTCAAATCATTTACTTTGAATCTCAAAAACACTTTAATTTTCATGGATACTAATACTTTTAAAGGTGTTTTAATCATACTTCAAATGTATATAAACATAAAATCATTATGGAAAGGTTTCGCACTTAAAAACTGAAGAAGAAAGTCAAATTTTCAAAAATCAGCATGATCCAGTCGACTTGGTACTTGATCTAGTCGACTGGGTACTTGATCCAGTCAACCGGAATACCTCCATAAGCTACTGCCACTTGATCCAGTTGACTGGGCATGTGGGTCCTTCCAAAACAGCCCAGAAACCCTATCCAGTCAATTGGGTCCTTGACCCAGTCGATTGGGAACCCAGTCGACTGGGTCCTATTGCACGTTTATCTACCTAAATAAATAAGTAAATAACCGTACAGTTTTACTTGCAAGTGCACTAGGTCAATGGTAGCATAGTGTGCAAATGCGAGATCATTTCCACAGGTATTTGTGAATTTCGTTTTAGAATCATTTTCTTAATAAAAGAAGATAAAAAATAGCTACTGAATGTGAATTAATAATAATGAGACATAGGGCTTTGATATCCACCACTAGTCATACTTTCCCAATGAGTAATAGGTTAATGCACTAGCCTTCCTATGAATACCTAATGGTTGCTAACCTAAGAGCATGGTATCTACTCCTTAAGCTATTGATTTCCCTAAGCACCGAGTTAGGCATGGTATCTACTCTAACTCTTTTCTTTCTTAAGGGATTCAACATGGTATCTACTGAGTTGTTCCTTAAGAAAGCATAAGATTTATGGAAATCGACAACCACATGAGACCTAGGGCATGGTATCTACTCTTAGTTTCCCATGTTGATTAATCCAAGAATCCGGTTTGGATATCTTTTGTTACTATTGTTAGACCCAGGACTCAGTCATCCAAATTGGTCTAACTAACTAATCCATACCACATGCACTTATTGATCAGACATACACATATGAGGAATGTAAATAAACACAAGCATTAATCAAGTTAAGCATCATAATCAAGGTTATTGTAAAGATAATCAATGAATATATATATGGGAAAGCATAACTAGGGCTTCAATCGAGCCCTATAGAGAGTTAGTTACACATGTTGTCTAAGATAAACATCATAGCATAAACTAAACATAAACTATAAAACCCGAAGAATACTGTGGAGACGGGTTGTCAATCCTCTCCAAAGCTTACAACTCCGAGCTAAGCAAAAGATAAAAGAAGTGATGTCTTTTGTCTGTGTTTTACAGGTGTATTTATAGGGGTTGAATAACCCTAGAAGACTCAGGAAACCCTAAACTTCCTAAAACGTAAAACCTCCTCTATTTCCAAAACTGGTTCTACCATTTTACTATTCACGCCCATACATGTGCGCTTGATTGCAAGGCTGCACTCGATCCTTCCTGTGTGTGCACGAGCACTTATGCGCTCGATCGCACTTTTGGCAATAACTGTTCTAGGATTTCCAGATTTCTTCTTTTAGGTGCCAAAAATGTCTCTTTTTATCTAAGACCCTATAAAAACATGTGAAACACAGAAATGAAGTAAAATGGACTAAATTAACATAACTAAGGTCTTAACAAATGTAAATAAGGGGCCTTAAATACGAATATTTAAGCACCTATCAGGTCCCCTGAAAACAGCATTATTCTCCTGAAAACTTAACTTTTTTCTTCAAATTTCTTCTTGATTTCAAAATATCCTTTCAATTTTTCAAAGATACAAGTTTCTAAGGGTTTAATGTCAAAACTTTACATCACCTAAGAGAAAAATTGAACCCAAAACTCCTAAATCAACCAACTTTGCACGAAACCCTTTTTTTTTTTTTAAACAAATCATTTTCTTCAAACCTTTTCTTAAGAAAATTCTTTAAATCCAAACTTCAAGTTCACAGATCTTTAGCTTAATAAACATACTTGAGTTAAAAATAAAGAAAGACAAATTTTTAACTGGATCTTTACAAGAAAACTCCTATCTCTTTCCTTATTTTCCTCTATTTCTTCATTTCTTTCCTATTCTCTTCTTTTTCTCTCCTGTCTCTCGGCTGTTCTGGAGAGTTCCGGCACAAGTGCTGGTTTCTCCCTCCCCTTCATTCTATTTATAGCTAAACCTTAACCCCTTTTTATCACACTACCCCTTTCACTTTTCGTTTCTTTTAAAATCTACCCCAAAACTCTTTAAAACTCAAAAATTCGCCCAAATCATGTTGTATTACTTGAGTCTTATTTAATTATTTGTTTCCAAAGTTCACAAGTCCCAGTACAACAAATTTACAACTCAAATATGAACAAGTACACTTTTTATGTGTCCAAGCACAAACCTAGGAACTAAAATATTCCAAATTAAGGTACCAGGCTCTATAATACTTTACCTTCTATTTAATTTGGTAGAAAAACAGTACTTTGCCTTCTCAACTTAAAAACCAAGGGGAATTTTATTCCTACTCTAAATTTTCCCTTTCCAACCAAAGCAAATATAGAAACCTTTTATAAAAGTTAATAAATAACTATATTCTATGAAACCCAAAGGAAATACTTAATTAACATACCTCGTGTTTTAGGTTGAGAAGGGGAACACCAAATTAGTTGTTATGATATTAAATATACTAACATATAATTTTCATGCTTATCTTATTTCTTAGAATGATACTTTATTTAATTACATAATTCTTTTTACTTTGCAAAATATTACAAATTTATTTTAATTTTTTAAATTATGAAATCTATAAAATTATGCATGGTTTAAAATTATATCGTTTAAATTTATTGTGTGGTTTCATCTATTTCTTAATTAAATACCAGCTAATTTGAATCCAAAAATATTAAACAAAAAACCTATTAAACGATGACTATACAAAAATATTAATTACTATACAAAATTATCAATACGCCAAAAAAATGACTACTTTATCGAATGCCCTAACTGATTAGAATACTACTCAATTCTATACATGGAAAATAAAACTATTAACACTCACAACAACTTATCTAAAATCCATATAAAACAATATTTTAGTGTTAACACTAATTCAAGCTATTAAGTCGTAAAAAAATACACATTTATGAATTCAAAATATTAAAAACATATATACAAAAACTAATACATGGGCTAAAAAACTAATATATGCATAGTTGCCTCATGCAAAGTAACTCAAATTCCCCTTGTGCCACTTGGAAAGCTAAGGAATCAGGTTTGGGTTAGTTAAATTGTGTGTTTTGGTTTTAGGTATTTCCTTATTATGTGAGGGCATTTTGTCATTTTAGACAGTGGTTAAATGGTCTCTTCTTCCCTATTTCTATCTATCGATATTCTCTTGATTGCTTTCCTTCTCAATGAATCTTCTTAGTCTTCCCAAAATAAAATTATCTATTCAATTAAACTTGAATCAAGATTTAATTTCTCTAGTGAGAAACACTAACAACACCTTCTCTATTGCTACCGCCACTAAAGAAGAGTAAGATAAATGTGAAGAGGAAGAGGGTCTTGACAATTTTGGTGGAATCCCTAAGACTAAAAGTCAATTTGGAATTATAAGGTGTGTTTCATTTATCACCAAACTTTTTAGTTTTTTTTTTTAACATGGTAATGTTTATGGTGTTTGGAATAATTTATGTGAAAGAGTTGAGGAGAAATGGAAACAACAAGAATGATACTAAATTTATCAATGTTTTACTCTCCTTTGGATTTATTATTTTGCAAGAAATTATGTGGAAAATGTTTCCTAACAAATTATTTATTTTTTGAAGTTTTTTTTTTCGTAAGCATTACAATGATATATTTATACTATGATGCTAAGAAACATTTATAATGTTTATTCACTTAGGTTCAATAAACAATAATCATTTTTAGCTATAATTTGTTATTCGATTTTGGTCTAAAGTAAGGATTCTCCTTGGATTTACCTTTAATTTTTCATAAACAAATAAGAAATATTTTTTTTTACCACAACCTTTTTTTGGTTAGATGGCTTGATATGAATTTCCCTACTTTTGTTACCAGTTATAAATGCTGAAAAGGATGACTTGCTTATGTTGGCCTTGGACATCAGCTCGGACTGTGCTCACATCAGTCGAGTACGTGGTACTTAAAAAAGAAAAGCCACCTAGAGTATTGTTCTCTTGGAGGGACGCTCTGAATCTTGAGTCAACAAATGACGTAATGAAGAGAAAGAAATATTTTTGGGGAATAGTGTAATAAGTATTGATACATTGAATAGTGTGCTCTTTATATAAGGTAAGGAATCCTACCCTAATGAGAAAAAGGCTATGGGGGATTCCAGGTGAAGTTACTACTTTGTTCTTAGGTAAGGTATGAAGGACTTCGCTTCTCTATCAGACAAGTATCTTATTGCA
The DNA here is from genome assembly GCA_023935145.1 of Bretschneidera sinensis. Classification (NCBI taxonomy): domain Eukaryota; kingdom Viridiplantae; phylum Streptophyta; class Magnoliopsida; order Brassicales; family Akaniaceae; genus Bretschneidera; species Bretschneidera sinensis. Next base: position 58,449,951 of record CM043702.1, on the reverse strand, counting down.
TGGTGTTTACTCTTTAAGCTATGAATTTACCCTTAAGTCCTTGGTACTTTGCACGTGTTGTTTATCTATTAGGTGATACATTTTTTCCATATGGTGTACCCCACTCCCTTAGAGATGAATTTTGATTTGAGGGAGTAGTTTCCAGGCTTTCGAGGTCTTTGGTGGCCTTGCCTTGGTCCTTGGCCTTGGTGATCCTCTTAGGTGGAGGGCCATTATTGGGCCTCCTTCTCGATTTTCAAAGTAGTGAACTTTTAAGGTGAATGGCCAATTTGGGGCTTCTACCTCTACCTCCGAACTGAAGAAACTCTGAGATGAAAGTTTAGTTTGGGCCTCCACCTCAGTCTTCGGCTTGGGGAAACTCTGAGGTAAAAGGTTATTTTGAGCATTCACCTTGATCTTTGGGCTAAAGAAACTCCGAGGTGAAGGGCCATGTCTTTCTTTCACACTTGGAGGTTTATCTAGCTTAGGGCTATTCATCTAACCAAAGTGAACGTTATGTTATCTCGAAGCCTACCACGTGGCCATCTCTGATATGAGGATGTAGTTAGCATCCATTTTTTGAGCCTTTATAAGTGAAGGGGGAGGGATTTCCCCTCATTTTTCTCACTTTCTCTCATCATTCACCACTAGAAATAATTTCATTACTTTGTACCTTCAGCTCAACCCTCCCTAATCCAACACTTTTTAGTTTGCCTTCCCCCTCTTCTTTTCTTCGGTAAGTTTGTTATTTCTGTCTTTTACTTTAGTTTTAAATTAGGTCAAGTAATCATAGTAGATCGGTAGAGGTAAAGATCATTGGTTCTAGTCATGAGGTAAAGATCCTGTGTTTTGTGTCTTTGCACTCTCACATAATTCTCTCTCGTATTGTATCTTGTCACTCTTTACAATTGATCTCAAATTATATCACAATGTTCTTGCTATTGTATATGGAAAATGAAGCTAGGTGACCCTTTATATAATGCACCCATTTCTTGTCCAATCTTGAGAGTCAATCTCTACCCTTAGATCTTGATGACCACTTAACCATGGCCCTCCATCAATCCTAAGTGGTTCTGTGCCTTTTAACCTTTCATTCACATACCTAAAAGGAGGCTAAATAGAGTGGAGTGTGTGTGCCTCAGTGTGCCTAGTGCCTAGGCACTGAACAGGGGGTGGTGAGGCACTAGGCAAAGCCCCTTTGTACTACGTTCTGGATGGTGCGGTGCTTCCCTTCTTCAAACTACCTCCTTACTGGGCAGTGCGGCGTTGGTGAAGGGGTGGTACGGCACACACTGATGCTGCCCTTCACACAGCAGTGCGCACTCTTTTGCCTTGTTGATTAGGGGTGTGCACACACACCCAAATGGATGCACACACATGTGTGCACTCCTTTAACATACTGTATTTTAATCTTCCAACCTTGGTTTAGACTTTAATCATCTTTGAACCATGTTTAAACCTTAGGAAAATACCAACAATCTCTACCTTTGTCTAAGTGTTTAAACCTGAACCATTGTGCAGAGAACTTCAGGATCTAAACTCATCTTGAGTCATCAATTAACTTACTCCAATCCTAAGTAGTCCAAGGCAATGATTAAACTTACTTAGAGGTAGGACTTTAGTACCTAAATCCGCAGGATTTTCTTCCATGGCTACGTTATCCACATAGATGCATCATTTCGTAACATTTTTCTGAATGAAATGATAATGAACATCCATGTGCTTTATCCTCTCATGGAACACCGGATTCTTACACAAGTGCAATGCACTTTGACTATCCGAAAACACCACAACTTACTCCTCTAGTACCTTCAACTCTTCCAGCAACCCTTTGCACCACATAGCTTCCTTAATGGCCTCCGTAGCCGCTATGTACTCAGCCTCGGTTGTTGAGAGTGCTACCACCTGCTGTAACTGATCCTTCCAACTTACACAACATCCGTTTAAGTTAAAGAAGTAGGAGGTAATCGATCTTCTTTTATCCCGGTCTTCTCCATAGTCCGAATCCGCAAAACCCTCAAGGCAGATGGACTTACTCCTCTTCTCATAAACCAGCCCTACTTCTGAGCTTCCCTTCAAGTACCTCAGCAACCACTTCATCCTAAGCCAATGCTCCTTTCCGGGATTACTCATAAACCCGCTGAGAATACTTATTGCATGAGCAATATCAGGTCTAGTGCTTACTATGGTGAACATAACAGAACCAACCGCACTAGAGTAAGGAACTTTTTCCATTTCTTTCTTCTCTACTTTCAATCTCGGACATTGATCACTGGAGAACTTGAAATGACCAGCAAGGGGAACCTTCACTGGTTTGCTATATTCCATAGAGAATTTAGATATCATCTTCTCTATATAGGAAGTTTGAGAGATCTTCAGTCTGTTTCTCTCCCTTTCCCGGATGATACACATCCCAAGGATCTTCTGTGCATGGCCAAGATCCTTCATCTCAAACTCCTCACTCAGTTGAGCCTTCAATTTCCTTATCCTCTCCATGCTGCTCCCAACCAGCAACATGTCATCAACATAGATGAGGATGATCACCACTTCCTCAACCTTCTGACCCTTATAGTACAAGAATGAATTATAGTAGCTCCTCATGACACCTAGGCTAATTACAAAAGAATCAAACCTCTTATTCCATTGTCAAGGTGATTGCTTCAGGCCATAGAGAGATTTCTTCAATTTGCACATTAACTCTCCCTGCCTTCCTTCCTCATAGCCTTCAGGTTGCCTCAGGAAAATGGTCTCATCGAGCTCTCCATGTAAGAACGTTTTCTTCACATCCATTTGCTCGATTTTCTAATCAAATTGGACCACCAATGCTAACACTATCCATATCATCTTGTACTTCACAACTGGTGAGAAGATTTCGGTGAAATCTATGCCTTCTTTTTGTGTGCACCTCTTCGCCACCAGCCTAGCTTTATACCGAACTTCATCCCCTAGAGTATTCCCTTCTTTGATCTTTTAGAGCCATCTACAATCCACAACTCTTTGTTTTTCAGGTTTGGGCACCAACTCCCAAGAGTTGTTCTTCATCAAAGAATCCATTTCTTCCTCCATAGCCAGCAGCCACTTTGACGAATCCTTACACTCCATGGTATCCATGTAAGTTTCTGGTTCAACCTCTCTTTCTATTCAAGGAGCTACTACATTGGCATCTGCAAACCCATATCTCAAAGGTGGTCTAACTACCCTCCTTCCTCGGTATCTTGTGAGTTGGTAGTCATTATGACTTGCTGCATCAACCTCTTCTAGTTCAGCCTCTTCTTGAGTTTCTTGAGCTTGGCCTTCATTCAAGGGCTCTACCTGGTCCGAACCCTCTTGCTTTCCTTGCTCCACCTGAACCGAACTCTCATTGATGCGATGCTCCATAACTTTCGGACTGGTTTACTCACTAGCCCCTGCGGGGTTAGTTTTCTCCAAGTAGGGAAATAAAAATTCATTAAAAATAACATCCCTACTTATAATAAGTTTCATGCCCTTTTTTTCTAAGGACCACAACCTATATCCCTTAACTCCATCACCATATCCTAGAAATACACATTTTCTAGATCTTAGGCTAAGTTTATCCTCCTTTTGGTGTGCTGCATCAGCACACCCAAAAGACCTAAGGTTGCTTAATTCAGGGGGTTTCCCACTCCACATCTCCATGGGAGTCTTGAGCTCTAAAGCTCTAACGGGTGATCTGTTTACCAAGTATGCAGCTGTAGCCACAGCTTCTCCCCAAAAATATTTTGGTAAATCGGATCCTATTAACATGCACCTAACCTTTTCCATAAGGGTTCTATTCATCCTCTCAGCAACTCCATTTTGCTGAGGTGTTTTTACAACCGTTCTATGTATTAGAATGCCATTTAATTCACAGAATTTATCAAAATCCTTATTGCAAAATTCTAAGCCATTATCTATTCGTAAAGCTTTAACTACCCTACCCGTTTGAGTTTCCAGCAACTTCTTCCACACAACAAATTTATCCAAGGCATCTGATTTATTTCTAAGTAAATAAACCCACACTCTTCTTGAATAATCATCAATTAAAGACAGAAAGTAAAAGTTACCTCCCTGTGTTGGCGTTCTTGCTGGTCCCCAAAGGTCTGAATGAATGAAGTCAAGAATCCCCTTAGATTTGTGCACTTCGGTGTTGAAGCTGACTCGGTGTTGCTTCCCAAGAATACAACTCTCACAGAAATCCAGTTTCCCTACTTTGTCACCACCAAGTAGACCATCCTTGCTAAGAACTTGCAGGCTCTTTTTGCTCATGTGTCCCAAGCGAGTGTACCAAAGGGCTGCCTTATCCATCTCAGCCATCAAGCTTGCTGCTTGATCATTGATTTCTGTCTCTCCAATCATCTCATAGAGTCCATCATTTCTTGCTGCCTTGATCACTACCAAAGATCTCTTGGCCACCTTCATCTTTCCTACCTCTACTTTGCATGTATACCCCATGGAATCCAGCTACCCTAATGAGATCAAATTTCTCTTCAAATCTGGAAGGTACCTCACATTTCGTAGCAGCCTTGTGACTCCATCAAAAATCCTCAATTGGATGTCTCCAATCCCCCTCACTTAGCAAGAATTGTCATTCCCTAAGAAGACCCTTCCATCATTGATCTCCTTGAAATTCTTGAACCATTCCTTGTGAGGGCACATGTGAGAAGTGCACCCGGAATCAAGAATCCATTTTTTGCTGCTTTGCCTCCTACTCACATTTGAGCACACACAACAAGAACATCATCTTGTTGTTCTCCTTTAGCAACTGAAGCCTCTCCATTGTTAGTATGGCTTCTTCTCTCATCCCACATCCTCTTCTTGCAATCTTTCTTGAAATGGCCCTCTTTGTTGTAGTAGAAGCATCTCTTTCCTCCTCCAAGTCTTGTCTTAGAATGAGATCTCCCATGGTTCTGCCCTCTACCTCTTGATTTCTCCCGGTAGTTGCTATGAGTGCTACTGCCATTCCGATTTGCTGGCCTTCCTCTTACGAACAGCCTATCTCCACTTGATGTCTCCTTCATCTTGGCTTTGAAATCATGTGCCCTTATGGCATTGATCACAATCTCCTTTGTTAAAGTATCCCTTCCATACTCAATAGCATTAATCAAATTATCAAAGCAATCAAGAAGAGAATTTAACAAGATAACAGCCAATTGTTCATCCGGAAAAATAATGCTACAATTATTCAAATTTTGAACTAGCTTATTAAAGACATCAAGATTATCTTGCAACTCTTTACTAGGATCCATTTTAAAAACAAAGATTCTTTTAAGAAGATAAATCTTGTTAGGGAGAGTTTTGATAAGACACAACTCATCTAGTTTCTTCTATATGACAGTCAGATCTTTCGAGTCTCCACACTCCCTTGTGACGCTATCCGACATGTGCAAGAAAATGGTATTGTAAGCCATCTTCTTCATCTCGGTCCACTAGTCCTCCGTGACACTTGCTGGAAAAGCATCATCTTCTCCAATAGCCAAGTCCACTTTCTGTTGCATTAGAACAGCCTTGATCTTCCTCTTCCAAAGGGCAAAGTCTCCCTTTCCATCAAACTTCTCAACACAGAAATTTGGAGCCATCTTTGCGGACAAGATGCCAGATTTATGAAATACCCACAAATGCTTTCTTCAACCTCAAGAACACGATCGAAGATGGATCTTAACACCGTTCTTGAATCACCCTCAAGAACACGATCTGATCTTGATCTTTACTCCGTTCTTGAATCACCCAAGATGTTGATATTTGATTCTTGGAGTCTTGACCCCATAACCTTCTTGTTCTTGCTCTGATACCCAACTGTGCAAGCTCTGATACCACTGTTGGAAATCACCTTGACGAGATTCCCAAGTGGTGATCTTCTAAACACCCAAGTCTAGAATGACTTGTAGAAAGAAATACAGCAATCGAAAGCAAGAAAGAAAAGAAGACAAGCGATTTGTTATCAAGGTTCGGCAATAGCCTACGTCCCCGTGAGTTCCTCTAAACTCTTTGCACTAAATCAGTGGTTCTTTGCAATTACAGCAAGCCTCTTCAAGAAGCTCAAGTTCTTGAAGAAACCAGGAAGAGAAGAAAGAAGATGATAAGAACTATTACAATGCTCTCTATCTATACTACTATCTCTTCTTTACAACCAACCTCTCTACAATGAGTCCCTCTTGTGTTTTGTGTCTTTGCACTCTCACAAAATTCTCTCTTGTATTGAGTCTTGTCACTCTTTATAATTGATCTCAAATTATATCACAATGTTATTGTTGTTGTATATGGAAAATGAAGCTAGGTGACCCTTTATATAGTGCACCCACTTCTTGTCCAATCTTGAGTGTCAATCTCTACCCTTAGATCTTGATGACCACTTAACCATGGCCCTCCATCAATCCTAAGTGGTGCTGTGCATTTTAACCTTGCATTAATGCACCTAAAAGGAGGCTAAATAGAGTGGAGTGTGTGTGCTTCAGTGTGCCTAGCGCCTAGGCGCTGAATAGGGGGTGGTGAGGCGCTAGGCAAAGCCCCTTTATACCACATTCTGGATGGTGCGGTGCTTGTGGAGGGGCAGTGCAGTGCTGCCCTTCTTCAAACTACCTCCTTGCTGGGCGGTGCGACTCTGGTGAAGGGCAGTGCAGCGCACACTGATGCTGCCCTTCACATAGCAGTGCGCACTCCTTTGCCTTGCTGATTAGGGGTGTGCACACACACCCAAATGGATGCACACACATGTGTGCACTCCTTTAACATGCTGTATTTTAATCTTCCAACCTTGATTTAGACTTTAACCATCTTTGAACCATGTTTAGACATGTTTAAACCTTAGACAAATACCAACACGGGTAACACGACACGACACGCTTAACCCGTTTAATAAACGGGTCATGTTAGACACAGCAACATGACAACCCGACACGACACGACTAACATATTAGACATGACAACCCAACATGACACGACTAACATGTTAGACACGACAACCAGATATGACATGTTTATTACATAAACAAATATAAGTTATATTACATAACCATCCATCTAATCAATCATAATCCAAATTCCAACATATTCATGATCCAAATACACATAAAAAAGTCTAATTAATAACATAAACATTATCTTATCAACTATCATCTATATTGGGAGAGAGGAAAGAGTCTGTAGACTCTGTGATGCATCGCTATTGAGTGAGTCTATGAGGGAGTGTTTTGTGTTTGTGATGTGGTGAAAATAGGAATTAGGGTTTATTTTATACACACACTAAAAGTTTTTTTTAATGTATTAGACAAATTTTTTAAATGGGTCATAAACAGGTCATGGGTCATAATCATGTCAACATGACTCATCAGACCCATGAATTTAATCGTGTTATTTCGGGTTGGCAGATCAACCCGGGACACGACACGATTTTTTCGTGTCATAATCGTGTCGACAAGATTACGACACGAACCCGATTATACTCAACACTAACATGCTTTATTTCGTGTCGTGTCGGGTTCACGTGTCGTGTCCAAAATTACCACCCCTACCTCTAATCCCCTTGAATTCCATCTTTTAATACACTCACAAATAGGGTTATATAACCCAATCCCCTCCGCTCCATTCCTCTCCTTTCTTCTTTGTACCAAACAGGCTATTAGTTTTTCTAGGTTTTTATTTTTCTAGGGTCTTTGTTCCTCTTAATACAAAAGTAGAAAGAGAGAGAAATGTAGAGAGAAACAATGAAATAGGCCAAAAAAAAAAACCATTGTTTCGTGTTAGAATAGAGAATTATGGAGCCAAATAAATATGGCTTTGAGGAGAGTTTTAAAAACTTTCTTTAAGAAGATATTGCATGTACAATCAGACCCGAACAGAACTCTCAATAATACTTTATTTTTTTCAAGATTATAGACTTCTATTTATAGAGAATTAACCGTCACAATTCTATAGTTGTGTCTCTTGAAATTAATCTATAATTGTAACAGACAAAATTAGCTAGTACTTCAAAGGTCATAATTCTTGAATGGTGTCTATTAAATCTAAAAATAATAACTATAAAAAAATTAAAAAAATTTACTAAGTATTTAATTCCCAAGTGTCAAGTTCCATTATAAATATAATTTATTAATACATATAAATAAAATTCGTTCACCACTAGGCATAGTTATATACCAAACTGTATAACACTATAGGACTCTCCTATATAAATCCTTTTAAGACATTATATCTTTCCTATATGGGATACAAGATTCCCATAATATTACAATCGATCTTCAACATTTAATGGATCTATTACAGATCATTGAACGGTTTCGTTAGTTGTTCATCGTGTAAGTGTTTTTTCCCTCTCTTTTTTTGTTTACAAGTACAATGGGATATCAAAATAAGCTAAGTTTTTTTTCACTATGGGTCTTGTTATGGTTTCAAAATCTCTGGGATGTTTTTTTATTGTTAGATGTGCTTGGTCTTCACATTTGATCGCTGTAATGAATTGGGAATGAATGTTCAGTTTGGAATTATTCAAGCATGTGGAATGCATGATGGAGAAAAAGTAAAGAATAAAACAAAAAAGGATAATAGGGAATGGAGAGGGAAAAGAGATTGCACACGTAAGTTCCAAAAAAGTACTTCATTTCTATAGCCGTGAAATGATGCTTACGCACATGCATGGGAAAGGAGATTGTTAAGGTAGAGTTGGAAGAAAGAATAAAAAATAGAAGAAAAAAGCAAGAACAGAATGTTAAAGAGGAAAGAAGAACAAAATTGTGTATGAGAAGCTAGAAAAGAAAAGCCACTTTTCAAGCAAGTGGTTAACTCCAATTCATTTCAAAAGAAATTCCTTAGAGTTCTTATTTAATGCTAGAATTCTTATTTAATACCTTTTCAAAAAATGAATACAAGTATTTATACAGTTGTTCTTAGGTTGGTCAGTTAGTTACAGCTCTAACTAACTGTAACAGAACTCTAACAACCCTCTATCTATTTGTTACACTACTATACTTAAGTTCTTTGATCCGTGCACTTCTTCTAAGTGTTGGTACTCCTCTTGGACCAGTGTGCACTTCATCCATGTTGTGCTTAGCAGTGTGCATCTGATCTATGTTGTGCTTAGCAGTGTGCACTGGTGCCTGATTTGTATCATTCTCACTCCCTTTGAAACCAACCTAGTCCTCAAAGTTCAAGGAAGGGTAGGTCTTGAGTAAAGCTACTAAGTTCTCCTAAGAGGTTTCTTCAAGTAGTCCCTGCCACTAAACTAATGCTTAGAAAATTATTTGGCCTTTAAAATAGATATCTTGTGGAAATAATAGCTTTAGTTATAATGAAAGGTTGATTATTGATGCTGCTAGTGGGTAGTGAGTGTACCAAGGAATGTGGGGAAGCCCCAGTGTATGGTTTTAGTTTGGAAATATGGAAAATCGAATGTATATTATTGTCCTGGGGTAACTAGAGTTTGTAAGCTACTTTGCCAATCTTTTGGAGGACTTTGAAAGGGCCAAAGTACCTCTGACTTAGTTTTTTGTTGGCCCTATATGCCATAGATGTCTGTCTATAAGGTTAGAGTTGACCAAAAGCCAATCATCAATTGTAAATGACTACTTCCTTTTATGCTTTTCTACTTGGGTCTTCATCCTTGCTTGAGCTTGTTGGAGGTTGCTTTTGAATTGGTGTAGTAACTAGGTTTTGGTGGATAAGTGATGCTCTATTGCTTCAATGTTAGTGGATTTCTTGATATATTCAAGAACTGTATGAGGGGATCTGTCATACATAGCTTGAAAGGGGATCATACTTATAGTTGAGTGATGGCTAGTGTTGTACTAGAACTCTGCTCAAGGAAGGTAGGCATGCCAAAGCTTGGATTAGTCATGCACAAAAGCTCTAAAGTACAGCTCAAGGCACCTATTCAGGACTTCTGTTTGCCCATCACTTTCTGGATGGTAGGAGGAACTCATATTGAGGGTGGTGCCACTAAGAATGAATAAATGCTGCCAGAACTTGCTGAGAAGGATTTTATCTCTATCGCAGATAATGGACTTAGGAAACCCATGATGCTTGATCACTATGATGAGGAAGAGTTGTGCCACTGAACTATCTGCGTGAGATATAGGGAGAGCTCCAAAATGAGCTACTTTGGAGAGCCTATCAACAACTACCAAGATCACTATGTATCATCAAAACATAGGCAGTCCTGTGATGAAATCCATAGACAACTCTTCCCATATCTAATTAGGAATGGGTAGAGGTTAGAGGAGGCTTGTAACATTTGTAGTTGAGTACTTGGTAGACTAGTAGACAAGGCAGCTTTGCACAAAAGCATGGACATCCTTCCTCATATGAGGCCAGAAAAAATTAGAGGAAAGTCTAAAGAAGGTCTTTAGAACACTAGAGTGGCCACCCAAAGCAGTATAATGGAACTCCTTGATGAGTGTATTATTCAAATTTGAATTGGAACTGAGTTTGAGTTTTCCTTTATAGTAGAGTAAGTCTTCTTTGCAAGAGTAATCTGGCTATAGGAATGAGCTCTCTTGCAGGTCTTAATGGATACTAATCAAATCAGGGTCAATAGCATTTTGCTCATTTAAATCAGCAATAATGGACAAAGATATGGTAGACAATGCCAACAAGTGTCCCTTTGAAGGAGTGGTGGCAGCTTTTAGATGTTCTAGAACTCTGAAGAGTGCATTAGTTGCGTCATTGTCCTTACCAGGTCTGTAAACAATGGTGTAGTCAAACCGAAGAAATTTTCTTAAGTAATGATGTTGCTCAAGTGTTTGGATCACCTGATTCATGAGGTTTTTAAGCTCCTGTGATCTGTTTTGATAATGAATCTCCTGCCAAATAGGTATTGCCTTCATTTCATAATAGTGTTAGTAATGGCAGTCAACTCCTTAACATAGGTAGAAGAAGTTCTCATTTTAGGGCCCATTGTTTTGTTGAAAAAAGCCAAGGGATGACCAGCTTGGGTCAACATAGCTCCAATGCCCACATTAGAGGCATTTGTCTCCACTTCAAATTTATTAGTGAAGTCAAGTGGTGCTAGGAAAGGGACCTGAGTCATAGTTGTTTTCAAGGTAGTTAAGGATTATAGTGTTTCAAAAGTCCAATTGAAGGCATCCTTCTTCAAAAGATTAGTGAGAGGGATAGCAATGGTGGCATAATGTTGCATAAATTTTTTGTAATATCCAGTGAACCCCAAGAAGCCTCACAACTGTTTGATGGATGTAGGCACAGGCCAATTTAGCGTTGCTTGTACCTTACTATCATCAGGTTGGACACCTTAAAAGGATACCAAATGGCCCAGATATTCAATAAATTATTTGCATAAGTCACATTTCTTCTTATTTGAAAAGAATTAATTGGTGGAGAAGCACTCCAGGACTAGTTGTAATTGATGGCGGTGGTCTTTTAAAGAGGCACTATAGATGAGTATGTCATCAAAGAAGACAGTAACAAAGTGACACTAGAAGGGCTTGAAAACCATGTTCATTGTAGCTTGAAAAGTGGAACGAGCATTGGTGAGGCCAAATGGCATGACCAGGAACTCATAGTGTCATTCATGTGTTATGAATGTCGTCTTGTGAATATCTTTGTCCTCCACTCTAATTTGATGGTAGCCAACTTTTAGATCAAGCTTTGAAAACACTTTTGCACCATTCAACTCATCTAATATCTCATCAATTGTGGGGATAGGGAACTTGTCCTTGATAATGACAACATTGAAGGCCTTGTAATCAACACAAAATCTCCATTATCCATATTTCTTCTTAACCTGCAGTATTGGAGATAAAAAAAAGGGCTCTTATTTTTCCTTATGATCCCACTGTTTAGCATTTCCTGTACCAACTTTTCAGTTTCCTCTTTCTGGAAATGGAGAAATCTATAGGGCTTGACATTGGCAGGTGCACAACCAGGAGTAAGGTGTATGTGGTGGTTTAGGGGTTTGGAGGGTGGTAATGTAGTGGGGTTTTGAAAAACAAAATGAAAATCTTGTAAGAGATTGTGGATATTATTGGGAATGTAATAGTTTTCTAGTTATGGGGTAGGGTTTGCTAGTGCAAGTGAAAGTAGGAGATTATGCCATTATAAGCAGCTAATTTTTGGAGCTGTTTAGGCTGTATAGGTTAGGAATGGAAGCAAGATTCTCCTTGAAGGTGTATTATTTGTCCATGCCAGGCAAACTACATGATGAGGTCTTTGTAGTTGGTTAGGATAAAACCTAGTTGTTCCAACCACTGAATGTGAAGCACTATATCTGCTTCTTAGTTAGGGAGCACAAACAAATCTAGCACAAAGGTAAGGTTCTGTAGTGTTAAATCCATTGATGAACATATCTTATCACTACACAAATAATCACCATTCCCTACATAAACCTTGAAGAGTCTTAATGGAAATATAGGCAACCCCAATTTAAATGCTACTTCTTCTTGAATAAAATTTTGTGTGCTGCCACTATCTATCAAGTTTTGTAATGTAAAAGGCTCATGTCGTCCAGACAACCTAAATGTCATAAGACTTAGCTAGCCAGCTAGAGCATTTAAGCTAATTTCTGATAGTAACTAAGGGTCATCATTTGTGTATTGAGGTCATGTGTAGTCTACACTATGAGGGCATACATCATCATCTTGATCACCTATTAAAGTTAAGAACTTGCCTTTAAACTTATGGCCACGATGATATTTTTCATAACAGGTGTAACAAAGTCCTTTCTCCCTTCTACTATTGATTTCAGTAGGGCTTAGTTTCTTAAAAGGGAATTAGGTTTTAGGTTGTCGTGGCACAATTCTTATTGGTGGTGGTCTAATAGTGGGTGTAGGAGTGAAACTTTGTCTAGAAAAAGAAGGAGAGGGGTTCTTGAATTTACCTAGAGTAAAGTTGGTTATTGGAGCAATGTGCCAGGGAGCTTTGAATGACTGCTTGATGTCATTGTATTTGTTTTCTTCATTTCCTTTGCTTAGATGACAAAGGAAGGTGAAAGAACAGAAAATCTCTTTTCAGTTCTGGTTTCAATCCGGATATGAAAAGACTAACAAGAAAGGAATCAGATAAACCCTAGACTCTTGTAGCTAAGGCCTCAAACCGTGCTTGGTACTCAACAACAATGATGGTTTTTGGTAGCTTTGCCAATGTATCTTGAGTGTTCTCATATGTTGTAGGGCCAAACCTCAACTTGAGAGATTCAAGAAAAGCTGTCCAGGAATGGAGAAGGCCTCATTTATGTACCCACTAGAACCAAGAAAGGATAGGGCCTTCCATGTGAAAGGAAGAAATGAGTATTCGTTGATCAAAAGGTGTACTGTGGTAATCAAAGATTTGTTCTGGCTTTGATTCTCCCATCTCTTGTTTTGGGAGGCTACAAAAGCCTTCAATGTGTGGTTTAGTTATGCAAATTGAGAATCTAAACTCTTTCTGAGTTCATAAATTTCTTAATACTAAGAAATCTTGAACTATTGAAGATTATCTATTTTGGTTTATAAAGTCTTCACCTATTCCTCCATTTTGTTATAGTTTCTGGTGCCTTCTGCCATGATTATGGTATGGGTGATATAGTGAAAGCAAGGAAGGAGGTTGGTTCTTCAAAGAAAGAAAATTAAGAAGGAAAAATGAAAATACCAATGTTAGGGTGGGGCTGGAAGAAAGAAGAGAAAATAGAAGGGAAAAACAAGAACACAATGTGAAAGAGGAAAAAAAGACACAATTGTGTATGAGAAGCTAGAAAAGAAAAGCCACTTTTCGAGCAAGTGTCAACTCCAATTCATTTCATAAGAAATGCCTTATAATTCTTATTCAATCTCTTTTCAGAAAATGAATACGAGTATTTATACAGTTGTTCTTAGGCTGGTCAGTTAGTTATAGCTCTAACTAACTGTAACAGAACTCTAATAACCCTCTAACTGTAACGACCCATCCCAGGTTGGTCATCTCCGAAACGATGTCATCACATTTTGATAATCCTAGCACGACACATATATGCAATAATAAAAATAAATAACACCAAAAGAAATTTACATGCATCCGATCTTTAAACATTCTATACAACGTAAAATGCATGAAAATTTACAAATAAATTTTCTATTTTATTTTCTCATTAGTCTGAGGATGTTGACACGTACATGGCTTACAGAAAATGATTTCTTCTGAACCTCAACTCACCAAACTATTTGCCAGACCTGCTACCTGAAAATCATTATACAATGAGGAGTGAACTTCACAAGCTCAGTGAATTAAATTTACTAAAAGTACTTATTTGTATAAACAGTCTTTTAATATTTAAATCAATTTATATCTCCTACAATTGATACTAGCACTCTACTATCACTACCCATGTCATAACATCCATTCTCTATCATTCTCTTCCTCTTAGTTATTGGTTCACCTCAATACCATCAATTATTTCATAATTACCTCGCAATGAGGTTGACATTATAAAGTCTACCATTTAGATAGTTATTATCACCATATAAATAACACACCACACCTCAGCATTTCAATCATCTTATCGCCATAATTGTCTCTTTCTGTGAGACTCAAGCATCTATAATTATATTCACAATTAATACACCACATCTCAGCTCAGTCATCTATAATTATATTCACAATAATACACCACACCTTAGCACTTCAATAATGCAAGCAACATAACTGTCTCTTTCTGTGAGACTCAATCATCTATAATTAAATTCACAATTAATAAACCACATCTCAGCATTTCAATAATCTTATCACCATCACTGTCTCTTTCAGTGAAACTCAACCATCATTAATTATATTCACAATTTATACATCACACATCAGTATTTCAATAATGCAAGCAATAATTAAAACAGATGCAATTCAATGAATGCATATGATGGGAACATCTTCCCACCTGTCGACAGGTTGTTATTATTTTAGATCAGCTGCCTTCCCGGTTATTTTATTCTCATTTAGACCAGCTTCCTTCCCGGTTCTTTCATTCTTATAAGACCGGCTGCCTTCCCGGTTCTTTCAGCTTTTCCTGGTTTCCATGGGATTCATTTCCAGCATATACCGACTATCACGGTTTTTCAATTAGACCGGCTGCCTTCCTGGTTTTTTTATTTTCGTTTAATGCATATGCATATGAACAATGATATCAAATGAACATATAAACAGTAACATAAAAACAACAAAATTTAAAACAATTAAATTTGCATTCCTGATCATTCTCAAATTTTTATAAAATTTTCCACTAAGATTCTCTCATCCCAAATCACATCAAATCATCCATTAAAACTTGTCAAGATTCACTAAATTTCATTCCAAATCTCATCAAATCATCTATCAAAGTTTGCTAAGATCCACTAAAATTTATTTCTTCAAAAATTCATATCAAAATCTCAACCATAACTCATCAAGAATTTCACTTCTCACTTTTATTATTAAATCAACTCATTTTTCTAATAATATTTCTTCTCAATTCACCCAAAGATTTATCTACCACCCAATCATACTTTAAAAATTAAATTTAATATTATCACCAAATAATTGATTTTTATTTAGACTACTTAAAGTAAATCCAACTCACCACGTAGCTCTTAAAGCTACCCGTGGATCACCTCCTTGCCTTTCCTGTTTCTCTAAAAAATTCCCTCGGTTGTAGATTGTCAACATCTGACATCATATTTATATAAATTTTTTAATTTATTCTTCAATTTGATATAAACCACACACTTTGAAAATTCCCACTCTGAATTCAGGGAAACTTCATAAGTGTCAGAAATTCAAAAATAACCATTATATTATTACCTTTTGCTTTTTTGGTAGTCTTTTCTGATTCTCTATGAAATTCTGTGGAAAATCTCTTCAAAATTGTGCTCTTTCAGCATTTCTTTGAACTCTCAAATGTTTTAAGAAAACAGATGAATTACATGAAACTAAAAGAACTCCCTTCGCGTAACTTGTCTAAACCTATTGTGCATATATATATGAAAGCTTGGGCTGAAAACTTTAGCAGCCCCCCTCCAAAGGTCTCCACGCTTTGGAGACGTGTAAGGCAATTTGCAATTGCCTTCTTAAATTTGCAACTGCCCCCTCCCCAACTTCTCTTGCTGCCACGAACAGAACAAATGACATTTATACCAAATGCCTTTCTTTCTCTTTTCTTACCCTGTTGCCACAATTTTTGACTTTAAACTCCTTTTTTTTTTTTACTTTTTGACTTTTTGATTTTTTTTTCTTTTTTTTTTCATTTTTTTTCATTTCTTTTAATGACGTCCACGTCCAATTTTTTTTTAAAGAATTATTTTATTCAATACTAATCCTTCGTGTAAATATATATTATTTAAATTTCATGATATATTTATTAAATTACTTCTTTATCCTTACTTCATAAATATGGGTATTACAATAACTGTTTGTAACACTACTGGACTTAAGTGCTTTGATCCGTGCACTTTTTTTTAGTGTTGGTACTCCTTTGGACTAGTATGCACTTCATCCATACTATGCTAAACAATGTGCCCTTGATATGTGTTGTGCTCAGTAGAATGCACTGGTGCCTGGTTTGTAACAGATATATTTACAAACTCATTACACAAGCTTGCTCCAAAAGAAATACCCAAATTTTAAAATCTAAATAATACTTATATGTAAAAAAAAAGCATATATCGTTAATGATTAATGTTTTTTTTAAATGCCCAAAAGCATTTTTAAAAACATTTTGCCTCAGGATTCTTTCTAACACGTTTTTTAAAACATTGGATGCGAGCAACTATGGGGAAGGAGGAGAGATTTTTTTTGATATAATGCAAAATAACTTCTCATTGGCAGTAAAAAAAATTATATAAAGTCAAACTGTCAAGAAAAATGAAGGAGCTGGAATTTGATTCGAATTCAACTCATGTAGTGAGATGTGTCCAGGGGTTTTATCTATTAATCTATTTGACAAACAAACTAAATTTAAATTTTTTTAATCTAATTCTATAATAACTTGATCCAATTTTATATGATATTCAATATAATAACATTATTTTTGCATTATATATATGTACTTATGTTTTATAATATAGCAATATTTATAGTTATAAGTTAGTATTTAAATACGTTCTATGTTTACCCTTAAGGTTTTAAGGATTCAATTTACAAATTATTTCCATGTTTTTCTTTTGATCAATCTGATCAAATTTTTTTTATTAATTAAATTATATTTGTAAAACACACTTGTACCATCATTAGAGATAAAATTATCTTAAAAAGTTTAATCAGACCTAATTTTTTTCTCTAATAATGACACACAAGTGTTTTACATATATAATTTAACGAGAAAATTTGATCTAAATTAATTGAAAAAAAAACATGAAATAATCTATAAAATTGAAACATAAAGTTAAAATTAAAATATTTAAAAAAACTCAGGTGTCGCAATGAATTTTTCTCTATAATATAATAAATTTTAAAATATCCCTTAACTCGTCAAGTAAATTCGAATACCGATAGATTCAAATATTTAGAGCTTTAAAACATCTGATTCATATATGATCCAATTTTTAACAAATGAATTTAGATATAATTTAATTGGAGTCAAATGCAAAACGTTTACAGGCTTACACATCAGCTCCTAAGGGCAATCTAGGCATTGAAAAAGTAATTAACTCGCGAGATCAATATTTTTGTTCAGTTCGTTGACAGAGATTAACGACTGTCTAACGGTTGAACAGTAAAAGACGTTATTTGTCGTATCCCAAAATGCAAATTAGACTGTGTCTTAGAGCATGTGCAAATAATTTACCAATTTTTTTAATGTAATAATAGTAATTCGAATCAAACTCGACATATTCCTCTCACCCATAATTGTTGGAAAGAAGGTCAATTTTTAGGCAATCTTTTTTAAATATTATTTTGAGAGTTGTTGGACATGTGTAATATGTATTTTACTTTTTTTTTTCCATTAGCTATATGTTCTCATATATAATGAAAGGTATAGAAGCAGAGTTTTAAAATGAGTGATTTATTCAAACGTGTTTTTTGTCTTAGAAAAATAATATGTTTTTGACGAAAAATTATGGTGTTTAGAACAAATAAATTTAATAAATTTTATGAAATTTATTTACATATATTATATTTGAAAAAAAGATTATGAAATTCTTCGAAATGAATTCATTATAAAAATTAATTTCTTGTAAGTTTTATCAAAATTAATAAAATTTATAAAAAAATTTTACAAAGTGAATAGTAAAAAAATTATATTAATCAAAATATTTTTTGTTTTATTTCATTCTTTTTATTTTTGTCCTCTCACCTCTTTCTTCATATTTTAAATTTTTTATTTATTCTAAAAGTTTTAAAATTATTTGTGCAGAAATATAGTGAATTTTAATCGAGGATGGCCACCAAATCAATGGTTCTACAGCAGATCAATGGTTGTAACAGCCATAAAAGCTCTGGAACTAAAGATATTGATGAAAACACATTATACAGAAGTCTTATCTTTAAAAATATTTTTCTTAGAACAAATGGGCTGGCCTTCCTTTTTTTTTTTTTTTTTTTCCAATTTGGGCATGTTACACTAGAGATGTGTGCAAGGTAAGTATAATGGAGGAACTAAATTTTTTATGAAAGTATATTTGGTTATGGGAATTGAATATCGGGGGGATCTGGTACTTGTGGTCGCAGAGCAATCATTTTTTACTTAATATTTTTATTAATATTATAATAATTATTTGAGACAAAAAAAATATTATTATTTTAAAATTGCATCTAAAATTTTAACAAAATCAATTTCAATGACGATAAAAATGCAGACAATCAAACTAATTAATTAAACGAATTTTTCAAATACGGTTTCTTGAAATTGTTTTTTCAATCTTATAAAAGTAGTAATTAATTGTATATAATTATAACTATATTTTCAAAAAAAATAAATAATCAAATAAGTAAAACTAACATAATATAAAATAGTTTGCGATTTGTTTCTTTACAATTTTTTATTAATCATAACAATCACAAAATTGACAAAAAATTACGTTGTTATAGAATGGATAATAGAATTTATTATTTAAAACAAATCAATCATAATGACACACAATAACGATGAAAAATCAAATTTGTTATTTAAAATAAATAAATTAATCGCAATGAAACTGAAAGTAAAGAAACAATATTAGTTAGGAAAATAATAAGATCAATATGATATAAACTATAAAGTAATATAGAAGAGAGACCACCAGTAAATAAAAATAAAAATAAAAAATAATTTAAAACATCTAAGTAAAGTAAAGAATAGAAAATTAATTACACTGGTATAGAACAACAACAAATCAAATATCTAAATAGTGTAAAATTACTATCTAAGAAATTAAATATAGATCGATTTATTACCTTTTTAACCTTTTCTCAACATTTTTTTTTCCACCCTTTGTCTTTCTCGATAGACTGATTGTGTTGAATCCGTTAAAAAGTTGTTGTATTTTTTTTCCTGTTGGCCTTTTTGATTTCTACAGTTGTACTCTCTCTCTCTCTATATATATATATATATATATATATATATATATTTGGTGGTTGTCTCTCTCAGAGATTACTTTATATCATATCGATCTTATTATTTTCCTAACTAATATTGTTTCTATGCTTTCAGTTTCTATGTGATTGATTATTTTATTTTAAATGATAAATGCATAGTGTGGTAGAGAAAAAGATTATGGTACTTTGTTTAGCTTATATGTGAGAGAGAAAGTTATCAAATGTCAATAAACTTTTAAGTTTCTCTTTACCTCTTTGTTTTTATTTAAGGGTGGAATTCAATGAAAAAAAAAATTATAAAATTGAAATTAAATAACTACCAAGCTTATTTAATTTTGTTTTTCTGCTACCTTGATACCATGAGAAAATTCCAAATTATTCAAGGCATTTATGTACCCTCAAGCAATTTTCTTGAGGTAAGGAAGGATGGTGGTGCTTCTTGAGCTAGTCAAACCCACTTATGGGTAGGGATATTATTACTAGTTGCCTTTTGTGGGTAGTTGGCATTGGGAAAAGAAATAAGGATTTGGGAGGATGC